>CM035129.1:31533025-32733025 GCA_020205605.1 Panax ginseng | reverse complement strand
TCAATGTAACTAAAACATAGAACAAAGTTGGTATTAAACACTCAACAGCAGAAGGATAACAAAGTTCGTCGCTCAAAATCTCAGTTTTGAATTGAAGAAATAAAGTATATGTCAGGGAGACTTAAGTGAATTGATCAGTGCAGTACGGGAATAACATTATATCCAACTAAAACAATTAAGAACATAGTGAAAATTTAAGTGTGAAACATTGAATTAGGGGATTTATGCAATTTTGTTTGAATTAAATTTTGGGAATTAAAGTTTTTGGTTATATGGAAAGAGATTTTTCTTTTCTTTTATTTTTTGGGGGAAAGGGATGGGCTAAACACGAGTGATTTTAAAATAATCAATAATGTGTGTGTCAACATTGAAATACTTCAAAACATTAGGGACTTCTAAAAAGGTATATAACAAATTGGATAGAATTGCTTTTATAAACTTTATCAGCAAATAGAGAACAGAGTACCAGTTAAATTGTAATAATTATAGAGATGATTACATAGAGATGATCTAAATCTGAGTACAGGGCCATGGAATATAACAGGTCTGCTAAAATATTTGTAAACTGTTAGAGTACAGAAAACTATACTCCATTGCTCATCTTCAAGTAACCAATTTCAGGACCCACCAACCACTAATTACACACATCAGATCTATTAAAGCAATAAAGAAGAGATATGCATTTAATAATATACGATATCAGGACCTGGTACATTCTCTAGAAACTTATATTTGTCAGATGGAAGCTGAGTTAGGTCTGAGAAGTGGTGGTGGGATTGAGTTCATATGATCTTGAGCCGCCATGGTTTTTCCTTTTTTCTTAGTACGCGGCTGCTGAAATGAGTGGGAGAGCTTAGGTACGGACGCGATTTGACTCAATTATAATTTTAATGTCTAAATTTGAAAAGATTTTAAATTTGAAAAGATTTTAAATTTTATAATTTTTATAATTTTCTCAATTATATTTGTTATTAATTATATAAAAAAATATTTTATTAATTACAAAAATAACTAAATAACTCTTCTTTATTTTTTTTCTTATTTTTGGCAAATTTATGTAATTTATATTATTATATTTGTAAAGAATTAAATAAAAATTCAATTGATATTAATTACAAAATAATTGAATATATATTTCATTTATTTTCTTATTTTTTGACAAATTTTATTAATTTATATTATTATATTTGTAAAGAATTAAATAAAAATTCATTTGATATTAATTTAAAAATAATTGAATATATTTTTCATTTATTTTCTTATTTTTTACTAACTTTTCTAATTTATATTATTACATTTGTAAATTTTCATCCATTTCCACATAATAAAGTTTATATGGGATTGATCTCTGCCACATCGTAAATTTTTTACACATCGTTGAAATTCGTGGCAAAATTCATCCAAAGTCAACATACTTAATAATAGTAAACTTTTTGTTAGTAAACTAAAGTTTGGTGAGTTGAATCGTAGTAAGAAAAAAAGTTCGATGGACCCATTTGTAAATGACTTATAAAGATAAGTTTCATGGCTTAAAAAGCATTTAACCCTTAGTGAGAGAGAGCTAGGAGGGAAGATATTTTGGCCAAATATTAACCCCTATATATATATATATATATATTAAAAATTAAATACTTATCTCTATGAAATATTTCAAATTGTAATTAGAGTGGGAAGATTTTTGGGATAATATTTCATTTTTGGTGTTTAATTTTTTATTGCTAGTATTTTATTCACTTTTGTATTGAATTTTACTCTTTTTTTTATGAGATAATTGATTAATTCTCTTTGTGATATAGTTTAATTTATGAGATCTTAATTTTTATATTCTATGCATTCTTTTTTTTTGTTGGAATAACTTGTGTTAATTGTTAATAGATTTTTTCAGATTTTGGTGTGGGATAATCATAACAGTTGAAAATTTTTGTTATGGCTTTTATACAATTTGACTTCATTAAAAATAATTAATTAATACCCTTTTTACAATATACCCAAGGATCTCATCGGAGGATATACATATTTACACTTATAAAGTCATTATTTGTCAAGCATTCATATATAAAATGAGCAAAATAGGGACCAATGAAAACAAATCAAAAATCAAAAACAAATATGCCAAAACGACGCAGTTTTGAAAGACTGCGTACAAATAGAATATACACGACTATATATATATGGACCCCCATAATCTAAAAATTTTTGTATTACACTTATAATTTGGTACAAAACTTTCATAATTTGGTAAAATCGTAAAATGTTTATATTTAATTTTCATGTCTCAAATTTATTTGTAGGAAAACGGTCAAACAAACAGTTTCCTAATGTTAGGCAAGATAATATTATGTGTAGTATTTTAATTTTTTCGGGAAAATGAAATGTTTTGATATAAATATTAATCCTTGAATGATCTTAACAGTTGACTTGTTGTGCTCCAGTGGTTATATGACTAAAGTTTCAAACTTGAGGTTACGAGTTCAAATCATTGGAGAGACAAATTTTTGGAAAAAAATAAAAAGAAGCCACATCAGATCTGCCACTAAAACCACCAAAGTTCAGTAGTCGACTTTGTATTTAACCATATATATATATATTAAAATATTCATAGTTACTTTATATATATTTAGTTTAATGTTGAGATTTGTTTAGTATTTTATTTAGTTTGACAAGAAATTTTGAAAAGAATATGTATGTATATGTATATATATATATATATATATATATGTGTGTGTGTGTGTGTGTGTGTGTGTGTGTGTGTATATACACACACACACACACTTTTTGGACACTGTACTAGGAATTGTAATAATAATTATTATTATTATTGTAATAATTATTATTATTATTAGTACACCTAAACCTAATTTTCAATCACTTATGTAATTAGGAAATTAAACATGAACAAGAAACACTAATTTCTATTTTAGCCCTAATTACAAAAAACCTAGAAAAATGAACTTATAAAACCTTAGGGTTAAACCCTCAAGGATTGGAATGAGATGTCAAGTTTGCCATTAAAATTGGAGGCTAATTGACTAAAATAACCTTCTTACATTATTTAATAGATAAATAATTCATCAAAAATATCAAAAGTTATTAAAAATAACTTCAAATATTTTCTTATACCATAATATATTTTTAAATGATTTTTCAAGTATTAAAATAATTTTTAAGTAATTTATTTAATATTATAATTAAATAAATTAAATACCATTTATATTCCATAAATATTAAATATTTATGAAATATACTCTAAATAATTAAAAACTAATTTTTGGACTTTAAAATAATTTTAGGAATTTAATATTAATTTTTAATAATTAAAACCATTTTTTCAATTTAATAAATAAAATAATTGATTTTAGAAATAAATCGTGCTAAAGAGCCCTATAAATGGCTGTAACCGTCTGCTATAGGTCTTTCGAGCCTTCTTGTTAGTGACTAAGGTATGAGGTTTGACCACATATAATTTATTGGTCATACAGTTTCTGAGCAGTCTAGTTTAATAAATTTGTAGTTTTGATGTACTACTATAATCTCCAGCAAGTTTCATAGCCAAAACATGTCAAATCTGCAAGATCTAAGCTACCAAACATCTTGTCAGAGGTGTTCTTGAGTTTCTGGGCTGCCCAGAAACTCAAACAGTGCGAAGGTCCCTACTTTGAAGCTTCATAATTTGCGTGATGTGTCTAGTTTCAGGTGATCTAGAGGTTTTAGCTTGCATTCCGATGTTAAGGTACCATAATATCACATAATATTAACTTAAAAACCACAAATTTTAAAAAATCGAGCCGGTCAAAGTAGGCTGAAGATCGTCTTTGAACATTTCTAGGTTTTCCAGAAATGTTCTTCGGCAGATGGTAATCCCAAGTTTGACATTGATTATCGTTCAACCTGATCATGATTTAAGTGTCCTAATGACTTGTATGTGTGTTCGGCATTTCATACAACAACTCTAATACAACAACAAGGTCAGAATCCTTAACAATTGCAAGATCAAAAGGCCACAAAAACCCTTTCTGGGTAATCTGGGTTTCCCAGATTCGTTCGGTCATGGTCGCTCAACGACCTTTGACAGCTTATAACTTTTAATCTACTCATGATCTGGGCTTGATTCAAGTTCCAGATCAAAGCCTACATGGCAAAAAACAAGTATATAACATAAAACACACATAACACCTAACACACACCGATCTAGAAGCCCTGCCATTTGCTTGTCAGTCAACATTTCAAAGTTTTTCCAAATTTTTCAAAACTTCAATTTCGTGTATCTTGATGTTATGGATCTAAGATATGACAACCCATATCACTCAATAACATCTTAATACACAACATTAAACATCTAAACATAAAGTTTACCATGAATCATAAAGATTTCTAAGTTTAGGGTTTTATACCTTCTTTGAGCTTTGATCTAAAATCTGATCATCTTGATCTGTTCTTGGTGTTTTAAGGGCTTGAATATGGACTGGTCCACTTAATAATTTCATGGCTAAGAGGTTGAGAGAGTTTGGTTAGAGGTTGGTGACCAAATAAGCTACTTTTGTGACTTTTCTCTCTCAATCTATATATATTTTAAATGTAATGAATTGGCTGGCATTTTGATGGCTGATGTGTTTGATATAGGGCACATGGAGTGGTTAGAGTGGGTCAACAACCAAATATATGGTAAGATTTTTACTCCAACCTATATGAAAATCCAAAGAGGCATTATGGTCTTTCATTAGCAATTTTAATGGCAAAATTGACAATTTCTACAACCCTTAGGTTTTTGACCATTTGGGTTTAACCTTGTGGTTAAAACCTAACGATTTTCAAAAATAAAATTTCTAGGATTTCCAACTTAGGTTTTCAAAATAGAAAATTATGATTTTTAAATTATAATTAGGGTTTCTAATTATATTATAATTTACTAATCACATTAGGACTTAAAAAAATTAGGATTAATATTTCCTAAATAAAAATTAAAATCACCTAATTACCAATTAGGGTTTCGAATTTACAAATTAGGGTTCCTAATAATTAGGGTTTCCAATTATTAGAATTTCTAATTTATCAATTAGGGTTATCCCTAATTAGGTTTGAAATTAATACACAAAAATCTTATTCATAGCATTTAAATTCCCAGACTAGGGTTCTAATATCCCGAATTAGGATTTTAAAATTTTGAATTATGGTTTCGAATTCCCAAAACTAAAATTAGGGTTTCCGAACGTATCGCTAGGGTTTCTAACAGTTCGTTAGAGTTTTCTAACTTAATAAACATATTTTTTAACATAACTTATATTTTTATAATAAATATGTACTGTAAATTATAAAGGAATTATAAATTATTGATCATTATAAATTATATTTTTATAATAAATTAATTTTGTTATAAAAATATTTTATTATTTATTTTCCATGAAAATAGGATTATTGTATATATGATCATTATTAGGATTATTATAATAATTATTAGTTAAGTTAATTATTTTAACTTAATTAATAATGGTATATATGAAAATTATATTAGGATATGGATTCAAAACCCTAATTTCGGATTTTGAATAAGGAATGAGAATATTAATATAATATTAATTATATTTCGTTGATATAACTATGTAATCGTATTTGTAAACCGATAATGGTTGGTCAATTATTGTGTAACAATAGAAAACCCTAATATTAAATTGTTAAAATCTTAATTTGAAAATCAAATAGAGTTTAGATCGATAAGGAATTGTGATTTTATAATTAATGATACATGTTATTAATTATTGATCTAATTAGGGAAAACCCTAATTACTAAAAACCCTAATTACTAAAATAGGAACCCTAATTTGCTAATTGGAAACCCTAATCGCTAAATTATAAAGCTTAATGTTAATTAGTACACCTGAACCTAATTTTCAATCACTTATGTAATTAGGAAATTAAACATGAACAAGAAACACTAATTTCTATTTTAACCCTAATTACAAAAACCTAGAAAAATGAACTTATAAAACCTTAGGGTTAAACCCTAAGGATTGGAATGAGATGTCAAGTTTGACATTAAAATTGGAAGCTAATTGACTAAAATAACCTTCTTACATTATTTAATAGATAAATAATTCATCACAAAATATCAAAAGTTATTAAAAATAACTTCAAATATTTTCTTATACCATAATATATTTTTAAATGATTTTCAAGTATTAAAATAATTTTTAAGTAATTTATTTAATATTATAATTAAATAAATTAAATACTATTTATATTCCATAAATATTAAATATTTATGAAATATACTCTAAATAATTAAAAACTAATTTTGGACTTTAAAATAATTTTTAGGAATTTAATATTAATTTTTAATAATTAAAAACCATATTTTTTTCAATTTAATAAATAAAATAATTGATTTTAGAAATAAACTGTCGCTAAAAAGAGCCCTATAAATGGCGTAAATCGTCGCTATAGGTGTTCTTGAGCCTTCATGTTAAATGACTAAGGTATGAGGTTTGACCACATATAATTTATTCGTCATACAGCTTCGAAAGCCTAGTTTAATAAATTTGTAGTATTGATGTACTACTATAATCTCCAAAGAAGTTTCATAGCCAAAACATGTCAAATCTGCAAGATCTAAGCTACCAACCATCTTGTCAGAGGTGTTCTTGAGTTTTCGGGGTCGCCTGTAAACTCAAACAAAGGCGAAGGTCCCTACTTTGAAGCTTCATAATTTGCGTGATGTGTCTAGTTTGTGTGATCTAGAGGTTTTAGCTTGCGATCCCGATGTTAAGGTACCATAATATCACATAATATTAACTTAAAAACACCACAAATTTTAAAACTGAGCCGATCAAAGTAGGGCGGAAGATCGTCTTTGAACATTTCTAGGTTTTCAGGAAATGTTCTTGACAGATGGTCATCCCAAGTTCGACATTGATTATCGCTCAACCCGATCATGATTTAAGTGTCCTAATGACTTGTATGTGTAGTCGACATTTCATACAACAACTCTAATACAACAACAAGGTCGTAATCCTTAACAATTGCAAGATCAAAAGGCCACAAACGCGTTGTCGGACCACTTTTCGGGTAACTGGGTTTCCCAGATTTGTTCGATCGTGGTCAGTTTCAACGACCTTTTCGATACCTTATAACTTTTAATCTACTCATGATCCGGGCTTGATTCAAGTTCCGAGATCAAAGCCTACATGGCAAAAAACAAGTATATAACATAAAACACACATAACACCTAACACACACCGATCTAGAAGCCCTGCCATTTGCTTGTCAGTCAACATTTCAAAGTTTTTCCAAATTTTTCAAAACTTCAATTTCGTGTATCTTGATGTTATGGATCTAAGATATGACAACCCATATCACTCAATAACATCTTAATACACAACATTAAACATCTAAACATAAAGTTTACCATGAATCATAAAGATTTCTAAGTTTAGGGTTTTATACCTTCTTTGAGCTTTGATCTAAAAATCGATCATCTCTGACCGTGCTTGGTGTTTTAAGGGCTTGAATATGGACCGTCCACTTAATAATTTCATGGCTAAGAGGTTGAGAGAGTTTGGTTAGAGGTTGGTGACCAAATAAGCTACTTTTGTGACTTTTCTCTCTCAATCTATATATATTTTAAATGTAATGAATTGGCTGGCATTTTGATGGCTGATGTGTTTGATATAGGGCACATGGAGTGGTTAGAGTGGGTCAACAACCAAATATATGGTAAGATTTTTACTCCAACCTATATGAAAATCCAAAGAGGGCATTATGGTCTTTCAGCTAGCAATTTTAATGGCAAAATTGACAATTTCTACAACCCTTAGGGTTTTGACCATTTGGGTTTAACCCTTAGGGTTAAAACCTAACGTTTTCAAAAATAAAAATTTCTAGGATTTCCAACTTAGGTTTTCAAAATAGAAAATTATGATTTTTAAATTATAATTAGGGTTTCTAATTATATTATAATTTACTAATCACATTAGGACTTAAAAAAATTAGGATTAATATTTCCTAAATAAAAATTAAAATCACCTAATTACCAATTAGGGTTTCGAATTTACAAATTAGGGTTCCTAATAATTAGGGTTTCCAATTATTAGAATTTCTAATTTATCAATTAGGGTTATCCCTAATTAGGTTTGAAATTAATACACAAAAATCTTATTCATAGCATTTAAATTCCCGCATCAGGGTTCTAATATCCCTAATTAGGATTTTAAAATTTTGAATTATGGTTTCAATTCCCAAAACTAAAATTAGGGTTTCCTAACGCATCGCTAGGGTTTCTAACAGTTAAGTTAGAGTTTTCTAACTTAATAAACATATTTTTAACATAACTTATATTTTTATAATAAATATGTCATGTAAATTATAAAGGAATTATAAATTATTGATCATTATAAATTATATTTTTATAATAAATTAATTTTGTTATAAAATATTTTATTATTTATTTTCCATGAAAATAGGATTATTGTATATATGATCATTATTAGGATTATTATAATAATTATTAGTTAAGTTAATTATTTTAACTTAATTAATAATGGTATATATGAAAATTATATCGGATATGGATTCAAAACCCTAATTACGGATTTTGAATAAGGAATGAGAATATTAATATAATATTAATTATATTTCGTTGATATAACTATGTAATCGTATTTGTAAACCGATAATGGTTGGTCAATTATGGTGTAATAATAGAAAACCCTAATATTAAATTGTTAAAATCTTAATTTGAAAATCAAATAGAGTTTAGATCGATAAGGAATTGTGATTTTATAATTAATGATACATGTTATTAATTATTGATCTAATTAGTGGAAAACCCTAATTACTAAAAACCCTAATTACTAAAATAGGAACCCTAATTTGCTAATTGGAAACCCTAATCGCTAAATTATAAAGCTTAATGTTAATTAGTACACCGAACCTAATTTTCAATCACTTATGTAATTAGGAAATTAAACATGAACAAGAAACACTAATTTCTATTTTAACCCCTAATTACAAAAACCTAGAAAAATGAACTTATAAAACCTTAGGGTTAAACCACTAAGGATTGGAATGAGATGTCAAGTTTGCCATTAAAATTGGAAGCTAATTGACTAAAATAACCTTCTTACATTATTTAATAGATAAATAATTCATCACAAAATATCAAAAGTTATTAAAAATAACTTCAAATATTTTCTTATACCATAATATATTTTTAAATGATTTTTCAAGTATTAAAATAATTTTAAGTAATTTATTTAATATTATAATTAAATAAATTAAATACTATTTATATTCCATAAATATTAAATATTTATGAAATATACTCTAAATAATTAAAAACTAATTTTGGACTTTAAAAATAATTTTAGGAATTTAATATTAATTTTAATAATTAAAACCATATTTTTCAATTTAATAAATAAAATAATTGATTTTAGAAATAAATCGTCAGCTAAAGAGCCCTATAGCGGCAGGCAGTAACTGCCGCTATAGGTGTTCTTGAGCCTTCATGTTAAAGGATTAAGGTATGAGGTTTGACCACATATAATTTATTGGTCATACAGTTTCGAAAGCGATCTAGTTTAATAAATTTGTAGTATTGATGTACTACTATAATCTCCAAAGAAGTTTCATAGCCAAAACATGTCAAATCTGCAAGATCTAAGCTACCAACCATCTTGTCGGAGGTGTTCTTGAGTTTCACAGTCATTTGCCGAAACTCAAAGCGATCTTGAAGGTCCCTACTTTGAAGCTTCATAATTTTGCAAGATGTGTCTAGTTTTGTGTGATCTCAGAGGTTTTAGCTTGCGATCCCGATGTTAAGGTACCATAATATCACATAATATTAACTTAAAAACACCACAAATTTTAAAATCGAAAGCCGATCAAAGTAGGCGGAAAAGATCGTCTTTGAACATTTCTAGGTTTTCCAGAAATGTTCTTCAGCAGATGGTCATCCCAAGTTTGACATTGATTATCGTTCAACCTGATCATGATTTAAGTGTCCTAATGACTTGTATGTGTAGTCGACATTTCATACAACAACTCTAATACAACAACAAGGTCAGAATCCTTAACAATTGCAAGATCAAAAGGCCACAAAAACGTTGTCAGACCCTTTCTGGGTAATCTGGGTTTCCCAGATTCGTTCGGTCATGGTCGCTCAACGACCTTTGACAGCTTATAACTTTTAATCTACTCATGATCTGGGCTTGATTCAAGTTCCAGATCAAAGCCTACATGGCAAAAAACAAGTATATAACATAAAACACACATAACACCTAACACACACCGATCTAGAAGCCCTGCCATTTGCTTGTCAGTCAACATTTCAAAGTTTTTCCAAATTTTTCAAAACTTCAATTTCGTGTATCTTGATGTTATGGATCTAAGATATGACAACCCATATCACTCAATAACATCTTAATACACAACATTAAACATCTAAACATAAAGTTTACCATGAATCATAAAGATTTCTAAGTTTAGGGTTTTATACCTTCTTTGAGCTTTGATCCAAAAATCGATCATCTTGATCTGTTCTTGGTGTTTTAAGGGCTTGAATATGGAGTGGTCCACTTAATAATTTCATGGCTAAGAGGTTGAGAGAGTTTGGTTAGAGGTTGGTGACCAAATAAGCTACTTTTGTGACTTTTCTCTCTCAATCTATATATATTTTAAATGTAATGAATTGGCTGGCATTTTGATGGCTGATGTGTTTGATATAGGGCACATGGAGTGGTTAGAGTGGGTCAACAACCAAATATATGGTAAGATTTTTACTCCAACCTATATGAAAATCCAAAGAGGGCATTATGGTCTTTCAGCTAGCAATTTTAATGGCAAAATTGACAATTTCTACAACCCTTGGGGTTTTTGACCATTTGGGTTTAACCTTAGGGTTAAAACCTAACGTTTCAAAAAAATAAAAATTTCTAGGATTTCCAACTTAGGTTTTCAAAATAGAAAATTATGATTTTAAATTATAATTAGGGTTTCTAATTATATTATAATTTACTAATCACATTAGGACTTAAAAAATTAGGATTAATATTTCCTAATTAAAATTAAAATCACCTAATTACCAATTAGGGTTTGAATTTACAAATTAGGGTTCCTAATAATTAGGGTTTCCAATTATTAGAATTTCTAATTTATCAATTAGGGTTATCCCTAATTAGGTTTGAAATTAATACACAAAAATCTTATTCATAGCATTTAAATTCCTGCATTAGGTTCTAATATCCTAATTAGGATTTTAAAATTTTGAATTATGGTTTCAATTCCCAAAACTAAAATTAGGGTTTAGGAGAACGTATCGCTAGGGTTTCTAACGAGTTCGTTAGAGTTTTCTAACTTAATAAACATATTTTTAACATAACTTATACTTTTATAATAAATATGTAATCGTAAATTATAAAGGAATTATAAATTATTGATCATTATAAATTATATTTTTATAATAAATTAATTTTGTTATAAAAATATTTTATTATTTATTTTCCATGAAAATAGGATTATTGTATATATGATCATTATTAGGATTATTATAATAATTATTAGTTAAGTTAATTATTTTAACTTAATTAATAATGGTATATATGAAAAGTTATATCGGATATGGATTCAAAACCCTAATTCTGGATTTTGAATAAGGAATGAGAATATTAATATAATATTAATTATATTTCAGTGATATAACTATGTACTGTATTTGTAAACTGATAATGGTTGGTCAATTATGGTGTAACAATAGAAAACCCTAATATTAAATTGTTAAAATCTTAATTTGAAAATCAAATAGGAGTTTAGACTGATAAGGAATTGTGATTTTATAATTAATGATACATGTTATTAATTATTGATCTAATTAGGGAAAACCCTAATTACTAAAAACCCTAATTACTAAAATAGGAACCCTAATTTGCTAATTGGAAACCCTAATCGCTAAATTATAAAGCTTAATGTTAATTAGTACACCTGAACCTAATTTTCAATCACTTATGTAATTAGGAAATTAAACATGAACAAGAAACACTAATTTCTATTTTAACCCTAATTACAAAAACCTAGAAAAATGAACTTATAAAACCTTAGGGTTAAACCCTAAGGATTGGAATGAGATGTCAAGTTTGCCATTAAAATTGGAAGCTAATTGACTAAAATAACCTTCTTACATTATTTAATAGATAAATAATTCATCACAAAATATCAAAAGTTATTAAAAATAACTTCAAATATTTTCTTATACCATAATATATTTTTAAATGATTTTTCAAGTATTAAAATAATTTTTAAGTAATTTATTTAATATTATAATTAAATAAATTAAATACTATTTATATTCCATAAATATTAAATATTTATGAAATATACTCTAAATAATTAAAAACTAATTTTGGACTTTAAAATAATTTTAGGAATTTAATATTAATTTTAATAATTAAAACCATTTTTTCAATTTAATAAATAAAATAATTGATTTTAGAAATAAACTGTCGCTAAAAAGAGCCTATAGCTTACAGTAAAAATCATTTATAGGTGTTCTTGAGCCTTCGTGTTAGTGATTAAGGTATGAGGTTTGACCACATATAATTTATTGGTCATATACAGGTTTAAAGTGATCTAGTTTAATAAATTTGTAGTATTGATGTACTACTATAATCTCCAAAGAAGTTTCATAGCCAAAACATGTCAAATCGCAAGATCTAAGCTACCAACCATCTTGTCGGAGGTGTTCTTGAGTTTCAAATGCGCCCGTAAACTCAAGCGATCTTGAAGGTCCCTACTTTGAAGCTTCATAATTTGCAGATGTGTCTAGTTTCAGGTGATCTAGAGGTTTTAGCTTGCGATTCCGATGTTAAGGTACCATAATATCACATAATATTAACTTAAAAACACCACAAATTTTAAAATCTGAAAGCCGATCAAAGTAGGCGGAAAAGGTATCTTTGAACATTTCTAGGTTTTCCGAAATGTTCTTGACAGATGGTCATCCCAAGTTTGACATTGATTATCGCTCAACTCGATCATGATTTAAGTGTCCTAATGACTTGTATGTGTAGTCGACATTTCATACAACAACTCTAATACAACAACAAGGTCGTAATCCTTAACAATTGCAAGATCAAAAGGCCACAAAACGTTGTCAGGATTCTTTTTTCGGGTAATCACGGGTTTCCCAGATTCGTTTCGGTCGTACGTCGTTTCAACGACCTTTGTGAATTTTATAACTTTTAATCTACTCATGATCCGGGCTTGATTCAAGTTCCGGATCAAAGCCTACATGGCAAAAAACAAGTATATAACATAAAACATACATAACACCTAACACACACCGATCTAGTATTTCCGCCATTTGCTTGTCAGCCAACATTTCAAAGTTTTTCCAAATTTTTCAAAACTTCAATTTCGTGTATCTTGATGTTATGGATCTAAGATATGACAACCCATATCACTCAATAACATCTTAATACACAACATTAAACATCTAAACATAAAGTTTACCATGAATCATAAAGATTTCTAAGTTTAGGGTTTTATACCTTCTTTGAGCTTTGATCTAAAATCTGATCATCTTGATCTGTTCTTGGTGTTTTAAGGGCTTGAATATGGACTGGTCCACTTAATAATTTCATGGCTAAGAGGTTGAGAGAGTTTGGTTAGAGGTTGGTGACCAAATAAGCTACTTTTGTGACTTTTCTCTCTCAATCTATATATATTTTAAATGTAATGAATTGGTTTGGGCATTTTGATGGTGATGTGTTTGATATAGGGCACATGGAGTGGTTAGAGTGGGTCAACAACCAAATATATGGTAAGATTTTTACTCCAACCTATATAAAAATCCAAAAGAGGCATTATGGTCTTTCAAATAGCAATTTTAATGGCAAAATTGACAATTTCTACAACCCTTAGGTTTTTGACCATTTGGGTTTAACCCTTGGGTTAAAACCTAACGTTTTCAAAAATAAAAATTTCTAGGATTTCCAACTTAGGTTTTCAAAATAGAAAATTATGATTTTAAATTATAATTAAGGTTTCTAATTATATTATAATTTACTAATCACATTAGGACTTAAAAAATTAGGATTAATATTTCCTAATTTAAAATTAAAATCACCTAATTACCAATTAGGGTTTGAAATTTACAAATTAGGGTTCCTAATAATTAGGGTTTCCAATTATTAGAATTTCTAATTTATAATTAAGGAATTATAAATTATTGATCATTATAAATTATATTTTTATAATAAATTAATTTTGTTATAAAATATTTTATTATTTATTTTCCATGAAAATAGGATTATTGTATATATGATCATTATTAGGATTATTATAATAATTATTAGTTAAGTTAATTATTTTAACTTAATTAATAATGGTATATATGAAAAGTTATATCGGATATGGATTCAAAACCCTAATTCTGGATTTTGAATAAGGAATGAGAATATTAATATAATATTAATTATATTTCAGTGATATAACTATGTACTGTATTTGTAAACTGATAATGGTTGGTCAATTATGGTGTAACAATAGAAAACCCTAATATTAAATTGTTAAAATCTTAATTTGAAAATCAAATAGGAGTTTAGACTGTTAAGGAATTGTGATTTTATAATTAATGATGCATGTTATTAATTATTGATCTAATTAGGGAAAACCCTAATTACTAAAAACCCTAATTACTAAAATAGGAACCCTAATTTGCTAATTGGAAACCCTAATCGCTAAATTATAAAGCTTAATGTTAATTAGTACACCTAAACCTAATTTTCAATCACTTATGTAATTAGGAAATTAAACATGAATAAGAAACACTAATTTCTATTTTAGCCCTAATTACAAAAAACCTAGAAAAATGAACTTATAAAACCTTGAGGTTAAACCACAAGGATTGGAATGAGATGTCAAGTTTGCCATTAAAATTGGAGGATAATTGACTAAAATAACCTTCTTACATTATTTAATAGATAAATAATTCATCAAAAATATCAAAAGTTATTAAAAATAACTTCAAATATTTTCTTATACCATAATATATTTTTAAATGATTTTTCAAGTATTAAAATAATTTTTAAGTAATTTATTTAATATTATAATTAAATAAATTAAATACCATTTATATTCCATAAATATTAAATATTTATGAAATATACTCTAAATAATTAAAAACTAATTTTGGACTTTAAAATAATTTTTAGGAATTTAATATTAATTTTAATAATTAAAACCATTTTTTCAATTTAATAAATAAAATAATTGATTTTAGAAATAAACCGTCGCAAAAAGAGCCTATAAGCGGACAGGTAACCGTCATATAGGTGTTCTTGAGCCTTCATGTTAGTGACTAAGGTATGAGGTTTGACCACATATAATTTATTGGTCATACAGTTTCTGAGCAGTCTAGTTTAATAAATTTGTAGTTTTGATGTACTACTATAATCTCCAGCAAGTTTCATAGCCAAAACATGTCAAATCTGCAAGATCTAAGCTACCAAACATCTTTCGAGAGGTGTTCTTGAGTTTCTGGGCTGGCGTAAACTCAAAACGATCTTGAAGGTCCCTACTTTGAAGCTTCATAATTTGCGATGTGATGTGTCTAGTTTGTGTGATCTAGAGGTTTTAGCTTGCGATCTCCGATGTTAAGGTACCATAATATTAACTTAAAAACACCACAAATTTTAAAAACTGAAAGCCGATCAAAGTAGGCTGAAAAGATCGTTTTGAACATTTCTAGGTTTTCGTAAATGTTCTTCTACAGATGGTCATCCCAAGTTTGACATTGATTATCGCTCAACCCGATCATGATTTAAGTGTCCTAATGACTTGTATGTGTGTTCGGCATTTCATACAACAACTCTAATACAACAACAAGGTCAGAATCCTTAACAATTGCAAGATCAAAAGGCCACAAAAACGTTGTCAGACCCTTTCTGGGTAATCTGGGTTTCCCAGATTCGTTTCGGTCATGGTCGCTCAACGACCTTTGACAGCTTATAACTTTTAATCTACTCATGATCTGGGCTTGATTCAAGTTCCAGATCAAAGCCTACATGGCAAAAAACAAGTATATAACATAAAACATACATAACACCTAACACACACCGATCTAGTAGCCCTGCCATTTGCTTGTCAGTCAACATTTCAAAGTTTTTCCAAATTTTTCAAAACTTCAATTTCGTGTATCTTGATGTTATGGATCTAAGATATGACAACCCATATCACTCAATAACATCTTAATACACAACATTAAACATCTAAACATAAAGTTTACCATGAATCATAAAGATTTCTAAGTTTAGGGTTTTATACCTTCTTTGAGCTTTAATCTAAAATCTGATCATCTTGATCTGTTCTTGGTGTTTTAAGGGCTTGAATATGGAGTGGTCCACTTAATAATTTCATGGCTAAGAGGTTGAGAGAGTTTGGTTAGAGGTTGGTGACCAAATAAGCTACTTTTGTGACTTTTCTCTCTCAATCTATATATATTTTAAATGTAATGAATTGCCTGGCATTTTGATGGCTGATGTGTTTGATATAGGGCACATGGAGTGGTTAGAGTGGGTCAACAACCAAATATATGGTAAGATTTTTACTCCAACCTATATAAAAATCCAAAGAGGGCATTATGGTCTTTCAGCTAGCAATTTTAATGGCAAAATTGACAATTTCTACAACCCTTAGGGTTTTGACCATTTGGGTTTAACCCTTAGGGTTAAAACCTAAGGTTTTCAAAAATAAAAATTTCTAGGATTTCCAACTTAGGTTTTCAAAATAGAAAATTATGATTTTTAAATTATAATTAGGGTTTCTAATTATATTATAATTTACTAATCACATTAGGACTTAAAAAAATTAGGATTAATATTTCCTAATTAAAAATTAAAATCACCTAATTACCAATTAGGGTTTCGAATTTACAAATTAGGGTTCCTAATAATTAGGGTTTCCAATTATTAGAATTTCTAATTTATCAATTAGGGTTATCCCTAATTAGGTTTCAAATTAATACACAAAAATCTTATTCATAGCATTTAAATTCCCGGCATTAGGTTCTAATATCCCGAATTAGGATTTTAAAATTTTGAATTATGGTTTCGAATTCCCAAAACTAAAATTAGGGTTTTCGAACGTATCGCTAGGGTTTCTAACAGTTCGTTAGAGTTTTCTAACTTAATAAACATATTTTTTAACATAACTTATATTTTTATAATAAATATGTACTGTAAATTATAAAGGAATTATAAATTATTGATCATTATAAATTATATTTTTGTAATAAATTAATTTTGTTATAAAAATATTTTATTATTTATTTTCCATGAAAATAGGATTATTGTATATATGATCATTATTAGGATTATTATAATAATTATTAGTTAAGTTAATTATTTTAACTTAATTAATAATGGTATATATGAAAAGTTATATCGGATATGGATTCAAAACCCTAATTTCGGATTTTGAATAAGGAATGAGAATATTAATATAATATTAATTATATTTCAAATTGATATAACTATGTAATCGCATTTTGTAAACCGATAATGGTTGGTCAATTATGGTGTAACAATAGAAAACCCTAATATTAAATTGTTAAAATCTTAATTTGAAAATCAAATAGGAGTTTAGGATCATTAAGGAATTGTGATTTTATAATTAATGATGCATGTTATTAATTATTGATCTAATTAGGGAAAACCCTAATTACTAAAATAGGAACCCTAATTTGCTAATTGGAAACCCTAATCGCTAAATTATAAAGCTTAATGTTAATTAGTACACCTAAACCTAATTTTCAATCACTTATGTAATTAGGAAATTAAACATGAATAAGAAACACTAATTTCTATTTTAGCCCTAATTACAAAAACCTAGAAAAATGAACTTATAAAACCTTAGGGTTAAACCCTAAGGATTGGAATGAGATGTCAAGTTTGCCATTAAAATTGGAGGCTAATTGACTAAAATAACCTTCTTACATTATTTAATATATAAATAATTCATCACAAAATATCAAAAGTTATTAAAAATAACTTCAAATATTTTCTTATACCATAATATATTTTTAAATGATTTTTCAAGTATTAAAATAATTTTTAAGTAATTTATTTAATATTATAATTAAATAAATTAAATACCATTTATATTCCATAAATATTAAATATTTATGAAATATACTCTAAATAATTAAAACTAATTTTTGGACTTTAAAATAATTTTTAGGAATTTAATATTAATTTTAATAATTAAAAACCATTTTTTCAATTTAATAAATAAAATAATTGATTTTAGAAATAAACTGTCAGCTAAAAAGAGCCCCTATAGCGGCTGTGAACTGCCGCTATAGGTGTTCTTGAGCCTTCATGTTAGTGACTAAGGTATGAGGTTTGACCACATATAATTTATTGGTCATACAGTTTCTGAGCAGTCTAGTTTAATAAATTTGTAGTATTGATGTACTACTATAATCTCCAGCAAGTTTCATAGCCAAAACATGTCAAATCTGCAAGATATAAGCTACCAAACATCTTGTCAGAGGTGTTCTTGAGTTTCTGGGCTGGCCAGAAACTCAAACAGTGCGAAGGTCCCTACTTTGAAGCTTCATAATTTGCAGTATGTGTCTAGTTTGTGTGATCTAGAGGTTTTAGCTTGCAGTCCTGATGTTAAGGTACTATAATATCACATAATATTAACTTAAAAACACCACAAATTTTAAAATCTGAGCCGATCAAAGTAGGCCAGAAAGACTGTCTTTGAACATTTCTAGGTTTTCCAGAAATGTTCTTCGGCAGATGGTCATCCCAAGTTTGACATTGATTATCGTTCAACCTGATCATGATTTAAGTGTCCTAATGACTTGTATGTGTAGTCGACATTTCATACAACAACTCTAATACAACAACAAGGTCAGAATCCTTAACAATTGCAAGATCAAAAGGCCACAAAGCGCGTTGTTGGACTTTTTTTCGGGTAACTGGGTTTCCCAGATTCGTTTCGGATCGTGGTCATTTCAACGACCTTTGACAGCTTATAACTTTTAATCTACTCATGATCTGGGCTTGATTCAAGTTCCAGATCAAAGCCTACATGGCAAAAAACAAGTATATAACATAAAACATACATAACACCTAACACACACACCTAGTAGAAGCCCCGCCATTTGTTTGTCAACCAACATTTCAAAGTTTTCCAAATTTTTCAAAACCTCAATTTCGTGTATCTTGATGTTATGGATCTAAGATAGGACAACCCATATCACTCAATAACATCTTAATACACAACATTAAACATCTAAACATAAAGTTTACCATGAATCATAAAGATTTCTATGTTTAGGGTTTTATACCTTCTTTGAGCTTTGATCTAAAATCTGATCATCTTGATCTGTTCTTGGTGTTTTAAGGGCTTGAATATGGAGTGGTCCACTTAATAATTTCATGGCTAAGAGGTTGAGAGAGTTTGGTTAGAGGTTGGTGACCAAATAAGCTACTTTTGTGACTTTTCTCTCTCAATCTATATATATTTTAAATGTAATGAATTGGCTGGCATTTTGATGGCTGATGTGTTTGATATAGGGCACATGGAGTGGTTAGAGTGGGTCAACAACCAAATATATGGTAAGATTTTTACTCCAACCTATATAAAAATCCAAAGAGGGCATTATGGTCTTTCAGCTAGCAATTTTAATGGCAAAATTGACAATTTCTACAACCCTTGGGTTTTGACCATTTGGGTTTAACCTTAGGGTTAAAACCTAACGTTTTCAAAAATAAAAATTTCTAGGATTTCCAACTTAGGTTTTCAAAATAGAAAATTATGATTTTTAAATTATAATTAAGGTTTCTAATTATATTATAATTTACTAATCACATTAGGACTTAAAAAAATTAGGATTAATATTTCCTAATTAAAAATTAAAATCACCTAATTACCAATTAGGGTTTCGAATTTACAAATTAGGGTTCCTAATAATTAGGGTTTCCAATTATTAGAATTTCTAATTTATAATTAAGGAATTATAAATTATTGATCATTATAAATTATATTTTTATAATAAATTAATTTTGTTATAAAAAATAGGGTTTTTATTATTTATTTTCCTAATGAAAATAGGATTATTGTATATATAATAAATCATTATTAGGATTATTATAATAATTTTTATTAAGTTAATTATTTTAACTTAATTAATAATGGTATATATTATTAAAGTTAATTATATCGGATATGGATTGAAAAACCCTAATTCGGATTTTGAATAAGGAATGAGAATATTAATATAATATTAATTATATTTCAGTGATATAACTATGTACTGTATTTGTAAACTGATAATGGTTGGTCAATTATGGTGTAACAATAGAAAACCCTAATATTAAATTGTTAAAATCTTAATTTGAAAATCAAATAGGAGTTTAGACTGATAAGGAATTGTGATTTTATAATTAATGATGCATGTTATTAATTATTGATCTAATTAGTGAAAACCCTAATTACTAAAATAGGAACCCTAATTTGCTAATTGGAAACCCTAATCGCTAAATTATAAAGCTTAATGTTAATTAGTACACCTAAACCTAATTTTCAATCACTTATGTAATTAGGAAATTAAACATGAACAAGAAACACTAATTTCTATTTTAGCCCTAATTACAAAAAACCTAGAAAATGAACTTATAAAACCTTAGGTTAAACCCTAAGGATTGGAATGAGATGTCAAGTTTGCCATTAAAATTGGAGGATAATTGACTAAAATAACCTTCTTACATTATTTAATAGATAAATAATTCATCACAAAATATCAAAAGTTATTAAAATAACTTCAAATATTTTCTTATACCATAATATATTTTTAAATGATTTTTCAAGTATTAAAATAATTTTTAAGTAATTTATTTAATATTATAATTAAATAAATTAAATACTATTTATATTCCATAAATATTAAATATTTATGAAATATACTCTAAATAATTAAAACTAATTTTGGACTTTAAAATAATTTTTAGGAATTTAATATTAATTTTTAATAATTAAAAACCATTTTTTTCAATTTAATAAATAAAATAATTGATTTTAGAAATAAACTGTCGCTAAAAGAGCCCTATAGCGACAGAACCGTCGCTATAGGTGTTCTTGAGCCTTCATGTTAGTGACTAAGGTATGAGGTTTGACCACATATAATTTATTGGTCATACAGTTTCTGAGCAGTCTAGTTTAATAAATTTGTAGTTTTGATGTACTACTATAATCTCCAGCAAGTTTCATAGCCAAAACATGTCAAATCTGCAAGATCTAAGCTACCAAACATCTTGTCAGAGGTGTTCTTGAGTTTCTGGGCTGGCCAGAAACTCAAACAGTGCGAAGGTCCCTACTTTGAAGCTTCATAATTTGCAGTATGTGTCTAGTTTGTGTGATCTAGAGGTTTTAGCTTGCAGTCCTGATGTTAAGGTACCATAATATTAACTTAAAAACACCACAAATTTTAAAATCTGAGCCGATCAAAGTAGGCCAGAAAGACTGTCTTTGAACATTTCTAGGTTTTCCAGAAATGTTCTTCGGCAGATGGTCATCCCAAGTTTGACATTGATTATCGTTCAACCTGATCATGATTTAAGTGTCCTAATGACTTGTATGTGTGTTCGGCATTTCATACAACAACTCTAATACAACAACAAGGTCAGAATCCTTAACAATTGCAAGATCAAAAGGCCACAAAAACGTTGTCAGACCCTTTCTGGGTAATCTGGGTTTCCCAGATTCGTTCGGTCATGGTCGCTCAACGACCTTTGACAGCTTATAACTTTTAATCTACTCATGATCTGGGCTTGATTCAAGTTCCAGATCAAAGCCTACATGGCAAAAAACAAGTATATAACATAAAACATACATAACACCTAACACACACCGATCTAGTAGCCCTGCCATTTGCTTGTCAGTCAACATTTCAAAGTTTTTCCAAATTTTTCAAAACTTCAATTTCGTGTATCTTGATGTTATGGATCTAAGATATGACAACCCATATCACTCAATAACATCTTAATACACAACATTAAACATCTAAACATAAAGTTTACCATGAATCATAAAGATTTCTAAGTTTAGGGTTTTATACCTTCTTTGAGCTTTGATCTAAAATCTGATCATCTTGATCTGTTCTTGGTGTTTTAAGGGCTTGAATATGGACTGGTCCACTTAATAATTTCATGGCTAAGAGGTTGAGAGAGTTTGGTTAGAGGTTGGTGACCAAATAAGCTACTTTTGTGACTTTTCTCTCTCAATCTATATATATTTTAAATGTAATGAATTGGCTGGCATTTTGATGGTGATGTGTTTGATATAGGCACATGGAGTGGTTAGAGTGGGTCAACAACCAAAATATATGGTAAGATTTTACTCCAACCTATATAAAAATCCAAAGAGGGCATTATGGTCTTTCAAACTAGCAATTTTAATGGCAAAATTGACAATTTCTACAACCCTTGGGTTTTGACCATTTGGGTTTAACCTTAGGGTTAAAACCTAAGGTTTTCAAAAATAAAAATTTCTAGGATTTCCAACTTAGGTTTTCAAAATAGAAAATTATGATTTTTAAATTATAATTAGGGTTTCTAATTATATTATAATTTACTAATCACATTAGGACTTAAAAAATTAGGATTAATATTTCCTAATTAAAAATTAAAATCACCTAATTACCAATTAGGGTTTCAATTTACAAATTAGGTTCCTAATAATTAGGGTTTCCAATTATTAGAATTTCTAATTTATCAATTAGGGTTATCCCTAATTAGGTTTGAAATTAATACACAAAAATCTTATTCATAGCATTTAAATTCTGCACTAGGGTTCTAATATCCCTAATTAGATTTTAAAATTTTGAATTATGGTTTCAATTCCCAAAACTAAAATTAGGGTTTTTAACGTATCGCTAGGGTTTCTAACAGTTCGTTGTTAGAGTTTTCTAACTTAATAAACATATTTTTAACATAACTTATATTTTTATAATAAATATGTACCGTAAATTATAAAGGAATTATAAATTATTGATCATTATAAATTATATTTTTATAATAAATTAATTTTGTTATAAAAATATTTTATTATTTATTTTCCATGAAAATAGGATTATTGTATATATGATCATTATTAGGATTATTATAATAATTATTAGTTAAGTTAATTATTTTAACTTAATTAATAATGGTATATATGAAAAGTTATATCGGATATGGATTCAAAACCCTAATTCTGGATTTTGAATAAGGAATGAGAATATTAATATAATATTAATTATATTTCAGTGATATAACTATGTACTGTATTTGTAAACTGATAATGGTTGGTCAATTATGGTGTAACAATAGAAAACCCTAATATTAAATTGTTAAAATCTTAATTTGAAAATCAAATAGGAGTTTAGACTGATAAGGAATTGTGATTTTATAATTAATGATGCATGTTATTAATTATTGATCTAATTAGGGAAAACCCTAATTACTAAAAACCCTAATTACTAAAATAGGAACCCTAATTTGCTAATTGGAAACCCTAATCGCTAAATTATAAAGCTTAATGTTAATTAGTACACCTAAACCTAATTTTCAATCACTTATGTAATTAGGAAATTAAACATGAACAAGAAACACTAATTTCTATTTTAGCCCTAATTACAAAAACCTAGAAAAATGAACTTATAAAACCTTAGGGTTAAACCCTAAGGATTGGAATGAGATGTCAAGTTTGCCATTAAAATTGGAGGCTAATTGACTAAAATAACCTTCTTACATTATTTAATAGATAAATAATTCATCACAAAATATCAAAAGTTATTAAAAATAACTTCAAATATTTTCTTATACCATAATATATTTTTAAATGATTTTTCAAGTATTAAAATAATTTTTAAGTAATTTATTTAATATTATAATTAAATAAATTAAATACCATTTATATTCCATAAATATTAAATATTTATGAAATATACTCTAAATAATTAAAAACTAATTTTTGGACTTTAAAATAATTTTTAGGAATTTAATATTAATTTTTAATAATTAAAAACCATTTTTTTCAATTTAATAAATAAAATAATTGATTTTAGAAATAAACTGTCGCTAAAAGAGCCCTATAGCGACAGAACCGTCGCTATAGGTGTTCTTGAGCCTTCATGTTAGTGACTAAGGTATGAGGTTTGACCACATATAATTTATTGGTCATACAGTTTCTGAGCAGTCTAGTTTAATAAATTTGTAGTATTGATGTACTACTATAATCTCCAGCAAGTTTCATAGCCAAAACATGTCAAATCTGCAAGATCTAAGCTACCAAACATCTTGTCAGAGGTGTTCTTGAGTTTCGGGTGGCCGAAAACTCAAACAAAGGCGTAAGGTCCCTACTTTGAAGCTTCATATAATTGCAGATGTGTCTAGTTTCAGGTGATCTAGAGGTTTTAGCTTATAAATTCCGATGTTAAGGTACCATAATATCACATAATATTAACTTAAAAACACCACAAATTTTAAAATCTGAAATGATCAAAGTAGGCCAGAAGATCGCGTCTTTGAACATTTCTAGGTTTTCCGTAAATGTTCTTCTACAGATGGTCATCCCAAGTTCGACATTGATTATCGCTCAACCTCGATCATGATTTAAGTGTCCTAATGACTTGTATGTGTGTTCTCAGATTTCATACAACAACTCTAATACAACAACAAGGTCGTAATCCTTAACAATTGCAAGATCAAAAGGCCACAAAAACGCTGTCTGGACTTTTTTCGGGTAACTGGGTTTCCCATTCGTTTCGATCATGGTCGCCAACGACCTTTCGACAAACTTATAACTTTCAATATACTCATGATCTGGGCTTAATTCAAGTTCCAGATCAAAGCCTACATGGCAAAGAACAAGTCCATAACATAAAACACACATAACACCTAACACACACCGATCTAGAAGCTCTGACAGTTACTTGTCAGCCAACATTTCAAAGTTTTTCCAGATTTTTCAAAACTTCAATTTCGTGTATCTTGATGTTATAGATCTAAGATATGACAACCCAGATCACTCAATAACATCTTAATACACAACATTAAACATCTAAACATAAATTTTAACATGAATCATAAAGATTTATATGTTTAGGGTTTTATACCTTCTTTGCGCTTTGATCTAAAAATCGATCATCTTGACCGTTCTCGTGTTTTAAGGGCTTGAATATGGATGGTCCACTTAATAATTTCATGGCTAAGAGGTTGAGAGAGTTTGGTTAGAGGTTGGTGACCAAATAAGCTACTTTTGTGACTTTTTTCTCTCAATCTATATATATTTTAAATGTAATGATCGGGTCGGCATTTTGATGGTCGATGTGTTTGATATATAGGCACATGGAGTGGTTAGAGTGGGTCAACAACCAAATATATGGTAAGATTTTTACTCCAACCTATATAAAAATCCAAAAGAGGGCATTATGGTCTTTCAACTAGCAATTTTAATGGCAAAATTGACAATTTCTACAACCCTTGGGGTTTTGACCATTTGGGTTTAACCCTTCAGGTTAAAACCCAAGGTTTTCAAAATAAAAATTTCTAGGATTTCCAACTTAGGTTTTCAAAATAGAAAATTATGATTTTTAAATTATAATTAGGGTTTCTAATTATATTATAATTTACTAATCACATTAGGACTTAAAAAATTAGGATTAATATTTCCTAATTAAAATTAAAATCACCTAATTACCAATTAGGGTTTCAATTTACAAATTAGGGTTCCTAATAATTAGGGTTTCCAATTATTAGAATTTCTAATTTATCAATTAGGGTTATCCTAATTAGGTTTGAAATTAATACACAAAAATCTTATTCATAGCATTTAAATTCCTGCATCAGGGTTCTAATATCCCTAATTAAGATTTTAAAATTTTGAATTATGGTTTCAATTCCCAAAACTAAAATTAGGGTTTTAGAACGTATCGCTAGGGTTTCTAACAATTCGTTAGAGTTTTCTAACTTAATAAACATATTTTTAACATAACTTATATTTTTATAATAAATATGTATCAGTAAATTATAAAGGAATTATAAATTATTGATCATTATAAATTATATTTTTATAATAAATTAATTTTGTTATAAAAATATTTTATTATTTATTTTCCATGAAAATAGGATTATTGTATATATGATCATTATTAGGATTATTATAATAATTATTAGTTAAGTTAATTATTTTAACTTAATTAATAATGGTATATATGAAAAGTTATATCGGATATGGATTCAAAACCCTAATTTCGGATTTTGAATAAGGAATGAGAATATTAATATAATATTAATTATATTTCGTTGATATAACTATGTATCGTATTTGTAAACCGATAATGGTTGGTCAATTATGGTGTAACAATAGAAAACCCTAATATTAAATTGTTAAAATCTTAATTTGAAAATCAAATAGAGTTTAGATCGATAAGGAATTGTGATTTTATAATTAATGATGCATGTTATTAATTATTGATCTAATTAGGGAAAACCCTAATTACTAAAAAAACCCTAATTACTAAAATAGAACCCTAATTTGCTAATTGGAAACCCTAATCGCTAAATTATAAAGCTTAATGTTAATTAGTACACCTAAACCTAATTTTCAATCACTTATGTAATTAGGAAATTAAACATGAACAAGAAACACTAATTTCTATTTTAGCCCTAATTACAAAAAACCTAGAAAATGAACTTATAAAACCTCAGGTTAAACCCTAAGGATTGGAATGAGATGTCAAGTTTGCCATTAAAATTGGAGGCTAATTGACTAAAATAACCTTCTTACATTATTTAATAGATAAATAATTCATCACAAAATATCAAAAGTTATTAAAAATAACTTCAAATATTTTCTTATACCATAATATATTTTTAAATGATTTTTCAAGTATTAAAATAATTTTTAAGTAATTTATTTAATATTATAATTAAATAAATTAAATACTATTTATATTCCATAAATATTAAATATTTATGAAATATACTCTAAATAATTAAAACTAATTTTTGGACTTTAAAATAATTTTTAGGAATTTAATATTAATTTTAATAATTAAAAACCATTTTTTTCAATTTAATAAATAAAATAATTGATTTTAGAAATAAATCGTCATTAAAGAGATTCTATAGCTACGTAACCTGCCGCTATAGGTGTTCTTGAACCTTCATGTTAGTTACTAAGGTATGAGGTCTGACCACATATAATTTATTGGTCATACAGTTTCTGAGCAGTCTAGTTTAATAAATTTGTAGTATTGATGTACTACTATAATCTCCAGCAAGTTTCATAGCCAAAACATGTCAAATCTGCAAGATCTAAGCTACCAAACATCTTGTCAGAGGTGTTCTTGAGTTTCTGGGCTGGCCAGAAACTCAAACAGTGCGAAGGTCCCTACTTTGAAGCTTCATAATTTGCAGTATGTGTCTAGTTTGTGTGATCTAGAGGTTTTAGCTTGCAGTCCTGATGTTAAGGTACCATAATATCACATAATATTAACTTAAAAACACCACAAATTTTAAAATCTGAGCCGATCAAAGTAGGCGGAAAAGATCGCTCTTTGAACATTTCTAGGTTTTCCGTAAATGTTCTTCTACAGATGGTCATCCCAAGTTCGACATTGATTATCGCTCAACCCGATCATGATTTAAGTGTCCTAATGACTTGTATGTGTGTTCGGCATTTCATACAACAACTCTAATACAACAACAAGGTCAGAATCCTTAACAATTGCAAGATCAAAAGGCCACAAAAACGTTGTCAGACCCTTTCTGGGTAATCTGGGTTTCCCAGATTCGTTCGGTCATGGTCGCTCAACGACCTTTGACAGCTTATAACTTTTAATCTACTCATGATCTGGGCTTGATTCAAGTTCCGCATCCAAGCCTACATGGAAAAAAAAAACAAGTATATAACATAAAACACACATAACACCTAACACACACCGATCTAGAAGCCCCGCCATTTTGTTTGTTACCAACATTTCAAAGTTTTTCCAAATTTTTCAAAACTTCAATTTCGTGTATCTTGATGTTATGGATCTAAGATATGACAACCCATATCACTCAATAACATCTTAATACACAACATTAAACATCTAAACATAAAGTTTACCATGAATCATAAAGATTTCTAAGTTTAGGGTTTTATACCTTCTTTGAGCTTTGATCTAAAATCGATCATCTTGACCGCTCTGGTGTTTTAAGGGCTTGAATATGGACCTGGTCCACTTAATAATTTCATGGCTAAGAGGTTGAGAGAGTTTGGTTAGAGGTTGGTGACCAAATAAGCTACTTTTGTGACTTTTTCTCTCAATCTATATATATTTTAAATGTAATGAATTGGTCGGCATTTTGATGGTCGATGTGTTTGATATAGGGCACATGGAGTGGTTAGAGTGGGTCAACAACCAAATATATGGTAAGATTTTTACTCCAACCTATATAAAAATCCAAAGAGGGCATTATGGTCTTTCAAACTAGCAATTTTAATGGCAAAATTGACAATTTCTACAACCCTTAGGGTTTTTGACCATTTGGGTTTAACCTCAGGTTAAAACCTAAGGTTTTCAAAAATAAAAATTTCTAGGATTTCCAACTTAGGTTTTCAAAATAGAAAATTATGATTTTTAAATTATAATTAGGGTTTCTAATTATATTATAATTTACTAATCACATTAGGACTTAAAAAAATTAGGATTAATATTTCCTAATTAAAAATTAAAATCACCTAATTACCAATTAGGGTTTCGAATTTACAAATTAGGGTTCCTAATAATTAGGGTTTCCAATTATTAGAATTTCTAATTTATCAATTAGGGTTATCCCTAATTAGGTTTGAAATTAATACACAAAAATCTTATTCATAGCATTTAAATTCCTAGACTAGGGTTCTAATATCCCGAATTAAGATTTTAAAATTTTGAATTATGGTTTCGAATTCCCAAAACTAAAATTAGGGTTTCCGAACGTATCGCTAGGGTTTCTAACAGTTCGTTAGAGTTTTCTAACTTAATAAACATATTTTTTAACATAACTTATATTTTTATAATAAATATGTACTGTAAATTATAAAGGAATTATAAATTATTGATCATTATAAATTATATTTTTATAATAAATTAATTTTGTTATAAAAATATTTTATTATTTATTTTCCATGAAAATAGGATTATTGTATATATGATCATTATTAGGATTATTATAATAATTATTAGTTAAGTTAATTATTTTAACTTAATTAATAATGGTATATATGAAAAGTTATATCGGATATGGATTCAAAACCCTAATTCTGGATTTTGAATAAGGAATGAGAATATTAATATAATATTAATTATATTTCAGTGATATAACTATGTACTGTATTTGTAAACTGATAATGGTTGGTCAATTATGGTGTAACAATAGAAAACCCTAATATTAAATTGTTAAAATCTTAATTTGAAAATCAAATAGGAGTTTAGACTGATAAGGAATTGTGATTTTATAATTAATGATGCATGTTATTAATTATTGATCTAATTAGGAAAACCCTAATTACTAAAAAACCCTAATTACTAAAATAGAACCCTAATTTGCTAATTGGAAACCCTAATCGCTAAATTATAAAGCTTAATGTTAATTAGTACACCTAAACCTAATTTTCAATCACTTATGTAATTAGGAAATTAAACATGAACAAGAAACACTAATTTCTATTTTAGCCCTAATTACAAAAAACCTAGAAAATGAACTTATAAAACCTTAGGTTAAACCCTAAGGATTGGAATGAGATGTCAAGTTTGCCATTAAAATTGGAGGCTAATTGACTAAAATAACCTTCTTACATTATTTAATAGATAAATAATTCATCACAAAATATCAAAAGTTATTAAAAATAACTTCAAATATTTTCTTATACCATAATATATTTTTAAATGATTTTCAAGTATTAAAATAATTTTTAAGTAATTTATTTAATATTATAATTAAATAAATTAAATACTATTTATATTCCATAAATATTAAATATTTATGAAATATACTCTAAATAATTAAAAACTAATTTTTGGACTTTAAAATAATTTTTAGGAATTTAATATTAATTTTTAATAATTAAAACCATTTTTTTCAATTTAATAAATAAAATAATTGATTTTAGAAATAAATCGTCGCTAAAAGAGCTCTATAAATGACTGTAACCGCCGCTATAGGTGTTCTTGAGCCTTCATGTTAGTTGATTAAGGTATGAGGTTCGACCACATATAATTTATTGGTCATACAGCTTCGAAAGCGCCTAGTTTAATAAATTTGTAGTATTGATGTACTACTATAATCTCCAAAGAAGTTTCATAGCCAAAACATGTCAAATCTGCAAGATCTAAGCTACCAAACATCTTGTCGAGAGGTGTTCTTGAGTTTCGGGTCGCCGTAAACTCAAACAAAGGCGAAGGTCCCTACTTTGAAGCTTCATAATTTGCAAGATGTGTCTAGTCAGGTGTGATCTAGAGGTTTTAGCTTGCGATCCCGATGTTAAGGTACCATAATATCACATAATATTAACTTAAAAACACCACAAATTTTAAAATGAAAGCCGATCAAAGTAGGCGAAAAGATCGCCTTTGAACATTTCTAGGTTTTCCGTAAATGTTCTTCTACAGATGGTCATCCCAAGTTTCGACATTGATTATCGTTCAACCTGATCATGATTTAAGTGTCCTAATGACTTGTATGTGTAGTCGGCATTTCATACAACAACTCTAATACAACAACAAGGTCAAAATCCTTAACAATTGCAAGATCAAAAGGCCACAAAACGTTGTCGCATTCTTTTTTCGGGTAACTGGGTTTCCCAGATTCGTTTTGGCCATGGTCATTTCAACGACCTTTCGATAAACTTATAACTTTTAATCTACTCATGATCTGGGCTTGATTCAAGTTCCAGATCCAAGCCTACATGGCAAAAAACAAGTATATAACATAAAACACACATAACACCTAACACACACCGATCTAGAAGCCCTGCCATTTGCTTTGTCAGCCAACATTTCAAAGTTTTTCCAAATTTTCAAAACTTCAATTTCGTGTATCTTGATGTTATGGATCTAAGATATGACAACCCATATCACTCAATAACATCTTAATACACAACATTAAACATCTAAACATAAAGTTTACCATGAATCATAAAGATTTCTAAGTTTAGGTTTTATACCTTCTTTGAGCTTTGATTCAAAAAACGATCATCTTGACCGTTTCTTGGTGTTTTAAGGGCTTGAATATGGATGGTCCACTTAATAATTTCATGGCTAAGAGGTTGAGAGAGTTTGGTTAGAGGTTGGTGACCAAATAAGCTACTTTTGTGACTTTTCTCTCTCAATCTATATATATTTTAAATGTAATGAATCGGGTCGGCATTTTGATGGTCGATGTGTTTGATATAGGGCACATGGAGTGGTTAGAGTGGGTCAACAACCAAATATATGGTAAGATTTTTACTCCAACCTATATAAAAATCCAAAGAGGGCATTATGGTCTTTCATTAGCAATTTTAATGGCAAAATTGACAATTTCTACAACCCTTAGGGTTTTCAATTATTTGGGTTTAACCCTTAGGTTAAAACCTAAGGTTTTCAAAAATAAAATTTCTAGGATTTCCAACTTAGGTTTTCAAAATAGAAAATTATGATTTTTAAATTATAATTAGGGTTTCTAATTATATTATAATTTACTAATCACATTAGGACTTAAAAAAATTAGGATTAATATTTCCTAATTAAAAATTAAAATCACCTAATTACCAATTAGGGTTTCGAATTTACAAATTAGGGTTCCTAATAATTAGGGTTTCCAATTATTAGAATTTCTAATTTATCAATTAGGGTTATCCCTAATTAGGTTTGAAATTAATACACAAAAATCTTATTCATAGCATTTAAATTCCTGCACTAGGGTTCTAATATCCCTAATTAAGATTTTAAAATTTTGAATTATGGTTTCAATTCCCAAAACTAAAATTAGGTTTTTAACGTATCGCTAGGGTTTCTAACAGTTCGTTAGAGTTTTCTAACTTAATAAACATATTTTTTAACATAACTTATATTTTTATAATAAATATGTACTGTAAATTATAAAGGAATTATAAATTATTGATCATTATAAATTATATTTTTATAATAAATTAATTTTGTTATAAAAATATTTTATTATTTATTTTCCATGAAAATAGGATTATTGTATATATGATCATTATTAGGATTATTATAATAATTATTAGTTAAGTTAATTATTTTAACTTAATTAATAATGGTATATATGAAAAGTTATATCGGATATGGATTCAAAACCCTAATTTCGGATTTTGAATAAGGAATGAGAATATTAATATAATATTAATTATATTTCGTTGATATAACTATGTAATCGTATTTGTAAACCGATAATGGTTGGTCAATTATGGTGTAACAATAGAAAACCCTAATATTAAATTGTTAAAATCTTAATTTGAAAATCAAATAGAGTTTAGATCGATAAGGAATTGTGATTTTATAATTAATGATACATGTTATTAATTATTGATCTAATTAGGAAAACCCTAATTACTAAAAACCCTAATTACTAAAATAGAACCCTAATTTGCTAATTGGAAACCCTAATCGCTAAATTATAAAGCTTAATGTTAATTAGTACACCTAAACCTAATTTTCAATCACTTATGTAATTAGGAAATTAAACATGAACAAGAAACACTAATTTCTATTTTAGCCCTAATTACAAAAAACCTAGAAAATGAACTTATAAAACCTTAGGGTTAAACCCTAAGGATTGGAATGAGATGTCAAGTTTGCCATTAAAATTGGAAGCTAATTGACTAAAATAACCTTCTTACATTATTTAATAGATAAATAATTCATCACAAAATATCAAAAGTTATTAAAAATAACTTCAAATATTTTCTTATACCATAATATATTTTTAAATGATTTTTCAAGTATTAAAATAATTTTTAAGTAATTTATTTAATATTATAATTAAATAAATTAAATACTATTTATATTCCATAAATATTAAATATTTATGAAATATACTCTAAATAATTAAAAACTAATTTTTGGACTTTAAAATAATTTTTAGGAATTTAATATTAATTTTTAATAATTAAAACCATTTTTTTCAATTTAATAAATAAAATAATTGATTTTAGAAATAAACTCGTCGCTAAAGAGATTCTATAGCTTACCGTAACTGTCGCTATAGGTGTTCTTGAGCCTTCATGTTAGGACTAAGGTATGAGGTTTGACCACATATAATTTATTGGTCATACACTTTTCGAAAGCGATCTAGTTTAATAAATTTGTAGTATTGATGTACTACTATAATCTCCAAAGAAGTTTCATAGCCAAAACATGTCAAATCTGCAAGATCTAAGCTACCAAACATCTTGTCAGAGGTGTTCTTGAGTTTCTGGGCTGGCCAGAAACTCAAACAGTGCGAAGGTCCCTACTTTGAAGCTTCATAATTTGCAGTATGTGTCTAGTTTGTGTGATCTAGAGGTTTTAGCTTGCAAAATCCGATGTTAAGGTACCATAATATCACATAATATTAACTTAAAAACACCACAAATTTTAAAATCTGAGCCGATCAAAGTAGGCCAGAAAGACTGTCTTTGAACATTTCTAGGTTTTCCAGAAATGTTCTTCGGCAGATGGTCATCCCAAGTTTGACATTGATTATCGTTCAACCTGATCATGATTTAAGTGTCCTAATGACTTGTATGTGTAGTCGGCATTTCATACAACAACTCTAATACAACAACAAGGTCAAAATCCTTAACAATTGCAAGATCAAAAGGCCACAAAAACGTTGTCAGACCCTTTCTGGGTAATCTGGGTTTCCCAGATTCGTTCGGTCATGGTCGCTCAACGACCTTTGACAGCTTATAACTTTTAATCTACTCATGATCTGGGCTTGATTCAAGTTCCAGATCCAAGCCTACATGGCAAAAAACAAGTATATAACATAAAACACACATAACACCTAACACACACCGATCTAGAAGCCCTGCCATTTGTTTGTCAGTCAACATTTCAAAGTTTTTCCAAATTTTTCAAAACTTCAATTTCGTGTATCTTGATGTTATGGATCTAAGATATGACAACCCATATCACTCAATAACATCTTAATACACAACATTAAACATCTAAACATAAAGTTTACCATGAATCATAAAGATTTCTAAGTTTAGGGTTTTATACCTTCTTTGAGCTTTGATCTCAAAAATCGATCATCTTGATCCGTTTTGGTGTTTTAAGGGCTTGAATATGGGTGGTCCACTTAATAATTTCATGGCTAAGAGGTTGAGAGAGTTTGGTTAGAGGTTGGTGACCAAATAAGCTACTTTTGTGACTTTTCTCTCTCAATCTATATATATTTTAAATGTAATGAATCGGGTTGGCATTTTGATGGCTGATGTGTTTGATATAGGGCACATGGAGTGGTTAGAGTGGGTCAACAACCAAATATATGGTAAGATTTTTACTCCAACCTATATAAAAATCCAAAGAGGGCATTATGGTCTTTCAGCTAGCAATTTTAATGGCAAAATTGACAATTTCTACAACCCTTGGGTTTTTGACCATTTGGGTTTAACCCTTGGGTTAAAACCTAAGGTTTTCAAAAATAAAAATTTCTAGGATTTCCAACTTAGGTTTTCAAAATAGAAAATTATGATTTTTAAATTATAATTAGGGTTTCTAATTATATTATAATTTACTAATCCCATTAGGACTTAAAAAAATTAGGATTAATATTTTCTAATTAAAAATTAAAATCACCTAATTACCAATTAGGGTTTCGAATTTACGAATTAGGGTTCCTAATAATTAGGGTTTCCAATTATTAGAATTTCTAATTTATCAATTAGGGTTATCCCTAATTAAGTTTGAAATTAATACACAAAAATCTTATTCATAGCATTTAAATTCCCAGACTAGGGTTCTAATATCCCGAATTAAGATTTTAAAATTTTGAATTATGGTTTCGAATTCCCAAAACTAAAATTAGGGTTTCCGAACGTATCGCTAGGGTTTCTAACAGTTCGTTAGAGTTTTCTAACTTAATAAACATATTTTTTAACATAACTTATATTTTTATAATAAATATGTACTGTAAATTATAAAGGAATTATAAATTATTGATCATTATAAATTATATTTTTATAATAAATTAATTTTGTTATAAAAATATTTTATTATTTATTTTCCATGAAAATAGGATTATTGTATATATGATCATTATTAGGATTATTATAATAATTATTAGTTAAGTTAATTATTTTAACTTAATTAATAATGGTATATATGAAAAGTTATATCGGATATGGATTCAAAACCCTAATTCTGGATTTTGAATAAGGAATGAGAATATTAATATAATATTAATTATATTTCAGTGATATAACTATGTACTGTATTTGTAAACTGATAATGGTTGGTCAATTATGGTGTAACAATAGAAAACCCTAATATTAAATTGTTAAAATCTTAATTTGAAAATCAAATAGGAGTTTAGACTGATAAGGAATTGTGATTTTATAATTAATGATACATGTTATTAATTATTGATCTAATTAGGAAAACCCTAATTACTAAAAACCCTAATTACTAAAAATAGAACCTTAATTTGCTAATTGGAAACCCTAATCGCTAAATTATAAAGCTTAATGTTAATTAGTACACCTAAACCTAATTTTCAATCACTTATGTAATTAGGAAATTAAACATGAACAAGAAACACTAATTTCTATTTTAGCCCTAATTACAAAAAACTAGAAAAATGAACTTATAAACCTTCAGGTTAAACCCTAAGGATTGGAATGAGATGTCAAGTTTGCCATTAAAATTGGAAGCTAATTGACTAAAATAACCTTCTTACATTATTTAATAGATAAATAATTCATCACAAAATATCAAAAGTTATTAAAAATAACTTCAAATATTTTCTTATACCATAATATATTTTTAAATGATTTTTCAAGTATTAAAATAATTTTTAAGTAATTTATTTAATATTATAATTAAATAAATTAAATACCATTTATATTCCATAAATATTAAATATTTATGAAATATACTCTAAATAATTAAAAACTAATTTTTGGACTTTAAAATAATTTTTAGGAATTTAATATTAATTTTTAATAATTAAAAACCATTTTTTTCAATTTAATAAATAAAATAATTGATTTTAGAAATAAACTGTCGCTAAAAGAGCCCTATAGCGACAGAACCGTCGCTATAGGTGTTCTTGAGCCTTCATGTTAGTGACTAAGGTATGAGGTTTGACCACATATAATTTATTGGTCATACAGTTTCTGAGCAGTCTAGTTTAATAAATTTGTAGTATTGATGTACTACTATAATCTCCAGCAAGTTTCATAGCCAAAACATGTCAAATCTGCAAGATCTAAGCTACCAAACATCTTGTCAAGAGGTGTTCTTGAGTTTCGGGTGGCCAAAAACTCAAACAGTGCGAAGGTCCCTACTTTGAAGCTTCATAATTTGTAGTATGTGTCTAGTTTGTGTGATCTAGAGGTTTTAGCTTGCAGTCCTGATGTTAAGGTACCATAATATCACATAATATTAACTTAAAAACACCACAAATTTTAAAATCTGAGCCGATCAAAGTAGGCCAAAAAGACTGTCTTTGAACATTTCTAGGTTTTCCAGAAATGTTCTTCGGCAGATGGTCATCCCAAGTTTGACATTGATTATCGTTCAACCTGATCATGATTTAAGTGTCCTAATGACTTGTATGTGTAGTCGGCATTTCATACAACAACTCTAATACAACAACAAGGTCAGAATCCTTAACAATTGCAAGATCAAAAGGCCACAAAACGTTGTCCGGACCTTTCTGGGTAATCTGGGTTTCCCAGATTCGTTCGGTCATGGTCGCTCAACGACCTTTGACAACTTATAACTTTTAATCTACTCATGATCTGGGCTTGATTCAAGTTCCAGATCCAAGCCTACATGGCAAAAAACAAGTATATAACATAAAACACACATAACACCTAACACACACCGATCTAGAAGCCCTGCCATTTGTTTGTCAGTCAACATTTCAAAGTTTTTCCAAATTTTTCAAAACTTCAATTTCGTGTATCTTGATGTTATGGATCTAAGATATGACAACCCATATCACTCAATAACATCTTAATACACAACATTAAACATCTAAACATAAAGTTTACCATGAATCATAAAGATTTCTAAGTTTAGGGTTTTATACCTTCTTTGAGCTTTGATCTAAAATCTGATCATCTTGATCTGTTCTTGGTGTTTTAAGGGCTTGAATATGGACTGGTCCACTTAATAATTTCATGGCTAAGAGGTTGAGAGAGTTTGGTTAGAGGTTGGTGACCAAATAAGCTACTTTTGTGACTTTTCTCTCTCAATCTATATATATTTTAAATGTAATGAATTGGCTGGCATTTTGATGGCTGATGTGTTTGATATAGGGCACATGGAGTGGTTAGAGTGGGTCAACAACCAAATATATGGTAAGATTTTTACTCCAACCTATATAAAAATCCAAAGAGGGCATTATGGTCTTTCAGCTAGCAATTTTAATGGCAAAATTGACAATTTCTACAACCCTTAGGGTTTTGACCATTTGGGTTTAACCCTTAGGGTTAAAACCTAAGGTTTTCAAAAATAAAAATTTCTAGGATTTCCAACTTAGGTTTTCAAAATAGAAAATTATGATTTTTAAATTATAATTAGGGTTTCTAATTATATTATAATTTACTAATCACATTAGGACTTAAAAAAATTAGGATTAATATTTCCTAATTAAAAATTAAAATCACCTAATTACCAATTAGGGTTTCGAATTTACAAATTAGGGTTCCTAATAATTAGGGTTTCCAATTATTAGAATTTCTAATTTATCAATTAGGGTTATCCCTAATTAGGTTTGAAATTAATACACAAAAATCTTATTCATAGCATTTAAATTCCCGCACTAGGGTTCTAATATCCCTAATTAAGATTTTAAAATTTTGAATTATGGTTTCAATTCCCAAAACTAAAATTAGGGTTTTAGAACGTATCGCTAGGGTTTCTAACGATTCGTTAGAGTTTTCTAACTTAATAAACATATATTTTTTAACATAACTTATATTTTTTATAATAAATATGTACTGTAAATTATAAAGGAATTATAAATTATTGATCATTATAAATTATATTTTTATAATAAATTAATTTTTTTATAAAAATATTTTATTATTTATTTTCCATGAAAATAGGATTATTGTATATATGATCATTATTAGGATTATTATAATAATTATTAGTTAAGTTAATTATTTTAACTTAATTAATAATGGTATATATGAAAAGTTATATCGGATATGGATTCAAAACCCTAATTCTGGATTTTGAATAAGGAATGAGAATATTAATATAATATTAATTATATTTCAGTGATATAACTATGTACTGTATTTGTAAACTGATAATGGTTGGTCAATTATGGTGTAACAATAGAAAACCCTAATATTAAATTGTTAAAATCTTAATTTGAAAATCAAATAGGAGTTTAGACTGATAAGGAATTGTGATTTTATAATTAATGATACATGTTATTAATTATTGATCTAATTAGGGAAAACCCTAATTACTAAAAACCCTAATTACTAAAATAGGAACCTTAATTTGCTAATTGGAAACCCTAATCGCTAAATTATAAAGCTTAATGTTAATTAGTACACCTAAACCTAATTTTCAATCACTTATGTAATTAGGAAATTAAACATGAACAAGAAACACTAATTTCTATTTTAGCCCTAATTACAAAAACCTAGAAAAATGAACTTATAAAACCTTAGGGTTAAACCCAAGGATTGGAATGAGATGTCAAGTTTGCCATTAAAATTGGAAGCTAATTGACTAAAATAACCTTCTTACATTATTTAATAGATAAATAATTCATCACAAAATATCAAAAGTTATTAAAAATAACTTCAAATATTTTCTTATACCATAATATATTTTTAAATGATTTTTCAAGTATTAAAATAATTTTTAAGTAATTTATTTAATATTATAATTAAATAAATTAAATACCATTTATATTCCATAAATATTAAATATTTATGAAATATACTCTAAATAATTAAAAACTAATTTTTGGACTTTAAAATAATTTTTAGGAATTTAATATTAATTTTTAATAATTAAAACCATTTTTTTCAATTTAATAAATAAAATAATTGATTTTAGAAATAAAGCGTCAAGCTAAAAGAGCCCTATAGCGGCATGTAACCGTCGCTATAGGTGTTCTTGAGCCTTCATGTTAGTGATTAAGGTATGAGGTTGACCACATATAATTTATTGGTCATACTGAGTTTTCGAAAGATCTAGTTTAATAAATTTGTAGTATTGATGTACTACTATAATCTCCAAAGAAGTTTCATAGCCAAAACATGTCAAATCTGCAAGATCTAAGCTACCAAACATCTTGTCGAGAGGAGGTGTTCTTGAGTTTTCAGGTCGCCGAGAAACTCAAAGCAATCTTGAAGGTCCCTACTTTGAAGCTTCATAATTTGTAAGATGTGTCTAGTTTGTGTGATCTAGAGGTTTTAGCTTGCGATTCCGATGTTAAGGTACCATAATATCACATAATATTAACTTAAAAACACCACAAATTTTAAAATCTGAGCCGATCAAAGTAGGCGGAAGATCATCTTTGAACATTTCTAGGTTTTCCAGAAATGTTCTTCGGCAGATGGTCATCCCAAGTTTGACATTGATTATCGTTCAACCTGATCATGATTTAAGTGTCCTAATGACTTGTATGTGTAGTCGGCATTTCATACAACAACAAGGTCAGAATCCTTAACAATTGCAAGATCAAAAGGCCACAAAACGCGTTGTCAGACCCTTTCTGGGTAATCTGGGTTTCCCAGATTCGTTCGGTCATGGTCGCTCAACGACCTTTGACAACTTATAACTTTTAATCTACTCATGATCTGGGCTTGATTCAAGTTCCAGATCCAAGCCTACATGGCAAAAAACAAGTATATAACATAAAACACACATAACACCTAACACACACCGATCTAGAAGCCCTGCCATTTGTTTGTCAGCCAACATTTCAAAGTTTTTCCAAATTTTTCAAAACTTCAATTTCGTGTATCTTGATGTTATGGATCTAAGATATGACAACCCATATCACTCAATAACATCTTAATACACAACATTAAACATCTAAACATAAAGTTTACCATGAATCATAAAGATTTCTAAGTTTAGGGTTTTATACCTTCTTTGAGCTTTGATCTAAAAATCGATCATCTTGACCATTCTTGGTGTTTTAAGGGCTTGAATATGGGTGGTCCACTTAATAATTTCATGGCTAAGAGGTTGAGAGAGTTTGGTTAGAGGTTGGTGACCAAATAAGCTACTTTTGTGACTTTTCTCTCTCAATCTATATATATTTTAAATGTAATGAATTGGCTGGCATTTTGATGGCTGATGTGTTTGATATAGGGCACATGGAGTGGTTAGAGTGGGTCAACAACCAAATATATGGTAAGATTTTTACTCCAACCTATATAAAAATCCAAAGAGGGCATTATGGTCTTTCAGCTAGCAATTTTAATGGCAAAATTGACAATTTCTACAACCCTTAGGGTTTTGACCATTTGGGTTTAACCCTTAGGGTTAAAACCTAAGGTTTTCAAAAATAAAAATTTCTAGGATTTCCAACTTAGGTTTTCAAAATAGAAAATTATGATTTTTAAATTATAATTAGGGTTTCTAATTATATTATAATTTACTAATCACATTAGGACTTAAAAAAATTAGGATTAATATTTCCTAATTAAAAATTAAAATCACCTAATTACCAATTAGGGTTTCGAATTTACAAATTAGGGTTCCTAATAATTAGGGTTTCCAATTATTAGAATTTCTAATTTATCAATTAGGGTTATCCCTAATTAGGTTTGAAATTAATACACAAAAATCTTATTCATAGCATTTAAATTCCCAGACTAGGGTTCTAATATCCCGAATTAAGATTTTAAAATTTTGAATTATGGTTTCGAATTCCCAAAACTAAAATTAGGGTTTCCGAACGTATCGCTAGGGTTTCTAACAGTTCGTTAGAGTTTTCTAACTTAATAAACATATTTTTAACATAACTTATATTTTTATAATAAATATGTACTGTAAATTATAAAGGAATTATAAATTATTGATCATTATAAATTATATTTTTATAATAAATTAATTTTGTTATAAAAATATTTTATAATTTATTTTCCATGAAAATAGGTTTATTGTATATATGATCATTATTAGGATTATTATAATAATTATTAGTTAAGTTAATTATTTTAACTTAATTAATAATGGTATATATGAAAAGTTATATCGGATATGGATTCAAAACCCTAATTCTGGATTTTGAATAAGGAATGAGAATATTAATATAATATTAATTATATTTCAGTGATATAACTATGTACTGTATTTGTAAACTGATAATGGTTGGTCAATTATGGTGTAACAATAGAAAACCCTAATATTAAATTGTTAAAATCTTAATTTGAAAATCAAATAGGAGTTTAGACTGATAAGGAATTGTGATTTTATAATTAATGATACATGTTATTAATTATTGATCTAATTAGGAAAACCCTAATTACTAAAAAAAACCCTAATTACTAAAATAGGAACCTTAATTTGCTAATTGGAAACCCTAATCGCTAAATTATAAAGCTTAATGTTAATTAGTACACCTAAACCTAATTTTCAATCACTTATGTAATTAGGAAATTAAACATGAACAAGAAACACTAATTTCTATTTTAGCCCTAATTACAAAAACCTAGAAAAATGAACTTATAAATCCTTAGGGTTAAACCCTAAGGATTGGAATGAGATGTCAAGTTTGCCATTAAAATTGGAAGCTAATTGACTAAAATAACCTTCTTACATTATTTAATAGATAAATAATTCATCACAAAATATCAAAAGTTATTAAAAATAACTTCAAATATTTTCTTATACCATAATATATTTTTTAAATGATTTTTCAAGTATTAAATAATTTTTAAGTAATTTATTTAATATTATAATTAAATAAATTAAATACCATTTATATTCCATAAATATTAAATATTTATGAAATATACTCTAAATAATTAAAAACTAATTTTTGGACTTTAAAATAATTTTTAGGAATTTAATATTAATTTTTAATAATTAAAAACCATTTTTTTCAATTTAATAAATAAAATAATTGATTTTAGAAATAAAGCTGTAAGCTAAAAGAGCCTATAGCGGCAGGTAACCGTCATATATAGGTGTTCTTGAGCCTTCATGTTAGTGACTAAGGTATGAGGTCTGACCACATATAATTTATTGGTCATACAGTTTCTGAGCAGTCTAGTTTAATAAATTTGTAGTATTGATGTAGTACTATAATCTCCAGCAAGTTTCATAGCCAAAACATGTCAAATCTGCAAGATCTAAGCTACCAAACATCTTGTCAGAGGTGTTCTTGAGTTTTCAATGCTGGCGAAACTCAAAGCGATCTTGAAGGTCCCTACTTTGAAGCTTCATAATTTGCAGTATGTGTCTAGTTTGTGTGATCTAGAGGTTTTAGCTTGCAGTCCTGATGTTAAGGTACCATAATATCACATAATATTAACTTAAAAACACCACAAATTTTAAAATCTGAAAGTAGATCAAAGTAGGCGGAAAATCATCTTTGAACATTTCTAGGTTTTCCAGAAATGTTCTTCGGCAGATGGTCATCCCAAGTTTGACATTGATTATCGTTCAACCTGATCATGATTTAAGTGTCCTAATGACTTGTATGTGTAGTCGGCATTTCATACAACAACTCTAATACAACAACAAGGTCAGAATCCTTAACAATTGCAAGATCAAAAGGCCACAAAAACGCTGTCAGACCCTTTCTGGGTAATCTGGGTTTCCCAGATTCGTTCGATCATGGTCGCTCAACGACCTTTGACAGCTTATAACTTTTAATCTACTCATGATCTGGGCTTGATTCAAGTTCCAGATCCAAGCCTACTTGGAAAAAAACAAGTATATAACATAAAACACACATAACACCTAACACACACCGATCTAGAAGCCCTGCCATTTGCTTGTCAGTCAACATTTCAAAGTTTTTCCAAATTTTTCAAAACTTCAATTTCGTGTATCTTGATGTTATGGATCTAAGATATGACAACCCATATCACTCAATAACATCTTAATACACAACATTAAACATCTAAACATAAAGTTTACCATGAATCATAAAGATTTCTAAGTTTAGGGTTTTATACCTTCTTTGAGCTTTGATCTAAAATCTGATCATCTTGATCTGTTCTTGGTGTTTTAAGGGCTTGAATATGGACTGGTCCACTTAATAATTTCATGGCTAAGAGGTTGAGAGAGTTTGGTTAGAGGTTGGTGACCAAATAAGCTACTTTTGTGACTTTTCTCTCTCAATCTATATATATTTTAAATGTAATGAATTGGCTGGCATTTTGATGGCTGATGTGTTTGATATAGGGCACATGGAGTGGTTAGAGTGGGTCAACAACCAAATATATGGTAAGATTTTTACTCCAACCTATATAAAAATCCAAAGAGGGCATTATGGTCTTTCAGCTAGCAATTTTAATGGCAAAATTGACAATTTCTACAACCCTTAGGGTTTTGACCATTTGGGTTTAACCCTTAGGGTTAAAACCTAAGGTTTTCAAAAATAAAAATTTCTAGGATTTCCAACTTAGGTTTTCAAAATAGAAAATTATGATTTTTAAATTATAATTAGGGTTTCTAATTATATTATAATTTACTAATCACATTAGGACTTAAAAAAATTAGGATTAATATTTCCTAATTAAAAATTAAAATCACCTAATTACCAATTAGGGTTTCGAATTTACAAATTAGGGTTCCTAATAATTAGGGTTTCCAATTATTAGAATTTCTAATTTATCAATTAGGGTTATCCCTAATTAGGTTTGAAATTAATACACAAAAATCTTATTCATAGCATTTAAATTCCCAGACTAGGGTTCTAATATCCCGAATTAAGATTTTAAAATTTTGAATTATGGTTTCGAATTCCCAAAACTAAAATTAGGGTTTTAGAGCATTATCGCTAGGGTTTAACAGATTCGTTAGAGTTTTCTAACTTAATAAACATATTTTTTAACATAACTTATATTTTTATAATAAATATGTACTGTAAATTATAAAGGAATTATAAATTATTGATCATTATAAATTATATTTTTATAATAAAATAATTTTTTTATAAAAATATTTTATTATTTATTTTCCATGAAAATAGGATTATTGTATATATGATCATTATTAGGATTATTATAATAATTATTAGTTAAGTTAATATTTTAACTTAATTAATAATGGTATATATGAAAAGTTATATCGGATATGGATTCAAAACCCTAATTCTGGATTTTGAATAAGGAATGAGAATATTAATATAATATTAATTATATTTCAGTGATATAACTATGTACTGTATTTTTGTAAACTTATAATGGTTGGTCAATTATGGTGTAAAAATAGAAAACCCTAATATTAAATTGTTAAAATCTTAATTTGAAAATCAAATAGGAGTTTAGACTGATAAGGAATTGTGATTTTATAATTAATGATACATGTTATTAATTATTGATCTAATTAGGGAAAACCCTAATTACTAAAAACCCTAATTACTAAAATAGGAACCTTAATTTGCTAATTGGAAACCCTAATCGCTAAATTATAAAGCTTAATGTTAATTAGTACACCTAAACCTAATTTTCAATCACTTATGTAATTAGGAAATTAAACATGAACAAGAAACCCTAATTTCTATTTTAGCCCTAATTACAAAAACCTAGAAAAATGAACTTATAAATCCTTAGGGTTAAACCACAAGGATTGGAATGAGATGTCAAGTTTGCCATTAAAATTGGAAGCTAATTGACTAAAATAACCTTCTTACATTATTTAATAGATAAATAATTCATCACAAAATATCAAAAGTTATTAAAAATAACTTCAAATATTTTCTTATACCATAATATATTTTTAAACGATTTTTCAAGTATTAAAATAATTTTTAAGTAATTTATTTAATATTATAATTAAATAAATTAAATACCATTATATTCCATAAATATTAAATATTTATGAAATATACTCTAAATAATTAAAAACTAATTTTTGGACTTTAAAATAATTTTTAGGAATTTAATATTAATTTTTAATAATTAAAAACCATTTTTTCAATTTAATAAATAAAATAATTGATTTTAGAAATAAGCTGTCAGCTAAAAGAGCCTATAGCGACAGGTAACCGTCGCTATAGGTGTTCTTGAGCCTTCATGTTTAGTGATTAAGGTATGAGGTTTGACCACATATAATTTATTGGTCAAATGAGTTTTAAAGCGATCTAGTTTAATAAATTTGTAGTATTGATGTAGTACTATAATCTCCGCCAAGTTTCATAGCCAAAACATGTCAAATCTGCAAGATCTAAGCTACCAAACATCTTGTCGGAGGAGGTGTTCTTGAGTTTCAAATTTGGCGAAACTTCAAGCGATCTTGAAGGTCCCTACTTTGAAGCTTCATAATTTTTGTAGTATGTGTCTAGTTTGTGTGATCTAGAGGTTTTAGCTTGCGATCACGATGTTAAGGTACCATAATATCACATAATATTAACTTAAAAACACCACAAATTTTAAAATCTGGTTGATCAAAGTAGGCGGAAAAATCGTCTTTGAACATTTCTAGGTTTTTCGAAATGTTCTTGACGAGATGGTCATCCCAAGTTTGACATTGATTATCGTTCAACTTTGATCATGATTTAAGTGTCCTAATGACTTGTATGTGTAGTCGGCATTTCATACAACAACTCTAATACAACAACAAGGTGAGAATCCTTAACAATTGCAAGATCAAAAGGCCACAAAAGCGTTTGTCGGACCGCTACGGGTAATCTGGGTTTCCAGATTAGTTCGATCGTGGTCATTTCAGCGACCTTTGATGACTTATAACTTTTAATCTACTCATGATCGGGCTTGATTCAAGTTCGAGATCCAAGCCTACATGGCAAAAAACAAGTATATAACATAAAACACACATAACACCTAACACACACCGATCTAGAAGCCACGCCATTTGTTTGTCGATTCGACATTTCAAAGTTTTTCCAAATTTTTCAAAACTTCAATTTCGTGTATCTTGATGTTATGGATCTAAGATATGACAACCCATATCACTCAATAACATCTTAATACACAACATTAAACATCTAAACATAAAGTTTACCATGAATCATAAAGATTTCTAAGTTTAGGGTTTTATACCTTCTTTGAGCTTTGATCTAAAATCTGATCATCTTGATCATTCTTGGTGTTTTAAGGGCTTGAATATGGGTGGTCCACTTAATAATTTCATGGCTAAGAGGTTGAGAGAGTTTGGTTAGAGGTTGGTGACCAAATAAGCTACTTTTGTGACTTTTCTCTCTCAATCTATATATATTTTAAATGTAATGAATTGGCTGGCATTTTGATGGCTGATGTGTTTGATATAGGGCACATGGAGTGGTTAGAGTGGGTCAACAACCAAATATATGGTAAGATTTTTACTCCAACCTATATAAAAATCCAAAGAGGGCATTATGGTCTTTCAGCTAGCAATTTTAATGGCAAAATTGACAATTTCTACAACCCTTAGGGTTTTGACCATTTAGGTTTAACCCTTAGGGGTTAAAACCTAAGGTTTTCAAAAATAAAAATTTCTAGGATTTCCAACTTAGGTTTTCAAAATGAAAATTATGATTTTTAAATTATAATTAGGGTTTCTAATTATATTATAATTTACTAATCACATTAGGACTTAAAAAATTAGGATTAATATTTCTAATTAAAAATTAAAATCACTAATTACCAATTAGGGTTTGAATTTACAAATTAGGGTTCTAATAATTAGGGTTTCCAATTATTAGAATTTCTAATTTATCAATTAGGGTTATCCCTAATTAGGTTTGAAATTAATACACAAAAATCTTATTCATAGCATTTAAATTCCCGGACTAGGGTTCTAATATCTAGAATTAAGATTTTAAAATTTTGAATTATGGTTTCAATTCCCAAAACTAAAATTAGGGTTTCGAGCGTATCGCTAGGGTTTCTAACAGGTTCGTTAGAGTTTTCTAACTTAATAAACATATTTTTAACATAACTTATATTTTTATAATAAATATGTCTTTGTAAATTATAAAGGAATTATAAATTATTGATCATTATAAATTATATTTTTATAATAAATTAATTTTGTTATAAAAATATTTTATTATTTATTTTCCATGAAAATAGGATTATTGTATATATGATCATTATTAGGATTATTATAATAATTATTAGTTAAGTTAATTATTTTAACTTAATTAATAATGGTATATATGAAAAGTTATATCGGATATGGATTCAAAACCCTAATTACGGATTTTGAATAAGGAATGAGAATATTAATATAATATTAATTATATTTTAATTGATATAACTATGTCTTTGTATTTGTAAACGATAATGGTTGGTCAATTATGGTGTAACAATAGAAAACCCTAATATTAAATTGTTAAAATCTTAATTTGAAAATCAAATAGGAGTTTAGACTGATAAGGAATTGTGATTTTATAATTAATGATACATGTTATTAATTATTGATCTAATTAGGGAAAACCCTAATTACTAAAATAGGAACCTTAATTTGCTAATTGGAAACCCTAATCGCTAAATTATAAAGCTTAATGTTAATTAGTACACCTAAACCTAATTTTCAATCACTTATGTAATTAGGAAATTAAACATGAACAAGAAACACTAATTTCTATTTTAGCCCTAATTACAAAAACCTAGAAAAATGAACTTATAAATCCTTAGGGTTAAACCCTAAGGATTGGAATGAGATGTCAAGTTTGCCATTAAAATTGGAAGCTAATTGACTAAAATAACCTTCTTACATTATTTAATAGATAAATAATTCATCACAAAATATCAAAAGTTATTAAAAATAACTTCAAATATTTTCTTATACCATAATATATTTTTAAACGATTTTTCAAGTATTAAAATAATTTTTAAGTAATTTATTTAATATTATAATTAAATAAATTAAATACCATTATATTCCATAAATATTAAATATTTATGAAATATACTCTAAATAATTAAAAACTAATTTTTGGACTTTAAAATAATTTTAGGAATTTAATATTAATTTTAATAATTAAAAACCATTTTTTTCAATTTAATAAATAAAATAATTGATTTTAGAAATAAGCTGTCGCTAAAAGAGCCCTATAGCGGCAAAGTCGTCATTATAGGTGTTCTTGAGCCTTCATGTTAGTGACTAAGGTATGAGGTTCGACCACATATAATTTATTGGTCATCTGAGTTTTAAAGCGATCTAGTTTAATAAATTTGTAGTATTGATGTAGTACTATAATCTCCAAAGCCAAGTTTCATAGCCAAAACATGTCAAATCTGCAAGATCTAAGCTACCAAACATCTTGTCAGAGGTGTTCTTGAGTTTCTGGGCTGCCCAAAAACTCAAACAGTGCGAAGGTCCCTACTTTGAAGCTTCATAATTTGTAGTATGTGTCTAGTTTGTGTGATCTAGAGGTTTTAGCTTGCGATCCACGATGTTAAGGTACCATAATATCACATAATATTAACTTAAAAACACCACAAATTTTAAAATGCGAGCCGATCAAAGTAGGGCAAAAGATCATCTTTGAACATTTCTAGGTTTTCCAGAAATGTTCTTCTGCAGATGGTCATCCCAAGTTTGACATTGATTATCGTTCAACCTGATCATGATTTAAGTGTCCTAATGACTTGTATGTGTAGTCGGCATTTCATACAACAACTCTAATACAACAACAAGGTCAGAATCCTTAACAATTGCAAGATCAAAAGGCCACAAGGCGCGTTGTCGGATCGGACCACTACGGGTAATCTGGGTTTCCCAGATTCGTTCGGTCATGGTCGCTCAACGACCTTTGACAACTTATAACTTTTAATCTACTCATGATCTGGGCTTGATTCAAGTTCCAGATCCAAGCCTACATGGGAAAAAAACAAGTATATAACATAAAACACACATAACACCTAACACACACCGATCTAGAAGCCCTGCCATTTGTTTGTCAGTCAACATTTCAAAGTTTTTCCAAATTTTTCAAAACTTCAATTTCGTGTATCTTGATGTTATGGATCTAAGATATGACAACCCATATCACTCAATAACATCTTAATACACAACATTAAACATCTAAACATAAAGTTTACCATGAATCATAAAGATTTCTAAGTTTAGGGTTTTATACCTTCTTTGAGCTTTGATCTAAAATCCGATCATCTTGATCCATTCTTGGTGTTTTAAGGGCTTGAATATGGGTGGTCCACTTAATAATTTCATGGCTAAGAGGTTGAGAGAGTTTGGTTAGAGGTTGGTGACCAAATAAGCTACTTTTGTGACTTTTCTCTCTCGATCTATATATATTTTAAATGTAATGAATTGGTACGGCATTTTGATGGTGATGTGTTTGATATAGGGCACATGGAGTGGTTAGAGTGGGTCAACAACCAAATATATGGTAAGATTTTTACTCCAACCTATATAAAAATCCAAAGAGGGCATTATGGTCTTTCATTAGCAATTTTAATGGCAAAATTGACAATTTCTACAACCCTTAGGGTTTTGACCATTTAGGTTTAACCTTGGGGTTAAAACCTAAGGTTTTCAAAATAAAAATTTCTAGGATTTCCAACTTAGGTTTTCAAAATAGAAAATTATGATTTTTAAATTATAATTAGGGTTTCTAATTATATTATAATTTACTAATCACATTAGGACTTAAAAAAATTAGGATTAATATTTCCTAATTAAAAATTAAAATCACCTAATTACCAATTAGGGTTTCGAATTTACAAATTAGGGTTCCTAATAATTAGGGTTTCCAATTATTAGAATTTCTAATTTATCAATTAGGGTTATCCCTAATTAGGTTTGAAATTAATACACAAAAATCTTATTCATAGCATTTAAATTCCCAGACTAGGGTTCTAATATCCCGAATTAGGATTTTAAAATTTTGAATTATGGTTTGAATTCCCAAACTAAAATTAGGGTTTCGAGCGTATCGCTAGGGTTTCTAACGAGTTTCGTTAGAGTTTTCTAACTTAATAAACATATTTTTTAACATAACTTATATTTTTATAATAAATATGTCTTTGTAAATTATAAAGGAATTATAAATTATTGATCATTATAAATTATATTTTTATAATAAATTAATTTTGTTATAAAAATATTTTATTATTTATTTTCCATGAAAATAGGATTATTGTATATATGATCATTATTAGGATTATTATAATAATTATTAGTTAAGTTAATTATTTTAACTTAATTAATAATGGTATATATGAAAAGTTATATCGGATATGGATTCAAAACCCTAATTCTGGATTTTGAATAAGGAATGAGAATATTAATATAATATTAATTATATTTCAGTGATATAACTATATGTCTTTGTATTTGTAAACCGATAATGGTTGGTCGATTATGGTGTAACAATAGAAAACCCTAATATTAAATTGTTAAAATCTTAATTTGAAAATCAAATAGGAGTTTAGGCGATAAGGAATTGTGATTTTATAATTAATGATACATGTTATTAATTATTGATCTAATTAGGGAAAACCCTAATTACTAAAAACCCTAATTACTAAAATAGGAACCTTAATTTGCTAATTGGAAACCCTAATCGCTAAATTATAAAGCTTAATGTTAATTAGTACACCTAAACCTAATTTTCAATCACTTATGTAATTAGGAAATTAAACATGAACAAGAAACACTAATTTCTATTTTAGCCCTAATTACAAAAACCTAGAAAAATGAACTTATAAATCCTTAGGGTTAAACCCTAAGGATTGGAATGAGATGTCAAGTTTGCCATTAAAATTGGAAGCTAATTGACTAAAATAACCTTCTTACATTATTTAATAGATAAATAATTCATCACAAAATATCAAAAGTTATTAAAAATAACTTCAAATATTTTCTTATACCATAATATATTTTTAAACGATTTTTCAAGTATTAAAATAATTTTTAAGTAATTTATTTAATATTATAATTAAATAAATTAAATACCATTATATTCCATAAATATTAAATATTTATGAAATATACTCTAAATAATTAAAAACTAATTTTGGACTTTAAAATAATTTTTAGGAATTTAATATTAATTTTTAATAATTAAAAACCATTTTTTCAATTTAATAAATAAAATAATTGATTTTAGAAATAAGCTGTCAGCTAAAAAGAGCCTATAGCGGTGAGGTAAAATCATATAGGTGTTCTTGAGCCTTCATGTTAGTTACTAAGGTATGAGGTCTGACCACATATAATTTATTGGTCATACAGTTTCTGAGCAGTCTAGTTTAATAAATTTGTAGTATTGATGTAGTACTATAATCTCCAGCAAGTTTCATAGCCAAAACATGTCAAATCTGCAAGATCTAAGCTACCAAACATCTTGTCAGAGGTGTTCTTGAGTTTCTGGGCTGCCCAGAAACTCAAACAGTGCGAAGGTCCCTACTTTGAAGCTTCATAATTTGTAGTATGTGTCTAGTTTGTGTGATCTAGAGGTTTTAGCTTGCAGTCCTGATGTTAAGGTACCATAATATCACATAATATTAACTTAAAAACACCACAAATTTTAAAATCTGAGCCGATCAAAGTAGGCCAAAAAGACTGTCTTTGAACATTTCTAGGTTTTTCGAAATGTTCTTCGTGATAGTCATCCCAAGTTTGACATTGATTATCGTTCAACCTGATCATGATTTAAGTGTCCTAATGACTTGTATGTGTAGTCGGCATTTCATACAACAACTCTAATACAACAACAAGGTCAGAATCCTTAACAATTGCAAGATCAAAAGGCCACAAAAACGTTGTCAGACCCTTTCTGGGTAATCTGGGTTTCCCAGATTCGTTCGGTCATAGTCGCTCAACGACCTTTGACAACTTATAACTTTTAATCTACTCATGATCTGGGCTTGATTCAAGTTCCAGATCCAAGCCTACATGGCAAAAAACAAGTATATAACATAAAACACACATAACACCTAACACACACCGATCTAGAAGCCCTGCCATTTGTTTGTCAGTCAACATTTCAAAGTTTTTCCAAATTTTTCAAAACTTCAATTTCGTGTATCTTGATGTTATGGATCTAAGATATGACAACCCATATCACTCAATAACATCTTAATACACAACATTAAACATCTAAACATAAAGTTTACCATGAATCATAAAGATTTCTAAGTTTAGGGTTTTATACCTTCTTTGAGCTTTGATCTAAAATCTGATCATCTTGATACATTCTTGGTGTTTTAAGGGCTTGAATATGGGTGGTCCACTTAATAATTTCATGGCTAAGAGGTTGAGAGAGTTTGGTTAGAGGTTGGTGACCAAATAAGCTACTTTTGTGACTTTTCTCTCTCAATCTATATATATTTTAAATGTAATGAATTGGCTGGCATTTTGATGGCTGATGTGTTTGATATAGGGCACATGGAGTGGTTAGAGTGGGTCAACAACCAAATATATGGTAAGATTTTTACTCCAACCTATATAAAAATCCAAAGAGGGCATTATGGTCTTTCAGCTAGCAATTTTAATGGCAAAATTGATAATTTCTACAACCCTTAGGGTTTTGACCATTTGGGTTTAACCTTTAGGGTTAAAACCTAAGGTTTTCAAAAATAAAAATTTCTAGGATTTCCAACTTAGGTTTTCAAAATAGAAAATTATGATTTTTAAATTATAATTAGGGTTTCTAATTATATTATAATTTACTAATCACATTAGGACTTAAAAAAATTAGGATTAATATTTCCTAATTAAAATTAAAATCACCTAATTACCAATTAGGGTTTGAATTACAAATTAGGGTTCCTAATAATTAGGGTTTCCAATTATTAGAATTTCTAATTTATCAATTAGGGTTATCCTAATTAGGTTTGAAATTAATACACAAAAATCTTATTCATAGCATTTAAATTCCCAGACTAGGGTTCTAATATCCCGAATTAAGATTTTAAAATTTTGAATTATGGTTTCGAATTCCCAAAACTAAAATTAGGGTTTAGAGCGTATCGCTAGGGTTTCTAACGAGTTCGTTAGAGTTTTCTAACTTAATAAACATATTTTTTAACATAACTTATATTTTTATAATAAATATATCTTTTGTAAATTATAAAGGAATTATAAATTATTGATCATTATAAATTATATTTTTATAATAAATTAATTTTGTTATAAAAATATTTTATTATTTATTTTCCATGAAAATAGTATTATTGTATATATGATCATTATTAGGATTATTATAATAATTATTAGTTAAGTTAATTATTTTAACTTAATTAATAATGGTATATATGAAAAGTTATATCGGATATGGATTCAAAACCTAATTACGGATTTTGAATAAGGAATGAGAATATTAATATAATATTAATTATATTTCAATTGATATAACTATGTCTTTGTATTTGTAAACCGATAATGGTTGGTCAATTATGGTGTAACAATAGAAAACCCTAATATTAAATTGTTAAAATCTTAATTTGAAAATCAAATAGGTGTTTAGACGATAAGGAATTGTGATTTTATAATTAATGATACATGTTATTAATTATTGATCTAATTAGGAAAACCCTAATTACTAAAAACCCTAATTACTAAAATAGGAAACCTAATTTGCTAATTGGAAACCCTAATCGCTAAATTATAAAGCTTAATGTTAATTAGTACACCTAAACCTAATTTTCAATCACTTATGTAATTAGGAAATTAAACATGAACAAGAAACACTAATTTCTATATTAGCCCTAATTACAAAAACCTAGAAAAATGAACTTATAAATCCTTAGGGTTAAACCCTAAGGATTGGAATGAGATGTCAAGTTTGCCATTAAAATTGGAAGCTAATTGACTAAAATAACCTTCTTACATTATTTAATAGATAAATAATTCATCACAAAATATCAAAAGTTATAAAAATAACTTCAAATATTTTCTTATACCATAATATATTTTTAAATGATTTTTCAAGTATTAAAATAATTTTTAAGTAATTTATTTAATATTATAATTAAATAAATTAAATACCATTATATTCCATAAATATTAAATATTTATGAAATATACTCTAAATAATTAAAAACTAATTTTGGACTTTAAAATAATTTTTAGGAATTTAATATTAATTTTAATAATTAAAAACCATTTTTTCAATTTAATAAATAAAATAATTGATTTTAGAAATAAGCTGTAAGCTAAAAAGAGAGCCTATAGCGGCGGAACAAAAATCATTATAGGTGTTCTTGAACCTTCATGTTAGTTACTAAGGTATGAGGTTGACCACATATAATTTATTGGTCATACAGTTTCTGAGCAGTCTAGTTTAATAAATTTGTAGTATTGATGTACTACTATAATCTCCAGCAAGTTTCATAGCCAAAACATGTCAAATCTGCAAGATCTAAGCTACCAAACATCTTGTCAGAGGTGTTCTTGAGTTTCTGGGCTGCCCAGAAACTCAAACAGTGCGAAGGTCCCTACTTTGAAGCTTCATAATTTGTAGTATGTGTCTAGTTTGTGTGATCTAGAGGTTTTAGCTTGCAGTCCTGATGTTAAGGTACCATAATATCACATAATATTAACTTAAAAACACCACAAATTTTAAAATCTGAGCCGATCAAAGTAGGCCAGAAAGACTGTCTTTGAACATTTCTAGGTTTTCCAGAAATGTTCTTCGGCAGATGGTCATCCCAAGTTTGACATTGATTATCGTTCAACCTGATCATGATTTAAGTGTCCTAATGACTTGTATGTGTAGTCGGCATTTCATACAACAACTCTAATACAACAACAAGGTCAGAATCCTTAACAATTGCAAGATCAAAAGGCCACAAAAACGTTGTCAGACCCTTTCTGGGTAATCTGGGTTTCCCAGATTCGTTCGGTCATGGTCGCTCAACGACCTTTGACAACTTATAACTTTTAATCTACTCATGATGCGGAAGCTTGATTCAAGTTCGGATCCAAGCCTACTATGGCAAAAAACAAGTATATAACATAAAACACACATAACACCTAACACACACCGATCTAGAAGCCCGCCATTTTGTTTTGTCGATTCGACATTTCAAAGTTTTTCCAAATTTTTCAAAACTTCAATTTCGTGTATCTTGATGTTATGGATCTAAGATATGACAACCCATATCACTCAATAACATCTTAATACACAACATTAAACATCTAAACATAAAGTTTACCATGAATCATAAAGATTTCTAAGTTTAGGGTTTTATACCTTCTTTGAGCTTTGATCTAAAAAATCGATCATCTTGATACATTCTTGGTGTTTTAAGGGCTTGAATATGGGTGGTCCACTTAATAATTTCATGGCTAAGAGGTTGAGAGAGTTTGGTTAGAGGTTGGTGACCAAATAAGCTACTTTTGTGACTTTTCTCTCTCGATCTATATATATTTTAAATGTAATGAATTGGTGGCATTTTGATGGTGATGTGTTTGATATAGGGCACATGGAGTGGTTAGAGTGGGTCAACAACCAAATATATGGTAAGATTTTTACTCCAACCTATATAAAAATCCAAAGAGGGCATTATGGTCTTTCAATTAGCAATTTTAATGGCAAAATTGACAATTTCTACAACCCTTAGGGTTTTGACCATTTAGGTTTAACCCTTAGGGTTAAAAACTAAGGTTTTCAAAAATAAAAATTTCTAGGATTTCCAACTTAGGTTTTCAAAATAGAAAATTATGATTTTTAAATTATAATTAGGGTTTCTAATTATATTATAATTTACTAATCACATTAGGACTTAAAAAATTAGGATTAATATTTCTAATTAAAATTAAAATCACCTAATTACCAATTAGGGTTTGAATTTACAAATTAGGGTTCCTAATAATTAGGGTTTCCAATTATTAGAATTTCTAATTTATCAATTAGGGTTATCTCTAATTAGGTTTGAAATTAATACACAAAAATCTTATTCATAGCATTTAAATTCCCAGACTAGGGTTCTAATATCCCGAATTAAGATTTTAAAATTTTGAATTATGGTTTCGAATTCCCAAAACTAAAATTAGGGTTTCCGAACGTATCGCTAGGGTTTCTAACAGTTCGTTAGAGTTTTCTAACTTAATAAACATATTTTTTAACATAACTTATATTTTTATAATAAATATGTACTGTAAATTATAAAGGAATTATAAATTATTGATCATTATAAATTATATTTTTATAATAAATTAATTTTGTTATAAAAATATTTTATTATTTATTTTCCATGAAAATAGTATTATTGTATATATGATCATTATTAGGATTATTATAATAATTATTAGTTAAGTTAATTATTTTAACTTAATTAATAATGGTATATATGAAAAGTTATATCGGATATGGATTCAAAACCCTAATTCTGGATTTTGAATAAGGAATGAGAATATTAATATAATATTAATTATATTTCAGTGATATAACTATGTCTTGTGTATTTGTAAACCGATAATGGTTTGGTCAATTATGGTGTAACAATAGAAAACCCTAATATTAAATTGTTAAAATCTTAATTTGAAAATCAAATAGGAGTTTAGACTGATAAGGAATTGTGATTTTATAATTAATGATACATGTTATTAATTATTGATCTAATTAGGGAAAACCCTAATTACTAAAAACCCTAATTACTAAAATAGGAAACCTAATTTGCTAATTGGAAACCCTAATCGCTAAATTATAAAGCTTAATGTTAATTAGTACACCTAAACCTAATTTTCAATCACTTATGTAATTAGGAAATTAAACATGAACAAGAAACACTAATTTCTATTTTAGCCCTAATTACAAAAACCTAGAAAAATGAACTTATAAATCCTTAGGGTTAAACCCTAAGGATTGGAATGAGATGTCAAGTTTGCCATTAAAATTGGAAGCTAATTGACTAAAATAACCTTCTTACATTATTTAATAGATAAATAATTCATCACAAAATATCAAAAGTTATTAAAAATAACTTCAAATATTTTCTTATACCATAATATATTTTTAAATGATTTTTCAAGTATTAAAATAATTTTTAAGTAATTTATTTAATATTATAATTAAATAAATTAAATACCATTTATATTCCATAAATATTAAATATTTATGAAATATACTCTAAATAATTAAAAACTAATTTTTGGACTTTAAAATAATTTTTAGGAATTTAATATTAATTTTTAATAATTAAAAACCATTTTTTTCAATTTAATAAATAAAATAATTGATTTTAGGAATAAATTGTCGCTAAAAAGAGCCCCTATAGCGGCAGGTAACCAAATCGTATAGGTGTTCTTGAGCCTTCATATTTAGTGATTAAGGTATGAGGTCCCGACCACATATAATTTATTGGTCATACAGGTTTACGAAAGCGATCTAGTTTAATAAATTTGTAGTATTGATGTACTACTATAATCTCCAGCAAGTTTCATAGCCAAAACATGTCAAATCTGCAAGATCTAAGCTACCAAACATCTTGTCAGAGGTGTTCTTGAGTTCGGGGCGCTGTAAACTCAAAGCGATCTGAAGGTCCCTACTTTGAAGCTTCATAATTTGCAGTATGTGTCTAGTTTGTGTGATCTAGAGGTTTTAGCTTGCAGTCCTGATGTTAAGGTACCATAATATCACATAATATTAACTTAAAAACACCACAAATTTTAAAATAAAAGCCGATCAAAGTAGGCGAAAAGATCATCTTTGAACATTTCTAGGTTTTCCAGAAATGTTCTTCGGCAGATGGTCATCCCAAGTTTGACATTGATTATCGTTCAACCTGATCATGATTTAAGTGTCCTAATGACTTGTATGTGTAGTCGGCATTTCATACAACAACTCTAATACAACAACAAGGTCAGAATCCTTAACAATTGCAAGATCAAAATGCCACAAAAACGTTGTCAAACCCTTTCTGGGTAGTCTGGGTTTCCCAGATTAGTTTCGATCGTGGTCATTTCAGCGACCTTTGATGGCTTATAACTTTTAATCTACTCATGATCTGAGCTTGATTCAAGTTCCAGATCCAAGCCTACATGGCAAAAAACAAGTATATAACATAAAACACACATAACACCTAACACACACCGATCTAGAAGCCCTGCCATTTGTTTGTCAGTCAACATTTCAAAGTTTTTCCAAATTTTTCAAAACTTCAATTTCGTGTATCTTGATGTTATGGATCTAAGATATGACAACCCATATCACTCAATAACATCTTAATACACAACATTAAACATCTAACCATAAAGTTTACCATGAATCATAAAGATTTCTAAGTTTAGGGTTTTATACCTTCTTTGAGCTTTGATCTAAAATCTGATCATCTTGATCTGTTCTTGGTGTTTTAAGGGCTTGAATATGGACTGGTCCACTTAATAATTTCATGGCTAAGAGGTTGAGAGAGTTTGGTTAGAGGTTGGTGACCAAATAAGCTACTTTTGTGACTTTTCTCTCTCAATCTATATATATTTTAAATGTAATGAATTAATTTGGCATTTTGATGGGGTGATGTGTTTGATATAGGGCACATGGAGTGGTTATAGTGGGTCAACAACCAAATATATGGTAAGATTTTTACTCCAACCTATATAAAAATCCAAAGAGGGCATTATGGTCTTTCAGCTAGCAATTTTAATGGCAAAATTGGCAATTTCTACAACCCTTAGGGTTTTGACCATTTGGGTTTAACCCTTAGGGTTTGACCCTTAGGGTTAAAACCTAAGGTTTTCAAAAATAAAAATTTCTAGGATTTCCAACTTACGTTTTCAAAATAGAAAATTATGATTTTTAAATTATAATTAGGGTTTCTAATTATATTATAATTTACTAATCACATTAGGACTTAAAAAAATTAGGATTAATATTTCCTAATTAAAAATTAAAATCACCTAATTACCAATTAGGGTTTCGAATTTACAAATTAGGGTTCCTAATAATTAGTGTTTCCAATTATTAGAATTTCTAATTTATCAATTAGGGTTATCCCTAATTAGGTTTGAAATTAATACACAAAAATCTTATTCATAGCATTTAAATTCCCAGACTGGGGTTCTAATATCCCGAATTAGGATTTTAAAATTTTGAATTATGGTTTCGAATTCCCAAAACTAAAATTAGGGTTTTCGAACGTATCGCTAGGGTTTCTAACAGTTCGTTAGAGTTTTCTAACTTAATAAACATATTTTTTAGCATAACTTATATTTTAATAATAAATATGTACTGTAAATTATAAAGGAATTATAAATTATTGATCATTATAAATTATATTTTTATAATAAATTAATTTTGTTATAAAAAATATTTTATTATTTATTTTCCATGAAATTAGGATTATTGTATATATGATCATTATTAGGATTATTATAATAATTATTAGTTAAGTTAATTATTTTAACTTAATTAATAATGGTATATATGAAAAGTTATATTCGGATATCGATTCAAAACCCTAATTTCAATTTTGAATAAGGAATGAGAATATTAATATAATATTAATTATATTTCAGTGATATAACTATGTACTGTATTTGTAAACTGATAATGGTTGGTCAATTATGGTGTAACAATAGAAAACCCTAATATTAAATTGTTAAAATCTTAATTTGAAAATCAAATAGGAGTTTAGACTGATAAGGAATTGTGATTTTATAATTAATGATACATGTTATTAATTATTGATCTAATTAGGGAAAACCCTAATTACTAAAAACCCTAATTACTAAAATAGGAACCTTAATTTGCTAATTGGAAACCCTAATCGCTAAATTATAAAGCTTAATGTTAATTAGTACACCTAAACCTAATTTTCAATCACTTATGTAATTAGGAAATTAAACATGAACAAGAAACACTAATTTCTATTTTAGCCCTAATTACAAAAACCTAGAAAAATGAACTTATAAATCCTTAGGGTTAAACCCTAAGGATTGGAATGAGATGTCAAGTTTGCCATTAAAATTGGAAGCTAATTGATAGGTTAAACAAGTGGACAATTAGAATGAGAAGAAGGGGAAGATAGGTTAATGACAATATTTATTGATTGTGTATGACCTAACATGGTGTGTTATGTGATTATGTATGTAGAAACTTTAAAGACTCACGAGTAAAGTGAATTAACACTAGACGACACTAAAAGAAAGTGTTCTAAACTCTTGTCTATATTTGTTTGGACAAGCTTTATGATTCATGTATCATATGCATGAATTAATGTAACAAAGAAGTCGAAGCCATTTCCTTAGGCTAGACCAAACTTATAGTATTTTATGGATTTTTTTATAATCTATCAAAATATTATAAATATTGCTATCTTGTGGCAACTGTTTTGGTATGTATTCAAAGAAAGACTGAGTATGAATAAACAAATGTTTTGTCACAAAGCGACTGGCACGTGAGTTTGTCAAAACCTTAAACGTAGATACATTTAATGTAGTAGTGTTATATAACATAGAGTACTATAGGCTGATCACCTAGACGAGCTCGTAAGAAATGTCAGACTTACAGACTTTTTGCTGGGTTATCCTTTTTAATGAAAGAAAGAATGAAATGCTCAACGTCTTTAACCAAACTAAAGGTTTAACTGATGATTTTCATCATTAAATGTTTTAATGAAAAAGAGAAGTGTTATTCTGATTTATTTATAGTACTTCATAACTATTGATTCAGTTATAGAAGATATATTAATATGATTCATGCATGTTGCTTGACAATAACTGTTTTAGTTGCTGAGATAGTTATGATCACCCTTGCTTGAACCATGTGATTGCAGTTCAAAATGAACGGATCGAAGGCGAACAAGTAGTTGTCCTTGTAATAGAATAATATTACTTTTGTATTAATTTAATACTATGACAAAGAACATATGTAATGGTTACAAAGAACTTGGGAAGTGAATTATTATTATGTAATATATAGAAGACATATTCACTCTATTGATGTATTTCAATTGAATGTATGTGTGAATAGTAGCACCATGTAGCGCCATCTATTGGGTTGGAAGATACCCGGATTTGGGGGTGTCACAGTGTATTGCTTTGATATTGATATCTGTTATTTGATTTTAAAGTTCATTATTCCTTTGAACTCACAGTATTCGAATTAGAACTTATTATTTCCGATAAAAATACTTTACCATTGAAAGCTTAGTTAATTGTCATTCATAGAATGTTATTGTATACTATACTTCTTATGGGCAATTGTTTGGTCACTCTTGCAAAAAACAATGCAGATGAAGTTAAGAAGTTTGAAGAGCTTTCTACAAGTAAAGGCAAAGGCAGAATGCCCGATTAGATGACGTTTAATTTACCTTTTATTTATGAAGCTTGTGTAATAGACTTGGTTATATTTAAATTATTTTATTTTGCTAATTGGTATTGTGTATATAAAGAAATGAAAGAATTGAATATACAACTTTAAAAGATATCAGAACGTAAGTATTATCAGGCAGTCTATGGTAAACCTGAGAGGTTTTAAGGTAAACTAAGAGAAATCACAAGTTGCAAAATTTATTAAAGGAATATTATTGTGAGTTGATACCTAAATATAACAGGTAAATATGAGCTATGCCAAGCCGAATAAGACTTGAGTTAAGTATGTATTTTTTAGCTCTAAATTAGGATCGAAAAGAATAGATGAAGTAATAGACATAATTTGAAAGTAAGATAATAGTGATTTCGGGGATGGAATCCTTATAAGGAAGGGAGAATGTCAGGACCCTGAATTTTAAACAATTCTATTTTTACGAATAATTTTTTTTTAATATCCGTATTGATTATCATTATTATCTTGAGCATGTGTTATATGAGCGTAGAAAGATAGTCAAATAAGTTATTGACTGAGAAATATGAATGAAGTTATGGTGAACAACTTATGAAAACTGTGACGACCAGGAAAATCTGATTGTCTAGAATTTAAGATTTAGTTATTAATAAAAGGAATTTTTATTAATAATATCATGTGCTATGTGTTTATTAATCGTTCTAGAACCTAGGAAGATTATAGATCTGGAGGATTCTGGCTACGAGCTAGATTGAACGAGAAAGAATTTTCAAGATGAAAATAAAATTTTTCCAAAAATAAAATATTTTTGGAATAAAAGACGAAATAGGCACATTCACCCAACGAAACCTTAAGGGTTAGGGTTTGAATAACCTAAGCCTTTTTTGAGAGTTCGGTATATCGAAATGACATTCTGTCAAAAGATTTGACGATAGTATATCGTGAAAAGTTAAGTAAGCCAATAAAAGTTTTTCTCAAAAAATGTGCAGAAATCGGACGAAATAAAAACGACAAAAAGTACTGTTATGTACTTTTCATCCATTTAACTATGTTAGGGGAAAAAGTGAAGGAAAACGCTTAATGTTGAAAAGTGTTTTTCAGTTTTTTGGAGTTCCGAAGAATACGTAAAAGTTAAACTGTAAACGAAAGATAAAATCCAAAAATATTTGGATTCCGGATCAAACTGTCGGACAAATTTCGCAAGACGGAAGCACGAAGCTTCCAAGGGAAGCTTCATGAATAGTAAGGAGGTCTATTGAGGAGGTGTGAATAGTAAGGAGGTTGGGTCAAAATGACTAAAATACCCCTAGCCTTGGTTTTCTATGAATAAGAAGCAAAATTTATTATTTTTGGATTTTGAAAATCCTACACTTTGAGATAGAGAGGGAGAGAGTTCAGATGGGAGAAAGAGAAGGAAAAGGAAGAGAAAAAGCTTACTCGTGAGCAACATTTTTTTGACGGAAGGAGATTAATGGAGAAAGGTAGTCCGAAACCTTATCTCATATAATTTTTCTTTGAGTTTTTATGTTCAAAAACATAACTTAATGAGAATATAAGAAGTAGATAATGTTAGGAATGATTTCATATGGTTGAAATCATTGATAAAAGAAGAAATAGGAATTTGAACTTTTGGTTAAAAAAATTCCTTAAGGAAGTGTACGATTCGTAATGAATTAGAACGATCCGAATGTATAATATGAATGATTCGGTGGAATAAGTAAAGAATGGTGTTTTATAACACCTAATTCCAAGAAAAAGTGAAATTGTAATCAAAATATCGATTAAAAATGAAGAACGAACGAAGAACACGAAGAACAGGCGAAGAACGTGAAGAACGTTGTTGATGGACAAATTTAAAACCATCGTAGTATAACATGTTGTTGATGGACAAGTTTAAAACCATCGCGTATAAGTTAGAAGCTTATTGCTTGGTTAGGAATGGTAGAAACATTCATGAAGTATGGATTAAAATTGGGCTATAACGAAGTTATAAAAAAAAATTCGTAAAAGATGAACGAGAATTAGAAAGTTAGTAAAAGAACCCGAACATATAGGGTTTCATAAGAATGTAAGAGAACATAGAAAACGTGAGTCATGGAATCAAGAACGAATGAATTCCGAGTTCGGATGACTGAATTACGGACGAATGAACGAAGAGCGTTAAAAAAGTAAAATGAAAGAAGGGCAAAGATTAAGCCAATTGAATGGCATGTTAACGGATTTAGAACAAAGTTTTGGTTGAGGGTAATTGAAGTACGTAAGATAAGGAAGAGAATGGCTTTGGAACGACTTCGTTCTAAGTTATAACGAATAAGATATGAGATTTCAAAGTACGCGTCTCAAACTTGATACAAGACTTAGAAAAATTTTCTAGGTTTTGTGCTTTTGTCTTCGCGGCGCCACCGAGAGCCTTGGGAGGCGACCGCAAAGACAAAGCCTGTGCCATCGACTATTATTGAGTGGTGCGCAACATGCGAGAGATAGAGAAGATAGGGGCGCCACAGCGCCAATATCGGCAGTTTGACACTGTAGAGTGGCGCTGTAGCGCATGGTAAAGGAAGGGGCCCGGCACCGCGGCGCTGGTACAGGGAAAAAGCCAGTGATGAGCTTTTAAGTGCTCAATTACTGGGGGATGTGCAAGAAAGAAATATGAGCATGTAGTTCACATAAAATAACACTTAAACAAGTGAATTAAACCGTTAATGAAGGTTGAGTAGAAAGATTAAACGAGATTAAAAGAATGTGAAAGCGGGTTACGGAACCTATATTAGGGGACCGTAGTCGCTTTAAACGAATGTGAGGGATTGCTATGATGGTGATTCCTGAGACGTTGAGTGACGTGGGTAACATATAACATTTTGATGTTATGACATGGTAATTAGAGATGAATGTAAAGCATATAGACGCTATGAACGCAACGTTGTTTCGATGAATGATCAGTCTTAGCATACAACAAACCATATGGCTTTGACATTAAGAAAGAATAATGAACATGGGGTTCATGGGTTAGATAACGATTGAAAGCGATTAAAAGCTCAAGAAAAGGTTGAATGAGAGATTAAGAGATGAGCAACGTAAATGTTGAATACGTAAACAATTCTCGTGAATCGTATTCACGTTGGAAAAACAATCTAAGTGTACAATGGTTGTATGATGTAGACGTTAACAAAAGTATTAAGTAAGATATGAATTATCAAGAAAGCCGTAACGAATGGTAATAAGATTAATGGAAGCCGAATGTGAATTGAATAATGAATGAATCCTGAGGTATGACATTTAGTTGCCAGAAAGCCATAAGGAATGAGAAATTGACTTAATGAACATTATAGTTTAATGGTTTGAATAAGTTAAGATAAGTTAGGTTGTGGTGCAATCGTTACCTTTGATGGTTGACATATGGGAGCTGGGCTAAACAATTCCTTCAGAGAGTGAAGGTATATATGAAACTGGAAACCAATCTAACTCACTGTGATGGCAGTGTAGACGAGACAGGAACTTGTTTATTAGTTATTTGTGGGAAACCACTCAGAGTACAATATGGACTAGTAGCAGAGAAGCGATGTGTGCTGAGTCCTAGGAGAGTTATAAGAAGAAGATAAGAATGTAAATCATCAAAGATGATGAACGTTTTGAGTAAGACATCTCCGTATGTCATGAAGCCATAAACTGGTAAAGGAAGTTATCGCGTAAACTTAGGTTGAAAGAACACGAACCCTAAGAAGTAAAGTGAAGTAAACCAATGCATAAGTCAAATATACATGACTAATTGGTATATGTGTTTTTCCTTACGTGTTATAGGGACTGGAATGAGAAGTTCAACGTAAGCTGTAGTTGTGCGTAAGGCAAGTTTCCTAACTTCATTCATATTTTAAATGAATGCTAGTTTCTAAAACTTCTCATGTAACGACCGAGAAATTCAGATTTTATTGTAAAATAATTTTATTGAATTAAATAATAAATAAAATTATATTTTATGTCTTATCAAGATGGTTATCATTGTATAACCTAATAATGTTAGAATGTCGTAGTATTTTAGCTACGTGAAGGAATTAAAGTGTTTGAATTTCCAAGACGAAAATAAAAGTTTTCCTAGAAATTTTATGAAAACATTATTCATCGGTATTTGCTCGGGAGTTATTTTTTAATTTTCGAGAAATATGTAATGATAGAATGTCAAGGTAAGATGGATTATATAATAATAATCTAAGTATGGAAAATGCAATATTTCACTTGCTGACTTAAATTGAGAACGTTAAGGAAAGGGAAGTATTAATGAGTTAAGTAATAATAGTGTGATATGTGTGTATTGTACGAGGTAATGAATACGAGTATAATATGAATTATTATACGAGTTTGTATGAATGATGGAATATCGTATATAATGAATTTCTATACGAGTTAGAATACGAGAATGATACATAGACAATACGTTTTATGTATTAAGCAATAGTATTGTACTTGTAGGATTTGTTAGGAATTTGTACAAGCCCAAGTGAATTAATGGTAAGGCCCATATGGTAATTAATGAACAAGTTAGTGTTTATTAATGCAAGCCCAAAAGCTAAGTTAATCTAAGCCCAAGCTAGGATTCAATGAATTGTAGTGACCCATGGGGCAAACCATATTAATATGGTTAATCTTGGTAATCAAGTATAATGTGTGATGACCAAGTATTAGGTGTAATGACCGAATTCCAACTTAGAACGAAGAAACGAGCGTTGAACATTCACAAACCTTAATCGTTTTGTTAAAAATGAACTAATAGGTGAATTTTTAGCAAACAAAGTCAAAAAATATAAAATTCTTGCATGAACACGTAGAGTATGTAATTTGTGAACCGTAGGCTTTTGAAAGTGCTAATTATGACTTATAACGAAGAAGTTATGAGCTCGAGAAGTTCGCAAAGTTGACAAACTGTCACATTTTTCTGGTGCACAGAGTTGGCGACGCGGCGCCAACCCAAGGTATATTGGTGGCGCTGCAGCGCCATATACAGTGCACAAGCATACTGCAAAGTGGCGCCGCGACACGAACAAGAGAGTAAAGAATGGCGCCGCAGCGCCAAGGCCGGGTTCTAGCTACTGCTAACGCACTCTGTAGTGCGAGATGGAAGTCTATGACCGGCGCCGCAACGCTAGTCCTTGATCAAAGATAGTAAAGAGTAATTATAAGCACAAAGCAAGGAATGAGATTAATTCAAAGTGAACCTACCTTAAGGAACTTTAAGTAACATTGTTAAACCTTAAGGATAATACGTAAAGGTTGATGATAATCTATTCAACTATGAATGCAAGTAGAATTACAAGCAAGAATTGATAGTAAATAAATCTAATACATGATTTGATTGAGATGAAGGGTAAGTTATAGTCATATACATACTTGATTATATATGACCTAATGTGAGGCGTTATGTGGTCATGTATTATAGAGACTTGAAAGACTCGAACATAAAGTAATTATACCGTAGCAGATGCTAAAGGAAAGTATTCAAACCCTTATCTCAGTTCAATCTGAACAAGCTTTGTAATTCATGTATCCTTATGCATGAATTGATGTACGATGAATTGAAAGCCAATTCTTATGGCTAGACTTAATGCATTTGGTGGATTATTGATAATCTATCCATCTGTTAACAAATGTTGTTATCTTTTGTCAACTATACAATATGGTTTTCAAAAGAAGACTGAGTATGATAAACAAATGTTTTGTCGTCATACGACATGCACGTGAGGTTGCCACAAATTAAACGTACATACGTTTAATGAATGTAGTGTTGATCAACATAGAGTACTATAGGCTGATCACCTAGAAGTGCTCGTAAGTAATACCAGACTCACGGACTTAGTATCGGGTTGTCCTTTTCAAAGAAAGAATGAAATACTCAAGGTCTTGGACCGGAGTTTATGTTTTACTGAAAATTATTCATTGTGAAACAGTTTGAAGGAAAAATGAAGTGCTATTTTGAATTATCAATAGTACTTCATAACTATTGTTCAGTTATTGAAGATATACGTTCTTATGTGTTAAACATGTTGTTATTGAAATTGTTATACTTGCTGGTCTAGTTATGCTCACTCTTACTTGAACCATATGAATATAGCTAAGACTGAACGTCCCGAAGGATCGAATAAGGATAAAGGAAAGGCTAAGGCAGATCGTTAATCGGTCTATGTAATAGTGTAGGTTTATTATTGTAATGTATTTAATATTGTGACAAAGAACCTTTGTAATGGGTATAGAACATGGGAAATGTAAATATTACTTTGAATATATATAGAGGACATATTCATTCTTTGATGCTTTTCAATTGAATGAATGTATGAATGGTAGTACCGTATAGTACCATATGTCGGGTTGTAAGATACCCGGATTTGGGGGCGTTACAGGTTGGTATCAAAGCCTAGGTTATAAAACTTAAGGGGAAAATTAGAACCTTAAGTTATAACCTTAAGAAAAGATAAAGAAGTAAAAGATGGAAAGTAACCCTATAAAAATGCATTATAATTATGTTATGTGTTTTTATTATTCTACTGACATGTACTAATCAAACTATATTTTTTTGTTATAGATGTCAGGAGAAAATGAAATGTATAGATATATACATGTAGTAAGCGAGGATTCGATAAATCGAGTAGAGATACTACCAAATCCTATAGCAGTAGAACCCGAAGTGGTGGAAATCGAGTTTGGAGACTCGAACAATTTAGACTACATGTCTGTGTTTGATGGTATGTTGGAGGAAGAGGTGGATATGATGTCTTTTGATCAGATAGCACCTACAGAAGAGTTGACTTCGGGGGAGTCAATGAAGGCATTATTCATGTCAGTATTGGATAGAAATGTTCAGTATTATAAGGAAGTAAAGGAATTAAAAGAGGAACTCCAAGCTGTCCGGGAGGACAAGATTAGTATGGAAGGTATGTGGGAAGAGGAACATGATTATCGAGTTTTGACCAAGGACAAGGTCCATGAGCTGAAACGCAAAGTCTTTGAGCTCAAGCAGGAGCTAAAGACTAAGAAATAGAAGGTAGAAAGAATGTCCTATATACATAGGAGTTCTCATGTGGATTTCCAGCAGCAAGTAGTTGGGTATCCGATAGAAGAAGGGCAAACCCGACATACTATCAGTCGAGATGTTATTGCCGGTCTGGCCAAGAAAGATTTTGAGAATGCCATACGGCAGATGTAATCTAGCAATAGCTAGAATAGTTTAGATATGTAAATATTATGTATCTAGTAGTGACGTAAAACCCTCTTTTGTATATCAAAGGTAGTCTTTTGTAAATCGTAATTTTTTGAAAGCCACTGTGGGATCGTAATGTAATCAGCTTAGGCTGTACAATGTAAACAATGTAGTATTATACTACAAGTAATGAATCAATATAAGTCTTTTTATGAAATATATTGAGTAATGAGTATGAGTTATTGTTTCATCACGAATAATAACTAACCAACAGGAAGAAAGTAATAATGATGTATTGTTTTCTTAACAGCAAAATGCCACTAAGAAGGAGACAACAAAATCAAGATTATAATGTTAATCAACCGGAGGGAGGTCCGATTAATCCGATACAAGAGTTCGTTAATCTTTTAACGGACGCGTTTAATAGAACAAGGACTAATGTACCCATAAATCCTAGAGTAGTACGAGCTACTACTTTTAAGGATTTCAAAAGTGTCGGTCCGTCGGAGTTCAAAGGAACTACGGACCCTATAGAAGCCTAGACATGGGTGAAAGAGATTGAGAAAGCATTTGTAATAGCAAATGTTGATGAAGGTCAGAAGGTTGCCTTTGCAACCTATTTGATGAAGGGAGAGGCTAATTTCTGGTGGGAGGCAAACCAGGCTAGAGCCGGTATAGAAAATCTAACGTGGGTGAGGTTCAAGGAGATTTTCTTCGAGAACTATTTTCCCACAAGCATGCAGGGAAGAATGGAGATACGATTTCTTGATTTAAAGCACGGGGATATGACGGTTCCGTAGTATGCTACCAAGTTTAACGAATTGGCAAGGTTTGCTCCACATCAAGTGGACACGGAGGTACAAAAGGCTAGACGATTCGAGCAGGGCTTGAAACCCTGGCTCTATAGCCAAATTTCTGTGTTCCAAAGTACTTCTTTTGGAACCATACTAGAAAAGGCAATAATTTCCGAGGGTGGGAATGAGGCTCTTAGCCAGTACCACAAAGATAAGAAAAATAAAGGTAAAGCTGATGGAGGAATAAAGATCAAGGGAGCCATCGGTAGTGGTGACGGTCAAAAGAGGAAGGGATTTAACTCTGGGAATACCAGAGTAAAACAAGGGGATCCTAAGAGGAGGATGGAGGCATGTAAAACCTGTGGGAAGACTTACTTAAGAGTCTGTCTCAAGGGGAAGGCAGTATGTTACAACTGTGGATAGGAAGGGCACATTTCGCCTAACTGTCGAAGTCCGAAGAAGAACCACAAATGTTTTGTATGTGGATCAACTGACCACATAGCAAAGAACTGCCCGAAGAAGGGGATGGATGGGAATAAGGACACTAATAGCAGTAAGTTAGCTCCAACACAGCCGGGTAGGCCGATGGCCCGTACCTTTAATATAAAGGTCCAAGATGCGGTGTCATCAGGAGATGTAGTTGCATGTATTATTCCGATCAAAAACATAAATGCTTACGTGCTGTTTGATTTGGGTGCTACTTATTCGTTTATAGCATGTGATTTTGCTAGACGATTAGAATTATTTCCCGAAAAGTTGACTATACCTTTGAATATTAAGGTAGCAAACGAAGAGATAATTTCTGTTGAAGATATTCATAGGAGTTGTTGCGTAGATATACGTGGTTGTAAGTTATCTGTAGATTTGATACCGATAAAGTTAAGAGAATTCGACATAATTCTCGGAATGGATTGGTTGATTAACCATGGTGTAATTATATATTGCCAAAAGAAATGTGTGAGCATTAGGACATTGAGACAACCTCCTGTAATATTTTACGGTAATAAATCACCGGGACGTTCGTGTTGCACAAACTAGAAAACTTTTAAGGAAGGGGTGTGTAGGTTATCTGTGTCATGTTATCGGTACCTAGCGAGTGGGAGCGACGATGGAACAAATACCTATAGTAAATGAATTCATGGATGTATTTCCAAGTGAATTACCGGGTTTACCGCCGGATAGGGAGATCAAATTTGTTATAGACATTGTGTCAGGAGCAACATCAGTCTCAAGGGCATTATATCGTATGGCGTCTGTGGAAATAAAAGAGCTAATGGTTCAGTTACAGGAACTATTGGATAGAAAGTATATTCAACCAAGTGTTTCCCCATGGGGGGCACCGGTATTGTTTGTCAAGAAGAAAGATGGATCGTTAAGGCTTTGTATCGACTACTGAGAGTTGAAAAAGTTAACGATAAAGAATAAATACTCATTTCCCAGGATCGATGATCTCCTTGATCAGTTAAAAGGGGAAAAGTATTTTTTAAAAATAGATTTGCGGATGGGGTATCACCAATTGAAGGTTAGGAAGGAAGATATACCAAAGACGGCATACAGAACTCGTTATGGTCATTACGAGTTTCTAGTGATGTCATTTGTGTTGACTAATGCACCAGCTGCATTTATGGATATGATGAACAGAGTATTCAAACTATATTTGGACAAGTTCGTCGTTGTGTTTATCAATGATATTCTAGTCTATTGTAAGATGCTAGAAGCTCATGCTGAACACTTAAGAATAGTGTTGGAGACACTAAGAATGGAGAAGTTATATGCGAAATTCACTAAGTGTGAATTTTGTCTAGAAAAGGTGCAGTTTAAAGGTCATGTTATTGACCAAGAAGGGATTTCAGTGGATCCAGAAAAGGTAGAAGCAGTAATGAACTAGGAACAACCGAAAACGCCGACTGAGGTGCGGAGTTTCCTAGGGTTAGCGGGATACTATCGAAGATTTATCCAAGATTTTTCGAAGATTGCTACCCCGTTGACCAACTTGACAAGGAAGACGGTGAAATACGTATGGACGGATAAAAGTGAAGACAGTTTTCAAGAACTGAAGAAAAGGTTAAGTGAAGCACCTGTTTTGTCATTACCAGATGACATAGGAAATTTCGTAGTGTATAGTGATGCTTCGCATAGAGGACTTGGTTGCGTGCTCATGCAGAATGGCAAGGTCATTGCGTACGCATCACGGTAGTATTTGCCTTAAAAATATGGAGACATTATCTTTATGGGGAGAAATGTGAGATATACACAGACCATAAGAGTTTAAAATATATCTTCACACAGAAGGAGTTGAATATGAGACAGAGAAGATGGCTGGAGTTGATAAAGGATTACGATTGTGAAATTGCAGATCACCGAAAAGCTAATGTAGTTGTTATACGCTTTAAGTAGGAAGGGTCGGGAAAAGTTATCTATGTTAACGGCTCAAAATGAGGTAATAACAGAGATGGCTAGGATGTAGATATAATTGAAGATGCCGAGTGAATTGGGACAGTTACTTTTTGCGACGGAGATGTAATATACCATCGTAGAGAGAGTCAAGGAGGTGCAACTCAAAACTGATGAGTGTGACCAAGTGAAGAAGATGTTAGCAGATGAAAAAGATATTAAGTATAGTCCCGATAATGAGGGATTATTAAGATTTGAAGGAAGAATTTGGGTTCGAATGAGATACCCGACAGATGGTGCTACTACTACCATTCATTCATTCATTCCATTGAATAGTCTTAAGAAAGACTAATATAACTTCTATATATCAAAATAATATTACATTCCCTGTGTTCTTTATAACCCATTCATTTGTTCTTGTCATAATATCAAATATATTACAATTGTTCATCCTATACTATTACATAAGAACTCTAAGGGTTTGTCTTCGCCTTGCCTTTATCCTCGCCTTTCAACCTTCAAGACGCTTCGATCTTGGATGTGTTCATATGGTTCAAGCAAGAGTGAGCATGACTAGCTCAACAAGTACTACAATTCTAATAAACAACATGCTTGAAACATAGAACTCATATATCTTCTCAGAATCGAACAATAGTTACGTAAGTACTATCGATAATTCAAAATAGCACTTCTTTTCCTTCAAAATGTTTTACAACAATCATACTCAAGAGAATAACAATTATGGCTCAAGATTATGAGCATTCATAAGTTCTTTTGAAAAGGACAACCCGACACTAAGTCCGTAAAAGTCCGCATATATCTTACGAAAGCACGTCCGAGTGATCACTCATAGTATTTCTATGTTGATCAACACTACATTCATTAAAACGGTATACGTTTAAGTTGTGGCAACCTCACGTGCTCTGTCGTTAAACGACAAAAACATTTTAGCATACTTGGTCTTTGATTGAAAACCATACCAATATAACTTGGTAAATACAAATCATGCTTGACAGTAATCATAATTTAAGTCTAGCCAAAAGAATTGGTTTAAGACTTCATCATTCAAAACTTCATGCGCGAAAGAGTACATGAATTACAAAGCTTGTTCAGCATCGAATCGAAACAAGGGTTAGAATACTTGCCTTCAAATATTCGCTGCCATCGATTAATACTGTGATAATAGATTTTAAGTCTCTACGCTTCTACAACACATGATCATATACCGTATCACATTAGGTCATATATAATCAAGTATGCATCCTATTATATCTTACCCTTCATCTCAATGTAAATCGACTTAGATCTACTATTATGGGTTTTCGCTTTCATTACATCATTCACATTACATTCACATTCAATTGATCATTAACTCTAATCATCATGCAATACATGTCTAACAATGCCTTGACAATGTTATAATAACACCTTAGTTCATTACCCTCAAGTCCCTTTCATTTTGTACTTGTAATTATTCTTTCATCGTCGAAAACCTAGGATCGGAAATGCAGCTGGGCGCCACTCTTAGCTCTTTTTATCTCACATCGCGCATGATGAAAGTTAGCAGTAATGCCTCTCATCATCATATTATGGCATCGCAGCCGCCACCTTTTTGGTTTTGGTTTGAGCATTGGCATGGCGCCAACTCGCGGCCTTAGAAATTTTTTGCAGATTTTGATTTTTTAGGAACTTCCCGGACGCATAACTTCATCGTTATAAGTCCGAATTGGCTCATTCAAAAGCCTACGGTTCACAAATTACGTAACCTATGCGTTCATGCAACAATTTCATCAATTTGACTTCGTTTCCTTAAATTTGACCTATTAATTCATTTTTAATGAAAACGATAAACGTCCGTGAATGTTCAACGCTCGTTTCTTCGTTCTAAGTCAGAATCCAGCCATTTTCAAGTCCGCAACTCTACAATGCCAAATATGACTTGTCTCCATCAAAAACCAACGTTTCCGACTTCAAACTCCAAATACAACTTCCATTCCGAGAATTTCATTTAATTCGACGATTATCGCCCAATCGTGTGAATTCTTTAAGAAAAACAACATTCTTAATGATTCTAAATAGATTTTAATCAACAAAAGATCATTACATGTTACTTATTAAACCAACTTCTACACAAAGTAGGTTTTGACTTATTCACATAAGTCAATGACTTAATCAGCTTATGAACTATAAATCTTCATACTTATGATTTATTAAGAACTTAAGTCCACTAATCAATGTTCTCATGCTATAATCAACATACTAAACATCATATGACAACATATGATAAGTTCTTCATGGTTCTAGCAACTTATTAATGTTCAAGTTGTTTATCCAAATTATTCGGCTTAAGTTCATTCCTTATTAACTTATTACATGATCTTAGCATACATGTTCATTAACTATACTTCTCTTATCATCCTATTATAATAGAGATGAAAGACTATTGGATACAAGATCATTACCTTTGAAGTCTAACTTATTCTTCTTGGAAAATCTAACAAGGAAGCTTTTGACTTAAAAGTGCTTATTTGCTCTACCAAATAAGTAGCTTATATTTGAGAGGAAAGTTGGATGAAATTAAACAACCAACAAAATGAAATGAAGCTCTCAGATTTATAGCATCCAAAAGGTTAGGGCATTTTAGACATTAAACTACCCACCTCCTCATTCCATTCCTCATTTCCACCTCCTCAATCATCCACCTCCTTACTATTCATTGTGTGCTCATCACTTCACTTGTTCACCACACACATAAGTTTGCCCATCAAGCTTACCCATTTTTACTTGGTTTGCCCCATGGATCATGGATTACCATTGGGCTTTTAATAATTAATCTACTTTCTTAATGGGCTTGTACTACAATGGTTTGGGCTTATGATTATCAAACACTTGGGCTTGATGATCACATATACATGGACTTCTATATTAGACTATTAATCCTACAAGTCCATTAACTTAAATTAAACAACTTAACAAATATACCACACGATAATCTTCAGTATGCTAACTCGTATACTAGTTCGTAATATATGTTATCTCATTCTTCCTACATAATAGTACAATACATCAGATTATACTTACATTCATTCCTTCATACAATGTATACACATTATATGATCACAACTTTCTTCCTTTACGCTTAATAACCTAACATTCCCAAATTAGGTCCACATGCTAAAATATTACATTTTCCATACTTAGATTATTATTACATAATCAATATCGCCTTGATATTATAACATTACGTATTTCTCGAAGTTCAAAAATAATTCCCTTGAAAGCAGTAAATCGATGAATAGTGTTTTTGGAAAATTTCTCAAAAAGCTTTTATTTTCGCCTTAGAAATTCAAACACCTTAATTCATTCACGTAGTTAAAATACTACGATATTTCGACGCTTTTAGGTTATAGAATGACATTCATCTTCTCCACACACATAATAATAATAAATAATATTATTTTATTCATTATTAAAAGTAATTACAAAATGTTCGATTTTCCGAGTATGCTACACTCTCTCCCCCTTATAAGGATTCTCGTCCCCGAATCTCGCTAAAAAAAATTACACAAATAAATGAGGGTAATTCTTTTTCATTGTTTCTTCTAACTCCCACGCCGCTTCTTCGCATCGTGGTTCTTCCATATCACCTTTTATGAAGGTATGACTTTGTTTCGCAGTAACTTGTTCTTTTCTATCGACAATTTGAATCGGCGTTTCTCTCGACGCTAAATCCTTTCTCAACATGAATAGGTTCATATTCTATCACGTGCTTATAATCCGCTTATAAGGACGTAATACTTGATATGTGAAATACATTATGTATTCATTCTAGGTCCGGAGGTAATGCTATCATATAAGCTACCTCACCCACCCGCTTTTAATACCTCAAAAGGTCCTATGAACCTTGGACTTAATTTTCCTTCTTCCCAAAAAACGATCTTTCCTTTCTCCAGGAGATACTTTTAGGAATACGCATTTGAACCTACTTCAAACTCTCGATTCTCTCTATGCGGATCCGTAAACTTCTTCTGCTTGTCTTGAGCTGCTAGAAGACGCATCTGAATCTTCTTGACAATATCCGCTGTTTGTTGCACCAATTCTGGTCCCAACATTCCCGTTCTCCTACCTCATCCCAATAATAAGCATGTTCTCAGATTTCCTCCCATACAAAGCTTCGTAAGGCGGCATACCTATGCTTGCATGATAACTATTGTTATATATGAAACTCCACTAATGGTAGATGATCATCCCAACTACCCTTAAAATCCATGACGCAAGATCTTAGCATATCTTCTAACGTCTGAATTGTTCTCTCGCTCTCGTCCATCCGTTCATGGATGATACAACCGCATACTTAGCTTCAATCGCATTGTTCCAATCGCTTCTTGTAGACTCCTCCAAAAGTTCGACGTGAATCATGGATCAAGATCTGACACAATCGATACTGGTACCCCATTTCTGGAGATTATTTCCTTAATATAGAGTCTAGCTAACTGATCTAAGTTATACTTAACTCTAATTGGCAAAAAGTGAGCCGACTTTGTCAATCGGTCTACAATTACCCAAATCGCATCATACCCCTTTGTTGTAGTCGGAAGTCCTACCACAAAATCCATAGTGATATCTTCCCACTTCCACTCCAGGATTTCCAATGACTATAACAAACCACTTGGTCGTTGATGTTCGGCCTTAACTTTCTGACAAGTTAAGCACCTACTTACATACTCTACTATCTCCCTCTTCATGTTTGACCACAAAAAACTCTGTCGAAGGTCTTGATACATCTTAGTGCTACCAGGATGAATCAAAAACCTCGAACTATGAGCCTCTTGCAATACCTATTCTTTTAATTTCATCTCATTCGGAACCCAAATTCTTCCTTCAAATCTTAATAATCCCTCATTATCAAGACTGTACTTACTATCTTTTTCATTGGTCAGTCGCTCCTTCATACGGTCACACTCATCAGCTTTGAGTTGCACCTCCTTAACTCTCGCCACGATGGTTGGTTGCACCTCCATGCAAAACAACATTTGTCCTTCTTCACTTGGCAACTTCACTTCCAATTCCATCCTAGCCATCTCGTTATTAACTTTCGGTTTGAGCCGTTAACAAAGACAACTTTTCTCGACCCTTCCTATTTAAGGCGCGTTAATAACTACATCATCGCTTTTTCCAGGTGATACAGATTTCACAAATGTAATCCTTTATCAACTCCAACCATCTCCTCCGCCTCATATTTAACTCCTTCGTCTGTGAAGATATATTTTAGAATCTTGTGGTCCGTGTATATCTCACCTTTTTCTCCATAAATATAATGTCTCCATATCTTTAGAGCAAAAACTATCGCGGCCAGTTCCAGATCATGAGTAGGGTAAACTTTCTCATAATCCTTCAACTGCCTAGATGCATACGCAATGACCTTGCCATGCTGCATGAGCACGCAACCAAGTCCTCTATGCGAAGCATCGCTATAAACTACAAAATTTCTTGTGTCATTAGGTAATGACAATACAGGTGCCTCACTCAACCTCTTATTTAGTTCTTGAAAACTGTCCTCACACTTGTCAGTCCAAGCGTATTTCACCGTCTTCCTCATCAAGTTAGTCAACTGAGTAGCTATCTTCGAAAAATCCTGGATGAATCTCCGATAGTAGCCCGCTAACCCTAGGAAACTCCGCACCTTAGTTGGCGTTTTCGGTTGTTCCCAATTCATCACAACTTCCACCTTCATTGGATCCATCGAATTCCTCATGGTCAATAACATGACCTAAAAATCGCACCTTTTCCAACCAAAATTCACACTTAGTGAATTTCAGATACAACTTCTCCTTTCTTAGTGTCTCCAACACTAATCTTAGGTGTTCGGCATGATCTTCGGTTTCTTAGAATAGACTAGAATATCATCTATAAACACCCGATTTAACTTGTCCAAATATTGTTTGAACACTCTGTTCATCATATCCATAAATGCAGCTGGTGCATTTGTCAACCCAAACGACATCACCAGGAACTCGTAATGACCATAACGAGTCCTGATTGCTGTCTTTGGCACATCCTCCTTCCTAACCTTCAACTGATGATACCCCATCCCTTAAATCTATTTTAGAAAAATACTTAGCCCCTTTCAACTGATCAAAGAGATCATCGATCCTGGGCAATGGGTATTTATTCTTTATCGTTAACTTGTTCAACTCTCGATAGTCGATACAAAGTCTTAACGATCCGTCCTTCTTCTTGACAAATAGTACTGGTGCTCCCCACGGCGAAACACTCGGTTGAATGTACTTCCGGTCCAACAGTTCTTGCAACTGCACCATCAACTCCTTCATCTCCACTGGCGCCATACGATACGGTGCCCTGGAAACTGGTGCCGCTCCTGACACAATATCTATCACAAACTCTGTCTCTCTATCCGATGGAAGACCCGACAATTTTCTTGGAAATACATCGGCGAATTCCCTCACTATAGGTATTTGTTCCATGGTTGCTACCATTCTCTGGGTATCAACAACATGACACAAATAACCTATGCATCCCTTCCTTAATAATTTCTTAGTTTGTGTCATGGTTAGACAACATGAACGTCCCGGCGATCTATTCCCATAAAATACTACCCGAGGTTGTTCTAACGTCTTAATGTTCACACATTTCTTTTGACAATCTATAATTGCCCCATGGTTTACTAACCAATCCATTCCGAGAATTACGTCAATTCTCCTAACTTTATTTCCAGAATAAATCTATCGATAATTTACAACCCCGTATATCTACGCAACAACTCCTATGAACATTTTCAATAGAATTATTTCTTCGTTTGCTACCTTAATATTTAAAGGTATAGGCAACTTTTCTGAAGTAATCCTAGTCGCTCAGCAAAATTGCATGCTATAAACGAACAAGTAGCACCCAAATCAAACAAAGACGTACGCATTGATATTGTTAATCGGAATAATACTCGCGACGACGCCCCTCGATGTAATCGCATCTTGGACTCATCATGTTAAAGGTACTGCCCATCTACGACCTTTATCTTGGCCCACTAATAGCTAACTTACCGCTATTAGTACCCCGATTCCCATCCGTCCCCTTCTTCGGGCAGTTCTTCACCATGTGGTCAGTTGATCCACACACAAAGCATCCATGGTTCTTATTCGGACTTGGACAATTAGGCACAATGTGCCCCTCCTGTCCGCAATTGTAACAAATGACCTTCCCCTTGAGACAGACTCCTAAATGAGTCTTCCCACAGGTCTTGCAGGCCTCCATTCTTTTCTTCAGATCTCTTAACTTAACTTCACTATTTTCAAAGTTGAATACCTTCCTCTTCTCACCACTGCCACTAGCTCCTTCTATCTCTCATCTACCTTACCCTTACACTTCTTATCTTTGTGGTATTGGCTCAACGCCTCACTACCACCTTTGGCGATTATTGTCTTCTCTAAAACGGTCCCAAAAGAAGTACTTTGGAATACAGAAATACGGTTATAGAGCCAGGGTTTCAAGCCCTACTCGAACCGTCACGCCTTCCTCACCTAGTTATCCACTTGGTGTGGAGTTTAATCTCGCCAGATTCATTGAACTTGGCAGCATATTGGGGAAACGCCATGTCCCCTTGTTTCAACTCCAAAAACCGCATCTCCATCCTTCCCTGCATGCTCGTGGGAAAGTAGTTCTCGAAGAAGATCTCCTTGAACCTATCCCACGTTAGAGTCGCTATCCCAACCCTAGCCTGATTGGCTTCCCACCAAAAGTTGGCTTTCGCCTTCATCATATAGGTCGCAAAGGCAACCTTCTGGGCCTCGTCGACATTTGCTATCACAAATGCCTTCTCTATCTCTTTAACCCACGTTTGGGCCTCGATGGGGTCCGTAGTTCCTTTGAACTCTAGCGGACCTACACTCTTAAAATCCTTAAAGGTAGTAGCTCGTGCTACTCCTGGATTTACGGGGATATTAGCCTCTGTTCTATTAAAGGCAGCTGTTAATAAGTTAACAAACTCCTACATTGTATTAACCGGACCTCCCTCCGTTTGATTTACGTTCGCACTTTGATTACGTTGCACTCTTCTTGGTGGTATTTTGCTGATACAATAAACACATCATGTTATTATTCCTTTCTTTATTAGTTATCATTAATATAAAACAATAACTCCAATCATTCATAACTCATTGCTTTCCATAAAAAGGTCTTTATATTCATTCTTGTAGTATAATACTACATTGGTTACATACACAGCCTAAGCTGATTACATTACTTTCCCGCTATCACTTCCAAAAATGGGATTTACAAAAGACTACCCTTTACTAAACAAAAAGGGCTTTACGTCATTACTACATACAAAATATTTACATACTACTCTATCTTCCACTAATCTACATCTGCCTCAAGGCATTATCAAAATCTGCCTTGGCAAGACCGACAATGATATCACGGCTAATAGTATGCCGTGTTTGCCCCACCTCCACCGGATATCCAGCTACCTGCTGCTGAAAATCCATATGAGAACTCCTATAGATATAGGACATCCTCCCTATCTTCTGCACCTTAGTCTTTAGCTCCTCCTTGAGCTCAAAGACCTCGTGCTTTAAATCCTGGACTTTATCCTTAGCCAAAATCCTCTCATCATGCTCCTGCTCCCACATGGACTCGACATCAGTCTTGTCCTCTATAACCATCTGGACCTCTGCCTTAAGCTCCTTAACCTCCCCGACAAGAATGGATATTTCTATCCAACATCGACATGAATAGAGACATCATCGAATTTCCAGAGCTATCTCTCCACGCTATAGCTACTCGGGTTAAAGGAGACCTGCCTACTTACTTTCCTCTATCATCCCATCAAACACCGACATGTAGTCAGCCTTCTTCCGAGTCTCCGCACTCAATGATCACTACTCGCTCGCTACTATAGGGTTGGTATAACCTCTACTTGGTTCATCGACTCTTCGCTAATGGTTTGCTCATTAACAAACATCCCGTTTACTCCTGACATCTACACAAAACAATTAAGTTGATTAGTACACATCAGTAGAATAATAAAAACACATAACATAATCATAATGCATTTTTATAAGGTTATTTTCTTCTTGTACTTCTTTGACTCCTCTTAAGGTTATGACTTAAGGTTTTTAATCCCCCCTTAAGTTTTATAACCTAATGCTTTGATACCAACCTGTGATGCCCCCAAATCCGGGTATCTTCCAACCCGACAGATGGTGCTACACGGTACTACCATTCATTCATTCATTCCATTGAATAGTCTTAGGAAAGACTAATATAACTTCTATATATCAAAATAATATTACATTCCCCAGGTTCTTTATAACCCATTTGTTTGTTCTTGTCATAATATCAAATATATTACAATTGTTCATCTTATACTATTACATAAGAACTCTAAGGGTTCGTCTTTGCCTTGCCTTTATCCTTGCCCGAACCTTCAATACACTCGATCTTGGCTGTGTTCATATAGTTCAAGCAAGAGTGAGCATGACTAGCTCAGCAAGTACTACAATTCTAATAAACAACATGCTTGAAACATAGAACTCATATATCTTCTGTAACTGAACAATAGTTACGAAGTACTATCGATAATTCAAAATAGCACTTCTTTTCCTTCAAAATGTTTTACAACAATCATACTCAGTAGAATAACAATTATGGCTCAAGATTATGAGCATTCATAAGTTCTTTTGAAAAGGACAACCTGACACTAAGTCCGTAAGTCCGACATATCTTACGAGCACGTCTGAGTGATCAGCTCATAGTACTCTATGTTGATCAACACTACATTCATTAAACGTGTATACGTTTAAGTTGTGGCAACCTCACGTGCCTGTCGTTAAACGACAAAAACATTTTAGCATACTTGGTCTTCGATTGAAAACCATACCAATATAACTTGGTAAATACAAATCATGCTTGACAGAATCATAATTTAAGTCTAGCCGAAAGAATTGGCTTAAGACTTCATCGTTCAAAACTTCATGCGAAAGAGTACATGAATTACAAAGCTTGTTCAGACTGAACTGAAACAAGGGTTAGAATACTTGCCTTCAAATGTCGCTTCTCGATTAATACTACAAGATTTTAAGTCTCTACGTTTCTACAACACATGATCATATACCGTACCACATTAGGTCATATATAATCAAGTATGCATCCTATTATATCTTACCCTTCATCTCAATGTAAATCCTGACTTAGATCTACTATTATGGGTTTCCGGCTTTCATTACATCATTCACATTACATTCACATTCAATTGATCATTAACTCTAATCATCATGCAATACATGTCTAACAATGCCTTGACAATGTTATAATAACACCTTAGTTCATTACCCTCAAGTCCCATTTCATTCTGTACTTGTAATTATTCTTTACTGTCGAAAACCTAGGATCAGGCCATAAGCGCCACTCTTAGCTCTTTATCTCTCGTCATGGCAATGAAGTTAGCGAGAATGTCTCTCACATCGTTTACATTTAATCGCAGCAAGACCACCTTTTGGCATTGGGTTGCCATAGCCATGGCACCAACTCAGGCTTTTAGAAAATTTTTTGCAGATTTTGATTTTTGTGTGAATTTCCGGACGATAACTTCTTCGTTATAAGTTCGAATTGGCTCGTTCAAAAGCCTACGGTTCACAAATTATGTAACATATGAGTTTATGCAAGAATTTCATCTATTTGACTTCGTTTATGCAAATTTGACCTATTAGTTCATTTTTAACAAAAGCGATAAACGTCCGTGAACGTTCAACGTTCGTTTCTTCATTCTAAGTCGGAATCCGGCCATTTTCGAGTCTGCAACTCTACAATGCCAAATATGACTTGTCTCCATCAAAAACCAACGTTTCCGACTTCAAACTCAAAATACAACTTCCATTCCGAGAATTTCACGAATTCGACGATTATCGTCCAATCGTGTGAATTCCAGCAAAACAACATTCTTAATGATTCTAAATGGATTTTAATCAACAAAAGATCATTACATGTTACTTATTAAACCAACTTATAAACAAAGTAGGTTTTGACTTATTCACGTAAGTCAATGACTTAATCAACTTATGAACTATAAATCTTCCTACTTATAACTTATTAAAAACTTAAGTCCACTAATCAATGTTCTCATGCTATAATCAACATTCTAAACATCATATGACAAAATATGATAAGTTCTTCATGGTTCTAGCAACTTATTAATGTTCAAGTTGCTTATCCAAATTATGCTGCTTAAGTTCATTCCTTATTAACTTATTACATGATCTTAGCATACATGTTCATTAACTATACTTCTCTTATCATCCTATTATAATAGAGATGAAAAGAATATTTAACACAAGATCATTACCTTTAAAGTCTAACTTATTCTTCTTAGAAATCTAAAAAGAAGCTTTTTGACTTAAAAGTGCTTATTTTCTCTACCAAATAAGTAGCTTATATTTGAGAGAAAAGTTGGATAAAATTAAACAACCAACAAAATGAAATGTGGCTCTTTTATTTATAGACATCCAAAGGTTAGGGCATTTTAGACATTAAAACACCCACCTCCTCATTCCACCTCCTCATTTCCACCTCCTCAATCATCCACCTCCTTATTATTCATTGTGTGTTCATCACTTCACTTGATCACCACACATAAACCTTGCCCATCAAGCTTACCCATTTTTCTCTTGGTTTGCCCCATGGATCATGGATTACCTTGGGCTTTGATAATTAATCTAGCTTCTCTCTTAATGGGCTTATGCTACAATGGTTTGGGTTTATGATAATCAAATACTTGGGCTTGATGATCACATAAATTGGACTTCTATATAAGACTATTAATCCTACAAGTCCATTAACTTAATTTAAACAACTTAACAAATATACCACACGTATAATCTTCGTATGCTAACTCGTATACTAGTTCGTAATATACGTTATCTCATTCTTCCTACAAAATAGTACAATACGTCGTATTATACTTACATTCATTCCTTCATACAACGTATACACATTATACGATCACAACTTTCTTCCTTTACGCTTAATAACCTAACATTCCCAAATTAGGTCCACATGCGAAATATTACGTTTTCCATACTTAGATTATTATTACATAATCAATATCGCCTTGATATTATAACATTACGTATTTCTCGAAAGTTCAAAAATAATTCCCGAGCAAAAATCGATGAATAGTGTTTTTCGAAAAATTTCTCGGAAAGCTTTTATTTTCGTCTTAGAAATTCAAACACCTTAATTCATTAACGTAGTTAAAATACTACGATATTCCGACGTTTCTAGGTTATAGAACGACATTCATCTTCTCCACACATAATAATAATAAATAATATTATTTTATTCATTATTAAAAGTAATTACAAAATGTTCGATTTTTCTGACAAGTTCTGCGGAACAAAGTTATACCATCGGTGAAGGTATTATGGAAGAACCACGATGCCGAAGAAGCAACGTGGGAATTAGAAGAAAAGATGAAGAAAAATTTTCCTCAATTATTTGATTAAAGTAAAACGAGATTCTGGGGACAAAATCCTTATATGGGGGGAAGGATGTAACGACCGAGAAATTCGGATTTTATTGTAAAATAATTTTATTGAATTAAATAATAAATAAAATTATATTTTATGTGTTATCAAGATGGTTGTCATTGTATAACCTAATAATGTTGGAATGTCATAGTATTTTAGCTACATGAAGGAATTAAAGTGTTTGAATTTCCAATATGAAAATAAAAGTTTTCCGAGAATCTTTCTGAAAAACACTATTCATCAGTATTTGCTCGGGAGTTATTTTTGAATTTTTGAGAAATACTTAATGATAGAATGTCAAGGTAAGATGGATTATGTAATAATAATCTAAGTATGAAAAACACAATATTTTGCTTGTTGACTTAAATTGAGAACGTTAAGGAAAAGGAAGTATTAACGAGTTAAGTAATAATCGTGTGATACGTGAGTATTGTACGAGGTAATGAATACGAGTATAATATGAAGTATTATACGAGTTTGTAGAATTTCATATATAATGAATTTCTATACGAGTTAGAATACGAGAATGATACATAGACAATATGTTTTATGTATTAAGCAATAGTATTGGACTTGTAGGATTTGTTAGGAATTTGTACAAGCCCAAGTAAATTAATAGTAAGGCCCATATGTTAATTAATGAACAAGTTAGTGTTTATTAATGCAAGCCCAAAAGCTAAGTTAATCTAAGCCCAAGCTAGGATTCAATGAGTTGTAGTGACCCATGGGGCAAACTATATTAATATGGTTAATCTTGGTAATCAAGTATAATGTGTGATGACCAAGTATTAGGTGTAATGACCGAATTCCGACTTAGAACGAAGAAACGACCGTTGAACATTCACGAACGTTTATGGTTTTGTTAAAAATGAACTAATAGGTGAATTTTTAGCAAACAAAATTTGAAAATATAAAATTCTTGCATGAACACGTAGACTATGTAATTTGTGAACCGTAGGCTTTTGAACGAGCCAATTCGGACTTATAACGAAGAAGTTATGAGCCCGGGAAGTTCGCAAAGTTGACAAACTGTCAAATTTTTCTGGTGCACAAAGTTGGTATTGGTGGCAACTAAAGGTATATTTGGTATGGCTATACTCATATACATATCTGAAGGCAACAACATATGCAAAGTGGTATGCATGGCTGCCTGAACAAGAAGAGTAAAGAATGTATGGCCAAATACCAATGGGTGGGTTCTAGCTCTCGCTAACGGCAGCCAAAGTGCGAGATGGAAGTCTATGACCGGCGCCACAATGCCAGTCCTTGATCAAAGATAGTAAAGAGTAATTATAAGCACAAAGAAAGGAATAAGATTAATTCAAAGTGAACCTACCTTAAGGAACTTTAAGTAACATTGTTAAAACTTTGCTAAACCTTAAGGATAGTACGTAAAGGTTGATGATAATCTATTCAACTATGAATGCAAGTAGAATGACAAGCTGGATTTGATAGTAAATAAATCTAATACATGATTTGATTGAGATGAAGGGTAGTCATATACATACTTGATTATATATGACCTAATGTGAGGCGTTATGTGGTCATGTATTGTAGAGACTTGAAAGACTAGAACATAAAGTAATTATACCATAGCAGATGCTAAAGGCAAGTATTCTAACCCTTGTCTCAGTTCAATCTGAACAAGCTTTGTAATTCATGTATCCTTACGCATGAATTGATGTATGATGAAGTTAAAGCTAATTCTTCTGGCTAGACTTAATGCATTTGGTGGATTATTGATAATCTATCCATCTGTTATCAAATGTTGTTATCTTTTTTCAACTACTCGATATAGTTTTCAAAAGAAGTCTGAGTATGATAAACAAATGTTTTGTCATCATACGACAGGCACGTGAGGTTGCCACAAATTAAACGTACATATGTTTAATGAATGTAGTGTTGATCAACATAGAGTACTATAGGCTGATCACCTAGAAGTGCTCATAAGTAATACCAGACTTATGGACTTAGTGACGGGTTGTCCTTTTCAAAGAAAGAATGAAATACTTACGGTCTTGGACCGGAGTTTATGTTTTACTGAATATTATTCATTGTGAAATAGTTTGAAGGAAAAATGAAGTGCTCTTTTGAATTATCAATAGTACTTCATAACTATTGTTCAGTTATTGAAGATATACGATTATTATGTGTCAAGCATGTTATTATTGAAATTGTTATACTTGTTGAGCTAGTTATATTCACTCTTGCTTGAACCATATGAATGCAGCTAAGACTGAACGTCCCGAACGATCGAATAAGGATAAAGGAAAGGCTAAGACAGATCGTTAATCGGTCTATGTAATAGTGTATGTTTATTGTTGTAATGTATTTAATATTATGACAAAGAACCTTTGTAATGGGTATAGAACCTGGGAAATGTAAATATTACTTTGAATATATATCGAGGACATGTTCGTTCTTTGATGCTTTTCAATTGAATGAATGGTAGTACCGTATAGCACCATATGTTGGGTTGGAAGATACTCGGATTTGGGGGCGTTACATCTCAGATGTTGAACTTGAGAAGTTCTGTCTATGTGCGAATGTGTGATATTTTGTACAAGGTGGTAGAACGTATGAGGCCTTCTGCAACAATGTGAACAGTTTGGTGTTTCTATGAGATGAACTGTTCTATGATTGAACTATTCAATAAGAGTATGTTCTATTTATATATGAATTGTTATTGTTAAGTTTTTGCTAGTGATTCTAGCCAGACAGAATGTGTATGAAAAAGGTAGAAGAATGGAAGTATTTCAAAGTGAATGTGACTAATGTTTTAAAATGATAGGAATCGAGATTATTCCCATTATTCAAGTTGCTTCATAACCTTTGTTCGGTTATTGAAGTCTTAAAAGAATGTTTAAATTCTTGAAGTTGTTTGTTCAACTGCTATGACTTGCTGGGCAATTGAATTTTCACACTTGCTTTAAATGAAAAACATTTTTAGCGTACGATACTAGAAGAACTTAAGGATCTCGTAAAGATCAAGCTGATCGGTATCTAGATAAAGTGACATTCAGCATGTGAATGAGCGAGAAGATCGAGCGAAGACTTGTAATGTAGAAAAATGAAATTGAACTATAAACTAGTTTAATAAACTTAATGTATCCTTGGTGGAGGATAAAAGTCACTCTTGTAAGATGGAATGAATAATGTATTATCATTATTTGTAATAAAAGGAGTTAAAAGGTTTTAGAACCTGGGAATTGAGAATGTATGTTGTTATATTTCAGTATATAATGATGTATGTTTGGATGAATGATGTACTGGTGACGTACGAAATCCGGGTGTGAAGATAGACCGGATTTCGGGGCGTTACAAGTTGGTATCATAGCTGATAGGTTATAAACCTTAGATATGAGTACCTAAGACTATAATTATAGAGAGAATGATAAGAAGATCACCACGTGATCATAGTAAATCTTAGTAACAGATGAGCTATTAAACGATGAATGATTTATAGCTAATGCTATGAATGAATGGTACTACGAAGTAGCACGGGAAGAAGAAGTCAGATTGAGTTGTAAAGGATAGCATACGAATTAAAGAAAATTCGTATGAAGTAAAAAGAAAGTTAGAAGTTCTAAAATTTCAATTGAGGACTCATGCGATAGCTGAGTTGTATGAACCTTTGTTATGGGCAGAGGTTTGTGCTTACTGTAACAACTGCTTAGCCTATTACATCGATAATCATTGGAATTGGTCGCCCGATTAAGATGTATATGACAAGAAGTTGAATCTTTTCTCATGTATATACTTTATAGGTAGATAATGATAAGTTAGGTTCGAGTTCCTGACTCATACGTATGGTACGTTTGTCTCATAATGATATGGTATGTTTTTGAACTTCTTAGTGAATGGAAGCCTATGGTCTAATTGAGATAGTTTTTAAACTCATGTTATTGTGGAAAGTTCCTGAACTCATAATGTGTGGTAAGTTGATGGAATGTACTAAGGTATAGTGATGTTTAGACAGAAAATGAGTTATTTTCAGTAGACTTAGCATTGAAGGTGCTAGAGAAGATTAAGTATTGTCGCAAGTAAGATATTGATGGAAGATGGAGAATAGGATATTCCAAGTCATCTAGCTATGCTAGATTTCAAAAATTTATTGAAATCGTGCTTATGAGTGCGTTTGAAAAAGGAAAGAATTGGTTCAATTTTTAGAACCGATGGATTTTAAAAGAACTATTCTTGGTATGTCTATGCTAATTGTTTTGGGTAGACAGAAATTGATTTGAAATATCAAAATGAATTTTATATCATCAGTGCATTTGATGCAAAGATGGTAAAAGGATGGAGTTGTTAATGCAATTGAACCTAGTGTTGGATGTGATCTTAGGATCAACAACCCACTATGGTATGATGTATAATGACGAAGTCATAAACTGATGAAGTCCTCAACATACTATAAAAAGTGAGGTATCAATATGTCATAAAACGTTTTGATGTATTGCAAAAGGAATTTAAAGAAGTAGTCGATGTCAATTGAGTTGACTAGACGAATGTTTCAAAGTTGATATCTAATTTATTGGTATGGTATAAGCTATTTGATTTGGCTGAGACGAATGGTATGTCATGATTAAAAGAAAATCGAGCTTTCTTTGAAGAAGTTGTGCCAAACCAAATTTTTTTTGTGCGGAATCTAATGATTAAATCTGAGGTGAACACACCCCAAAATGGGGTTATACAACGGGTTGATTGCCTACGTACGAAAGAGGTAGTTTGCTTTCTTTGTGATTGAAAACAGACCATGGAAGAAAGTTTATGGCGTCATGCTATTAAACCTAGTAAGAGTTCATGGTCAATTTGACCCCTCAGTAAAAGTATGAAATGTTTTAAAGGAATTCTTATATTCCTTGTTGTTCATTTTACTTCATAATTCTTGATAAGTTATGAAGGTGAGAGAATGTTTGAATGATAAGAACTTCTTTGAAGATAAGTTGAGAAGAAGGGTAGGTTAAAATTTTGAGGAAAAAATTCTGTGAAGAAGGGGTGAATGTGATGACCCGGGAATGGGTGTTATTTTAAGAAATTCCGAGGACCGGATTTTTATAAGGGAGGAAGAATGTGATGACCCGGAAAATCGGATTGTCCAGAATTTAAGATTTAAAGAATTAGTTATTAATAAAAGAAATTTTTATTAATAATATTATGTGCTATGTGTTTATTAATCGTTCTAGAACCTAGGATGAATATAAATTGGGAGGATTCTAGCTACGAGCTAGACTGAACGAGTAAGAATTTTCAAGACAAAAATAAAAATTTTCCGGGAATAAAATATTTCTGGGAAAAAAGACGAAATATACACTATTCACCCGACGAAACCTTAAGGGTTACGGTTTGAATAACCTAAGCCTTTCTGAGAGTTCCGTATGTCGAAATGACATTCCATCAAAAGATTTGACGATAGTATATCGTGAAAAATTAAGTAAGCCGATAAAAGTTTTTCTTGAAAAACGTGCAGAAATTGAACGAAATAAAAACAACGAAAAGTACTGTTATGTACTTTTCATTTGTTTAACTATGTTAGGGGAAAACGTGAAGAAAAACGCTTAATGTCGAAAAGTGTTTTTCAATTTTTCAGATTTCTGAAGAATACGTAAAAGTTAAACTATAAACGAAAGATGAAAAAATCCAAAAATATTTGGATTCCGGGAATTGCAGTTTTTGAACTATCAGACGAATTTCGCTAGACGAAAGCACAAAGCTTCCAAGGGAAGATTCGTGAATCGTAAGGAGCTCTATTGGGGAGGTGTGAATAGTAAGGAGGTTTAGGCAAAATGACTAAAATACCCCTAGCCTTGGTTTTCTATAAATAAGAAGCAAAATTCATTGTTTTGGGATTTTGAAAATCTTACACTTTGAGAGAGAAAGAGAGAGAGTTCGGATGGGAGAAAGAGAAAGAAAAGGAAGAGGAAAAGCTTGCTCGTGAGCAACCTTTTTCCGACGGAAGGAGATTAACGGAGAAAGGTAGTTCGAAACCTTATCTCGTATAATTTTTCTTTGAGTTTTTATGTTCAAAAACATAACTTAATGAGAATAAGAAGTAGATGATGTTAGGAATGATTTCATATTGTTGAAATCATTGATAAAAGAAGAAATAGGAATTAGAAGTTTTGGTTAGAAAAATTCCTTAAGGAAGTGTATGATTCGTAATGAATTATAACGATTTGAATGTATCATATGAACGATTCGATGGAATAAGTAAGGAATGGTGTCTTATAACACCGAATTCCAAGAAAAAGTGAAATCATAATTAAAATATCGATCAAAAATGAAGAACGAACGAAGAAACCAAAGAACGCGCGAAGAACGTTGTTGATGGACAAATTTAAAACCATCGTAGTATAACTTGTTGTTGATGGAAAAGTTTAAAACCATCTCGTATAAGTTAGATGCTTATTGCTTGGTTAGGAATGATAGAAACGTTCATCAAGAACGGATTAAAACTGAGCTATAATGAAGTTATGGCAAAAATATCATAAAAGATGAACGAGAATTAGAAAGTTAGTAAAAGAATTCGAACGTTTTGGGTTTCATAATAATGTATGAGAACGTAGAAAACATGAGTCGTGGACTCAAGAATGAACGAATTCTGAGTTCGGATGACCGAATTACGGACGAACGAACGAAGAGCGTTAAAAACGTAAAATGAACGAAGGGTAAAGATTAAGCTAATTTAATGTCATGTTAATGGATTCAGAACGATGTTCTGTCTGAGGGTAATTGAAGTACGTAAGATAATGAAGAGAATGGATTTAGAACAACCTCATTCCGAGTTATAACGAATAAGATATGAGATTTCAAAGTACGCATCTCAAACTTGATACAAGAGTTAGACAAATTTTCTAGGTTTTTTGTGTTTCGGTGGTATGATGGCAATTTGAGCCATGGGAGGCGAGGTCATGAATATGAGGCCGAGCCATCGACTATTCTTTGAGTGGTGCTATGGCGTGAGAAATAGAGAAGATAGTGGCGTCAAGTACAAACATCGATAGTTTGACACTCTGAGGGTGGTACTGACATGAGGTAAAGGAAGGGGCCGTGGCCATTGCCAAGCGCTGGTGTGTAGGGAAAAAGCCAATGATGAGCTTTTAAGTGCTCAATTACTGGGGGATGTGCAAGAAATAAATATGAGCATGTTGTTCACATAAAATAACACTTAAAAAAGTGAATTAAACCTTTAATGAAGGTTGAGCAGAAAGATTAAACGAGATTAAAAGAATGTGAACGCGGGTTACAAAACCGATATTCGGGGACCGTAGTCGCGATAAATGAACGTGAGGGATTGCTATAATGGTGATTCCTTAGACGTTGAGTGACGAGGGTAACGTATAACATTTCGATGTTATGACATGGTAATTAGAGATGAATGTAAAGCATATAAACGCTGTGAACGCAACGTTGTTGCGATGAACGATCGATCTTAGCATACAACAAATCGTATGGCTTTGACATTAAGAAAGAATAATGAACATGGGGTTTGTGGGTTGGATAACAATTGAAAATAATTAAAACCTCAAGAAAAGGTTGAACGAGAGATTAAGAGACGAGCAACATAAACGCTGAATACGTAAACGATTCTCATGAATTATTTTCGCATTGGACGAACGTTCTAAGTGTGCAATGATTGTATGACGTAGACATTAACAAAAGTATTAAGTAAGATATAAATTATTAAGAAAGTCGTAACGAACGGTAATAAGATTAATGGAAGCCGAATGTGAATTGAATAATGAATTAATCCTGAGGTATGACATTTAGTTGCCAGAAAGCAATAAGGAATGAATAATTGACTGAACGAACATTATAGTTTAATGGTTCGGATAAGTTAAGATAATTTAGGTTGTGGTGCAATCGTTACCTTTGATGGTTGACATATGGGAGCTGGGCTAAAAATTCCTTCAGAGAGCGAAGGTATATACGAAACTGGCAACCGATCTAACTCACTGTGATGACAGTGTAGACGAGATGGGAAATTGTTTGTTGGTTTTTTGTGGGAAACCACTCAGAGTACCATATGGACTACTAGCAGAAAAGAGATGTGTGCTGAGTCCTAGGAGAGTTATAAGAAGAAGATAAGAATGTAAATCATCAAAGATGATGAACGTTTTGAGTAAGACATCTCCGTATGTCATGAAACCGTAAACCGGTAAAGGAAGTTGTCGCGTAAACTTAGGTTGAAAGAACGCGAACCCTAAGTAGTAAAGTGAAGTAAATCAATGCATAAGTCAAATATACATGACTAATTGGTATACATATTTTTCCTTATGTGTTATAGGGACTGGAATGAACAGTTCAACGTAAGTTGTAGCTGTATGTAAGGCAAGTTTCCTAACTTCATTCATATTTTAAATGAATGCTAGTTTCTAAAACTTCGTAGATGTTGAACTTGAGAAGTTCTGTTTGTGTGCGAATGTGTGATATTTGTACAAGGTGGTAGAACGTATGAGGCCTTATGCCACAATGTGAACACGTCGGTGTTTCTATGAGATGAACTGTTCTGTGATTGAACTGTTCAATAAGAGAATGTTCTGTTTATACATGAATCGTTATTGTTAAGTCTGTGCTAATGATTCTAGCCAGATAGAATGTGTATGAAAAAGGTAGAAGAATGAAAGTATTTCAAAGTGAATGTGACTAATGTTTTAAAATGATAGGAATCGAGATTATTCCTATTATTCAATCTGCTTCATAACCTTTTTTTGGTTATTGAAGTCTTAAAAGAATGTTTAAATTCTTGAAGTTATTTGTTCAACTGCTATGACTTGTTGGGCAATTGAATGCTCGAACTTGTTTTAAATGAAAAACATTTTCAGCGTACGATCTTTGACGAACCTAAGGATCCCGTAAAGATCAAGCTGATCGGTATCTAGACGAAGTACCATTCAGTATGTGAATGAGCGAGAAGATCGAGCGAAGACTTGTAATGTAGAAAAATGAAATTGAACTATAGACTAGTTTAATAAACTGAATGTATCCTTGGTGGCGGATAAAAGTCACTCTTGTAAGATGGAATGAATAATGTATTATCATTATTTGTAATGAAAAGGAGTTATAAAGTTTTAGAACCTAGGAATTGAGAATGTAGTATATAATGATGTATGTTTGGATGAATGATGTACTCACGACGTACGGAATTCGGGTGTGAAGATAGATCAGATTTTGGGGCATTACAAAAACCCTAACCCTAATTATGGATAGGGCTTTGATTGTTAATACAATTATTATAATTGTATTTATGCTTATTTGTATGTACAGTATGGGATTAATGATCAATTTTTGATCAGATAAGGTATAACCTTAGTAATCCCTAATGTTAGATTAACAACTCTAATGTTCAGTTAGGAAACCCTAATTCTATTTTTAAAAACCATAGTTTCCTAATTGGGAACTCAAAACCCTAATCTGCAAACCTTAATACTAAGTGCTAGACCCTAAGGGTTAAGATTAAAGGGAATTATGTCAAATGACCAAACTACCCTTAAAATTATATGGGAAAAATACCAAAATACTCTTTTGGATATGAAATTACTAAAATACCCTTGTACTTAACTTTTAAGTTAAAAGATATGGCTAAATCTTGTGACTCACCACTTGAGATATCCCGTGTGCTTAAAAACCAATCCAAATCAGATCTCTTTGACACCTTGAAACATTCTCATTCATTGGATCAAGGATTGTGATTTAAAGAAAGAGAAAAATCAAAGAAAGTTTCATTTCGTTTATTCACCCTAGCTAAGTCGCTCTCTCTCTCTCTTAAGCCACAAAATTTAGATAGAGAATCAGTCCTAAGAAACGCCAAGAACACCCCAAGATCAGATTAGGAAGGGGAAATCAAAAGTTGTTCAAGAAAGGTATAAACTTTATATGCTTAGGAAAATTTTATGCTTATATACGTTGTTTGTGATGTTATATAGTGATCTATGATGATGTATCATGGATCCATAACATCTAAATGCATGAAAAATGAATATTTAATAAACTATCAAGAACCCTAGAAATATGTCCTGACAGTTAAATGTCAGAGGCCATAGATCCAAATATGTTAAGTGTAAGACTTGCTAAGTGTTTCATTGTTATAGTATGCCATGAGGAGAGTAAACTGGAAGTAGAATCATGTTCATGTCATGTCCAGATTCCAAGTTATTAATGGTCTGACAGTTTTTTGATGGGCTTAGATCTTACATATGTTATGTTGTTAGCTTATATAAGTGTATCATTGATATACCCTGACATATGAACTATAGAACCATGGCATCAAAACAACTAAACCATCAACATGATCCAAGTTATTAGTGGTCAAAGTAGGTTGACCAAGCACATATTCAGTTTTATGGAATTTCCAGAAAATTGAATAATAAGTCTCTCACTGGCTTTTGACAAAGCAAGATCTTGCTATTGTGATGTACTTCATCTACCTAAGTGTAGTACTTTTGTACTTTGAAATGTAATCTTCAAGAGTGTGACACTTTAACACTCAAACAATACACATAAATCCAGTTATTGAAGCTCCAAAGTAGTTACTCTACACAAAACAGTCCTGATAGCTACTTTGGTCACTTAGATATTCTTGCTATGAAGTAGTTAAACCCTGAAATTAGTTAATAGTTGTAGTATTACACTAGTACTACATTATTGATACACTCTCATGCATAGCAACTTAAACAGATGAAAATTAACTATGGTCAAAGTAGCCCCTAGAACATTGACCAAGGTTGTTCTTTGCTGATGAAGAACCCTTATTGCGACAGTTTTCGTCGCTAAAGCCTATAGCTACAGTTTTTATTAAAAACTAATTAATTAATTTAAATAAATAGAAATTAATTAATTAAAATTCATAAATGAGTTTTAAAAATTATTTTAAGTTATAAAGATTAACTTTTAATAATTTCACATAAATTTCATAAATATCTTAATTTATTAAAATATTAATGATATTAAATTTATTTAATAATTATATTAAATAAATTAGTTAAAATTAATTTTAATATTTTAAAAATGATATTAAAGTGTTAAAAAATATTTTAAGTTATAATGAATAACTTTTAATATTTTGATATAAATTTCATTAATAACTTAATATTAATGATAATACATTTATTTAATAATTGTATTAAATAAATTGTTTAAAAAGTTATTTAAAAATGATATAAAGTATTTAAAAATATTTTAGGTTATAATAAATGACTTTTAATATTTTGACGTGAAATACATTAATATTTTAATATTAATGGTAATTATTTAAAAATGATTTTAAATATTTTAGAAATCATTTAAAGGTGATATTAGTGTTTTAAAAATATTTTGAGTTATTATAAATAACTTTTAATATTTTGACATGAATTTCATTAATATTTTAAATTATTTAAGTATTAAATTATAAGTATTTAAATCATTTAAAAATGATATCAGTGTTTGAAAAATCATTATAAAAGATAATAATTATTTGAAAATTATTTTATGTTTTTGAAAAATACTATAAAGGTTAATTAAATTATCTAAAATAATATTGAAGCTTTGGAGTAGAGTTTTATTGAAAATAAACTCGTTAATTATGTGATAAGGTAATCGGAACACCGAATTGATACCGAAATCCAGCCATATTGAAATAGTTTGACCTGATAAGTGTTTGTTTAGGTTATAAACACTGTTGTGAATATATGATAATGTATCTAAGTTATATAATGACTTTAAATAATAGTATTATATGACATGATGTATTACGCTAATTGCGAGATCAATATTATTGATGATAAGTCTTTCAAATGAAGCTAAATTAGATTGTGTAGCAGTAGTCAATGACCAAGGCAAGTTTTCTTAACTCAAAATCGAGTTATTATTTTACTAGCATGTTAAGTGGATAATTATTGCTGATTATTCCACATCTAAAATTATTATTGAGCATTCACATTTATTGCAAGTTCATTAACTCAAATTGAGTTATAAATTTCAAAGCATGATTGGTGAATAACTATTATTGGTTATTCACATCTATAATGATTATTGTTATTTGCATATAGTGCAATTGATATCTGTCTATTATTAAACAGTTTATGAGCTATGTCTCAACTAATTTTTTTGGCGAGACTAATATTTTTTAAAGCATGAAACATTCTATTATTTGAACCAAGTTATTATTAAAAATCTATGTCAATTATTTCGGCTAGATTAATATGGATATTATATGTTGAAATCTTTAGCTTGTCTATAAAAGTAATCCAAACCATATTGTCATGGTACGAACTCATGATGTAAAACTAAGATGAAAAACCCTTATAAAAAGGGGACTTCATTGTCAGACATCCGACTATTGCGCTATTTTTGAGTATTATGCATAATATAGGGTACAATGAAGATGATCACTTCACATACTTACAGAAGAGTATGATTTAATCTTTATGGTTAACTGATATACTTGAGCTAATTCAGTATAAAATAACTAATAATTCCTCTATTAGTTCATGATCCAATTGAGATCACTCAACATGAAATCTGGGAATATCCCAAATTATTATTGAAGTAATATTATCTCTTGATAATAAATTTAATATTATTGAAAATTCAAAATTATTATTGAAGTAATAGCATGTATTCTACGAAAGTCTTGTTATTGAGGAATGATTTATTCAGCTACTTCGAAGTCCTTTGAATATTGTTGAAGCCTTATCGAAGGTAGACCCTTATATTCTTGATTCATATCTTTTATAGTATGCTTTATGTTGCAGAGCAAACTTGTTGCTCACCCTTGCTTAAATATAACATTTCAGCTAAGGACGAGATAGTAAGAGGGTCAGAGAAAGACAAGGGCAAGGGCAAAGTTCAGTAGTAGTTATTATAAACATTAATTATTATGTTACTGTATGTAAACCTTTTTGGATATCTAAAGGTATGTAAATTATGTTAAGGTTAGATAACTTGGGATATTGTTATTATTATATTAATTAATGGTATGAATGATGTAATTCTTAAATGAATGGGTAGTTAGATGTTATATGTATGATGGATCGTGAGCACCAAACCCGAGGTTAGGAAACCCAAATTTGAGGGCGTCACAGGTTGGTATCAAAGATGTAGGGTATAAACCTTAAGTGGGAGAAAAGCCTTAAAAATATAACTATAAGAAGATCTAGAAAACTCATTTAGAGTTCTAAGTGAGTGATAGAACAAATTCATCAATTGTAAGATATGCAGACACTTACTGTTTATGGAGTGTGTACTGGTGATGTACTAATTAAGATTGTTTAAAACTGATTGTAGGATGTCAGGAGATGATGAAATGGTTACAGAGATGTTAGCAACTGTTGTACCAATGCCATTAGCCGAGGTGCAAGATAATAGTGAGTCAGTTGAAGAATTTTTAGGAGATGAACCTATGGTGAATTTGGGAAGCGATCATGATGAGTATCCCGAAATGGAGCTGAATGAAGAGGAAGGAGTAGATTCTAAAGAAACTAAGGTGGAGTCAGAAATAAAGGTTGTAGATTGAGAAAAAGACAGAATAGTAATAAAAAAAAGGTCAAGTATCTGTGGAAGTTCAAGAACTAAGGAGTAAGGTATTTCTCTTGGAGGAATTGTGAAAGACGGAAAGGGCATTGCGCTATATGATAGAAGAACAAAATGATCTAAAGGCACAAGTTGATAAAATGAGGGTTGAACGTAGTGGATCATCTAAAGAGGTAAGAAAGAAAAAGAAGGGCAATGATAATTAAAGAAAAAGGAACAATGACAATGACAAAAACGCAAGAAATTCTAATTGACAGAAGAAATAAGTATGTGGTAAGTGTGAAAAGAACCTTTTGGGGGAATGTATGAAGGGTAAAAATGTGTGTTACAATTGTGGTTAAGAAGGACATATTTCGCCAAATTGTCCTAAGCCAAAGAAAGGAGGATGTTTTTCATGTCATGGAATAGGTCACAGGTTCAAAAAGTGTCCTAAGAACAAGACAGGTGAAGGAACTGGACCGCAAAAAGATTAAGCATGAGCAGCAAAACCTTTTAAAAAGTGATGATATGTTAAAAATGTAATATCGTAAACGATGAGTATGTATATGTAAATATATATTTGTATGAATGTAATCCTTATTTTTGTATAAATATTAAGATAATTTATGTAAATCTCAACTTTTTATATAAAGTTGTAATAGTGAATCCCGACTTTTGTCACAAAGGGATATTAAATGATTATAGTAGTATGCGCTATGTACTAAAATGTACTATGTACTATTTGAATGAATATGAATATAATAGAAATGATATGATTATATGTTTGATTAAGTAAATGTATTTTGAGGATTAAGATAATACGCTGTATATCTAGAAATTTGTTAATTCAGAAAATTGAATTTGTTAAATTCAGCAAGACTAAATTACTTTATGTTTAAAATTTTGTACTACATTCTTATTATACTAATAATAAGATATAGTTTAGAGATAAAGGATTAATGTAAGTTTTTATTAAATCAGATAATGTCGCAAAGACGATAAAATCAAAACCAAAGGGAGGAACAATCGGTGAATAATGAAAGAGGTCAAGCAGACCCAGTGCAAAACTTTATAGACATGTTAGCTCAAGTTATGGAAAATAGGGCACCAGCAGTAAGAGATCGGCTAGCTAATAGATTGGCAAATTTCAAAGATTTTAAAGCGGTAAGGCTGTCAAAATTTAGAGGAACCACTGACCCTATTGAAGCCCAAACTTGGGTAAAGGAGATAGAGTAGGCTTTTATTATTGCATGAGTAGTAGAGGTGAAAAAGATGGCTTTTGCTACCTATTTGATGAAGGGTGAAGCTAATTATTGGTTGGAAATAAACCAGGTTAGAGCTGGGATAGCAATAGTAATATGGACAAGATTTAAGGAGTTATTTTTCAAAAATTACTTTTCGCCAAGTATGCAAGAAAGAATGGAGGTAAATTTTTTGGAGCTGAAGCAAGAGAATATGTCAGTTTCGGAGTACGCTGCTAAATTCAATGAACTAGCGAGAATAGCTCCACCTCAGGTGGATACGGAGGCGCGAAGGTTTGAGAAAGGACTGAAGCCAGGATATTTAACAAGGTAGCAATGTTGTAGATAAATACATTTTCTACCTTGTTGGAAAAAGTAATCATTGCTGAAGGAGAAAGTGAAGCTGCATCGAAGTATCATCAGGATAAGAAGAAGAAGACGAATGAAAGAGGTAGTAGTGGTGGAAGTAATTAACCCCAATAAGCGGAAGTGGAACGATAACACCCAATCGGAAAATAAGTCAGGAGAGAGTAGGAAGAGAGGTGAGTTGTGTGCGGTTTGTGGGAAGAACCATCAGAGAGTTTGTTTAAAGGGAAAAGGAGTATGTTTTAACTATGGCTAAGAGGGACACATTTCTCCCAATTTTCATAGTCCAAAGAAGATACAAGGTTGTGTTTTTTATATCGTTAGACAATCAGATCCGGAACTGCCCAAAGAAGAATACGGATAAGGGAAGCAACAACAAAGGAACTAGTAGTAGAACACTGGCGATCAAAGGACATGCTCAACCAGGAAGTCCAATGACACGCACATTCAACATGATGATTCAAGATGTAGTGGCTGCAAAGGAGGTGGTGACAGGTAAAGGTTTCACTCAGTAATATAATTACGGACGTATTATTGAGTAGATATCACTGTGAGCTGTTTCCATTTATGGATCTGAGTCACAAGTTAATATATGAGTCAAAAATTAGTATTGTGTATATAAAGAAATTAAGGAATTGGTGATACAACTTTCAAAGATATTAGAATGTAAGTATGATCAGGTGGTCTATAGTAAATGATAGACACATAATTCATACATTTTATTATTCCTAATTTTTTCTTTTAATTATACTAGTTTATTAAATTAATATGTTTTATTTATTTTGTAGGATTTAATATTTATTATAATAAAGTCAAAATCTTGGTGATCAAGAGATATTTAATGCTCTTATTCATGTAAGAAATATCCAAGAAGAATCCTACAAGGAGAAGGAAAGAGGTGGAATAATCTTGGTGTGCAAGTTAAATGCAATAAGAGAAAGGAAAGAATATCTAGAAGTTCTCGTTGAGAAGTTGAAACCTACATGAAAAGGGAACAAAAGTGTCCAAATTCAATTAATCTAAATTAGGGTTCAAAGTTATTTTCCTTATAAATAGGCCTCTTATTTTAGAGAGAAAGATACCATTTGTTATTTTTATATTGATTGCGAGGTTTTGATAAGTTATAGTTAATCTGTGAATTTTTCATAATTTATGCTTGCCCATATTAATTATATGAATCATTATTTTTAAAGGGAAGGGAAAATAATTTGGGAATTGATTTAGGAAATAAGAAATTATTTATTATGTTAATATTTGGTGGATTCTAATTCCTATGTATCTTTTCATATTAATAGTTTCTATTATTAATTAATAGTTTGCATAATTTAGTTAATAAATCTTCTCCACCATTTTTGTTTCTAATTTACCTAAATTAAATATTAATTAAGGATATATTAAAGAATTGATCTAGTCTTTGTGGGTTCAACCTGTACTTGCCAGTTCTTCAATTTTGACACTGTGCACTTGCAGTACAAAATTTTAACACATCAGTAAACCTTAGAGGTTTCAAGGTAAACCGAGAGAAAGCACAAGTTGCAAAATTTATTAAAGGAATATTATTGTGAGTTGATACCTAAATATAACAGGTAAATATGAGTTATGCCAAGATGAATAAGACTTGAGTTAAGTATGTATTTTTTTCGCTCTAAATTGGGATCGAAAAGAATAGATGAAGTAATAGACATAATTTGAATGTAAGATAATAGTGATTCCAGGGACGGAATCCTTGTAAGGAGGGGAGAATGTCAGGACCCTAAATTTTAAACAATTATATTTTTATGATTTTTTTTTATATCAGTATTGATTTTCATTATTATGTTAAGCATGTGTGATATGGGAGTAGAAAGATAGTCAAATAAGTTATTGAATGAAAAATATGAATAAAGTTATTGTGAACGGCTGATGAAAACCCTAACCCTAATTACGGATAAGGCTTTGACTATTAATACAAATATTATAATTGTATTTATGCTTATTTGTATGTGAAGTATGAGATTAATGATCAAATGTTGATCATTTAAGGTATAACCATAGTAAACCCTAATGTTAGATTAGCAAATCTAATGTTTAGTTAGGAAACCCTAAAAATCAATTAGAAAACCTAATTCTATTTTTGGAAACCATAATTTCTTAATTGGGAACTCAAAACCAAAATTTGCAAACCTTAATGATAAGTGTTAGACTCTAATGGTTAAGATTAAAGGAAATTATTTCAAATGACTACACTAACCTTAAAATTATGTGGGAAATTACCAAAATATTCTTTTAGATGTGAAATTACTAAAATACCCTTTTACTTAACTTTTAAGTTAAAAGATATGGCCAAATCGTGTGACTCACCACTTGAGATATCCCATGTGCTTAAAAATCAATACAAATCAGTTCTCTTTGACACCTAGAAACATTCTCATTCATTGGATTAAGGATTGGGATTTAAAGAAAGAGAAAAATCAAAGAAAACTTCATTTTGTTCATTAACCCTAGACAAGTCGCTCTCTCTCTTAAGCCACAAAATTTAGATAAAGAATCAGTCCCAAGAAAAGCCAAGAACACCCTAATATCAGATTAGGAAGAGGAGTTAAAATGTTGTCATTGGTGTCTATTTAATGCAAATTTTCTAACGCGAGCAATTGTACCAAGATTATCGCTTAAATATAAGCGATGAGTTAAGGTGTTGCGAATGAATTACCTTCATGGATTGCTAGAAATGATACGGGCGACGACCACTACACACAAGTGTGTCTTGAAGTCTATCATTTAGGATCAGTGCTAAGTTCCTAGCAAGTTACTTATCTTTAATTTTTTGTTTCAATAAAAGAAAAGTAAAGAAAAGAAAATTCAGATTTTTTTCCATTGTGCTAACCAAACATATAGCACACCATTGAATCATCAAATTTAACCCAAGAGTTCTTCCCGTTCCATCATCATTAATTTTAAAGCGGAGCTATAATTCAAAAGTAATATGCCCTCAAGCCAATCATATTGGATGTAATAAGTGTGACACCCAAAAATTTAGATACATTAACCAAAAATCTGGTGCTCACGTTCTAATTTCAATAACAAACTAAAGTTTCACACAACAGAATTAATAGAATAATTTACATTGATTTAATATAAAGCATATCTTAAAGCATAACATTAATCACTTCTTAATATAACATAATAAGAATAACTTTTCTAACTTAAAGGACTAATACTAATCTGTTGCCTTTCCTTTTCCTTTGTCCTTTCCTGGGGTACTGCCTTGGAGTCAAAAAGGTGTCAAAATTCGCCCAAAAACGCGTCCAGGCCCAACCAACCTCTTCCCCAATATCTTTCAAAGATCGGCAGCTACAACCTACCTCGCTTCCAAATACCGGGCTGGGCATAGGCCTATTTTGGGGGCCCCGGCGCTTCCACATGTTCTGACATTTTCTGCTCCGACGTCCTTTGGGAAAATAGCCATAACTTCTTCGTCCGAACTCTGATTTTGATGATTCAAGATGATCCGGAAAGAAAAGACGTAGATCAACAACTTTCATTCTTTAAGGTTTTCGAAATAAGGTCCGGAGAAATAGTCAAATTGGTTCTGAAGTGACTACTGTGTAAATGGCAAGCCAAAAAATGAGAAGCTAGCCACCCCAAACGTCGATCCAAGAAACTTTTGTCCCAATTCCTACAAAACAACATAAAAAATGCTTGAATAGACACAAACACTTAAAAACTATTCTAAAAGACTTGAGAACAATAATAAATTAAGCCCAAATGTATCCAATTCATGGGTATATTACCCATTCATCAGATAGCTTTTGATAACTGTTCTGAGATTTTGAATTTGTCTATATGACAATTCCTTCTTACTCTGCATTAGCTATGATGTGTCAGCCGGTCATTGATTGCACGATGCCAATAAGAAACTATAACTCCCTATGAACTGAATAACTTTTCAGTTTACTTTCCTTTTAAGAAAATAAGCATTACTGACGTAGATTGACTGTTGAACTTTTCAGTACATAGAGTAGCTTATGGATTCTATGTTTTTATTTGACGACTCAATGATCATTTTCTGGGAGATTTTTCAGTGGATGATTGGACACTAATCCTTATCTTGAAGTTGCATAGCTTAACCACTGATGTACTTCATGATAGTTTGGTCACTGAACTTCTGAGGTGAGTCTGCAGGGCATTATTCCAAACTTATCTCCACATAATCTGAATAATTGAGCATGTGTCTAGTTCTTCCGAGCTCTCCATAAGCTAGTGTATCCTCTAGCAAGACTACAATCGTCGATCTTATTATACGATCGTTGAGGCTGCACTACAATCGTCGAGTTCACATCAGAATCTACTTTACGAACATCGTCTGTTCTGGTCCTTGAGATGAACTTGATTCAGCATTCCTTATGGATTAAGGTAGCTCAAGAAGGGCCAACCTCTTAGAGTGAACTAAGGATTAGGTTTGTCCTGGAGGCGCTTTCCAGATGAAAAGCTTTAGAAGTGATTAGCACTGATATCTCATTTGACCTTTTCTGCTGACGAGTTCATCTAAAACTTTAGACATTTCCATTGATTGTAATCGTGGTGTCCTCCTGCTCTTATACTATAATCAGATGTTTGATCGTAGGCACTCCACGATTTGAGTTGGGTGGTTGACAAGGTTATCAGTAGTACATTTTGGGACATTCCTACTAACTTTGGATCTTCATTTGGTTCATCAGCCACAAAGTTTTGGGACTTTGTAACTGGTACATTGCTACATAGTGTATTTCTGATACTTTTTGTGTTGTTTTTTCTTAACAGATCACTGCTCCCCCATAGGTTACACTATCTTCTTAGAGGAGTGTGAGATCTACTTCTTCATGTGCATTAGTAGGCAGCCTTGCATATCTCCTTCTAACTGAAGTCATCAGAATCATTTAAACCTCCTTAGATCATAAAAATAGATATCTTCAGGACTGATCATTCTTCGATAATTTGATAGAACTAAAGACGTAGTCTTCTTTGATGATTTGTACTTGTGGAGTTCTGCTTCTATGTTGAGTTCCTCATGATTGATGCTCGATGATCCTCTGATGTGAACTTCTTTGAGGATTCTTCTCATATGGTATGATATGCATGATTGAGCATATAAGACCCATTTTATCTTAGGGTGAATGATCTGCTTCCATACGAAGATCATCAACCATGTGAGTTTCATTTATGTTAGCTCAGCAAGTCATCAATCACAAGCTTTGACAAATAAGGATTTTGTCAGAATCATTTCTGAAATGTCTTAAGCCTTCTGTTGGTTGAATCTCCTTGACTGAAGTCTTCTGCTTCATCATTCTGCTTCAGCATTCTTTAGTATGGTCAGATAGACCAAGCACTTGCAGGTTAGATAAATTTCTATCTTTGGTACCCATGGTCAAATAGGTCCTGCTAGGTCAGCTTTCAAAATCCATGTTCCTCATATATTTGAAATTTCATCATATTGATCACCAACAATCATATTCATGCTTGTATCCAATTTAGATATGACATTTTAAGATACATGATGACGAATATGTATAAGATCAATCAATTTAACAAAGCACTCTTTTTCCTTTGATGGTTTTATCATTTGCTTAGTTATGTTCATAGAGTTTAAATGTTCACAGAGTGAGAATCAACTCTGTCACTCATTTGTATCTGTTCGATTCATGGACGTGATCAGTTTCTATGAATCTTCAAGATACTCTTGTAGAACTGATCATACTCTATGTGTTATCAAAAACTTAGAACATAGGATTATACATACATACTAACCCATAATCAAAGATTACTCTACTCAAGAATAATTAAATATTGGTATGCTTATGACCTATTTCAAACTTCTTTGAGGATGTTATCTTCAACCTAAAACATGGATGAAGAGAAAGTTTGTTAGCATTTGAGTTTTCAACTTCAGTGTACTTTCTCTCTTCTCCTTTTTAGGTAGAGTATGGTCTCTTGATAGAATAATGTTATAGTGCATAAGATGATGCAACATGATGTACACAATTATACTGATGAGGAACTGTACCTTTACATTGTCAATTTCTTGTTAGTCATTTATCTTGATATATTGAGGTTAGGCATTGATGTGCATACTTTTTCCTTCACTTCTAATAGCTTGTTGCTACAGTTGTCTGTTGGGTAAAATCTAATTACGCACAACACGCAAGTATACATGGTCAACAAGTAATAAAGTGAAAGTAGAGTATCGTTCCCACAGAGAATTAGTAACAAGAATTACCAAGTACTAACCTATAACCAATTTAATCTTATATAAACAAATGATTTAATATTTTAATTAAAAATAATTAATTAAACTATTACTAATTATCCCTAGAATGAAACAAGATAATGAAGACTCGAGATTATAATTTCACATATTGTTTCATTTAAATCAACACACTTCATGTTAAGCCAAGTTATTTATACTGGATTGTTAATCAATAACACGAAAGTAAAATATGGCCATCTCTCAACGCACCATACTCGTATCAAATCAAATCCAAAGATGATAGAATCAAATTGAACACCCTAATTAACTAACCCACTATATCTCTATGTGAATTACAATTAAAAAGGGTTTAAGTCTTATTAGACTACATGCAATGCCTAGGTATAACTCTATCCTAAGCACAAATCATGAATTCCAACTCCATGTAGAACACATAAACACATGCTATTATGATCAGATCTAAACCCATAATCCATCTCTCGAGTTCATATAGATTATCACAGTAATTGTTAGCTAGGCAATTAAGCAATTAAGGACAAACCATAATAGACAATCCAAATATAGCTAATAAGACTAACAAAGAAGCATATCAAAGTAAACTAAACAATAAGATCCATAGTAATCTCAAAAAAAAGTTTAATTCATAACGGAACTAGAATCCATAATCCACAATTGATTAAGCATTAAAAGATATAAATAGATAAGAAAAGAAATTAGAATTGAGATAAACAAATATGTATTCTCATGCTTCCAATCTGTTTCTCCAATGATGATCAATAGCTTCTATCTTCAGTTTTAATCTAATTTAGATTTCCTAATCGACCATAATCTAAACTAGTGGAATACCTCTCTAATCCTTGCCTCCCATCAAGTATTTATAGGTTAGAAGTCTAATTTTTATCTTAGGAGCAAACCCAATCCAATTTGGAGTCAAAAAAGTATCAAAGTTTGACCCAGAACGCGTCAAAAACTTTTTCTGGCTCGTACCCCCTCCCCGGCGAGGGTTTCCTTCACAAAAAGCCCGCCCCGGTGGGCTATGCTACTATTTTGCAACTTGTACCCCCGCCCCGGCGAGGGTTTTGTGCATAGAAATCACGCCTCGGTGGGGTTTCTTTTTCTATCGCACTATTCTCTGGTAAAATAGCCATAATGTTTGATCCAGAAGGAGTTACGAGGCCTGCCACCTATCGAATCGAATCTCTCGACGAGATCTACAACTTTTATTCTTTGAGAATTGAAAGATTCTGGCCGGAACAAGATTTAAATCTGGCTTTAAGTAGATGCTATGTAAATTGCAAGCACAAGAACTCGTAGCTTTGATCTTCGTTGATAAAAAGGCCATAACTCTCGCATCTGAACTTCGATTGGGATGATTCAAGATGTTCCAAAATGCTAAGAAGAAGGTCTATAGTATAATCCAAGTTTAAAGCCAAGAACATGAATCTAACGTGGTTTTAAAAGCCCTGCAATCTTCCCTTCTTGTATTTGCTTGCATATTTTAGTCCAAAAGATGTCCGAATTGCTTTTCCTTGCTTCTTCATGCCAATGTTATGTCATAGCCTACAAAATAATATAAAATATATGAAAAGTAACTAAGAAACATAGTTTATAGCAACTAATTCAAGTAATATATACCAGATAAGTACGTATAAAACCTTCTTATAATTGTCCTTTGATCAATTAGTCATAGTCTTGAAGATGTAGGCTCAGAGAACCTTGACATCTTTAGTTCTTTGACAACCTTAAGTCCTCAAGGTTCACATCCAGCTGTTGGTTGGCCAATCATAGATTTGAGAGATTCTTCTTTCTTCTCTAAATGAGTACTTCTTAGCACATATGACCTTTTCATCTTTTAGTCTGATGGATGTTTGACTCTTTGCTGTTAATGCCTCTTGAGCTCCCATATCTGCTCTTCAGACTATAAGATTGATTATAGGAAAGGATTGGTCTTATTGTTATGGCATTTAAGAATATGGACCAATCTTAGTAGCTTCAGGTGTATATACACATTTACTTGTACACAATATTTCCGATGTGTGAGCTCATCTGTATTTACAAGTGACTTACTACTAAACTAAGTTTAGAATAATGTTTGTGCCTATGATCTGACTTAAAGTGATTAGCTTTTGAATATAGCATGAGAACCCGCTTTGATACCAATTGTTAGTTCCAAGAGGTACAATAATAGATCTAGAAGGGGGGGTTGAATAGATCCTTTTTAATTTCAAGTACTTTTCTCATTTATGGTGTATTGCTAATGAATTAGCATATGACAAACATAAGAACCTTTTCAAGCACAACCAAATAAGTAAAAGATCCCCTTTATTGATATATTCAATCATACATACATTGTTATTAGAGTTAGTTAAGTGGTAAGAAGTTAATACATACAAAACTGTTATAGTAGTTAAGTACACAATGTTAATGATAGTAAGTAAATGATAGAATGTAAAAGTCACAACGGATTTTAAGTGTTTCAGAGACTCAAGCTCCTAATCCACTCTTCTACTTTAACTAGCAGGATTTCCACTAAGGAAGGGCAGCACCCTGAATCACTAAGATTCCTTCAAGGCAAACAGCCTTGGAACTTCAGTTCACTAAGAACTCTTTAAGCCCAGCAGGCTTGGAACTCCTCTAGTTCCCTAGGAACTCTTCAAGTCCAGCAGGCTTTGAACTCCTCCAGTTCCCTAGGAACTCTTCAAGCCCAGCAGCCTTGAAACTTCATTTAGTCCCTCCGGACAAGGACCCCTTAGGCCCTGTCTTTTTCTTGTTGTTATGGTTATTGTTGTTGTTGGTGCCTTGCTGCTAAGATGTCTTTAAGCTTGAACATCTTCTGTACTTAGCAGCCTGGCGTGGTCCTCTTGCATTCTGCTTCGAGTCTGGACCACATTTTCTCTGGTGTAGCTGATCTTCACTATTTTCTGCTCATCTTCATCTGATAACAGTTGTGCACCATCTAAGACCCCGAATTTTATAAAATGAAAGTATTCAATTTTCTTATAACTATTATTTTATTTCGTAAATGGTTAAACTGATAAAAGGTTAAAGTTAAGGGTGATATGTGAAATTTTTTACAAAGTAAGCAAGTTGTTATAAAATATTCGTTTGGTCGGGGAATATTCTTTTTGTCAGGAATATCCGTATGACGGCACAATCATTGGTGGACCCCACAATGGAAGTATTGTCGTAGTTAGAAAATGACATAATTATTATTTTATATAAATAACAGTGAATGTTACCGTTAAAACTGCTGAACTACCCGGTAGTAAAAGTTTAGTAGCACATGGTATTGATTATTGATGCTTACGTAAGAAGTCACTCAGTTATACTCAATTATTGCTACAGTAATTTCTGCATCATATCTCTCAGATTATTGATTCAATTATTGTCACAGTATCATCTGCATAATTGATGAATGGGTAATATACCCATGAATTGGATACATTCGGGCATAATTTATTGTTATTCTCAAGTCTTTTAGAATAGTTTTTAAGTGTTTGTGTCTATTCAAGCATGTTTTATGTTGTTTTGTAGGAATTGGGACAAAAGTTTCTTGGATCGACGTTTGGGGTGGCTAGATTCGCGTTTTCGGCTTGCCATTTACACAACAATCACTTCAGAGACAATTTGAGTATTTCTCCAGATCTTATTTCGAAAAACTTAAAGAATGAAAGTTATAGATTGACGTCTCCTCTTTTCGGATCATCTTGAATCATCAAAATCAGAGTTCGGACGAAGAAGTTATGACCATTTTCACAAAGGATGTCGGAGCATAAAATGTCAGAACATGTGGCAGCACCGGGGCACCCAAAATAGGCCTATGCCCAACGTCGGGGCGCTGGGGGGTAGGGTTATAGTGTTGTGGCCAGCGTTGGGGCACTGGGGAAGAGGTTGGTTGGATTTGGACGCATTTTTGGGCGAATTTTGACACCTTTTTGACTCCAAATTGGATTGGGTTTGTTCCTAAGCTAAAAATTGGACTTGTAACCTATAAATAAATGATATAAGGCACAAATAAAGGGAGAATACATAGATTAGACTAGATTAAACACTCCATTAAATTAGAATCTAAACCCTAGTTCTTAATTATCCATTGGAGATTGAAGCAAATTGAAGAACACTGAAGATCAAGAACAAGAGCAAGAGGGGAGCATCGATTTGGTTGACAAATGCATTCTATTCCCTTCTCTTATCATACTTTTATCTTTTAATGTCTATTCAATTGAGGATTCTTGGTTTTAATTCATTAATTATGAACTAACTCTTTTATTAAGATTTCAATTGAATCTTTTATGTCTATAAATTAGTTATTCAATTTATTCCAATTATTTATGTTGAAGTGAATTGTTCATCTCGCTTTGTATTGATTGATTAATTATCTGGCCAATAATTACCTTGTTACTCTAGAAGGAATTGGAAGATGAATTATAGGGTTAGAACTGGGCATGGCGACATGTGACTTAGTTATTTGCACAGTGAATAATTAGGTTTGTGAATAGAATAGAAATATCTATTCATCGCATGTAACATATAAGGAATTGGGATTGTAACGAGTTTAATTCAATTGTTTTGCATAGGAATATAGCAAAATTAATCTGGGTTAAATAGAAGGCAATTGATCACTTGGAAAAAAGATTTTGGCATTTGAGAATTCCTGTTAACAATTCAGTAGATATAATAATTGGGATAATTTGATAATTGATTTATAGTTTATAATTGGGGATATCGGAGTCTTAATCCTTATTTATTTGAGTTCAATCAAATCTTAGTTTGTTTATTTGATTTATTTTAGAATAATTTCTTTTAATTGTTAATTTAGTTTTTTTAATTAGAAAAATCACAATTATTGGTTGTTTAAATAAAATTGATTTGGTTAAGAGTTAGTATTTGGTAATTTTTATTAAATAATTCCTCGTGGGAACGATACTCTACTTTCACTTTATTACTTGTTGACCGTGTATACTTGCACGTATTCATTGATTGCGAAATTGATCAACAAGTTTTTGGTGCCGTTGTCGGGGAATTAATTTAATAATTATTTACCAATATTAATTTCTATCAAATTAGTCTTCATTTAAACATTTTTATTTTTATTTTTAATTCTCTTATATTTCTCTCATTTTAGGTACCATGGATAACTTTGAGTATCAATGGCTATACAAGTTCATGACTCAACTAAGAGAAATAGGGATTAATGGACTTAATACATCTTCTATAGAGCCAATACAAATTGAGGCAACTTCGAAGACATTGGAGGTTATCGCAGCCCAACGGAGGCGAAGGATGGCAAACATGACTCAGCCAATGGAAACAGAGATTGACGGGCTCATGACACTTTCAGCATTGGCAGCACAGGTGTCCGCAATAGCTAAGAATATGGAAACATAGAGTCCACCATCCACGCAACAAGTTTCTGCATTATCAGCACAAATTAAGACACTTTCAAAGATGGTCGACGCTTTTGAAGCACAACGTCGTCAAAGTGTGGCGATTACTTGCGGTTATTGTGCTGGAAATCATATGAGTCATCAATGCACCATCAGTTTCAAGCCGGTACAGTATGGTGGTGATTACCCCAATAATTATGTCTATCCTAACAACTATTATCAGGATTGGGGGTATCACCCGAATTTTTCATGGAGTAACAATGAAGCTCAAGCACCGAGACAACAAAACACATCCAGATTCCAAAATCAGACTCAAGAACAACCAGAGAGGAAATTAAGTTTGGAAGAAACCTTGGAGAAATTTATTAGAGCTTCTGAAAAAAGGAACGAGGAACAAAATAAAGTATTGAATCAAGTAGAGCTGAATGTGAAAAGACAAGGTGTTTCATGAAACCATACTCATCAAGATCAATTTTATGCTCCAAGTCCAACGCATCTAACCGGATTTTCGTGTCCACCTCCACTACAACAGGAAGAACATTCAAATTTGGAGGAAGATTTGTCCAAGTTCATAGCTTCATGTGAGGAGAGGAGGATTAATCAAGAGATATTGAGTCAAAATTTTATGAACCAAATGGAACAACTAACCAATGCCTCAAACTTTGTCCTCAATACACTTGGCTCTATGACATGGATGACGAGACTGATGATGAGCCCGAACCAAATCTGCAACCGGATGTGACAAATGATATAGATGTTAAAAGAGAGGAAAGACTTGGAGACCAACAAAAGGAGATCGGCAAAGATATAACTTTGAGTACTAACGAAGATGAGCCAATTTTGATAGTGTCCCATGTACCTTCTCCACCAAAGTTCAAGAATCCGGGCAGTTTTGCAAAACCATGCCCAATTGAAAGTCATGTCGTCAGCAAAGCTCTTGGTGACGTAAGAGCTAGTATAGTTGTGGAGTCATGGTGGGATGAAAAGGAGAAGATAGAGGAAGATTCCATTATGTTTATTAAGCTTCAATGCCCTAATCTTATCATCGACATAATGGAGGAAACACCTAGTTGTTGGACGTTCTTAATAGGGAACCTATCTACAAAGAGCATGCTAGGTGACTTTAATTCTAGGGTCATTACTAATGGGAACCTCCCAAAAGAGATATTGCTACTGATGGATGGAGGATTCCTCAATTTTCGTAGGGGAATTGGATAGAGAATTGAAGAAGTCAGGCTGAGACTATAAAACAAGCTCTTATTGGGAGGCAACCCAAGTTTAATTTTTATTTTTAGTTTTTATTAGGTTTTATATTAGCAGTTTTGAATTTGCATTTTTTTAGGATTTAATAAAATTGCTTCTATCATGGTTTTACAGGTTATTCAAGTCAAATTCAAGTGTGGTGCCCAATTTGGTCCATGTGCCTAACATATTCTCCAAACTTAGCGGACAAGGAGGAAGATTGCTATATTTTCAAGGAAGTCCTCTGCTTTAATTTTTTCTATTTTAGTCATTGAGGACAATGTCTAGTTTAAGTTTTGGGCATTTTAGTGTCGTATTGCATATAGTTAGTTATCTGCATAGTAGTTCATTTTTTTTATGTGTTAGCATTGTGTTTTTTTTAGGGTAGTTATTTGCATATTCATATATGTGTTGCATTAGTATGTGTTCATGTAGTATAATTACATTTTTTTTTTTTTTGCATGAATCTGTGTGATCGGTTGGTGTGGTCTTAGCTCGGCCTATGATAAGATTGGTATTAAATGTTAACTTGAATAGTGTTGATAATTGATGATGAGTTCTAATTTTAATCATGATGATAATCTGAGCCTGTCTGAAACTTATGTAATCGGTTAGCACTTAAAGTTTAACTATTTTAATCCACTTGGTTCAAGGGTTTCATAATTTATTTCTGAGGGAAAATCTTTGTTAAAATTTCAGGAAATTAGTGAACTGGCGGTAAAGGTTGGAATGACGTAAAAGCTTGAGTTTGGGGGAATCTATGGGATATATATATATATTACAAAAAGAAAAAAAAAGAAAAAAAGAAATGATGAAAAGAGAAAAAAAAATCCAGAAAGAAAGAAAAAAAAGAATAAACATCGTGGCATGCTTGTCTAGTTTTGTGGCCTTTGTTACTTGAGTAAGTAAGCTTGAGGGGATTGTCTTTACACCTAGCGCCCTAAGGTCTTAATGGCTTGGGAGTCGTTGGTCTAAAGCTCGTTAAGGTAGCACTGAAAAGCCTAAGGGAATAAGACATTGCTCAGCCATGAGAAAAAAATGAATTAAACACGAGAAAGAGCAAAAATGCCCTCGTGATTGAATAAGAGTATAAATAAATCCCGTATTTACCTTAAGACTTGGTAATTGATTAGTTTTAATCGGAGTTGTCATGTTCACAAAAGTAATTGAATTGGAACTGAAATTTTCCTTCTAAGAAGTTTGTTATGTGATTATCTTGAACTGTGGTTGGTTAGAATTGTTAACAAGCACACACGCACAACATGGGTGATGACAGGTTTGGATTGACTAATTGGTTAGAGTTATGGATTTTGACTTGATTGGATATATTGTTTGAGTATCATTGGTATCTTTGAGGCCTGTTGCTATATATCATACTGATTTATTACTTAGTTCGTAGGTATATTAGGAAGTAGATCATGCATATGCATTGATTTAGTTGAGTTATTTTGTTTATTTTTAGTTCTTTTGTGTTTTTGCTTGAGGACAAGCAACAGTTTAAGTTTGGGGGTATTTGATGAATGGATAATATATTCATGAATTGGATACATTCGGGCTTAATTTATTGTTGTTCTCCAGTCTTTTAGAATAGTTTTTAAGTGTTTGTGTCTGTTCAAGCATGTTTTATGTTGTTTTGTAGGATTTGGGACAAAAGTTTCTTGGATCGACGTTTGGGGTGGCTAGATTCGCGTTTTCGGCTTGCCATTTACACAGCAGTCAATTCAGAGCCAATTTGAGTATTTCTCCGGACCATATTTCGAAAACCTTAAAGAATGAAAGTTGTAGATCTACGTCTCCTCTTTCTGGATCATCTTGAATCATCGAAATATCGGAGTTCGGACGAAGAAGTTATGGCCATTTTCCCAAAGGACGTCGTGAGTAGAAAAAACATGTGCGGCGCTTGTGGTGCCCAAAATAGTCCTATGCTCAGCCACCGGGCACTGGGGGTAGGGTCTTGAAGGTTGCCGATCAAAGGTCAGCTGGGGAAGAGGTTAGTTGGGCCTGGACGACGTTTTTGCTTAATTTTGACACCTTTTGACTCCAAATTGATCGGGTTTGTTCCTAAGCTAAAAATTGGACTTCAGTAACCTATAAATACATGATGTAAGGCATAAAATAAAAGGAGAATACATAGATTATACAAGATTAAACACTCCATTAAATTAGAATATAAACCCTAGTTCTTAATTAGCCATTGGAGATTGAAGCAAATTGAAGAATACTGAAGATCAAGAGCAAGAGGAGAGCATCAGATTTGCTGACAACAGATTCTATTCCCTTCTCTTATCATACTTTTATCTTTTAATGTCTATTCAATTGTGGATTCTTGGTTTTAATTCATTAATTATGAACTAACTCTTTTATTAAGATTTCAATTGAATCTTTTATGTCTATAAATTAGTTATTCAATTTATTCCAATTATTTATGTTGAAGTGAATTGTTCATCTTTCTTTGTATTGATTGATTAATTATCTGGCCAATAATTACCTTGTTACTCTAGAAGGAATTGGAAGAGGAATTATAGGGTTAGAACTGGGCATGGTGACATGTGACTGAGTTATTTGCACAGTGAATAATTAGGTTTGTGAATAGAATGGAAATATTTGTTCACCGCATGTAACATATAAGGATTTGGGATTGTAATGAGTTTAATTTAATTATTTTGCATAGGAATATAGCAAAATTAATCTGGGTTAAATAGAAGGCAATTAATCACTTGGAAAAGGGCTTTTGGCATTTTAGAATTCATGTTATCAATTCAGTAGATATAATAATTGGGATAATTGGATAATTGATTTATAGTTTATAATTGGGGATATTGGAGTCTTAATCCTTATTTCTTTGAGTTCAATCAAATCTTAGTTTGTTTATTTGATTTATTTTAGAATAATTTCTTTTAATTGTTAATTTAGTTTTCTTAATTAGAAAAATCACAATTATTGGTTGTTTAAATAAAATTGATTTGGTTAAGAGTTAGTATTTGGTAATTTTTATTAAATAATTCCTTGTGGGAACGATACTCTACTTTCACTTTATTACTTGTTGACCGTGTATACTTGCACGTATTCATTGATTGCGAAATCGATCAACAATAATATTTTATATTATTAAATCAATAATTGAGACGACAAAGTTATTCATATTATTATTTGTAATATTGACAATGTCTAGAAGTTCTGTCACGGAGAGGTTTGGTCACCTAATTGCGCGCCAATAAGGAGAAATCCTTATCGGAAAGCCTCCTCTTTCCTGAAAATGATCTGGTTGTTAAATATTGTGAGTTATAATATTAATGATGAATAAGTTCGTGTTGATTAAAGATAAAATTGATAGTTCCATTGTGTTTATATTATTAGTATTAGTGAAAATTGACATTTATTTCGATAATAATTGATGTCTGGAGGTTATATTGACCAATCGGGTAATTAACCAGATAAATGAGAAATTAATTGCTATTAATTCGCATGCTTATAACTATGTGTTCACATGTGTGTACTATTGATTCACATGATTTACTATTAGGGGAGTTGGTGCAAGATTGATAATACTTGCATGACTAAATTAAAAATGGAGGTATAATTGAAGGTATTATACTGTAATTAACTTTTTCACATGATTATACTATTGAGTCACATGAATGAACTATTAATTCACATGATTTCCTATTGGGGGAGGTGGTGCAAGTTTGATAATATTTGCAGGACTGAATTAAGAATGAAAAAAGAGGAAGGTATTATACTGTAATATTTCGAGCCCCAAAACGTGTAATTATCGAAACTATATGTTCCTATAAATAGAAACTCATTCTTCTATCATTCTCACCAATTTACTAAGTCTCACAAGAGCAATTATTATAGAGAGAAATTATAGAGAGAAAGGAGAAGAGAAGTCTGCTACCTCACTATTCTAGTATCTAGTTTCTTCTAAGGTAAGGGGTATTATTTCTTTCGTATTCATGAAGTGAGTTATTTCTTTCAATATTCGTAAGGGTTGTTATACCATTCTTTATTATTCTATTGGAATAACCTTTCTGTGCGTGCGGTCTATCGCATGCCTGGTGAATTCTTCTGTTATTCCATTCTTTATTATTCTATTGGAATAACCTGTCTGTGCGGTCTATCGCATGCCCGGTGAATTCTTCTATTATTCCATCCTTTATTATTCTGTTCGAATAACCTGTCTGTGCGGACTACCGTATGCATGTTGAATTCTTCTGTTATTCCATTTTTTATTATTCTGTTAGAATAACCTGTCTATGCGGACTACCGCATGAATGGTGAATGACCCTTCGTATTTATTCTTTATTAAATTGTGGAAATGATCTGTCTACGTGGATTACCGTATGGCGGGTAAAAATCCATTTGTAGTTTCGTATATTCTATTATACTCGTATGAGATATCATTTCTTTTGTACTCGTCATGGAATATCATTTTCTTTGGTATTTTTATTTTATGAGTTACTATTAATGGGTTACTATTCACCCGATTACTATTCACTCTAGTATTATTCACTCGGGTATTCGGGGCACTTTTCGTACCAGAACACTATTCATGAGTTACTATTCATGGGTTACTATTCACCCAATTACTATTCACTCTAGTATCATTCACTCGGGTATTCGAGACACTTTTCGTGTTTGGGGTACTATTCACTTCGGGTACTATTCTCAAATACTATTCATTTGGTACTATTCACCAGAAAAATATATTTTTTTCTGTCCAAATTATTTTTGGTACATGAATATTATTCTTGAATTTTACTCTACAAAGCAGTATCATGTTGACAATTTCTAGATAAATTAAATTATAAATCTTTAAAATTTATTCTTGAACTTGTTTTATTGAATTATAATGTCATTGTCATCATCCTCATGCTTATATTGTGATTAAAGTCATCTTTGGCTTACGTGCATAGATGGACTTGGTATGATTATGACCAGGGATTATTCGGTATAATCACGACCGTAATGTGATGAATGATGTGGTAAAAGTCATCATTGGCCTGTAGTTCATTGATGGACAGTTGTTGGTATATTATGACCAGGGATTATTAGGTATAATCATGACCATTGATGATTACATGAATATCCTTGGCCGTGGTGCAGGGATGATTCGATTTTATTTATTAAGCTGAGTCTCAGCGATAAAATTGTTGAAAAACTTTTTAAATCATAGAAGATAGTAGATTTTATGCTCTACTTGACTCTTCTAATGGATTGCTTATTCCGCTGCAGTTGTTGATCTAAAACTTGTTGTCTATTATATTCTATAAGTTGTTATACTGTTGAAGGCTAAGGATAATTTATTCTGCATTATCTTAGTCATAATATTTCTTACTGGGCTAGTTGAGCTCACCCTTTCTTTCATTGCTCTCTTAAGAAAATGAGAATATATTTAAGATGATTCGGGGAACGGATTGACGGTCCAGATGGTTGTTTTAGTAGTCCTCACTATTCTATAAAATAGTGTGACAATAAATGTAATGAGGACTCCATTGAGTGTGGATATTGTCCAGATGACAATATTCTTATTGAAACTCTTAGATTATGTTTTGTCGTATTTTACACGACTGTTGTATAATTAATTTGTATTTGAATTTGTACCATGTATTTGGCGACTCAAGATGGGTGATGTATACTTATTTTGGGGGCGTCACACACCATCACCATTTGGGTTTGCTAAGTGTTTGAGCTTTTGGTAGACTTCGTTTGGCACTTAACATTCCCTGAACCTTTCTTGAATGGTTGCAGACATGGTTCTGCATCTGTTCTGTTTCAGCTTTTGGTTCATGGTGATTCGTAGAGTGGCTGTCTTGATCTTCTTTATACTCTGCCACTTTTCTGAATGCTATCTTCTTGGCCTTCTCGGCAATAAGCTTGGCTGCCATCTTCAGTGGCATTCTCATCTTTGTTAAGTGAAGCTTTAGTTTGTTCAAGTCCTTCTTTAAAGCTACTTCACTACCACCTTTATAGTCTCACTATCACTGAGACTTGTTTTGTTCAGTTCTGGTGGAACTCGTAGAGTCAACAGTTTAGCATTCCAATAACTCAACGATTCTTCAACTCAGCAACTCTTGATCTTTGAAGCTAAAGCTGATATATACTCCTTCCCAATCTTCCCATTGGAATATAGCCGTTGAAAGTAGTTTGAATTGATTCGCAGATCTCAAGTTATTTGATGTAGACTGCAGATGTGACATAACATCCCCTTTTTCATCTTTCTGACACTACAGTCTACTGTTTCACCTACCTTGTCAGAGATGTCACTTTGATGTCTTGGGCAGGTAGTCAACTTTATTTCTCCTTTCGGATTTCTAGATTATAACATCAAAGATCGTCCTTTTGCATCGATGCTCTCAATTAGCTATTTTTGAATATCACTCTTCAGATTGAACCATTGCCAATGCTTCAATCTTTAGATGATCTAACTCTACGATTCTGATGCATATGTTCTTAGACCTGATTGTAGTGTCTTGTTGAATGTTTCTCATTGACTAGTTGAGACAACACTATGATCTTGAAAAGTGTTCATTGGATCTTCAAGGTAGAACACCTCTTTCTTTATTTGTGCAGTGCTTCAAGACTTCTGTTTACCCTTGACTGATCTAAGGAACTGATAGCTCGACTCCTTATTTTGGTCTCTTTTAAACAGCAAGACACCTCAGATTTGTGGTATGCCCAGCTCGCTTTCTCCTCGTGATCTCCCATTTACTTATCATCAATGGGCTGACCCATGCTTAATCACTTTAGCCTTGTTCTTCAGATGCTAGCCATTATCTCTGTGTAAATTATATCAGTTCCTTCTTTGCTTGGAAAACACTATGATCCTGGTTAACCCCAAGATTGTTGTCTTCTGTTCATTTGACGGCTACTGCACTTGCTAACTATCATTAGTCAGTTACATTTACTGAAGTCTTCTTCTGATCAAATTATGGAGGACTTCATCTAAAATGGGTTCACAACTCAATCTGGATGTTGATTGGGTTGGTGCTTAGATCTTCTGTTAGCTTGCATGACATTCGTTGAGTACTCTCTGGTTTCCTTTAGGTGTGATGTATCTTTGCATCTTAGACCAAAGGCTTGACACTTTGGATATTTTGGGAGTGCTCATTTGTTGAGAATCGTGTTTACTCTACGATTCTGCCTTGGCATTGTGAGCACTTCTATTGAAGCCTTAGTTCTGCACTTTACGATTTAGCTTTTGTTGTGCAGACACTACAACTCCGAGATCAGATGTCGACACTCTACTATCTCTGTCCTTAAGCTTGTTATCTTCATCTAATTTAGCTCGACTATGATCTCTGTCTCTTATTTGATCAGTAGACTCTACGACTCCGAGTGTGGTCTACGATTCTTGACTTGGCTTTGGCAGATGCTTGGTTGGCTCTTAGACAGACTGTCTCTACGATTCTGAACATGACTTCCTCAATAGACTACGACTTTGAGAAAATTCTTCTCTACACAATACAATCCTTCCTCGTCTCTCCTGGTAGTCTACGAACTCCGAGATCTACTATCTTGAATACTACGATTCTACCTTGATAGTTCTCAAGCTTTGCTTAACTCTAATGGAAGACTACGATTTTTGGTGTAGTGCTCAATGATCAGACATGCCTATCTATTACATTATAAGATCAACCTAACAAGATTGATCTTTCTATGTTTATAGTCCTTGTACATCATTTCTTTTTAAGGACTTTACAAAGTTGTTTTTCTTATGTAGGATCAACCTAACACATTTGATCAATTCATTCTAAGTCCTTGTACATATGTTCCTATTATTTATCAAAGGACTTCACATCTTTTCTCAATGCAAGCATACTTGCATATTCATTCATTTATATCATAATAAATTCATATATATATAGGAATATCATTCACATTCTTATTCCTAACAGAAAGAAATGATTAAAGAAAGATGTTGGCATGGAGTCTGTTCTACACCCATGCCGGCACACATGGGCATTATACGGAAATTTTATGCAAATGCAAAGGAGACCATGAGTGGATTTTCATTTGTCAGAGGTGCTCAAGTAAAATATCACCCACAGGCAATTCGCGGCGTGTTTAATTTACCTGACCCTCCAACTAGTCATATAAATTGGGTCAAGGCCGAACGATTTGAGATAGACTTAGACGTGGTCATAACTGATTTGTGTATACTAGGTACACAGTGGAGTTACAAGCCAAACACTAATCAACCTAGGACTTTTCAGGCTTTAACTCTCAACTGTTATGCCAAGGCTTTGAATCTATTTGTCCGTGCAAAACTTATGCCATCATACCATCAACATGAGATTATAACTGAGCGGGAAATTATTCTATGGGGGATTATTATAGGAAAATACATTAATGTTGGTCATCTCCTTAATTAGAACATGTTATGTTACATGCGGGGGAGCACTACAGGAAGTATACCACATGCCTCGATTGTTACTCATTTATGTGCTCGAGCAGGAGTCATGTGGAATAATGAAAAGTTGCAATACCCAAGTTAGGATATCACTCACGCCACGATAGCAAAATTCAAGGATTGGGCATGAGGTACCCTGCACCAAAGGGGTAAGGGTTTCATCCTCCCACCAACATCATCTATGCCATCACCGCAGCCCTAGCGGACAAATGAAGCATGCACTTCAACTCAAGCTACTGCTGCTACTGACGATCGACATCTCCAAAGGTTGGAGAGGAAGGTTGATGTTATGATCGATAATTTTACAACATTTGTTACTGGATTGACGAGGTCTCTAGCCGAGGCTTTCGCATAGCAGGGAACCATGCTTGAGTGGCCACAATTTGGGACAGCAACACCATTTCCACCGCTGGATTCACCACCCGAAGAGGGTGGTACAACTAATAACTAGGAGAGTCTCTTTAAACCCTTTACCTTCATTCATTGGGACAATTAATATTTTAAGTTTGGGGGTATTGGGTGTTTAGTAGAGTATTGTAGTTGCATGTAGTTAATTTGCATCATTTTCGCGTGTTTAGTTTAATTTTTGCATGATTATTTGTTTAATATGTGTTTAGTTAATAATTGTAGAAATTTTTATCTTTTTAGTAGTTTTTATATTTTTTAGTTATGTGTTTAGTTGCATATCCCAAGTATCTAGTTTTTATGGAATTTTAGTCTAGCCAACGATGAATATGAATTTGATGGATTTTTGAATTGAGTGGATAACATGAGCTTAGTTATAATGTTTTACATGATGTGAGCCATGCTTGTTGTTTAGATGATTTCGGTTAGCACGTAGTTGTTAATATATACTTGTTGGTATAAGAATAACATGGTTTGCTAGCTTAGTAGAAAATGTTGTTTTTAAAAATAGAATTTTGTAGAAAGTGGGCTTAGGCTATGAAAACAATGATAATCAAACTTTGGGAACACATGGGTATGCTTGCTATATTAAAAGAAAATAAAAATAAAGAGAAAAGTATGATTTAAACCTTCCCAAGTTGAATTATTAAAGCTTGTGGTTGGGCGGGATGGAGCATAAAATGCACTCACTAAAAAAAGTAATAGCAATAAACACCACGGGAAAGTGTTAGAATCACCCTCGTGAGTAAAAATAAAAAAGATTAAACCCATTGTTAAACCTTAGCTTGTATTGATTTGTTGGAGTAGTTTTTGTTGCAATAGTATACATGGTTCTTGACTTAGACTTCAATTTTCTGTCTTTAGCAGTATAACATGTGTAGTCTTTGCCTTGGTCAAGTTTATTTGTGAACACAACACACACACACGACATCTTTATAGTGAGTATGGGTTATTTGATTGTATGATATTATGTCTGTAGTTTGGGTTGAAACTTTAGTCTTGAATCCGAATAATTCTCCAAGGCATACTTGATTGGAATTTCATTTTGGCTAGAAAACTTGGGACTCACTTACATCATAGTATAGTTTGCGTAGCATGTAGTTGCATTGCATTGTTTATTTTCATATGCATTGCTTGAGGGCAAGCAATAATTCATGTTTGGGGGTATTTGATAAGTAGGTTATATATCTACTTACTGGTTACTAACTCATGAGAATTATGCTCAACTTAAGTAGTTTTATTATGTTTTATTTGCATTTTATGTTGTTTTGCAGTAAATGTAGTTGGAACCCCTTTTAGCAACCTAAGGCATGAATTGGCATGGAAAAGCATGGATTGGCATGGTGACATGAAGCTAGCAAAAGCATGGAAAGGTGAATATGAGCAGATGAGGAACTGGAGTAGTGGAGGAATGCAATGTAGAAAAGAACGAATGAAGAGCAAGCAAGCAACAAACAAAAAGCAGCAGCAGCGCGACCGCGCTGCCAATCAAGCTTTACATAGCGCTGCCAATAATGCTTTACATGAATAAAGAGGCAGATTTACACCATCGCGCGACCACACTCTAACAACAAAGGCATTTGACACGCCCGCACTAGGCACTCGACATATAACCATATGGCGCACCCTCGCTCGTAATTTAGTACAATATCACGCGGCCGCGCGAGTCTTCTACAGTTAGTTTTCGCTGACTTTTTATAATTTGAATTTGAGCGTGTTTTGCTCAATTAAGACGATATGGTTGGCACCAAATGTGGTTTATCAGTATTTTTTACTAGTTTTCATATTATCATTAGGGTTCTTAAGTTTAATCTATTCTAGAGAGGTTTTTGATCATTGATGATACATTTCTATCTCCTCTCTTTATCTAGATTACTAAATAAAATTAGCTTTTCATTTCTGGAGATTTTGGTGACTTGGAACAAGCAACAGAGATTACCAGATTTGTTTTATCATTCCTATTACATCTATTGATTGCATTTCTTAATTCTATATTTTTCTTTGATCCCATAATGGCTTTTGGTTCAGAAATGAACTAAACTCCATTATGGGATTCTAATTGATTTTGATTTTTAGTTTAAATATGTATATCTGAATGTATTGTTGTATATTTATCATTGGATTGCCCATTATGATTATGCAAAATGCATGAATGCTTGATCACCATTCACACTAATTGCTTGTATGGATTTGGAAAATGAAATATAAGTATCGATTAAATCATAATGGCATATGTTCATGAGGCTGATTTGTTTAAGCTTTGTGATTCGTGGACCGGATAGACATATACCATTTCATCATGTGTAGTCATTAAAAAAGCTTGCATTTAAATCATATTTGCTTTAAACTCACATAGAAATATAGTAATTTTGGTAATTGTGATGCTTACATGATTTCTATCAAATTTGAAGGTTATGTGAATTGGTCATAGTTCATTGAAAAATGGTTATGTCCACTTTTGTGCTCTTAACTAGTTTTCCATGATAAATATTTATACATTACATGAGGGTTGTAGTTTAGATGAAACATTAAATGAAATTAGAATTCCATTCTTTACAAATTTGTTTACATCACTTTAGTAATTATAATTTTTATTTCATTAATTAATTTAGAATCAAATTTAATTGTGAGTTGATCGTTTAAGCATATAAAAATAGTGATAAAGTTTTTGCATGATAATTTAGATTTAATACCTTTCTCCGTGGATCGATACTTTTCTTACTCTGTACTACTTGTTGACCCATGTATACTTGCATGAGTTAGAGTCCTTTTTGTTAGACTAAAAAAGAGGCAACAAAAGTTGGTTTTCAAACTCCTGAAGTTTTCTTGAAAATCTCTTTCTAAACCACTAAGCATGCAAGGCACTTTGGATTAACATATCATAGTCATTAACTACAAAACTAAGCCATATAAACATGCTTGAAAGTCAGAACTTAAAGTATACCACGTCAGTCGAGTTTTATTTTTGAACTTCAAGTTTCTTTTTAGAAAAATCCTTAAAACCATGCTAACAAAACTCATTATAAACAAAGAAAGCTTATACCTTATGTTAGACTCATTTTCATACATATTTAGGTTGTTTACACATGCTCAAAAGGTCATAATACAAGTAAGGTCGTTTGAAATAAGGTTTGTTTTCCCAACTTATAAGTTCTCTTGAAAAACTCAAGCTAAAACAAGGTAAAGTGAGTGACTACAAGTAAGGTAACCTATCTTAGCATGTCAGGGACATTTATAACTAGAATCAAGTCAAATTAACATGTTTATCATAACAGAAGATAGTAAAAATTGAATTTCATGGTGACAGTAGTACGCGATCACAGATGCGCTTGTAATGGGAAGTGGCGTGGTCAGCGTAACTCTCATGACAAAGACCAGACTTGGCCTCTACTTATGCATATTTCAACCCAAAACGACTTAAATTAGTATGCATACAAGCAAATCATGTATGATGATAAAACTTATACTGTATAAACAATCTTATTTATTTATTAATAAAAGTATTAATTTACTAAAGGTATTTGATTATGTGCATGGTTCTATTTTAATAATATGTGATAAACTCATAGTTTTAAGCAATGCTTTTAGAATCATGATGAGATCATGCTAATGAGATCTAAATTATTAGATATCTTAAAAACAAAAATGTTCCCAATCAATGGATTACTAAAAAAAGGATTAGTGAATCCGGATAGATTGGTAGATACGTTGTTTACTCATTGGATGAGGATGATTGATCTCATGATCATTTATGTGGAGACACTAAAGCAAGTATGTATGTGCTTATTGGAGAATAAGTTCACTGAACGTGGCTCGCTAAGGAATACCTAATGGAGTTTTACTTGCATGTCAATAGGTATTTCTGTAGTGATAGTAGTACAAGTAATCCTTGAACTTGAGATCATCATAGTATCTTGTGTATAATCAATTATACTTTGACTTATTCCTTAAGACCCTTAGGGTATATCAAAGGGTATGCTTGGGTGTAACTGTAACGAATGTGATTTTTATAATTAACAAAAATATTTATTTGAGTTAGATAAATATTTTAGTTGATTTATTTATTGCATAATAAATATTTGATATTGGTTGTTATGGCTTAATTTAATTAAGCATTATAATTTGATAGATAATTTTATAATTGATGTGCATTTTATTATTAAAGTTTAATTGATTTTAATAATAAAATAAATTTAAATTGTTTAAGTGTGATTTTATTATTAATTAATTTTATCCTAGAGTTGTTTTTTCTTTTAGAGCAAGAGTTTTGGTTGAAGAGAGAAATAGAGGAATTGAGAGAAGCTAGAAAAAGAAGAAGCCATGGAAGAAGAAAAAGAAAAAGCTAGAATAAGGTAACTTCTAAACCCTTGTTTAATCTTTATTTTTTTTGGGTAGATTTATATTTTTTAAGAGCTAGGGTAGTAGATCATGCTTAATCTTATTTGTATTGGTTTAATCTTGGATTATCAAGAATCAAACAAGAGGATTCAAGAATGAAAATGAAATGAAAAGAAAATATGAAGAACAAAATTCGTATGTTTTGAGTAATTGTGGACAGATCTTGTGAAATTCATACCTATTTGGGTATAATGAGTTAGAAAGTGAGCCTTATATCAAATCGAAGCTATGGAAGTAAGCTATATTATGAAAGTGGAATTACATGAAAAATCCTTGTAGATTTCTTGCAGTGTCTGTTTTAGTAAGGCTGGTCCGAAGGGAAAATAATCTGCCTAGAAAATCAAAACTGTTACGGTTTATGACTTTGAAAATTTCAATGGTTGTATTATCGTTTAATGATGTAATATTAGAGGTTAAATGTATTGTTAACGACCGAAGTCAAGAAATAAATTATTTAAATATTGGGGATGTTATAGTTGGTATCAGAGCTGATATGTTAGGAACCTTAGGTAAAAGTACCTTAGGCTATAACCTTAGAGAAGAGATGTGAAGATGATAAAGAATAAGCTTAGATAGAGTTTGAATAATAAGAATTAATTTAAAGAATTTATAAAGAAGGGATTAAAAGATGCGTGAGAGGATTCAAAGAAGAATCTTGCTGAGTTATAAGGAATATGAATGTGGGGTTCCCCAACTCCAATAATAATGATGTAAGGTGATAATAAATAGACAATGTTTATAAGAAGAGAATGATAAAAGAAGTTAAGGATAAAAATTTATATTTAAGTATGGTACAATCATACTCTTTAATAGTTGATATATGATATCTTGGCTAAACGATTCCTTTATAGAGCGGAGGTGTATATGAACTAGCAACTTGGAACCTATTTTGTTGGTTGTTTGTGGAAAACCACTCAGCGTACCATATTGAAACTATTAGAGACTCGATGTGTATTAAGTATAGAAAATGGATACGTATTATGAAAATGTGGAACTCGAATGAAATGTTGAGCAATGTAAATGAAGTTAAAAATTCTTAAAGGAAGAATTGTTATATAAACAAGAAAATTCAAAGAATAATCTTGAAGAGATATAAAGATAAGAAATGGGATTACCTAACTCCAATAGTCAAGATAATGAATAATGATGAATAGACAAAGTCTGTAAGATTAAAAGCATAAATGTAATCATAAATGATGAAAAAGGAAAGAAAGAGGGTCGTGAAACAAAACGAGCACGAGTTAAGAAAAGAATTATAAGGGAGATGATTATAGAATAAGATCATGACGTGATCTGTTTAAGTTATAAAAGAAAGATGGTTTGTAATGTTTGAATAATTATAGCTTGATGTTATGAAGATAATGTACTATGATATAGTACGAGATAAACTCGTGAGGAGTTATAGATAATGCGATATGAGAAATTTGTATTGAGCAAGTTAAGGGCAAGTTAAGAATAAGTTAAAAGTAAGGTAATGTTAGGTGGAATTTTAATTGAGGACTCATATGGTGACTAAGTTGTACAAACCTTTGTATGGACAGAGATTTTGTACATGTACTTCGTTTATCACATTGATAATCATTGGAATGTTGGTGTCGCGCTATCAATGTATATGTGGTGGAATGTGATTCTTTTCTCTTGTGTATATTTGATAGTTAGAGGCTTTTAAGATTAGTTTAGATGATATTAAGATTAGGCACGGTTCTTAAAACTACTGCCTATGGTATGTTTATGACTCATAATCATATGGTATGTTTTGAATTTCTCAGCGAATGGACGCCTATGGTCTGACTAGGATAAGTTCTTAAACTCATATTATTGTGGTAAGTTCCTGAACTTCCAAAGTCTGTCAAGTTTGATGAACTATATTGGGTATAGAAAACTTCTGAGGGAAGAACTAAGAATTTTTGGTATGGTGAGCATTGATGGTTCTAAAGATTAGTAGAATGATTAAGTAACGAAGCAGTGGAGTAAGAATTTAAGATGATGGAGGAAAACATGGATATTCTAAATCTTCTAGCTATGCTAGTTTTTTTCAAAATTTATTGACTTCGTGCTGATGTTTGCAATTCTATTTTCTTGAAGAACATTGGATCAAATGATGGAACCAATGAGTTTTAAAAATAATACCATTATTCGTATGTCTTTGCTAATTGTTTCGGCTAGACAAAAATAATTTTAAAATATCAAAATGTATTTTGTTTCTCCTTAGTCATTAAAGAATCACTAAATAAATGCTGATATGATAAATGAGGAACTCGTCAATGCAGTTGAACCTTGTGTTGGATGTGATCATAAGATTGTCAGCCCACCATGGTATGATGTAGCATGACAAAGTCATATAATGACTGAATCCTGAACGTACTATTGAGATAGTACGGTATCATGACATCATAAAAAATAAAATAAAAGATTTTTAGTTTTCTTTAATTAAGAAAGATATGCCAATTGAATTGGCTAAAACTATTTTGATTGATGTTCGATTTGTTGTTAAAAGTCTAAGCTATTTGATTCAGCTAGACAATTATTGAAAAATGTTTATGAAATTCAAGCGTTCTTTGAGAAATTATGTGAAACCAAATTATTTTGGTGCAGATTCAAATGTTGAGAAGTTGAGGTGAACAACCCTATAAAGGGGACTTGTTATCGAAGATAATGGTTTCGAAAGTAACGCATATTGTCGTTACGATGTTAAGATGTACTACATTTATGCACGACGTAGTAGAATGTTTACAGTCTGTGTGATTGTTGAACATTATGTTAGAACGGTTTATAGTGAGAAATACCGGGGCTGAAACACTATTAAACCTCGAGATGAGTTCAAGATCTTGAGACCCTCAGCATGATTTGGAATCTTTTAAATTCCTGAGTTATTCATACTACTTCCCAATTATTGAACAATTGTGGAAGATTCTTGTTATTCTACAAGATGGAAGTGAAAAGGAGAGTATTCCTTAGAAAAGAAAAGTTGGAGAATACGACATGTGGTGATGGGAGAATTGAGAAAACTATAATAAATTCGTAAACGAACTAAATAAAGAAAGAGATGAATTATCTAGAGAGAATATGAAGTTCTTCAAAGAATGAGATGTGAAGATTATGGTGATGATGGGAAGATCCTTAGAGGAGAGATTTTTGTCATAGAACCCAATGAATAAATGAAGAGTAACGTAACATCTATTTTGATAAATTGAATGAATGAAGACTAATAAATAAAAGTTCGAGGAAGAAATTCTTAGAAGAAGGGGTGAATGTGATATCAAAAATGTTTATAAGTTGAATAAAAGATAATGGATGGGTTAATGAATGTATAATACTCAAAATATAGTTAAGTCTAAGTAAATGTTATGAAATAAAAACTTTCAAGAATTGTTGAGAGGAATAGAAAATATAGAATCTATGTTAAGGTAATACGTTGAAGTTATTCTACAATAAACTTCTAAAAAAGATGAGATGTAAATTGGATACGGGAGATTTCGATGTTTCCGATGACAGAATCCTAATAAGGAGGGAAAAATTTAACGAATGTGATTTTTATAATTAATTAAAATATTTATTTAAGTTAGATAAAAGTTTTAGTTGATTTATTTATTAAATAATAAATATTTGATATTGGTTGTTATGGCTTAATTTAATTAAGCATTATAATTTCATAATTGATGTGTATTTTATTATTAAAGTTTAATTGATTTTAATAATAAAATAACTTTAAATTATTTAAGTGTGATTTTATTAATTAAGTGTATGTTAAATAATTCTTCAATTGATGTGTATTTTATTACTTTAAGGGTTAAGTTCAGATGACCACCTGGGGTTTAAGCGGTTTCCCACTTAACCACCTGTAGTGAGTAAAACTACATTTAAAATCCTGACTTTTTGAGTTGAAGTGAAAAAATACTTTCCGTCTTAACTCCATTAAATGATTTGGCTAAAGACTTAATTACCCTTCATGAATTTAACAGAGTGCAAGTGGGAGAAAATCAATCCACCATAGTACTCGATCTGAGGCTCAATCTAATAACTGTTGGTCATCAAACTAAAATAATTATAGCTTTGTTCAACGCACTCACTAAAAAAACTAATAGCAATAAACACCACGGGAAAGTGTTAGAATCACCCTCGTGAGTAAAAATAAAGCGGATTAAACCCATTGTTGAACCTTAGTTTGTATTGATGTGTTGGAGTAGTTTTTGTTGCAATAGTATACATGGTTCTTGACTTAGACTTCAATTTTCTGTCTTTAGCAGTATAACATGTGTAGTCTTTGCCTTGGTCAAGTTTATTTGTGAACACAACACACACACACGACTTCTTTATAGTGAGTATGGGTTATTTGATTGTATGATATTATGTCTGTAGTTTGGGTTGAAACTTTAGTCTTGAATCCGAATAATTCTCTAAGGCATACTTGATTGGAATTTCATTTTGGCTAGAAAACTTGGGACTCACTTTCATCATAGTATAGTTTGCATAGTATGTAGTTGCATTGCATTGTTTATTTTCATATGCATTGGTTAAGGGCAAGCAATAATTCAAGTTTGGGGGTATTTGATAAGTAGGTTTTATACCTACTTACTGGTTACTAACTCATGAGAATTATGCTCAACTTAAGTAGTTTTATTTTGTTTTATTTACATTTTATGTTGTTTTGCAGTAAATGTAGTTGGAACCCCTTTTAGCAAGGTAATGCATGAATTGGCATGGAAAAACATGGATTGGCATGGTGACATGAAGCTAGCAAAAACATGGAAAGGTGAACATGAGTAGATGAGGAACTGGAGCAGTGGAGGAACGCAATGTAGAAAAGAAGGAATGAAGAGCAAGTAAGAAACAAACAAAAAGCCGCAGCAGCGCGACCGCGCTACCAATCAAGCTTTACACTGGGCTGCCAATCAAGCATTACATGAACAAAGAGGCAGATTTACACCATCGCGCGGCCGCACTCTATCAACAAAGGGATTTGGCATGCCCGTGCTAGGCACTCGACAAATAACCATATGGCGCACTCCACGCTTAATTAATTGATTACAATATCACGCTGCCATGTGAGTCTTCCATGATTAGTTTTGCGACTTTTTATAATTTGAATTTGAGCGTGTTTTGCTCAATTAAGACGATATGGTTGGCACCAAATGTGGTTTATCAGTATTTTTTACTAGTTTTCATATTATCATTAGGGTTCTTAAGTTTAATCTATTCTAGGGAGGTTTTTGATCATTGATGATACATTTCTATCTCCTCTCTTTATCTAGATTACTAAATAAAATTAGCTTTTCATTTCTGGAGATTTTGGTGACTTGGAACAAGCATCAGAGATTAAAAGATTTGTTTTATCATTCCTATTACATCTATTGATTTCATTTCTTAATTCCATATTTTGCTTTGATCCCATAATGGCTTTTGGTTCAGAAATAAACTAAACTCCATTATGGGATTCTAATGGATTTTGATTTGTAGTTTAAATATGTATATCTGAATGTATTTTTGTATATTTATCATTGGATTGCCCATTATGATTATGCAAAATGCTTGAATGCTTGATCACCATTCACACTAATTGCTTGTATGGATTTGGAAAATGAAATATAAGTATCGATTTAATCATAATGGCATATGTTCATGAGGCTTATTTGTTTAAGCTTTGTGATTCGTGGACCGGAAAGACATATACCATTTCATCATGTGTAGTCATTAAAAAAAACTTGAATTTAAATCATATTTGCTTTAAACTCACTTAGAAATATCGTAATTTTGGTAATTGTGATGTGCACATAACGTGCCCGATAAAATGCATAAGTGCAATAGTGTTTCTAAAATTTAGTATACAAAGTGTCTAACTAATGGCTAATATTGGGTGTTATGTGCATCTAAGTATGAAAAGATGATAATACAAGAATAATAATGGAAAGTAATCGAAAAGGGTGATTTTTGATTTTTGAAGGAAAATTAAACATGTAAACAATGTGTTGAATATGCATTTTTGAAACCAAAGTGGTATAATAAAATGGTGTGATATACGCACGTTAAACTACAAGTGAGATAGTCTAGCATATGTGGTGATGAAAATGAAAAAAAAAATAAGTTGCATATAAAACACAGTTGGATGTCTATAAAGAAATTATAAAGGATAATAAGATAAAGTAAGGTCTTAGAATAAATTTGACCATGAGATCGAGTATTGATTTTGTTTACCATCAATCTCACATAAAGTGTAGGTTGTACAAGGACGCAGAATATTAGCGTGTTGGTAAAACGTCAGTAAAGGCAAGTTGTAGAAACTCAAAATTTTATGCATACTTGTTACTAACATTACAGGAGGTCAGAATCGTCTTTCAGAGATAACCCTTGAGGACAACTCAGCTCATTCCCGAAAATAACACCCGAAGTTTCAGTTCCAACCTCGGATATAACCCTGAGGCATGCAGTTCCAATACCAGAAATCAGACCGGAGAAGGTCGTTTCATCTCGGAGATAACCCCGAGATACTTAGTCTCAGTCTCAAAAATAACACCGAGAAGGACAATGTCAACCTTGGAGATAGCCCCTAGGAGTGCAGTTGCAGTTCCGGAGATAACCCCGAAAATGGTCGTTTCAACCTATGTAGTCAGCTTTAACCTCGGGACTCACACCGAGGTACTCAGCTCCAAACCCGAAGATAACCTCGGGAGGTCAGGCACACCTCAAAGATAACCATGAGGACGTCCAGTACTTGCAGCAACCCAATCTCAGAGATAACCCTGAGCAACGACTACTTTATCGGCCCAAATCGGAGATAACCCCAGTGAAGGGAAAAATCGTCATTTTGCCACCTCAATCCCACATTGCACCATCTCAACAACATCTCAACATACATTCTACATAGCAATGTCCCACAATAACTTAAGAGTTCCAATCCCGAGTGTCTACTACGCAAGGAAGCACACCGGATATAATTTGAAGCTTGAGGACCAAGGGCATGGTCCTATCTTCCTGACTTTTGACAACCTTTAATCTCATGTCATGGCATATCACTCGATAACAGCACTCCGTAAAAGGTCTTATACACCTCAATCGGAGGCTCAGATTGAAGTTCTGCAAGTTTTAGCGGACATTACGTTGCGACGTGCACGTACTTGAACAGTGGGACTGCATGAGCCGAGGCACCCCAGGCGGTATGAAGTACATCAATGGTATCGCAGGTGTGTACATGCGGCTCCCCCCTCTATAAATAGAGGGCTTGGGGTGGCCATATTTCAAGAAAAAACGGCGAGGAAGCCCTGTCAAATTTGCTCTATACACACCCTAAATTGAGTGCTTTCTCATTTTAAACACTTGTGAGCATATATTCAGTCATATATTTTACCGGTGGGAGCCGAGTGTTCATCTGTTTAAAGCTATATAAGTCTTCTTTGGCAGTCCAATGTAAGTCTTCTTACACATTTTAAAGTCTCTCTCTTAATCTTTGCACACACCGTTCTTCACATTGAGAGTCGTGTGCCGTGTGTATACTCGGACTTCGGTCCGTGGCTTTTATTTTCTTTATATATATATATATATATATATATATATATATATATGGACTAACATTATCGAGTTATACCTTAATTGAGCCTGAACTCACGTCCGGAGCATTTATTGCTATATATATATATATATATATATATATACATAATGTCAGGCCTGGAGTTTACTTCTTGGCCTTTTACTGCTTTATTTACATTTAGTCTCGCCTGGAGTTTACTTCGTGGCGGTTGATCGTTTTTACTGCTTTATTTACATTTAGTTCTGCCTGGAGTTTACTTCGTGGCGGTTGATCATATTTATTGCTTTATTTACATTTCTAATCCCGCATGGAGGTGCTTCGTGGTGATTAATCATATCTCTATATATATTTATCGCTTTTAAGTATTTACATTTTTTGATCCCCCATTGAGGTGTTTCATGGTGGTTGATCATGTCTGTATATATATTTATAACTTTTATATATATAACTACTTATTGCTTTAATATAAATTGCGGCATCATGTGAGCCTAGGAATCATGTGATCACAGATTCAGTCTACTAAATCTAGATTCGATTCTCGTGATGGACATTTTCAGCTGTAAGCAGCTTGTAAATTATTCACGGTGTTTCAATTTCCTTAGATGGCTTTTCATGACCATGAGGAGTTCGGCACTGCTATATATATTATTTTCTCGAAGATGCTTCGCATCTTGAAAAATAAAAGCAATCAAGTCGAACATTTAATAAAATGGAAGTATCAAAGGCCTCAATTACTATTGAGCATAAGGTTTGAAAAACCTCTTTTATAAAACCTCATTTCTATATGTTGTTTGAAACTGAATTTTTATACAAATTCAAACCCTATGTATATAGATGCGAACAAGGCATATCACTACTTCCAAATAACTTCACATTGACCCACACACATACACACATTCATATAACAGTTTAATTGAAAAGTGGCGGTAACCGTGGTAACACGGATGTTGGGGGGTGCCTAACACCTTCCCTCTGCATAAGCAAGTCCTCGGACCCTAATGAATCTCGGTTTCATAGACTCGTTTAGCAGTGTCACATCACTGGGTCGATGTGCAAACCTTTTCTCGGTTGTGTTGGTATAACCATTTAAAAAAATCAACTGGCGACTCTTACAGTCAAATCGTCGACATATAAATTTTGGACCTTTTCACAAATTGTTTTTTCAAACAAATCTCACCTAACATGAGAACACCAAAAAATAAGAACAGAAGATGGACAATAAAAATCCCGACGTCGACAAGTGGCGACTCTGCTGGGGACTCCAGTAAGAGAACTTAAGCCGTTACTACAAGCTTTTCAATACTGCTATATGCTCGTGTGTGGATGTTGCATTTATATTCTTGATGAATGTGTATGAATGCATTTTACTTACTGCACTGCAATATATCTATCTGTGATATTAGTACTTCACACATGTCATCATTCCCATAATGGTGAGACACGTTGCATGTGAATGTATGTTGTGTGGTTCCTCAACCATGAGGCTATCCTATCGGTGTTTGATTACTGGACTCGTAGGGAGACTAATTCCAACGAGGCTCAGGAAAGGCACCACCCAGATTAGCTCTAGTTGAAAGACCGGATTAACTTCCCATCAAGTAAATTGCGATGATCTCGGAACCTTCATGCCAAAAAGCCACGAGAGTAACCTAAGATAGGTCAGCCTCTGATAAACCAAACATGGAGGAAAGTCTCTTCATGCTTTCCATTTTCAATTACTTGTAAAGATAATTACTTGTAACTTCATTTCATGTTAATCTCTATGTAATGGAAAATATGAAGAATATGTGTACATGCATATTAAGGCTTGACATGCTATCAAATAACACCCATTTTACAGGATAATATTCCTAAAATGGACATATTATGATAGCATGTAAACATTTATACATTCCCTAAGACTAAACTATATAAGTTTTTGTAAGGAAACAATTGGGCCTGTTACCCGTTCAATGTCCAAAAAGTCCACAAGCCTACAACCAATCATGTCTTCATTTGACCAGTCTAATCCTGCTCCTATCTCTCGAGCAGAGTTTGATGGTTTAAGCAGGCAAATTACAGATTTGGATGTTCTTCTTAAAGAACTACACTAGTCTACTTAGGGTTCACAATTACCCGTACATACAGAATCCTCTGCACATAGAGGAACACAAGGTTCAGATAAAACAATTCCAGAACTTCAGTTGGATACAACCAACAAAATTCCTGAAAACACCGATCTCAAAGAAGATCCAGACACTGGTGATATCAGGAAAAAGTCCTTCAAATGGAAGAGACCATTCAGTTTATAAAAGGGATTAGAGCACACGGGAGTGTTTCCTATTCTGATCTTTGTATATTCCCTGGTGTTCATTATCCAGAGAAGTTCAAGAGTCCTGACTTTGAAAAGTATGATGGGTTGGGAGATCCTTACACACACTTGAAGGTATTCATTGGAGAACTCTGATCTTATGTTGAGGATGAAAAGCTCATAATGCAGTTTTTCCAAAAGAGTCTAACTGGAGAAGCCCGATCATGGTATACCAGATTAGATAATTCTAAAATACATAGTTGGGAAAAGTTAGCTCATGCCTTCCTTACTCAGTAAAACTTCCAATCTCAAATGGCTCCTGACCGGTACCAAATTACCAAGGTAAAGAAATAGTCTAATGAGTCATTTAGAGAGTATGCTCAAAGGTGGAGGCGCCTTGCTGCTCAAGTTATTCCTTCTATGACAAAATGAGAAATGGTTATGACTTTCATAAACATACAAGAAGCTCCTTTCTATGAAAGAGCCTTAGCTGGCATTGGTAAGCCATTCTCTGAAATGATCAAACATGGAGAGATGGCTGAGATGGGATTGAAGTCAGAAAAATTCAAGACCTAACCGCTCTGAAAGATGTTGTTGAGCACATCCAGTATGGAACTTATGGAAACAACCCCCGGAGGGTCCATAAAAAGAAAGAAAAGGATGTTTCCTTGATACTACAAGGTCAGAAAGGCAGTCAGAACATGCTTATCTAGAGGAGAAACTACTTCCCTTTTCTAGCACAGTCTTCTAACCCCATCTTGCCAAAGGGTGGAGAAGTCTGATGCAATCGAGTGTTCACACCCCTAGGGGATTCACTTGAAAATGTTCTCAATCTTCTGACTACTCAGAAGAAAATTACACATCTTCTTCCACCAGCCAACTCGAATGGGAAGGGTTACAATGCTACATAGAAGTGTGCTTATCATGTCGGGGCACCGGGACATGACACTAAAGATTCCTGGGCCTTGAAACACGAGATCCAAGATTTAATCTACAGTGGGGAGATTTTCGTAACTAAACTCGACCAACCTCATGTGCAAGACAACCCTCTTCCTCAACACAAAGAAGAAGAGGTCGATATGATTAATTGAAGCAGTGGACAGAGTTCCAATTACGTTATTAAACCTTCCAAGACCAGGAAAGACGGTGCTGATAAATGGGATTATGCGCAGTTCCAGTTTATGATGGAACAAAAGATCAAGGCTCTCAAGAAAGTAGACCAATTGGTAGAACTGGTGATCCATCAACACCAAGTCACACGCCAATTAGTGAGTCAAGAGAATGCTAGTCTCCTTCCGTTTGTCATGAATACCATTATAGCCTTCAAAAAGTGAAACACTGGAGGATAAAGTTGTACAAAGAGCAAGTGCAAAAGCCCGTCGGGATTTTGCCAATAAGAGGGAATTTACATACCTTGGTCAACCTATGGAGGATATATTTTAGATGCTGATTAATGAAGGAAGAATTACATCCCTTCTACCTCCAATCAATCCCCATTCCAGATGGTTCAATTCCAATGGAGTATGCAAGTATCACTCCCACTCTCGTGGTCACAGTATAGAAGAATGCTGGGCACTCCGCCACCTCATTCAGAATTTAATTGACAGCGATGTCCTGCAAATGGCAGATGATGACACTTTGTTACTCGAGAGTTGAAACACATGTCCTACAAAATGGAAGGACGGCGTAGCAGTTATATCCGCTGAGGATGATTTGGCTACCAGACCACTCACAATACATGCAATTTAACTCAAAGGTACTTACAATCCTTTGAAAGTGGCTGCACCAGAGCCAGTTCTCTTGTCATCTAGGCCACAATATCCTGTTGTCAACTTAAAAAAAGTCCCATGGAATTATGGGTAGGCTAAAGGATCTACCTCACATACAATTGTTGCAGTGGCGAAGGAGAATCATTGTATCTTCCCCATCGGGTGATGAAACCTACCATCAAATCAAATGGGAAAGTTCCCATAGAAATATTTGAAGAGTTCCTTCCTACCATGGGCCATAACGAAGCCAAGGTCATTTTAAGCTTAAGAGAAGCCCCACAATAAAACTCCATACTGGACTTGGTTTTCTCTTTCAAAGATCAGAGGAAGATATTGCTAAGGGTCTTGGAAGAAGCCCATTTACCGAAATTAGTGGATGTGGAAAAATTCCAATATCTGGTTGATCACATTTTAAACAACAATGTGATATATTTAACTGATGACGACATGCCCGCTAAAGGGACTGGTCATTGCAAGTCCTTACATATAGCGATTTTATCCTCCGGATATATGGTGGGAGGAGTCTTGATCAATGGAGGTTCATCTCTAAATATCTGTCCTTATGCTACCTTAGAGAATATAAATATCAACCCCAAGAGGATCAAAAGCAGCCATACTATTATTAAACTTTTGATAAGTCCCGACGAAACTCCATTGGAGAGATTGAATTACCAGTGGAGATTGGTTGATGTATATTTAGTGTATCCTTTTACGTGCCCAGAATAGCTATAAGATACAATCTGCTGTTGGGAAGACCGTAGATTTATATGGCTGGAGTTGTCCCTTCCACCCTTCATCAGGAATTCAAGTACATTATCAACAATAGTCTAGTAACTGCTAATGTTGAGCTGGAATGTCCTAAAAAAAGGTTATATACCACTCATTAGCTTCAATTCAGAAGTTGAGCCGATCAGTTTCTATTCCCTGGAGGTGAGCAACACTCACTACCATTCCATTGGGGCGCCACCTCTCACAACCAAGATTTCTACCGAGTTAATGTCAGCCACTCAAGAGATGATATCATTGGGTCATCAACCTAGACAAGGGTTGGGTAAAGATCATCAGGGTATTAAGCACCCAATTGAAGTTCCCAGTCAAATAGGGACAGCTGGATTAGGCTATTCTGCTAGCTCCAGTCACAAGAATCCTCACAAGCACAAATAAATTCCTTCATCTTCAGCCATAAGGCGATTATCTCTACCTACCGATCCTGAGCCTGTAAAGTCTCTGGTAAAGGTTCCATCCCATGTTATGGCTATGCTATTTTCCAAACCGATATCGATTAAAGTAAAAGAGGTCTTGATTCCTAATCCCGAAGTGGAAGAGACGGAACGAAGACGTAAAAAAGACATTGCCATGAGATTGTCTCATCTACGTATCATTTTTCATGATGAGAACATAAATAGATATACTCTAGACGATGATTGTCCCGACATTATGGTCATCATTCTAGAAAAGGAGGATGATGATCGTCACTTCATTACTGCTGTCTACCAGGACTTTACCCTTAACAATTAGAGCAACACTCATTGCATTTTGTTACCAAGGGTAAAGTGTAGAATCCATTTGCCCTGTAGATAGCTTTAACTGGTTACTTTTTTATACAGTATTAGTATTTGTTTTATTAGTACATACTAACACTTTGTATGATTGAACAGTTTTATATATTAAGTGAAAGCATATTTTATTTCAGGACTCTGAATTTAGATGTGCCTGTACTTGCTAATGAAGTGCCTTTTCTCCACAAGGACTGTAACTTTGATGAAAAGTTGGACTCAGACTTGATGGGAATACAAGAAGACATTGAGATACCTCACGAGATCAAAGAATGGGTCGAAGATAAACCCAAACCAAATCTTGATCAAACCACCTAATTCAATCTCGTAACCTTAGAAAGCCCTAGGCTGATCCAGATTGGTACAGACCTAACTCCAAACCAAAGGAATGATATGGTTGGGCTATGAACCCAATTCCAAGATGTGTTTGCATGGTCTCAAGAAGACATGGTGGGTTTGTCCATGAACATCGTCATCCATCGCCTTCCCATTAAAGAGGGATTCAAGCCAGTCAGGCAGAAGCTCAGCCGATTAAAACCTGAGTGGAGTTTAAAGGTTAAAGAAGAAATTGTGAAACAATTTTAAGCTAGCATCATCATGGTGTCCACATAACCTTAATGGCTATCAAATATAGTCCTTGTGCTTAAATCGGGAGGAAAGGTGCGAGTTTGCGTGGATTTCCGGGATCATAATAAAGCTTGCCTTAAGGATAGCTTTCTCGTGCTATTTATCCACATTCTCATTGACAATACTGCTCAATACGATATGTACTCATTTGTTGATTGCTTTGCGGGGTATCATCAAATCATGGTTGCTGAGGAAGACCATGAGAAAACTGCATTCATCACGCCTTGGGGAACCTTTTGCTATAGACGGTTGTCATTCAGCCTTATTAATGCCGAAGCAACTTACCAGCGAGCTTTGATGGCTCTTTTTCATGACAATCTCAGAAAGCCTTTCAACAAGTTGCGTAAGTATAACTTGAAGTTAAATCCAGCCAAGTGCGCCTTTGGCGTTAAATCAGGAAAGTTGCTAGGTTTCCTAGTCAGCCACAAAGGGATTGAGCTGGATCCCACCAAAATCCAGGCCATCAAGGAAATGCCCATTCCTCAAATAAAGAAGGAAATATGGGGATTTTTGTGAAGAATTAACTTCATTTGCAGGTTCATTTCTCAACTAACAGCAACCTATGCGCCTATCTTCAAATTGTTAAGGAAGAACTCCTCCATGAAATGGAACGATGAGTGTCAAAAAGCCTTCCTTATAATAAAAGAACAGCTGGTTAACGCTCCTATTTTGGTACCACCCAGGGATGACGTTCCCCTTTTCATGTACCTGTACATTAATGACAATGCCATGGGCTGCATACTGGGACAAAAAAATTATAGAGGCCAAGAGCGAGCTATTTACTACCTCAGCAAAAGATTCAGTAGCAATGAACATAAGTACACTCTGATTGAGAAGACTTGTTGTTCTTTAGTATGGGCTTCCATGAAGTTACAACATTACCTCCATGGTCATACAACCCATCTCATATCCCGCATTGATCCTCTTAAGTACGTGTTCAGTAAACCCATATTGAATTGTCGGTTGTCCAGATGGCAGTTGGTCCTACAACAAGTTGACATCGCCTACGTGACGTAAAAGTCCATTAGAGGTCAAGGAATTGCGGATCAACTGGCCACTGCACCCGCAGGGGATTTCAACCCCTTGGAAACATACTTCCCTGATGAAGGGGTAATGACAGTGCAACAACATCATCAATACAATGCATGATGTATGTGGAAAATTTATTTTGATGGAGCTATAAATATTAAAGGTTCTAGAGTTGGAGAAGTTCTAGTATCCGGTACGGGGGAGCAGTATCCCGTCGCCAATAAATTACAGTTTGTCAGCACCAACAAAATAGCTGAGTATAAAAGTTGTATCATGGGACTCAAACTTGCCTAATAAATGGGTATCAGGCTGTTAACTGTCTTTGGGGATTCAAAATTGATAATTAGAAAAACCACAAGAATCTATCATACCAAAGAGCTACATTTCCTGCCTTACCATCGGCAAGTTTTATAGATGGCTTTGGAGTTTGAAAAAATCTACTTTTTCCACATTCCTCAGAATAGGAATGATTTTGCAGATGCACTAGCAACTTTGGCCTCCTTGATCACTATACATGAAAAGAAAAACATGTCAAGCATCCCATTTGCCTTATAAAAGGCTCCAGCCTATGCAAATTATATTAGAGAAGTATCGGATGAGCTACCTCCCATCCAACACCCTTGGTATCAACATATCAAGGAGTACTTACGAGATGGATCTACACCCGCTAAGGCGAGCCCGACTGAAAGAAGGAGGATCCATCGACTGGCTATGAAGTTCTACCTGAGTAGAGATGCACTCCACAAAAGAGATATAGGAATAGGTCTCCTCAGATGTCTGGACAAGGACCAAGCTCAGAGGCTCATGGATGAAATCCATGGTTGAGTATGTGGCCCACACATGAGCGGCCCCTTACTTGTCAAAAAGATCCTCAGAACAGGGTATTGCTGACTCTCGCTTAAAGCCGACTGTGATGATCACGTCAAGAGGTGTTATTAATGCGAAATTCATGGGAATGCTATCCACGCCCCTCCTAGGGAACTATAATATCCCGAAATTCGGGTCCCAAATCACCACGGATCTGGTATACTAATTCTATAACTATTGCGAAAGATATAAACTTAAATTGTTTATACATTAAACTTACACACTTTTTCCCAAGGTCGAGAACCTTCACTTAATACACAGTTCATAACTTATTTAACTTACAACAACATTAATATACAATACTTATACAAATTTAGCTGCACATAACTCCAAAGTTGGACTTGTCTTTGACTTTTCTTGTATCCGACGTATTCATCTTAATCTGCAATGTTTATCATGATATAGCAAGGGTGAGCATAAGTTTTCCCAGCAAGTTTAAGTTTATTTGAGGATATATCATGATTGAAAGAATTTGAATAACAGCTGGCTAACATTCAACGATATGGTTGTGAATGAGCATGAACAAATTTTATAACTGAACGACCAAGTCAATAGGAATTGAATGGTCAAGAAAAAAAACATGAACATAGCAATTATATCTGGACCGAATAATAATGAAGGTGATCAGCCATTCATACCTAATGAACACATGCATTATTTGCACAAAAAGCTATACAACAATTCATAGATATGGTAATCAGAAATGATTAGCCATAATTATAATTGAAAGAAATATCTACTCGAGGTCGAGTTCAAGTTTAGGAACTTGTCTATATCACCGACTACTACTACACAGTTTATATCGCTTTATTCAAAGACCTAATATTAGTCATATAGATCTCCAATATTAGAATAATATCATCACAATATAATATTGTTATATATATATATATTAAAATAATCCTAAACACATAACATTATCAGTCCACAAACTACTTAACACTCGGTATCAAGTCAAACTATTGTAGTCTGAGTTAAACCCGACTCAATTCTAACATCCCGATGGTCTAGTCGGACAATTATCGAGTCTAAGGTCGCTAAGACTCGGTCTAAACACTTAATAATTAACTTATATAATTTTCTATTTAGTAAAAACATTTTTCATAGACTCATAATAATTTTCAAGTAATTATTACCATTTATCATAATTTTTCAATCATTAATATCGTATTTATATAATATAAATACCATATAATTCTTTTATCATTAATATTTATTTAATATTAAATATTAATGAAAATCATAACATAATATTATTATAGATATATATAATATCACAAAGTATTTTTAATACTTTAAAATCATATTTATATGATTTTTAAAGCGATTAAATTCATTATCCAGATAATTGCTATTAATCTTAAAATATTAATATTTTCATGAAAAAATATTAAAAGTTATATTTTATAACTTCAAATATTTTTATAACAGATTAAACCATTTTATATGATTTTAAAATCATTAATCCTATTTTTCCATAATTTATTTAATATATTTATTAAATAAATTATTCACCAATAATATTAATTTATTAATGAAATTCATCACAAAATATTAAAAGTCATTAAAATAACTTAAAATATTTTCTTATACCATAATATAATTTTTCATAATTTTTAAGTATTAAAATCATTTTTAACTAATTTATTTAATATTATAATTAAATAAATTAAATACCATTAATATTCCAAAAATATTAAATATTTATGGAATATACTCAAAATAATTAAAAACTAATTTTTAGGCTTTAAAATAATTTTTAGGAATTTATTACGTATTTTTAATAATTTAAAACTAATTTTTTTTATTTATTTAATAAAAATAATTAATTTTCTAATTAAACTGTCGCTAAAGGGCCCTATAGCGACGAAACTGTCACTTTAGGTGTTCTTGAGCTATTCTTGAGCCTTCATGTCAGAAACTAAGGTATGAGGTTTAACCAGCTATAAATTATGGATCCTAAGGTATCTGGGTTCGATTAGGTGTTAAGGTTATAGTATTGATGCAATACTACAACCCTAAACAAATAGTATGACCATTCTATATCAATTCAAAGAGATCTGGGCCTCCAAACATACTGCCATGCATCATCTGGGTTTTCTGAGTAACCTAGAAACCCAGACAGTTGTGAAGTACCACTTTGTGGTTCAATTTGCTTACTGTTCTGGTCAACGAATTAGTGTTCTTAAGGTTCAAATATATAGTACGCATGTCAAGGAACATTTATATGTCATGATCTCAGTTTAACAACAAAACATTTAATAAATCAAGGCCGGTCAAACTCTGACAGAATCGTGTTCTTGAGAAATCTGGGTTTTCTAGATTTCTTCATAAGTAAGTCGGTCAATGCTACTTTGACCTCTTATAAATTTGATTCTAAGCAAGATATAAGTGATCTACTGGCTTGGATATGTAGTTCTCATGTCATACAACAAATCTATTACAACAACAGGACCAAATCACTTAACAGAAGCAAGATCCATGGCACTCAGAAATGGTTGTCGAGGCGTTCGGGAAATTCAGGCTCCCGTAAACATCCGATCAATCTTTGGTCAACGTACTTTGATCGCTTATATCTTGCAATCTACACATGATCTGGACTTGATTCAAGTTCCAGATCCAAGACCTCATAACATACAACAAGTACAAACCTTTAAAACACGAAAAACATTAACAAAGACAGATCTAGGAGACTTGACATTTGACTGTCAGACACCATTTTTCTAGTTTTCTAGATTTCTGAAATTTACAATTTCGTGCATCTAGATGTTATAGATCCTTGATCTAACAACCCAGATCACACAATGACACCCCCTAACACAACTTTAAAGAACAAATCATAACATATATAGAAATTAATGAGTTAAGAGTCTTAATTTCAACGTGTGAACAAATTAATGCTACCTAATTTACATCACGTTCGCTTAGAATTGAATAATTTCTTAACATCAGGATAAATTTGTAACTGATACTACTAAAAAGTAAACTATAATTGGATTGCAGAGTACAAGTACCTAATTCTCTGAACATTTAAATATTCCCTGCTGTCAAAAGCGCCATATACAGAAAGTGCTACCCTTGCATCCCACCCTACTTCTGCCATATTTCTATTATAATGAGAGTTCAAATTATCAGCATCAATCAATTTATTAGTTTATTGTTCAGAGAACTAATTAACAACCTGCAGTATGGTGATTAATTACATACAGCTTTTCTAGATTACAAGCAAGTGAAGTGCTAAACTCGGAACCAATCGTTAGGTAATGTGCCAGACGCATAACCACTATCTCAGGAACAGTCACCTCTATTGTCTTTATAAACAAGAAGCATTCTGCAAGTTAGAAAGAAATCATTGCAGCTACAGTTGAGCTATAGGATTTCACAAATGTTAAATAACAGTTATAACTTTTTGTTTCTCATTGATCAAGTAAGCTGTTCGGTGGTCATATTTTCTCCACACTCAGAAACCACAGATTTGATCCACAACAAAACTTCCTGCACCAACAACATGGTAAACAGGCGTAAGTATGACAGAAGCAATTTACGACGTAGTCTCAAATCATAACAATGGATTATGCAAGTTCGTAACAATAAAAAATGCAGTTCATACATGTTTAAGCAACTAAAGTTAAAAAGACAAATAGTGAAGTAAAATAAATTGTTGTAACATTTGAGAAGACTGAGATCCTATATTGTTCGGTTAATTAACAATTCAAACGTGTATAATGATAGCACCACAAAATCAAGATAGATACTCTTTGGGGAGAACCAAGGGTTTTATTTTCTAAAATTCTAGTAAGTGTGTACATAAACATTTTTTGATAACATATTCAAACATGTAAAAGCCACCAATTTCAAGTAAATCTAGTATATTCTCTGTTGAGAGCGAAAACAACAGAAAATGTAAAATAGTGAAAAAGGGCATGGTACCTGATTTTGAACATTCACATGCATTAACAACTAAAAATCAACGAACACGCAAATTGAGCCTATCAAAAGTTTGAAGAAATACTCACCAGGGCTAAGACACAGGAAAAGGTGGTATGTTAAATTAGACTTGTCCCTTTTGATGAAGCACTGAATAGCCCCATCACGAGGCCCTGGCTGAAAAGAAAATGAGCAAGACTTAGCCCCATCACGAGGCCTCATGTTTATTGTATAAAGGCCCACATATTTTAATTTTTTTTTAAGTGAATGAAATTGTACCATCGATAGATTGCCACAAAAGGACTACTTCTTCCAAGAGATAATGCCAGTAAAGTATATCCAAAATTATGCTAATCAACAATGAATGTTGAACGCCTCAGCCAGCTGGCAAATTTTACGGCCACTAAAGTAGGAAACAGAAGGGGGATTCTATAGAAGCAGAAACCATATAATTCAAACTAAAATCAGTCCAGGCGTGTAAGTTATACTCCATTTTAAGAAGGGAACAAACAAATTTTAAGCAGAACATGTTCTAGGAGGTGTACAGAACCAAATGAGAGTTTCACAATAAAACTCTTGGAAGTGTAAAATGTTGGGCTTGATTTAGAACGCATACAAATGAAATTAAAATTTTAAAGCAATTTAGAAACCCTAAAACAGGATCCATGCGAAAATCAATTAATTGAGAGGTTTAGAGATTATACCGAGATATAAACAAAAAAGCGAGAATCAAACCATTGCGCCTCGAATCTCCAACATAATACAAGCAGATTGCGCCTCACTACAGTATCCATCCACGAACGCCGCACTTACGAACCGTCGAACGATTCGCAATAAGAAAGACTTGCAGTACTAGCCACCAAAAGGAATGGATTTTACAAAGCTGCTTTCTCTCTAGTCTTTCTCTAAGAAATGCTAGGGTTTTTCAATTATGATATCTTACCCTAAGTATTGCTTTATATATCATATATATAGTAGTTAAAAGGAATTAATCAAATCAAAACCTAATTTTATAAAATCCAATTTATATATATATATATATATATCTCTTAATTAAGTCTTACTTAATTAATATACATATATACAAATTATCCTTTTAATTTAAATTAGTTATTTAAATACTATTAATCATATTAATATATTTAAATCCTTAAAATTTAAATTAATTCCCTTTTAAATAACGTTATATGTGTGTGACCTTATAGGTTATTATTACGTTGGCAATAATTTTAAAATCATATTATAAAATTATAAACAAAGGAATGCATCTAGTAATGCATCATCGCTACCCAAGTAATAATAAGATCGATGATTCGATGCAACCTTTTCGTGACCAATGTTTCAATGTAATTTAATCCTTTTAACCTTAATATCCTAGATTAAACTCGAGTCATGGAATGTGTCATACTCTTCATAATTTAATCTGAGTTTTCTTGATCAATGAGTAGACTATATGAAACAAATCACTTTTTGAGCATGACCATGCATTTCATAGTCCTACTCAATCAAGAGGCCTATGGATATCACCCATAATATATAGGATGGTTAAATTCCATCTAGATCACTCATATTTCTCACACGATTAATGATGAACCCAATAATCACCTTTATAGTCCACCCTATTAAAGGTGACATTTGATGATATCAAAGTACATAAATTCTCGTGTAGTAATATAGTGATTTTAGGTCGGAGGACCATTACATCATTGTCACTATGAGAATTGCTAATGACACTTCGCATAATGCTCCATATAGAATTCTCATGGTGGGTCTGTCCAGTACATCGTTCTCTAACATGTACCTATGCATTGACTTAATATCTCATATATTTATGACCAATGAGATTTGTTCACCAGTCAATCCACATACTAGTCTCAATGCATCATTGTTGTCCCATCAACAATGATACTCGACTAGGGACATTTAAGAACACTGATACTAATGGTAATATATAATCTCATGTTCAAGTCACATACTTGAAACTATATAATTTGTATCATTATTCTAAGGAATTTTATTATGTTAACAATTATATTACGCAGTAAATAAAACCATAATAAAATCATATATTTATTCAATCAAATACAATATCAAAACGTTAAGCAATTATATCAAATAATTGGCCTCTAGGGCATAAACTCTAACAGTCTCCCACTTGCACTAGAGCCAATCACTCATGTATCTAATACCCATGGAACTAGTGTGACCGTCGTGCTTACCTTCGACAAAGCCTTGGTTAGTGGATCGCAACATTATCATCCGTTGGCACTCTTCCTATATGTACATCTCCTCTATCAATGATTTCACGGATGAGATGGTACCGCTTTAAGTATATGCTTGGATCGTTGGTGAGATCTACGGGTTCCTTAGCTTTGTCAATGGCTCCATTATTATCACAAGATAGAGCAAACCGGATCAACAATGGTTGGAACAACACCAAGTTTAGTGATGAACTTTTTAATCCATACAGCCTCCTTGGCTGCACTAGAAGCAGCAATATACTCAGCCTCTGTTGTAGAATCAGCTATTGTCTCTTGCTTCAAACTTTTCCAGCTAACAGCACCACCATTAAGGCAAAACACAAAACCTGACTGAGACTTATAGTCATCATTGTCGATCCGGAAACTAACATCTGTGTAAACCTTTTCACCGCTAGTTCGTCTTCACCTCCATATACCAAGAATGAATCCTTAGTCCTTTTCGGTGCTTGAGGATATTCTTGGCTAACATCGATGACCTTCACGGATTCGATCGTATCTCGTCATGCTCAAAGCATACGAGACATCCGACGACAGTACATATCATTGCATACATGATAGATCCAATTCTTGCGAAGCATAAGGGATCTTTCTCATCGCTCCTCATCATCTTGTGATTTAGGACATTGGGCCTTAGAGATCTTTACATCATGAGTCACGGGTAAGTTTCCTCTTTTCGCCTCTTGCATGATGAACCGTTTCAACACTTTATCAATATATGTACTTTGACTTAGGTAGAGAGCATTTTCTTGATCTATCTCTATAGATCTTGATACCTAAAATGTAGCTGAAGATCGCCTAAATCTTTCATGGAGAAACATTTTCCTAACCATGTTTTTACTGACTGTAAGAAAGGAATGTCATTCCCAATAATTAATATGTCATCAACATATAATACTAGGAATACAATGTGACTCCCACTAACCTTATTATATACACAAGGTTCATCTTCATTTTAATAAAGCCAAATTCTTTGATCGCTTCATCAAATCGAAGATTCCAACTCCGAGAGGCTTGCTTCAATCCATAAATGGATCATTGCGACTTACATACCTTTCAAAAGCATCCTTTGGAGTGACAAAACCCTCGGGTTGTGTCATATACACATCCTCAAGGAGATTTCAATTAAGGAAAGCGGTTTTGACATCCATCGCAGATTTTGTAATCATAAAAAAGTCGCAATAGCAAGTAAGATCGATGGATTTAACCATTGCCATCGGAGAGAAGGTTTCATCATAGTCAACACCTTGAATTTGTTTGAAACCTTTTGCTACCAGTCGGCCTTTATAGGTTTGTACATTACCATCCATGTCGGTTTTCTTCTTGAAAACCCACTTGCACCCGATTGGTTTTACCTCTTCGGGTGGATCAACTAGAGTCCATACTTGGTTAGTATACATGGAGTCCATCTCAGATTTCATGGCTTCAAGCCATTTCTCAGAATCTGGTCCATTCATAGCTTCTTGGTAGGAAGCAGGCTCATCTTAATCTATGAACATCACATCGCCGTTTTGAGTCACAAGATATCCATAATATCTCTCAGGCTCTTGGCATGTCCTACCAGATCTACGAATGACTTGTGTAATTTGAGCAGGTTCACTTTCCACAATTTCTTGTGGTTCCTGCTCATGTTCCAACTCAAGTTCAATGATATTTTGTGGTTCTCGAATTTCTTCGAGTTCTACTTTCCTCCCACTGTTTCCTTTAGAGACAAATTCTCTTTCTAGAAAAATACCAGTTCGAGCAACAACCACTTTGTTCTCAGAAGGTTTGTAGAAATAATACCCTTTTGTTTCCTTTGGGTATCCCACAAAATTACATTTGTAAGATTTTGGTCCGAGCTTGTCAGAATCCAGACGTTTTACAAATGCCTCGCAACCCCAAATCTTCATGAACGACATACTAGGACGTTTCCCACTCCACATCTCATATGGTGTCTTTTGAACCATTTTTGTAGGAACACGGTTAAGTGTGAATGCAGCTGTCTCTAGGGCATGACTCCAGAAGATTATTGGAAGATCTATATGACTCATCATTGATCGTACCATGTCCAACAAGGTGTGATTCCTCCTCTCAGATACACCATTCCATTGTGGTGTTCCAGGTGGAGTGAGCTGTGATATAATACCACACTCCTTTAGAAGGTCATCAAAGTCTTGGCTTAAGTATTCACCTCCTCGATCGGATCGAAGGGCTTTTATGCTTTTGCCAAATTGGTTTTGAACTTCATTCTTGAATTCCTTGAACTTTTCAAAGGATTCGGATTTGTGTCTCATAAGATACACATATCAATATCTACTAAAGTCATCAGTAAATGTAATGAAGTAATAAAACCTACCTCTTGCTAACGAACTCATGGGTCCACATACATCACTATGTATAAGTCCCAATACATCGCTAGCCCATTCACTATGTCCAGTGAAAGGGGCTTTAGTCATCTTGCCTAATAAACAAGACTCGCATTTCTCATATGATTCAAAATCAAATGAATCCAAGAACCCATCTTTTATGGAGTTTGGATATGCATTTCTCATTTATATGGCCTAAACGACAGTGCCAGAGATATGTCGGATTTGAATCATTTGATTTAAATCGTTTTGTATTTATGTTATAGATATGCATTTCTAAATCAAGAATATAGAGACCGTTAAACAATTGTGCAACACCATAACAAATATCATTTAAGTAAAACAAACAACGATTGCTCTTTATTATAAATGAAAAACCTTTCTTGTCCAAACAAGAAACAGAAATAATGTTTTTGCTTATAGCGAGGCACAAAATAACAATCTTCTAATTCTAAAACTAGCCCGGTGGGCAAAGATAAATGATAAGTTCCTACGGCCGGTGCAAAGAACTTTTGCTCTATTTCCAACTCGTAGGTCCACCTCTCCTTTCGCTTAAAGTTCTACTCCTTGAGTCCCCTCGCACATTAACACAAATGTGAGAACCACATCCAAGTATCCAATACCCATGATGTAGAAGTAGACAAGTTGACTTCTATAACATATATACACGAATGAAGTCGTACTTCCTTTTCTTTTCTTCACTTCTTCCAGATAAGCATGACAGTTCCTTTTCCAGTGTCCAGGTTTTCCACTGAAGTGACATTCACCTTCCTTAGCCACCCCACCTTTAGGTTTTAAAGCCTGTTTGGTTTTGGAATTGGGTTTGGCAAAAGATTTAGATCCTATCTTCTTCTTGCCTTTTCAATTTCCCTTAGCATTCCCCTTTTGCACCATCATTATGGGAGCGGGTCCTGCCTTTTTCATGTTGTTCTCGGCAGTTCTTAACATGCTCAACAACTTTCGATAAGGGTTTCTCAATTTCATTCATAAGATAGTTCATAACAAATTGAGAGTAGTCTTTGTTCAAAGATTGCAAAAAAAAGGTCGGGTTTGGGCTTCGAGTGATTGGAAAACCCAACCTATCAAGGTACTCAATATACCCAATCATTTTCAAACATGTGGACCAAATGGATCACGTTCACCCATTTTCTGGTGATACAACGCCTTGCTTGTATCATACCTCTCTGTCGAGCATGCCCTTGAACAATTTCTTGAGATGCTCGATCATCTCATAAGCATCCATCAACTCATGTTGCTACAAGCCTCGGCGTTCATGGTTGCTAACATGACACAACTCACATCCGAGCATCATCTTGATGCTTCTTGTAAGCATTATGCTCATGACGTGGTGCGATGACGATATCGGTGCCGCAGGAATGGGCCCATCAAGGACATATAGCTTACGCCTTGTTTGAGGACAATCCTCAAGTTCTATGCCGATCAAGGAAATTAATTCCACTTAGCTTGTCCTTTTCAAGGGTGATCGTAATGAAAGACTATTTGTGTTGTTGTTGTTTGCCATTTGATATCTATAATTTATAAGTGCAACAATAATAAGTCAAATTCTGAGTTGATATTATATAATTGATAATAGTACATTCAAAATATACCTCCCACTATTTTATTCAAATTAATAGCCCTCACCATTAATTAGGAAAGCATTTTCTATTAAATCTTTCTAGTGAGCCAAGATCCATATTTCATTATGCCTTAAGTTAGCTTTGGCTATTCTCTCAAAACATAATTATTTAGGTAGACAACCCTTTGTCAATTATATCATATATAACTCCTGGATAGTTTGGTAAACAACATTTATTTCTAGTCCATCTAATGGTACCAACAAAGCTCTATGCCTCTAAGTCCACAATCTTATTGAGATAACTTAGTTAAGTCGGGCCCAATGATTTTAATAGTTTGGATATCACAATTATCCTATCGCATCTTACCTAGATAAATAGGGTACTTTGCTTTGGCAAACCTACATCTATTGATCAAGGTCTTAATGAGTGTTATTCATTGGAAGGCATCTAATTTAGACTTAATAATTTAATGAGGGATTTTATTAATTTAGATCTCACCAATTTTAATCTTGTTAAGCATGCACATTATTAATCATATCATATCACATACAAGCATAAATAAAGTGCAAAATTAAATGTGTTCTGATTATGGCCCAATCCAATCATCAATCTTTTCAAGCTAATGAAAGATTGAAGGTCAATCTAAGGTGGTAAAAGATCTTAAAATAAATAACTTCCTTGGATCTTCCTCTAGCATGCGCCTCCTCTCCATCATCATCTTTTCATTGTGTTCTCCATCTTGACATCTTCATCAATTCTGATTATTACATGACATAAAGAAACCTCGAGTTACATTCGAGGGGATTTAGATGAGAAGAGAATATTACATTAGAATTTATAGAAGGGCACGACATGCAAGCCGTATTTCAAAACCAAAACCACTAACCTATGGGTCAAAAGGCCATAATCGTGCACCATGCATATCACAATAAGCACATAACAATTTATATATAATAAAAGAAAACTATATATAAAATATAGGGGACACGACCATCGTGCGCTTCTGACGGGGGGGTCAGGGTCCCCCGGCGGTGGTCCGGTGATCGATCACCGGTGGTCTTGGCTGAATTCGTCATGAAGCGAGTGGGGCCCTGAAAAAATTTGAACTACATTACGTATTGCGAATTTTTCCATCTGAATCAAAACAGTTTGAGAATCATACATTTTAATCCACCAAAACACCCATAATAACAAATCATATATGTCCGATTTGATTTAATCATATTAAACGAATAACAAGATACACCATAATTTATCATATATTTCGATTTCGATTTAATCATATTTAACGAATAACAAGACACCGTAATTTATCATATATTTCCAGTTTCGATTAATCATATTAAAATGATTCTTCATGCTTCTAATCCGATTAGAATAGTTATATTGTTATTCCACCGATTAAAGATACGATTAACAGTATCATCATATATATTACCAGAATACACATTCAACGGAATATCATATATTCAATTTTATATCGGTAAACATGCATCATCATATATCATATATATCGAATACAATTAAAACACGTAATCTGAATTAATCTTTTCGCAAGTAGCTTTGATACCACTGTTGGGCTTCGGCACAGAAACGCACAGCGGAAATTAAAATTTTAAAGCAATTTCCGAAACCCTAAAACAGGATCCATGCGAAAATCAATTAATTCAGAGGTTTAGAGATTATACCAGATATAAACAAAAAACGATAATCAAACCGATGCGCCTCGAATCTCCAACTTAATACAAACCGATTGCGCCTCTACCATGTATCCACACGAACGCCGCATCGAATCGTCGAACGATTACGTAATAAGAAGGACTTGCAGTACTAGCCACCAAAAGGAATGGATTTTACAAGCTGTTTTCTCTCTAAGAAGCGACTAGGTTTTTCAATTATGATATCTTACCTAAGTAGTCTGCTATATATCATATATATAGTAGTTAAAAGGAATTAATCAAATCAAAACCTAATTTTATAAAATCAATTTATATATATATATATATATATATATATATATATATATATATATCTTAATTAAGTCTTACTTAATTAATATACATATATACAAATTATCCTTTTAATTTAATTTGTGATTTAAATACTATTAATCATATTAATATATTTAAATCCTTAAAATTTAAATTAATTCCCTTTTAAATAATGTTCTGTGTGTGACCCTATAGGTTATTATTACGTTGGCAATAATTTTAAAATCATATTATAAAATTATAAACAGTGAGCGGCATCTAGTAATGCATCACTGCTACCCAAGTAATAATAAGATCGATGATTCGATGCAACCTTTTCGTGACCAATGTTTCAATGTAATTTAATCCTTTTAACATTAATATCCTAGATTAAACTCGAGTCATGGAATGTGTCATACTCTTCATAATTTAATCTGAGTTTTCTTGATCAATGAGTAGACTATATGAAACAAATCACTATTTGAGCATGGCCATGCATTTCATAGTCCTACTCAATCAAGAGGCCTATGGATATCACCCATAATATATAGGATGGTTAAATTTCATCTAGATCACTCATATTTCTCACACGATTAATGATGAACCCAATAATCACCTTTATAGTCCACCCTATTAAAGGTGACATTTGATGATATCAAAGTACATAAATTCTCGTGTAGTAATATAGTGATTTTGTGTCGGAGGACCATTACATCATTGTCACTATGAGAATTGCTAATGACACTTCGCATAATGCTCCATATAGAATTCTCATGGTGGGTTACATCAAAGACATCGTTCTCTAACATGTACCTATGCATTGACTTAATATCTCATATATTTATGACCAATGAGATTTGTTCACGATCGATCCACATACTAGTCTCAATGCATCATTGTTGTCCCATCAACAATGATACTCGACTAGGGACATTTAAGAACACTGATACTAATGGTAATATATAATCTCATGTTCAAGTCACATACTTGAAACTATATAATTTGTATCATTATTCTAAGGAATTTTATTATGTTAACAATTATATTACGCAGTAAATAAAACCATAATAAAATCATATATTTATTCAATCAAATACAATATCAAAACGTTAAGCAATTATATCAAATAATTGGCCTCTAGGGCATAAACTCTAACATAAAAGAAATCTCAGCCTCACAAAAGCATTCAAGCTCACCTGTATTATAAAAAAATATGGAGCGGGTATCTGAACACAAAGAAACCAAAGAAGCATAAGAAACTGAACTAATAGCTTGATCAAAAGCATCAAGGGCTGAAGTACTTTTGGTAAGCTACGTGGGATTGCTGGCCATGGTTTCTACGAAACGACAAAATGGAAAATAAAATGGTAGGAATATAACAATCTACGTAATGAATTAGACTCCCCCAAAATAGGTATACATCACCTATTCTGAGTCGCCAAATACATGGTACTGAATACAAATACAAACTAATTATACAACAGTCGTGTAAAATACGACAAAACATATGCACCATCTAGACAATATCCACACTCAATAGAGTCCTCGTTACATTTATTATTACACTATTTCACAGAATAGTGAGGACTACTAATGCACCATCTAGGACCATCACTCTGTTCCCCGACTAGTCCCAGCTACGTTCTCATTTCCTGAAGAGAACAATGAATGCAAAAGGGTGAGCTCAACTAGCCCAGTAAGAAATAATATGACTAAGATAATGCAGAATAAAATATCCTTAGCCTTCAACAGTATAACAACTGATATAATATAATAGACAACAAGTTTTAGATCAAAAACTGTAGCAAAATAAGAAATCCATTAGAAGAGTCAAGTAGAGCATGAAATCTATTATCTTCTATGATTTAAAAAGGTTTTCATCAACTTTATCGCTGAGACTCAGCATAATAAATAATCCACATCATCGAATCACCCTTGCACTACGGCCAAGGATATTCTTTAGTATCACGACCATAAATTATCCATGCACTACAGGCCAAGGATATTCGTGTATTCATTAATGGTTATGATCATGCCAATAACTGTCCATCAATGCACAATGGGCCAATGAGGACTTTTACCATATCATTTGTAACATTACGGTTATGATTATACCGATTAATCTCTGGTCATAATCATACCAAGTCCATCTATGCACTATAGGCCACATATGACTTTCAACATAATATAAACATGAGGATGATGACAATGATATAAGAATTCAATAAAACAAGTTCAAGAATTAATTTATCCAGGAACCAATAATATCCAAATTGTCAACATGATACTTCTTTGTGGACTAAAATTCAAGAATGCTCAGAAGAATATTTCCATGAAAAGATACTGGATGAAGCATAAATGTCAAGGATATTTCACTAATTTCATGGAGTATAGAAGTCAAAGCTTTAACAAACTGAGTATAAGAGAATATATGAAACTGCAAATGGATTTTCGTCCGCCACGCGGTAATCCAATTATACATATCATTTCCACAATTTAATAAGGAATGAATACAAAGGATCATTCACCATGCATGTGAGAATCCACATAGACAGGTTATTCCAACAGAATAATAAAGAATGAAATAACAGAAGATATCACCATGCATGCGATAGACCGCACAAACAAGGTTATTCCGACAGAATAATAAAGATTGGAACCAGGTCATGCGTAATCCACACAGACAGGATGTTCCAACAAAATAATAAAGAGCGGGACTAGGTCATGCGTAAAGGCACAGACAGGATATTCCAACAGAATAATAAATGATGGAATAATAGAAGAATTTCACCATGTATGTGGTACTTCGCATAGAAAGGTTATTCCAACATAATAAAAAATGGAATAATAGAAGAATTTCACCATATATGCGGTACTTCGCATAGACAGGTTATTCCAACATAATAATAAAGAATGGAATAACAGAAGAATTTCACCAAGTATAGGGTACTTCGCGTATACCGGTTATTCCAACAGAATAATAAAGAATGGAATAACAGAAGTTCTCTTCATGAATACGAAAGAAATAATACCTCTTACCTTAGAAGAAACTGGATATAGGAGCAGTGAAGTAGCATAATACTTTTCTTCTTTCTTTCTATAGTTTCTCTCTCTAGAGTTTCAGTGAATTCGTAAGAAATAATGAAGGAATGAGCTTCTATTTATAGGAGAATGGACTGAATAGTAACTAATTCATGAACCGTCCATGTTGATTTATTTTTTTTAAGAGACGGTCCATATTGATTTACTATGCAATTATTAATAAAATATTCTAATAAAACAAAATCTTTTAAATAAAATATAATATATTCTATTTATAATCTAATAAAACGAATAACTTTATAAAAGCATTACATTTTTATATAAAAAAATTTACTATGCAAAATTTATGCATAATAGAATATTATATATTCTATTTATAGTCTAATAAAACAAATAACTTTACAAAATTATTATGTTTTATATAAAAAGTTTTCTGTTTTATTATATTTATAATAATAATAAAACAAAACTTATCACCTTTATTATAATTCACAATATTAATCGACCAGGTCGTTCCCAAGAAAGAAGGAGCTTTCCAATAAGGATTTGTCCCTATTGGCGCGCAATTAGGTGACCAAATCTCTCCTTGGCAGAACTTCTAGACATCATTAATATTACAAATAATAATATTACTAATTTCGTCGTCTCAATTATTGATTTAATAATATATAAAATATCGACAATAATTGAATAAAATAACGTGAGATACTATCGCAAAGAATTATTGTAGCAATAATTGAACAAAACTGAGTGACTTCTCATGTAAGCATCAATAATCAATACCGTGTGCTACTATGCAACCATGCGTATTACTGTACTTTTACTACTGAGTAGTTCAACAGTTTTAACGGTAAAACTTTCGCCGTTATTTTCATAAAAATATTTTTGTCGTTTTCTCAATCGGACAATAATTCCGTTGTGGGATCCACCAATGATTGTGCCGTCGTACGAATATTCTCCAACCAATCGAATATTATATAACAACTTGCATACTTTTCAAAATTTATAAATATTACCCACAACTATAACATTATCTCAAATCCATACCATAATTTTGAAAAAAAATTTCGAGAACTTTAAATCTTTTTTCGTAAAATTTTGGATTTTACAATCTCCCTTCCTTATGAAATTTTGCCCTCGAAATTTACGTACGTACCTAGTATGCCGAACAGGTGAGGATACCTCGTTAGATTCTAACTCTTGAGGTATAACCTTTGAGTGTTGAATGTGATCTTTCTTATCCAAGATTTTAACACGTATCTCCTCATACATTAAATCTTCTGCTATCTCGTCTAATTCTAATTCAATAATGTGGTTCGGGTTGTCCACATATTTACGTAACATCGATACGTGAAAAATGTTATGAACACGCGACATACTTAGCGGTAAAATGAGTCTATAGGCCACAGTTCCTACTCGATCAAGGATTTCAAATGGGCCAATTAAAATCGAGGGTTGAGATTTCCTCCCTTCATCAATTCTTGCTTCTAGAATAACGCCCTCTTGAACCTTCTTCTTCACATTCATCAGCTTAGGGTGTGTAGCTTAAGCGGCTTTAACTTTATCGATTAAAGTCGATTCTACTCGTATATTCTTTATCTTCACGTGGGTCCCTAAAGTCTTTAACTCTATCTTCATCACTTGTAAGTTATACGAAATGAGTCTTTGTGTTAACAACATCACACTCATAAACACATACGACCTTCTACTTAACATGTCAGCTACCACGTTCGCTTTCCCACGATGGTATTGAATGGTACAATCGTAATCGTCAACAGCTCGAGCCAACGTCTTTGGCGCATTATACGTTCATTTTGGTTGAAGAAATATTTAAGGGCTGAAGAAATGGGTTTTATATTGGTGTCAATACAAAATTCGATTTCACGCTCTAGGGGTAGGCTAGAAAGTCTTCAAGAATATGCCAGGAAATTTACTAACAATAGAAATATCATTCAAAACTGTGATTCTCATCCAAGACTTGGATAACACATGTAATGAAGGTTTCTCCTAACGGAGCTTCAACAGATAAGTCAAAGTCTAACTTCTCCGGAGTCAAATTTAAACGTTGAACGTAAGCAAGAGAGATAAAGGAATGGATAGAACCGGTATCTAATAAGGTATAGACTTCACAAAAATTTATAATTAACTAACCCGTGCTAACTTCGTTCGGTTTACTCGCTTTTTGAGAAGTCACAAAAAATGCTCTCCCTAAAACCACCAACTTTGTTTTATCCGCATCTGCCTTTGGTGTCACCATCCCAGCTAGTCTTAACTTTGGTGTACGACAAAATCGGGCTAGGTGACATTCTCTTCCACAATTATAACATGCTTTGGATGGCATCGCGTAGTTTGGACTGATGTGTCCCTCCCCTCCACATTTGAAGCATATGATAGGTGGTCGTTCTCCTTCCTTAACAACGGGTGTTGGTGCTGACGTCTTTCCATCATTATTGAACCTTCTATTCTTGAAATTTCAACTCCTATTGGCCATGATTACCACTGAAGTGGTTACCATTCTAGGCATGATAATTTCCCCCACGATGGTTATCGTTGTTCCAATGGCCATTGCCACCGGTATGATTATTATCGTGTTGCTGGTCATTACCTTTTGGTTGTGCTAACTCATTATCGCGCTCCAATAACTGAGCCCTATTAACAACATCTGAATACAAACACAGTTTATGAGAGATAAGATATTAACGTATATCGGGTTTCAAACCTCTTAGAAATATTCGCGTCATTCGTTTCTCATTATCGACCAAATGGGATGCAAATCTGGATAACTCCACAAATTTAGCCTCGTATTGCGACACAGTCATATTATTTTGCTCCAACTTGATGAATTCCACCTCTTCATATGGTGAATACTTTCGGGAAAGTACTTGTCGTTGAACAACTCTTGGAACTTCTCCCAAGACATCTTGAGTCGTCAAAGTCGGTGACGCGTTTCTGATTCCCCCGATGAATCGCCTCTTCACGCAACATAAAGGTGGCAAAGGAACCTTTTGCTCCTCGGAGCATCCCAAGATATCAAATATCTTGGTGATCTCGCTTTAACCACGTCTCGCCTTAAATGGATCCGCTTTCCTAAAAACTACGGTGGTCCGGCTCCTTGAACTTCTTAGCGTGATTGGCCAACCGTGGGTTGCCATTATTTCCACCTATATTTTGAACAGGAGTCTCTCTCACCTGATGTTGCATGAATTGTATAAAGCCTTTGAACATCCCATTGTTCATCATCTGATCAGTGTTGTTGTTTACTTGAGGATTATTGTCTTCGTGTTGAACATTATCATGGGTATTGATCGTTGGTGACTCAACGGTCTCATGTGCTTCATTGCTTCTCTCAATATTTTCGGATGCCATTTTCAAATACTGCCACAAAACAAGGGTTAAATGACATATCACATATTATCTCTATACTCTGACCGATCAATTAAATACCAAATAAACTTAGGTAGGTCATACTAGCGAAGGAATTCCTCGTCTCTCCATTCCTAGTTCTTGTCTCACATCTCAGCCAGGGATCGTATCCCTAAGCTTTGATACAAACTGTGACGCCCCCAAAATAAATATATATCACATATTCTGAGTTGCCAAATACATGGTACTGAATACAAATACAAACTAATTATACAACAGTCGTGTAAAATATGATAAAACATATTCTGCGAGTTTTAATACAAATATTGTCATCTAGACAATATCCACACTCAATGGACTCCTCGTTACATTTATTATTACACTATTTCACAGAATAGTGAGGACTACTAATGTACCATCTAGGACCATCACTCTGTTCCCCGACTAGTCCCAACTACGTTCTCATTTCCTGAGGAGAACAATGAAAGAAAAAGGGTGAGCTCAACTAGCCCAGTAAGAAATATTATGACTAAGATACTACAGAATAAATTATCATTAGCCTTCAACAGTATAACAACTGATATAATATAATAGACAACAAGCTTTAGATCAAAAACTGCAACGGAATAAGCAATCCATTAGAAGAGTCTAGTAGAGCATGAAATCTACTATCTTCTATGATTTAAAAAGGTTTTCATCAAATTTATCGCTGAGACTCAGCTTAATAAATAATCCACATCATCAAATCACCTCTGCACTACGGCCAAGGATATTCTTTAGTATCACGACCATAAATTATCCATGAAGTACGGGCCAAGGATATTCGTGTATTCATTAATGGTCATGATCATGCCAACAACTGTCCATCAATGCACTACGGGCCAATGAGGACTTTTACCACATCATTTGTAACATTACGGTCGTGATTATACCGATTAATCCCTGGTCATAATCATACCAAGTCTATCTATGCACTACAGGCCACAGATGACTTTCAACATAATACAAACATAAGGATGATGACAATGATATAAGAATTCAATAAAAATAAGTTCAAGAATTAATTTATCCAGGAACCAATAACGTCCAAATTGTCAACATGATACTTCTTTGTGGAGTAAAATTCAAGAATGCTCAGAAGAATATTTCCATGAAAACATACTGGATGAAGCGCAAATATCAAGGATATTCCACTAATTTCATGGAGTATAGAAGTCAAAGCTTTAACCAACTAAGTATAAGAGAATATATGAAACTGCAAATGGATTTTCGTCCGCTATGCGGTAATCCACTTAGACATATCATTTCTACAATTTAATAAGGAATGAATACAAAGGATCATTCACCATGCATGTAATAATCCACGTAGACAGGTTATTCCAACAGAATTATAAAAAATGGAATAACAGAAGAAATCACCATGCATGCGATAAACCGCACAAACAAGGTTATTCCGACAGAATAATAAAGATTGGAACCAGGTCATGCGTAATCCACACAGACAGGATGTTCCAATAAAATAATAAAGAGCGGAACCAGGTCATGCGTAAAGGCACAGACAGGATATTCCAACAGAATAATAAATGATGGAATAATAGAAGAATCTCACCATGTATGTGGTACTTCGCATAGAAAGGTTATTCCAACATAATAAAAAATGGAATAACAGAAGAATTTCACCATATATGCGGTACTTCGCATAGACAGGTTATTCCAACATAATAATAAAGAATGGAATAACAGAAGAATTTCACCAAGTATAGGGTACTTGGCAGTATCCCAGTTATTCCAATGAATAATAAAGAATGGAATAATGGAAGTTCTCTTCATGAATCTGAAAGAAATAATACCTCTTACCTTAGAAAGCTGGATATAGGAAGCGTTGAAGTAGCATAATACTTTTCTTCTTTCTTTCTATAGTTTCTCTCTCTAGAGTTTCAGTGAATTCGTAAGAAATAATGAAGGAATGAGCTTCTATTTATAGGAGAATGGACTGAATAGTAACTAATTCATGAACCATCCATGTTGAATTACTTTTAAACGGACGGTCCATATTGATTTATTATGCAGTATTAATAAAATATTCTAATAAAACAAAATCTTTTAAATAAAATATAATATATTCTATTTATAATCTACTAAAATGAATAACTTTATAAAAGTATTCTGTTTTATATATATAAAATTACTATACAAACACTATGCAGACACTATGTAAACACTATGCATAATAGAATATTATATATTCTATTTATAGTCTAATAAAACAAATAACTTTATAAAAGTATTTTGTTTTATATAAAAAGATTTTACTATGCAAACATTATGCAGTACTATGCAAACACTATGCATAATAGAATATTATATATTCTATTTATAGTCTAATAAAATAAATAACTTTATAAAAGTATTCTGTTTTATATAAAAAGTTTTCTGTTTTATTACATTTATAATAATAATAATAAAAAACTTATCACCTTTATTATAATTAACAATATTAATCGACTAGGTCGTTCTCAGGAAAGATGGAGCTTTCCAATAAGGATTTGTCCCTATTGGCGCGCAATTAGGTGACCAAACCTCTCCTTGGTAGAACTTCTAGACATCGTTAATATTGCAAAGAATAATATTAATAATTTCGTCGTCTCAATTATTGATTTAATAATATATAAAATATCGACAATAATTGAATCAAATAACGTGAGATACTATGTAGAAATTACTATAGCAATAATTGAACAAAACTGAGTGACTTCTCACGTAAGCATCAATAATCAATACCGTGTGCTACTATGCAACCACGTGTATTACTGTACTTTTACTACCGAGTAGTTCAACAGTTTTAACGGTAAAACTTCTGCCGTTATTTTCATAAAAATATTTTTGTCATTTTCTCAATCCGACAATAATTCCGTTGTGGGGTCCACCAATGATTGTGTCGTCGTACGAATATTCCCTGTTAAAACGAATATTCCCCGACCAATCGAATATTACCCACAACTATAACATTATCTCAAATCCATACCATAATTTTGAAAAAAATATCGAGAAATTTAAATCTTTATTCGTAAAATTTGGGATTTTACAATTAATATAAGGGTATCAAGTACACTTGGATTAATTACTAGCTACAAATAGTACCATTTTATGGATATGAATTGATTGATGCTCTAGTACAACAGTATGAGAGTCAAAACCTATTCATCTAGAAAATAGATCTGGTTAAATCTATGATAACGAGAGGAGAATAACTAGTAAAGGCTCCATCCGCAAAACAATTTCTTCGGGCAAATCCCAAAAATGATACACAATTTTGAAATTATAGAGGTTTATTTGAGTGAAATACCATAGTTTTAGCTTTTTAATTGATGAGATTCTTTGATATACAAGGGTCAAGCATAAAAAGTATTATTTATATAAACTAAATGGTCCCACTCCCCTTGGCCTGCCTCCCATTATCTTTGAATGGTATTCTCTCATCCCCGAAATTGTCAAGAAGCTCAATCCACTCCATATTATATACGGCTCTGGGGTGCTGCTGCTTCACCACCTCACGTGGTCCAGCCTCCCACAACCGTCTCTCTAACCGCCAAACCCTTGTTCTGAAAACCTGTGTACTTCTTCTCATTCCCACAGGAGGAATCTGTTTGTGGTTTTGTTAAGGCAAAATTGCCCCTTTAAATTAACTAATTTTCTGCCCAACACAAATTCACACAACTCAAACTAAAACTAGACCCTGATTATTCAAACTCATCTACACTCGGGAGTAATCAACTTGGACTCGATCAAAAACCCTGACATTCAAACTTCATATTCACATTCAATTCCCACTTCCCTCAAAACCCAAATCTCAAAATCACATCCACAAACGCGGTACCCAATAAATGATTCCAATCGAAAATAACTCAGTCCAACTCAGATAATTCAATTATTTCTTCAAATACGCCCAACATAAAAGCAAACTAGGGTTCACTGTTAGCTACGAGAAGTTTAATAACAAGAAAATATATGACAAAAAGTAGTTAGAACAAACCCTAATTATAACTAAAAAAAATGCGTGAAACTCGTGGATACCTTCGGAGACAACGTTCATTTGGTTGAGAGGATCGAGATCTGACTCAAATGGACTAAAAGCCACAATTTTACCACTTTCCCAAATCGATTGAGATCGGTTACTGAGTTCTGAACTGCTTACGTGTTCTGTCCAATTTCGTCAAGTCCATGGCCATGAAACAGAGATACCCTGAGTCTTACTTATCTTATGTAGAGAAGGTAACCTTGGACATTTGTATATTAGTGAGCTGAATGGAATGATAGGTGAAGGACAAGGAAGAACATGCTCGCCGGATAAGAGCCCAACAACTTTCATACCCTCCACAGTGGTAGCCGAAGATTCGGATCATAGGAGAGCTCCATCGTAGAGAGAAATTACACAGATAGGAGAGAAGAAACTAGATCTAAAGAACTTTTGGTCCTGTTTTAATTTCAATATTTCAGTTCCGCCTTTTAATTTCTAACTCCGTGTTTTTTACATAGATAACTTTTTTTTAAAAAAAACATTATCTATTTAAAATCAAAAATTGCCCTTATAAATACATAACATTTTTTCATATATATCTACAACATTTTATTAAAAAAATGTTGTAAAAAAAAATACCACAACGTTTTTTTATAAAAACGTCATCTTTTAAGTGTTGTCTTTTTATGGTTTTGTACTAGTGATATAATACAATCTACACATGATCTGGACTTGATTCAAGTTCCAGATCCAAGACCTCATAACATACAACAAGTACAAACCATTAAAACACTAAAAACATTAACAGAGACATATCTAGGAGACCTAACATTTGACTGTCAGACACTATTTTCTAGTTTTCCAGATTTTTGAAATCTATAATTTCGTGCATCTAGATGTTATAGATCCTTGATCTAAAATCCCAGATCACACAATGACACCCCCTAACACAACTTTAAACAACAAATCATAACATTAACATAAGATCACATGATTTAGGGTTTATATCTTCTAAGCTTAGATCTTTGAATCTGATCTTGGATTCTGTTGTTGGAAGGCTAGATACTTGCTATAGGCTTATCTTCTCACTCCCTTTCACTCTCATTTTCAGTTTTAGAGAGAGAGGGGATGGCTTTAGCTAGTAAGGAAAGTAAAGTAAGTAACTTTACTTATTTTTTTTAATTTTGATAAATGATTCAATGACTTTGGTTGATATGGCTGCTTATATGAGAGATATATGGAATATGAAAGTCTCAGAGTTGGTCACCAACTCTCATTTTGGCAAGATTTGCACTCAACATAATAAAAATGTGACAAAAGGGCACTTTGGATAATTAGCATACAATTTTAATTCTAAAGTTGCCATTTGATCCAACCTTTAAGGTTTGACCCTTAGGGGGTTTAACCCTTAGGGTTAAAACCTAAGGTTTCCATAAATCAATTTTCTAGGATTTCCGGATTAGGGTTTTCGAAATAAAAAATTAATATTTCAAAATTATAATTAGGATTCTATATTTATAATAAGATTTCCTAATCATAAGTTCAATCTTGCTAATAAGGATTAACATTTCCTAATTAAAATTGCAAATTTAGCAATTAAGTCCATATTTGTACCTTAGGGTTTCAAACCAAACAATTAGGGGTTCTAATAATTAGGTTTTCTAATTATTAGGGTTTCAAGTAAATCATTAGGGTTTTCCCTAATTAAATTATAATTAATAATGTTTAAACCTTATACTAGCATTTGAATTCCCAAATTAGGGTTTTTAACTTTCGAATTAGGGTTTTGAATTCCCAGAACTGAAATTAGGGTTTCCAGAACCTAGTTTTAGGGTTTATCATAAATCGTAAGAATTTTCTAACTGAACGTTGACGTTCTAAATATATACTTAGGGTTTCCCACATAAATAGTTTATTTGGTCAACCCTTGACCCTTAACCACATTCTTTACATATATAATACCATATTCACAAAATATATACACATATACACTTAATCTTGAATAATTCACCAAAATCCTCAACAGAATTTTGAAATCCTCAAAATTCCTTCCCAAAAATGTCAAATCCATACACTTATTTTATGTCTAGGTTCTAATATTGAACCTTAAATCAATCAATTATGATTTAAATTTTTTCTAAATTCTCGGGTTGTCACAGGAACTCCACAATATGAGTTCACCTTGGCCTTTCTCAATGTGGGGAATGGACGTGATCGGGTCCAAAGCCAGTAATGGGCATCAATTTATCTTCAACATGATTGACTACTTCACCAAATGGGTAGAAACAGCCTCCTTCCCTAGGGTTACCAAAGAAGTCATCATTGTTTTCATCAGAAATAATGTCATTTGTCGATATGGACAACCAAAGGTAATTGTGTCAGACAATGCTAAGAACCTGAACAACAAAATGATGGAGAAATTGTGCAGTAAATTCCACATCAATCACCTTAACTCCATCATCTACTGTCCAAAGATGAATGGTGTTGTTGAACCGGCTAATAAGAACATCAAGAAGATTATGCAGAAGATGTCCGCCAATCACAAAGGATGGTCTGAACTCTTGCCTCTGACTCTATTAGCCTACAGAACTTCAATGTGTATTTCCACTGGGGCAACCCCCTACTCATTGACCTATGGGATGGAAGCAGTGCTCCCTATAGAAGTGGAAATGGAATCCCTCAAAGTGTTGATGGATTCTTAGCTGGATGAAGACCAATGGTTACAAGACAGATATCACCAATTATCTCTAATAGACGAAATGTGAAGTGATGCTATCTTCCATGGTCAGTTATACCAACAAAGGATCACAAGATCCTACAACAAGAAAGTTCGGCTATGACAATTTAAATAACATGACTTGGTTTTGAAGAAGATCATTAACAACCAAGACCAATCAAAGGGAAAATTCACTCCAAACTGGGAGGGCCCGTTTATTGTCAAGGAGGTATTAACAGAAGGTGCTCTCAGATTACAGGAAATGGATGGCGCATTTAATTCCCCATACTCATTAACTCGAGACACCGTGAAAGCAGATATGTCTGAAGTTACCATCAAGCAAACATCTTGGTTTTGGATCACCAAATCACCAGTCATTTCAGTTTTTCTAACCCTTTTTACACACAACCCTTTCTTCATACCCATTTGCCCCATAAGGGAAGCACACTTCTTTAAGCCAGCAGCCTGGTTTTTCAGATCATCAAATCATCAGGCCTTATTACACACAACCCTTTCTTCATACCCATTTTACAATCTTGATTATCCCACCAGGGATTGAACCCTTCCCTTGCAGTTTGTCCTGAACATGTGATCAAACTTTTTCACACCTGCAGTTTGTCCTGAACATGGGATCAAACTTTTCCCCATAGTTTATCCTGAACATGGGATTAAACTTTTTTGCTACAAATCATCCTGAACATAGGATCAAACTTTTTTTGCTACAAATCATCCTGAACATGGGGCGAACAATGTCGACCTGATCTCCCTGATACCTGGGAGTACGTAAGCAACCATTTTATATGGCCCGGTCACAATAAAATAAAAATAACAAAAATATTTCTACACCATTCTCTAAAAAAACAAAAACAACAAAAACATTTCTACACCTACACCATTCAGGGTTGAACCTCTTACACCAGGTTCGAACTATGCAGATCCTGATCTCCTCTTCAGTAGGAGTACATAGGCAGCCATTTACGGTTCGGTCTAACCCCCTACTTAAACAAAAATACTTGTCACACGGTACTGGGATAACACTTCAATCCACCACATTTCATCGGCTTCAGACCAAAGGGATGGAACTACCTGGCCTCCCCATAAATGGGAGAGTTGGCGACCATCTAAGCTGCGGTTGATTCCTTGAAGAGAAACACCAATCCATAAGAGATGGAACTAACTAGGCTCCTCTTAAATAGGAGTACTGGCGACCATCTATGGTGCGGTGAATCTCAGAGAGGAAAAGTCACACTCATCTACACATTTTCATACAGAAATCAGTCCCAAAACACCAAAGAGGGTAGGGATACACACACATCAATGATCCATTCTGAAAGATCCTATGACATCTCAATGTCCACACTTCAAGGATGAGTTCAGAATACATCAAGATTACAAGCCTTGAAGAAGCAAGTAAATATAAAGCAAGTATCAAGGCACCACTGAAAGGGAAGTGAATCAAAATATATTTCCCTACCATATATAATGTTGTTTGATATATACAATATATGTTGTATATGACAAAATGGCTAAGCTAGTTTGTGCATGAAAATACAAGTCTATCTACAGATTGGTATGTATGTGGACTATCAGATCTAACATATCATCTCTCTCCGAAGAAGGGGGTAACTTTGCAAGCTCCTGCCCAAGGGTATCTACACGAGCTAGCAGATTTGAGGCCAATTGCATGGTGGCAAGATGCTTATCAATATATGCACTCATATCGGCAAGGATGCCAGTCGTAAGGGATCTCACTAAAGTACTATCTATAATCGCCACATCCTAGGCAGATAGGGCAGCATCCCGCTCTACAATTAATGCATCTCTGGTTGATCTAGTCTCATCTCTCTCCAATAGAGCGGTGTCTCTCCCATCAAGAGCTGTCAATATCAAGGCCCTAGCCTGATCTCTCTCAAAGGTCATCAGATGAAGACTATGCTCCAGATACTATGTTGAATGCTAAATCACAGTAATACTCATATTAGGAGAATCTGAAAAAGCTACAGGCAACCCAGTGAATGGCTCCTCCTCCGTGGGAATATCAATGTCCTCTATGGGCTCCCCATCATCAGAATCAATCCCTGGTAATGTGGATACTACCGCAGCCGATGTAGTCTCTATCTCCATCAATACGGAATACTCTGCAGAACAGCCCAGATGGCTAACAAAAAATGCAGCTAGCTCACGCTGATCCCAACAGGCATACACCTTGGATCTGTCCTCTACGAACAAGTGGCGGGATGCCAAACGTTGACTTAATGCCCCCTCAAAAGGATTGAAATCCTGGAACTGGTCAAACCGACACATCACGGCTAGTGGGTGGTAAGTAGTCGTGCCCCTTAAACCAGCTAGAGGGAGATAATCCATGCCCGAAGCGTGGGTGATGAAGTTGTAGGGTGAACAAAGCCCTGTACACAATAATACATCAAATGGATCTCTAATCCCTACCAGGAAAATGGATCAAGATGCAGGATCTGTACACTTTGCAAGCTGAAAGGAGTACGACATGGCTATCTTATGGGTAAAACAATACCCGTGCCATCAAAATGTGCCAATCGGTCTCAAATTGTGACATGAACCACACGCACAACATGACCGAACTACCTGTGAATACCCCTGCAGGACAAGTAATGTAATATGTGGCTGACCTCAGCGTTTATGCTACAATCATCGGTACAATGGTGTGACCCTCCCTGAGAGCTCTCACTGCCATAATAACGCCAGTGTCCAGCTCATCCATGTACCGTGGAATGTATACATATGACAATATGCACAGTAGCAGTACGCCTACTCTAGCCAAATGCCAATGATCCTCCGGCATGGTAAAATCCTTAGAGTGCCATGTATAACTATCCTCTGAGCTAAATCTGTCCATTAGAAAATGCTGGGATACAACGTGGCCGGATGTGATCTCATCCTGCACAACTCTACACCTCAGCCCGATGAGGGTCATAAGCTGCCGACTTATGTCGCCGATAGCCATCCGTGCGCAAGGTCTGTCTAAGGGCAGCGCCGTCAACCGTGTGTACTCCTCTAAGGCACGAGTCAACTCATGGTTACCAAGCCGGAAGACCTACCTCTCCGATATCCAATTCTCCAGTATACCCTCTACAAAGCCTGTGGGAACCTGAAACATCAAGAGAGTCATATTATACTACAATAACTGATCTACAATCAACCTGTCCGAAGGTGACATACTATCATACCACGATCTCAGACGGGATGCCACCAATACTGGTGGGGTATGATCAATACGGCTAACTGTCGAAGAAGACATCTGTACGGGCCGTGTCATAAGACCATCCAGGGGTCAATGTTGAATATCTCTAGACATGCATACATATGCATAACATAATACATGCGTGATGAACAATAGATGACAATATAATGTAGGGAATAATAGTATATACATTCCTAAGTGCATACTCATCTAATACATCTCTGTACAGCTAAAAATACAGGGAAATGGGGCACAGGTGCCCAACTACTAATAGAGGCCTATCAAAAGATATAGCAAGAATGGGGCACAACCACCCAGTGTCAAACTGAGGCCTATCAAATGATATAACGAGAATATACATCAGAAGAAGACAATGGTGTAAAGGTCTACATCATCAATCCTGTCCACCTGATGTTACTCCTCCTAAGTCACTAGATCTCCATCAACAGGGATATCAGGCCTATACAATAGAGGATCTACACCGGCAAAGCCATATAGGTCATCTGAAGGGCCAGCTCCTGAGCTGGAAGGATCAAATGTATCTGCCTCTGCCAGATCTCTGCCCAAGTGCCGGATAAAAAAATTTGTCTGGTCCTACTGCCAGGTCCAACTGTCAATCTGTGTCAAGTGAGTAGGATCTCTGACACATGCTATCAAATCCGTTATCATCACGGATCCAGGAACCATATCCCCCATAAACTGCGTGGCATGGGTCTGGGCTACGATTGTACGAGGGGACCACCAATGCTGGAACGTAGCCTGTGTATATAGACCCTCTGACAGTGTGAAACCATCAACACCCATCAAGGGTATATCAATGATGGGTGACTGTGAAACATGCCAATAACGCCTTGCAGGAGGCAAGATCGATATACAAATCTCTTATGTGGTGCTCCTAATAGCACGCTCTCCTAAATAGAGCTCCCATCCTCCATTTGTAAAGATAGGAATCCTACAAGTGGAAATTACGTACTTGACATTAGTCGGGTATCCATCCTCAAAACTAATGGCTAAGTGCTCCCCAGAATAACGAATCCATATAATGACATCAGCTATCAATAACTCCAGCTATAGGTGACAATGAGTGAAACCCTCAGCTACAGGGACCTCCACTAGTATGGAATGATGCCATCGATGTCCTCGTGGATAGGTTTGCAAGCCTAACACATTCATATGAAGCAAATATGGGAGCCTCTCATATGCCCAGAACTGCCAACACAAAGGCAAACATCTGATGTGAGTCAACAATCTTAACATATACATGGGAAATTACAAGAGAAATACTCACCAGTAGAAATGGGTAAAATCCTAGCCAAGCCTCCGTCAAGCCCTGCGAACACATGCGCATACCCCTGAGGAAATAGGCGAAGGTGTTGGAACGCCAGTCATACTTTCCAATACAGTCCACATTTCGTGTGGCACTCACCAAAGCGAATGACACCGTAGAAGAGTTATTAGCTATGAAGCAGCCCCTAATGATCATCAGGAACAATTGTCGAAGAATGCAATCCCCGATTCCCACATCATCGAGTATGGGCTCACACAACAGCCTACTTATAGCATCTACGCTCAATGGACCTGTACGAATGGTCTTTCCCTTGAGCGCCTCAGTCAGAACTCCTAGCAAGGATCGAACGAAAGTCTTGGTAATATCCGCCGTACATGGCACTGCCACCCCTCCGGTTCGGTCCAGTTCGAGTTGCAAAGGAGTTCTCACAAGCTGAAAAGGCCAAATCAGGAATAAAAATGCTACGCGATTGAGCAAAATAGCCTAAAATCCTGGGTTTTCACGGGTCAAGTTGTGGCTATACATATCACTAATTGTAATTCGCCCAAACACAGGGTACACTATACCAATGTTCTCAGTTGTTGCAAACTACATTCGACAATACCTCACGAAGGTCTTATGCCATCAATTCAGGGTCGTAGCCCTAAAGCCTTGTCCCCAACGGCTTTTTCATATAATCATCTGTTGATTCACATGTCAACGAAGGTCAAGCAGCCTTGACATTATCCCCAACAGGGATCTCATCCATTGATGCACATGTCAATGAAGGTCAGTCAACCCTGACAACACTGACTATTGCCAGTAACTCCAACAGAGCAGCGGAAAGACCTGGTTGTGACGCCCCCAAAAAAGGTCCAATCCGCCAAACCCATTCTGAGTTGCCAAATACATGGTACAGAAAACAATTATAACTTTATTATTACAATTGTCGTGAAAAATACAACAACATGTATGCTGTGAGTTTTGATACAAATATATACCAACTATGACACTCATCCCAACCTTGGATAGCACATTACAATGGCACCTTACAAAAAGGTACAATCAATAACTGTGTTAGAAATTAAAATCTTTGGAAAATGCTCAAGAAAACCTTCGTACATGGGAGGCCATGCATTTAAGTTATAATTGATATCATATGACTGGAGAATTATCCTTGGTTGACCCAATAGACCCCAAAGAAAAATGAGAAAATTACTATCATGTTCTTTCCAATGGTGAGTCTTCTCTTGACATATAACTATCTCCACTGTCTGCAATTGAGAATTATATTTCAACCAAACTCCAAGATTATATAGGTAGTGCTCGTAGATATACTCGAAAAGTGGATGTGCACAACCCTGTCTTATGATAACACGAGGTTGTATATCATTAGGCATCTTGTATGATAGTGGCAAAACACCCTTTCAAAGTTAGGTTCGCCTCACCCTATTATTGTTTACCACAATTAAATATTAAATGATGTATAAAATACAACACACTTATCTAAGGTTCTCAATAAAATTATTTTCATACTGTTTAAGGAGAACCTCAACAACTATAGACCACCGTTCTATTCCCCTGTTATCCCCGTTCGACCCAGCTACACTCTTATTACCTGAAAGGAATTGTGAAGCAAAAGGGTGAGCACAAATAGCCCAATAAAGAATATCATGACTAAGGATAATTAAATTATCAATCTTTTTTCAGTAATAAATCAGAGATTTAGAACATATGGTAGATGATAAAACTTTTCAACCATAGTTGCAGCGGAACAAGCAATCCATTAGAAGAGTCAAATAGACCAATAAGTCTATTATCTTCTCCATGTTAAAAGTCCACCAACAATGTTTTATCCCTGTAACATCAATCAATAGTTCTTGTCCACAATCATGTGAATAACTCATAATCATAATTATGGTTCTAAATTCCTATTCTTATCCAAGACGAAGATAATTTTCATCACCTGTCTTTACCTGAAACATCAGAGATCATGGTTATACCAAATCACAGTTTCTCTTCATAATCATACTAATAAATTCATCTTTGCACTACAAGCCAAAGATATTCAACAACAGGTCATCTTTGCACTACAGGCCAAAGATATTCAACAACATGTTATCTTTGCACTACAGGCCAAAGATATTCAACAACGGGTCATCTTTGCACTACGAGCCAAAGATATTCAACAACAGGTCATCTTTGCACCAACAGGCCAAAGATATTCAACAACAGGACATCTTTGCACTACAAGCCAAAGATATCAATCAACAGTTCTTGTTTACACTATAGGCCAAAGGCATACAACTGTAAAACCAATAAACAACAGTCCATCTATGCACTACGGGCCAAATATGACTTTCATTATAATATAAGCATGAGGATCATGACAATGATATAAAGAATTAATCACATGAGATAAAGGATAAATTTTTAAAGACTTTAACAATTTAATTTGTCCAGAATTCAATAATATCCAAATTGTCAACATGATACTGCTTTGTGGAGTAAAAGTCAAGAATAATATTATATCAAAAATGATTTGAACAGAAAATAATATTTCAACGAATATTTAACGAAGATAATAACATTATTCATTATATTATAAACTCCATTTAATATTATTCATTATATAATAAAATTAAATTTATTTGCTAATATTATTAATCATTAAATAATATTTTAAATCATTGATTTCATAACACCTTAATCCAAATGTTATAAATCACTTAATAATCTCATAATCTAATATTATTAATATTACAACAATATTTTAAACATTTTTTAAACTTATAAACAATTTATTTTAATTGTTTACACTTTACTAATTAATGCATTTAATCATCCTAAAATGCCAAACTCATAAGATTTTATCACCAATAACCAAAACCCTCATAAAAAATATGCATATACCTTATATAGGATTCTCAAGCCATAAAATCCTATTTTCCAATTTTCTTACTTCACATAACATAACTAGTCTATTTTCATGAAAAATACCAAATAAGTCCCAGAACATTTTCTTTTCTAGAATTTAGCATAATATAGTCCCATATTGAACATATATTTTTCTCAGAATTTTAAAAATTCATTTACTATTTTTCATATAGCCAAAACTGTCGAATATTTAGACATTTATCATAAACTGTACTTTTGTCCAAAAATTTCGAAATTTACATAGTATACTGTTGTTATATACATGTACTCCCAATAAAAATTTCACTAATTTTGGAGTTAACCACAAGGAGTTATAAGGGTTTACTTTTAAAATAGTCTTTTCTCATAAAATTCATAACTCCTAATCTATACATCCAAAAATCGTCATTTTTGGACACAATCTATAAAACTCATCAAATTATTATTTCAAATTTTTCCAGAATTTTTGAGCTCCGAAAATTATTACGAAACTGGAAAACATAATAACCCGTATAATCCCTTACCTCAAAAGAGTAGTATTTCTGACTGGAATATCAGATGTAAAGCCGAAGGAAACTTGCACTGAATAGCAACTCTCAAAGTATATAAATACTCACAGAAATATGCTTGATAATATAGAGAGAGAAATCTTATGTTTCTAGTGTGATTTTCAATTCTAACCTAAGCACCTATTTATAGGAAATGCTTAGCATGCTATAGTTGACAAAATTTATCTGATGGCTTCCAAGCACCTCAATGTTGAAAACAATTTGCACGCCATCTTGGAATACATCAACACATCACAATTGATTTCCAGCAAAGTTTTTCCATAAAAAATAAAAGTGGGTCCCACCCATAATTAAAATAAAAATATTTAATTTCTGAAACTTCAACAATTCATAATAAATCGTCATTTTATCAGAAAAATACGAATTTTATGTCCATTTCATACGAAATCGAATTCTCTACAACTTTGTAGCTTTGAGTTTTTCCAAATTCTAAGCAGAAAATATCTGAATTCCACAAACGAACAATTTTCAACAACTCTTAAAATTCATTACAAATCATACGTTAATTTTTAACGGTTCAAAATTTGTGGACATATACTCAACTTATATATGTATAACATATCCAAAAATAACAACGATCCAACGGTCAGATTAAAAATTATAACTCACGCAATATATCTCAAGAACACTGATTTTTCGGATTATGAGTCATTCAGACCAGTTTCATTCAAATAGTCACCACGAAAATTCCACAATGAATTTTTGGGTAATTCTAAATTCTACGGTTAGCTTACTTCCAGGGCTTTCATTTGATATATGGCTCATCTCCTAACTCATTATACACAAAGAGTTATGGATTTTACAAAATCAAGTAATGAACTAATTTTTCTGAAAAATCCCATATTTTGTTCTTCTTTTTATTTCTAGATTTCTTTCATTTGATTCATGCACCGTGAATTTAGTGTAAAATTATCACCATTATTATATTATTATATTATTACATTATACAGTCATAATGTAATATAATAATATATTTGAATAAATTATTTTATCAGAAAAGATAAAATATCAATTTTTAACAATTATCACTTTTCTAAGAATTCCTCCATTCCGACAAAATATAAAACACCTCAGCATTAATTCATCATTTATATCCACATAAAATAAATATTTCCTTATCATATAAATCAATAATTAATTATTCACAAATAATATTAAAGAATCACAATAATGACAACCAGGTTGTTCCTAGGAAAGAGGGGGCTTTCCGATAAGGATTTCTCCCTATTGGCGCGTAATTAGATGACCTAACATCTCCTTGACAGAACTTTCTAGACATTGTCAATAATGTTATCTAATAATATTATTCAAATAATATGAATTATTGATATGAGAATGGAAATATTGTGTAGTGACAATTATTGAAACAACAATAATATAAAATATCAACGTAGCAATTATTGAATCAATAAAATAAAATATTGAACAGTACTGTAACAATTATTAAGTAGTGCCTTCTTACGTAAGAATCAATAATCAAAAATATTGTGCAATATTGTGTGCTACTGTGCAACCACGCGTATTGATGAGTGAGTTTTATACACATGAATTGGATACATTCGGGCTTAATTTATTGTTGTTCTCAAGTCTTTTAGATTAGTTTTTAAGTGTTTATGTCTATTCAAGCATGTTTTATGTTGTTTTATAGGAATTGGGACAAAAGTTACATGGATCGACGTTCGGGGTGGCTAGATTCGTGTTTTCGGCTTGCCATTTACAGAGCAGTCACTTCAGAGCCAATTTGAGTATTGTTACACACCTTATTTCGAAACTCTTAAAGACTGAAAGTTGTAGATCTACTTTTCCTCTTTCCGGATCATCTTGAATAATCTAAATCGGAGTTCGGACGAAGAGGTTATGGCCAATTTCCCAAAGGATGTCGGAGCAGAAAATGTTAGAAAAAGTGGTAGCGCCGGGGCGCTAATTTTAGGCTTATTTGCAGCGCTTGATGCGCTATATAAGGCGTTGTCTCGAAGCGTCGTGCTCAATATTTGGGGCATTGGGGAAGAGCTTGGGTATGGCCTGGACGCGTTTTGAGCGAATTTTGACTCCAAATTGGATTGGGTTTGTTCCAAAACTAAAAATTGGACTTGTAACCTATAAATACATGATGTAAGGCATAAAATAGGTGGGGATTACATAGATTAGACTAGATTAAACACTCCTTTAGATTAGACCATAACCCTAGTTCTTATTAGTTTTGGGGATTGAAGCAACTTGGAGACCATTGAAGATTCAAAGCAGGAGCGAAAGAGGAGTCTCAAGGCTACTGACAATAGATTATATTCTCTTCTCTTCTCTTACTTTTATCTTTTAATGTCTATTCAATTGTGGATTCTTGGTTTTAATTCATTAATTATGAACTAACTTTTTTATTAAGATTTTAATTGAACTTTTTATGACTATGAATTAGTTATTCATTATATTCCAATTATATATGTTAAAGTGAATTGTTCATCTTGCTTTGAGCTTATTGATTAATTATCTGATCATAATTACCTTGTTACCCTAGAAGGAATTGAGAAAGGAATTCTAGGGTTAGAACTGGGCATGGTGACATGTGACTTAGTTATTTGCACATGAATAATTAGGTTTGTGAATAGAATGAGAATATCTATTTGTCGCATGTAACACATAAGGAATTGGGATTGTAGCGAGTTTAATTCAATTGTTTTGCATAGAGATATAGCAAAATTAATCTGGGTTAAATAGAAGGCAATTGATCACTCGAGAGGGCTTTTGGCATTTGAGAATTTACATTAACAATTCAAAGAGACATAATAATTGGAATAGTTGTATAATTGATTTATAATTCATAATTGGGGATATTGGAGTCTTAATCCTTATTTATCTGAATTCATTCAAATTTTAGTTGTTTATTTGCTTTCTTTTAGAATAATCTCTTTTAATTGTTTTAATTTAGTTTTCTTAATTAGAAAAATCACAATTTGTGATTGTTTAAATAAAATTGATTTGGTTAAGAGTTAGTACTTGGTAATTTTTATTAAATAATTTCTCCTGGGAACGATACTCTACTTTCACTTTATTACATGTTGACCGTGTATACTTGCACGTATTCATTGATTGCGAAATTGATAAACATGTATTACTGTATTTTAACCGCTAGGTATTCCAACAGTGTTAACGGTAACAACTACACCGTTATTTATAAAAACTCAAACTTTTCATTTTCTTCATCCGACAGTTATTCTGTTATGGGGCCAGCAAATGGTTGTGCCTTCGTACGAATATTCCCCAACATCAAGAATATTCCATGACCAAACGAATATTCCCCGACAGCAATGAGTATTTTATAGCCACTTGCTTATTTTGAAAAAGAAAATTCATATATCACCCTTAACTTTAACTTTTTATCAATTTAATTTAACCATTTACTGAATAACAATTATAAGAAAAATTAAATACTTTTTTTTTATAAAATTCGTGGTCTTACAGTGGCGGTACAAACCATGGAAGAACATCCTCATTGGGGAGGAACGATGATAGAATATGTTATACACATCCTCAACAGACAAAGCTCTATCCCCATAGAATCTCTTGTACATAAGAGATGCATCTTCAATGTGAAGTCTATATCAAGGATTAAGGACATTGGTGAGAACCCCAACGTCAACATCTTGGAAGCTCCTGATTGCATTGGATTGCTCATCCAAGACAGTTCATCAGGGTTGTCAGTAATAATTATCAACACTGGTAGAAGTTAAGGGGAGTTGGCAATCATCCAACCATGTTGGAAAACAATCCAACAAAGCACATACATTCGCATCATGTTGTTATACATGGCGTCATGATCATCTTGTTGCATTTCAAGTGTCTAGTATTCTTTATCTTATCCATGCCATTGCATTGCATGAATATGATAAAGAGAGGCATCTGTAGACACTCAAAATTTTTTGCATACCTGTTACTAACATTACAGGAGGTCAAAATCGTCTTTCAAAGATAACCCTAGAGGATATTTCAGCTCATTCCCAGAAATAACACCGAAAGTTTCAGTTCCAACCTCGGATATAACCCCGAGGCATGCAGTTCTAATACCAAAAATGTGAGACCCCGAATTTTATGAAATGAAAGTATTCAATTTTCTTATATTTATTCAATTTAGTAAATGGTTAAATTGATAAAAGGTTAAAGTTAAGGGCGATATGTGAAAATTTTTCAAAGTAAGCAAGTTGTCAAAAAATAATCGGTGATAAAGTACGAGAATACGCGTGGTTGCATAGTGGCACATACTCAGATGATTATTGATGCTTACGTGAGAAGTCACTCATTATACTCAATTATTGCTACAATAATTACTGCATCATATCTCTCATATTATTGATTTAATTATTGTCACAGTATCATCTGTATAATATATTATATTATTAAATCAATATTTGAGACGACAAAGTTATTCATATTATTATTTGCAATATTGATGATGTCTAGAAGTTCTGTCAAGGAGGGTTAGGTAATCTAATTGCGCGCCATTAGGGAGAAATCCTTATTGGAAAGCCCCATCTTTCCTGGTAACGACCTGCTTGTTAAATATTGAGAGTTATAATATTAATGATGAATAAGTTCGTGTTGATTAAAGATGAAATTAATAGTTCCATTGTGTGGGAATTACTAGTGTTAGTGGAAATCGACATTTATTTCGATAATAATTGATGTCTGGAGCTTATATTGACCAATCGGGAAATTAACCGGATAAATGAGCAATTAATTGCTATTAATTCACATGCTTATAACTATGTGATCAGATGTGTGTACTATTGATTCACATGATTTACTATTAGGGGTGTTGGTAAAAGATTGATAATACTTGCATGACTAAATTAAAAATGGAGGTATAGATGAAGGTACTATACTATAATTAATTTTTTCACATGTTTAGAACTATTGAGTCACATGATTTACTATTAATTCACATGATTTACTATTAGGGGAGGTGGTGCAAGTTTGATAATACTTGTAGGACTAAATTAAAAATGAAGAAAAAGAGGAAGGTATTATACTGTAATATTTCGAGCCCCAAAATGTGCAATTATTGAAACTATATTTTCCTATAAATAGAAGCTCATTCTTCCTTCATTTCTCACCAATTCACAAAGTCTCACAAGAGCAATTATTGTAGAGAAGTTATAGAGAGAAAGAAGAAGAAAAGTCTGCTACCTCACTATTCTAGTATCCAGTTTCCTTCTAAGGTAAAGGGTATTATTTCTTTTGTATCCATGAAGAGAGTTTTTTTCTTTCAATACTCGTAAGGGTTGTTATTCCATTCTTTATTATTCTATTGGAATAACCTGTCTACGCGGACTACCACATACATGGTGAATTCTTCTGTTATTCTATTCTTTATTATTCCGTTGGAATAACTTGTCTACGCGGACTACCGTATGCATGGTGAATTATTCTGTTATTTCATTCTTTATTATTCAGTTGGAATAACCTGTCTACGCGGACTATCGCATGCATGGTGAATTCTTCTGTTATTCCATTCTTTATTATTTTGTTGGAATAACCTGTCTACGCAGACTATTGCATACATAGTGAATGCCCTTCGTATTCATTCTTTATTAAATTATGGAAATGATCTGTCTACGTGGATTACTGCATGGCGGGTGAAAATTCACTTGCAGTTTCGTAATTTTTCTTACCCTCAAAAATTCTAGAAAAATTGGAAATGATTACTTGTTGAGTTTTCTAGATTGTGTCCAAAAATAACGATTTTTGGATGTATAGATTAGGAGTTATGAATTTTATGGGAAAAGACTATTTTAAAAGTAAACCCTTATAACTCCTTGTGGTTAACTCCAAAATTAGTGATGTTTTTATTGGTAGTACATGTATATAATAGGAGTATACCCTGTAAATTTTGGAATTTTTGTACAAAAGTACAATTTATGATAAATGTCTTAATATTCGGCAGTTTTGGCCATATGAAAAATAGTAAATGAATTTTTAAAAATTCCGAGAAAAATATAAGTTCAATATGGGACTATATTCTACTAAATCCCAGAAAAGAAAAATGTTTGGGACTGATTTGGTATTTTTTATAAAAATGGTTTAGTTATAAACATATGAATTAAATATGTTATATGAAGTTGAAAAATTGGTAAATAGGATTTTATGGCTTGGAAATCCTATATAAGGTATATGCAGATTTTTGATGAGGGATTTGATCATTGGTGATGAAATCTTATGAGTATGACATTTTTGAATGATTAAATGAATTATTTGATAAAGTGTAAACAATTAAAATAAATTATTTATAAGTTTAAGAAGTGATTAAAATATTGTTATAATATTAATAATATTAGATTATGGGTTTATTAAGTGATTGATAATATTTGAATTAAGGTGTTATGAAATCATTGATTTAAAATATTATTTAATGGTTAATAATGTTAGTAAATGAATTTAATGTTATTATATAATGAATAATATTAAATGGAGTTTATAATACAATGAATAATGTTATTATCTTCGTTAAATATTCGTTGTAATATTATTTTATGTTCAAATCATTTTTGATACAATATTATTCTTGGATTTTACTCCACAAAGCAATATAATGTTGACAATTTGGATATTTTTAAACTCTGGATAAATTTAAAGTCTTTAATATTTATCCTTGATTTCGTTTGATTAATGCTTATATTATTGTCATTATCCTCATGCTTATATTGTGATGAAAGTCATCTTTAGCTTACGCGCATAGATGGAGTGTTGATTATTAGTTTTACAATTGTATATTTTTGGCTTACGTACAAAGATGGACTGTTGATTTTTGGTTTTATAGTTGTATATCTTTAGCTTACCTGCAAAGATGGACAGGTGTATGACATGATCATAACCACTTGTGATAATAACGAATATACTTGGCCCGTAGTACATGGATAATTCGATGATGTGATTGGCAGGTTCATGACCAATAGTTAACAGTTTAATGTCTTTGCCTTGAAAAGTAGTGCAATGTGATTTGATTGATTGTTATGATCATGACCATTAGTTTTATAGTTGAATATCTTCGTCAGAAAGTGCAAAAGTAGTAGAAACCGATTGGTATGATCATTGTTATTACATTTGAATATCTTTAGCCTTTGGGGTAAGGATATTGAGTAAATTCTATTAAGCCTTTGTGGCAAGGAGAAACTGTTGATTTACATGATTATAAATATGAATTGTGGGTTTAACTATAATTGTAAGATCCCAACTTTTAAGAATAAAAATGAATTTTCTATAAATATTATTTTTTAATATTATGGAGTGAACTTGATATAATGTTATAGTTGTGGGTAATATTTATAAATTTTGCAAAGTACGCAAGTTGCTATATAATATTCGATTGGTCGGGAAATATTCGTTTTAACAGGGAATATTCGTACGACGGCACAATCATTGGTGGACTCCAAAACGAAATTATTGTCGGATTGAGAAAATGACAAAAATATTTTTATGAAAATAATGGCGGAAGTTTTACCATTAACTGTTGAAACACCCGGTGTTAAAAGTAAAGTAATACGCGTGGTTGCATAGTAGCACTCAGTATTGATTATTGATGCTTACGTGAGAAGTTACTCAGTTTTGTTCAATTATTGCTACAATAATTGTTGCATAGTATCTCACGTTATTTGATTGAATTATTGTCGATATTTTTTATATTATTAAATCAATAATTGTGATAACAAAGTTATTAATATTATTATTTGCAATATTAACGATGTCTAGAAGTTCTGTCAAGGAGAGATTTGGTCACCTAATTGCGCGCCAATAGGGAGAAATCCTTATTGGAAAACCCCCTCTTTCCTGGGAATGACCTGGTCGATTAATAGTGTGAATTATAATAATGATAATGAAGTTTATTTTATTATTATTATAAATGTAATAAAACAGAATACTTTTTATAAAGTCTTGTTTTATTTGATTATAAATAGAATATAATATATTTTATTATGCACAGTGTTTGCATAGTGCCTGCATAGTGTTTGAATAGTAAAATCTTTTTATATAAAACAAAATACTTTTATAAAGTTATTTGTTTTATTAGATTATAAATAGAATATATTATATTCTATTATGCATATTGTTTGTATAGTGCTCGCAATTGTTTGCATAGTAAAATCTTTTTATATAAAATGTAATACTTTTATAAAGTTATTTATTTTATTAGGTTTTAAATAAAATAGATAAATATATATATATATATATATATATATATATATATATATATAGAATATGTTATATTTTATTGCATAGTATCCTTTCCATTCTCCTATAAATAGGATGCTTAGTTAGAATTGAAAACACATCAGAAATTCAGAGAATTCTTCTTCTATAATCTTGAGCGTATTTCTTTAGAGTTTTAAGAAGCTTTGAGCGTAGAAAAAAGTATAAGTTTTCTTCAAGAATATCCTCGCCCTACTAGTCGGAATACTCTTCTTTCTAAGGTAAGGGATATTATTCTTTTGTATTCATGAAGAGAGTTTTTTCTTTCAAATACTCGTAGTAGCTGATATTCCATTCTCTATTATTATGTTGGAATAACATATCTATGCGAAGTACCGCATACATGATGAAATTCTTCTGTTATTCCATTCTTTATTATTTTGTTAGAATAACCTGTCTGTGCGGTCTATCGCATGCCTGGTGAATTCTGTTGTTATTTCATTCTTTATTATTCTGTTGGAACATCCTGTCTGTGAGGATTATGCATGACCTGATTCCATTCTTTATTATTCTGTTGGAACATCCTATCTATGCGGATTACGCATGACCTGGTTCCATTCTTTATTATTATATTGGAATATTCTGTTTGGGCGGATTACGCATGACCTGGTTCCATTCTTTATTACTCTGTTGGAATATCCTGTCTATGTGGAAATGATCCTTTGTATTCATTCCTTATTAACTTATGGAAATGATCTATCTACGTGGATTACCGCATGGCGGGCAAAAATCCATTTGCAGTTTCATATATTCTATTATACTTAGTTGGTTAATGTTTTGGCTTTTATACTCCATGAAATTAGTGGAATATCCTGGATATTTGCACTTCATCCAGTATCTTTTCATGGAAATATTCTTCTGAGCATTCTTAAATTTTACTCCACAAAGCAGTATTATGTTGACAATTTGGACATTATTAAGTTTAGGATTAATTAACTTATAAATCTTTAAAAGTTATTCTTGAACTTGTTTTATTGAATTTTTATGTCATTGTCATCATCCTCATGTTTATATTATGTTGAAAGTCATCTGTGGCCTGTAGTGCATAGATGGACTTGGTATGATTATGACCAGGGATTATTCGGTATAATCATGACCGTAAAGTTACAAATGATGTGGTAAAAATCCTCATTGGCCCGTAGTGCATGGATAAATTGTGGTCGTGATACTAATGAATATCCTTGGCCGTAGTGCAAGGATGATGTGGATTATTTATTAATCTGAGTCTCAGTGATAAAAGTGATGAAAAACCTTTTTAAATCATAGAAGATAGTAGATTTTATTCTCTACTTGACTCTTCTAATGGATTGCTTGTTCTGCTGCAGTTAAACATGATGTTTGTTATATTTTATCAGTTTAACACTGTTGAAGACTAATGATAAATTATTGTACATTATCTTAGTCATAATATTTCTTACTGGGCTAGTTGAGCTCACCCTTTTGCTTTCATTGTTCTCTTCAGCAAATGAGAACGTAGCAGGGAGTAGTCAGGGAACGGAGTGATGGTCCAGATGATAGCATTATTAGTCCTCACTATTCTATAAAATAGTGTGAAAATAAATATATTGAGGACTTATTTTGAGTTTGAATACTGTCTAGAAGACAATATTTGTATTAAAACTCATAGCTCATGTTGTATATTTAAAGTTGTATTTGTATTCTGTACCATGTATTTGGCGACTCAAAATAGGTGATGTATACCTATTTTGGGGGCAGCACAATAATCTTTGGTGGTTTAGGTGAAGAAAGGTGATGATAGTTCTTTTTGTCTTGGGTATAACAAAGAACTGTTGTTGAGTATTACAGGAATGAAATGTTAACGTTGGACTTTTAATCTAGAAGAGATAGTAGACATTATGTTCTACTTGACTCTTTTAATGGATTATTTATTCCGCTGCAGTTAAACTTGATGTTTATTATATTTTATTAGTTTAACACTGTTGAAGGCTAAGAATAATTCATTCTGCATTATCTTAGTCATGATATTTCTTACTGGGCTAGTTGAGCTCACCGTTTTCTTTCATTGTTCTCTTCAGGAAATGAGAATATAACTAGGACTAGTCGGGGGAATGGAGTGACGGTCCGAGAAGGTTGTTTTAGCAGTCCTCACTACTTAGTGTGATAATAAGTGTAATGAGGATTGAATTTGAGTTTGTATACTGTCTATGAGATAATATTCATGTAAAAACTCAGCTATGTTTTGTCGTATATATTCCGACAGTTGCATAGAAGAAGTTTATAGTTGTATTATGTACCATGAATTTGGCGACTCAAGATGGGTGATGTATACCTATTTTAGGGGTGTCACAAGAAATCACACCGTAGAAAGCCGTTTCATCTCAGAGATAACCTCGAGATACTCAGTCTCAGTCCCGGAAATAACACCAAGAAAGACAATGTCAACCTTGGAGAAAACCCCAAGGAGTACAGTTGCAGTTCCGGAGATAACCTCAGAAATGGTCGTTTGAACCTATGCAGTCAGCTTCAACCTCGGGACTAACACCGAGGCACTCAGCTCCAAACTCGAAGATAACCTCGGGAGGTCAGGAACACGTCAGAGACAACCCTAAGGACGTCCAGTACTTGCAGCATCCCAATCTCAGAGATAACCTTGAGCAATGATTACTTTATCAGCCCAAACCGGAGATAACCCCGTTGAGGGGCAAAATCATCCTTTTTCCACCTCGATCCCATATTACGCCATCTCAACAACATCTCAACATACATTCTACACAGCAATGTCCCATAAGAACCAAAGAGTTCCAATCCTAAGTGACTACTATGCAAGGCAGCACACCGGATATAATTTGAAGCTTGAAGACCATGGTCCCATCTTCCCGATTTCTAACAGCCTCTAATTCCATGTCATGGAATAGCTCTCGACAACAACACTCCATAAAAGCTCTTATACACCTCAATCGGAGGCTTAGATTGAAGTTCTGCAAGTTTGAGCAGACATCACGTTGCATGCGTGCACATACTTTGAGATGGCGAAACCAAAGTGAGCCTCGGAGGCACCCCGGTAGCCAGTAGGTACATCCATGGCCACCATAGTGTACTGTGACTCCTCTATATAAATAGAGGGCTTGGGGTGGCCATATTTCAAGAAAAAATTGCGAGAAAGCCCTGTCCATTTTTCTCTGTACACACCCTAAACTCAGTGCTTTCTCATTTTAAACACTTGTGAGCTAATATTCAGTCATATTTTTAACGGCGGGAGCCGAGTGTTCATCTGTTTAAAGCTATAGAAGTCTTCTTTGGCAGTCCACTGTAAGCCTTCTTACACACTTTAAAGCCTTTCTCTTCATCTTTGCACACACCGTTCTTCACATTGAGAGTCGTGGTGCATGTGTATACCTGGACTTCGGTCCGTGGCTTTTATTTTCTTTTGTGTGTGTATATATATATATATATATATATAAGCAATAAATGCTCCAGATGTAAATTTCAGGCTCATCGAACAGAGTTCGACAACAATTCATATATATATATATATATATATATATATATATATAAACTATTGTCGAACTCATTCGATGAGCCTGGATTTTACATCTGGTACATTTATTGCTTTTATATATATATATAGCGACAAATCGTTGAAATGATAAACCGAGCCAGGATCGATATATATCCTGTGGGTTTACCGCTTTTATATATATATATATATATATATATATATATATATATATATTTACATTTCTGTCAGTCCTGGAGTTTACTTCGTGGCCTTTTACTGCTTTATTTACATCTAGTTCTGCTTGGAGTTTACTTCGTGGCGGTTGATCGTTCTTACTACTTTATTTACATTTAGTCCCGCCTGGAATTTACTTCGTGGCGGTTGATCGTATTTATTGCTTTATTTACATTTCTGATCCCCCATGGAGGTGCTTCGTTGTGGTTGATCATGTCTCTATATATATATTTACCGCTTTTATATATTTACATTTCTGATCCCCATGGAGGTGCTTCGTGGTGGTTGATCATGTCTGTATATAAATATTTACATCTTTTATATATATAACTGCTTACTTCTTTAATATAAATTACGGCATCATGTGAGCCTAGGAATCATGTGATGACAGATTCAGTCTACTAAATATAGATTTGGTTCCCATGATGGACATTTTCAGCTGTAAGCAGCTTGTAAATTATTCACGGTGTTTGAATTTCCTTAGATGGATTTCATGCCAATGAGGAGTTCGGCACTGCTATATATATTATTTTCTCGAAGATGCTTCGCATCTCGAAAAATAAAAGCAATCAAGCCGAACATTTAATAAAATTGAAGTATCAAAGGCCTCAATTACTATTGAGCACGGGTTTTGAAAAACCCCTTTTACAAAACCTCATTGCTATATCTTGTTTAAAAATGAATTTTTATACAAATTCAAACCCTGTGTATATAGGTGCGAACGAGGCATAGCACTACTTCCAAATAACTGCACATTGACCCCCCCACATACATTCATATAACAGTTTAATTAAAAAGTGGCGGTAACCGTGGTAACACGGATGTCGGGGGGTGCCTAATATCTTCCCTCCGCAAAAGAAAGTCCTCGGACCCTAATGAATCTCGGTTTCACAGACTCGTTTAGCAGTGTCAAATCACTGGGTCAATGTGCAAACCTTTTCTCGGTTGTGTTGGTACAACCATTTAAAAACCAATGGCGACATTTACGGTCAAATAAATCGCTTAATATATAAATGTCAGACCTTTTCACAACTTTTTTTTTTCAAACATATCTCACCTAACATGAGAACACCAAAAAATAAGAACAGAAGAGGGACAATAAAAATCCCGACGTCGACATAAGTCTTTCAGTTACTTTTTGCTATGTGAACTTGATAATGAACTACTTTAAAATTTTACTGTATGATGTATTATATATGTTAAAAGTATGAAATGTGAAAAGTCAATCTATGACTATGATGATTGAACTATTAATGTTGATTGAGTAAGGAACTCAGTCTTTATAGTTGTTATGTGAGCTATAACATGTATACTACGTTAGTTTTATGATTATGAGATGTATGTTGAGTATTTTATTATGTGCTACGTGGTCCATGAAAATTGTTAGATTTTGCTGAGCTGTCGAGCTCATTCTTGCAAATAACAATTTTTACAATTTCAAGAATTGAAGGTAACGCTATGTGCTACTTGATTGATATGGATCAAAAATGATACATGAAGATTTAATATCCTAGCCAAGTTTTTATTCTTGTAAATCATGTCTAATGTTTTGGTAAATGTATTAATGTTAAATTATAATATCGTTTTGCGATGTAAACTGTGACACCCCCAAAATAGGTATACATCACCTATTCTGAGTCGCCATACATGGTACAGAATACAAATACAACTTAATAATACAGCTGTCGTGTAAAAAATTGACAAAACATAAATTGAGAGTTTTAATAAGAATATTGTCATCTAGACAATATCCACACTCAAAGGAGTCCTCATTACATTTATTGTCACACTATTTAACAGAATAGTGAGCACTACTAATACTATCATCTGGACCGTCACTCCGTTCCCCGACTAGTCCCAGCTACGTTTTCATTTCCTGAAGAGAATAGTTAAAGAAAGGGGTGAGCTCAACTAGCCCAGTAAGAAATATTATGACTAAAATAATGTAGAATAAATTATCATTAGTCTTCAAATTATCCATGCACTACGGGCCATGGATATTTGTGTATTCATCAATGGTCATAATCATGCCAACAACTATCCATCAATGCACTACGGGCCAATGAGGACTTTTACCACATCATTTATAACATTACTGTCACGATTATACCGATTAATCCTTGGTCATAATCATACCAGCCCATCTATGCACAACAGGCCACAGATGACTTTCAACATAATATAAACATGAGGATGATGACAATGATATAAGAATCCAATAAAACAAGTTCAAGAATTAATTTATCCAGAATTCAATAACGTCCAAATTGTCAACATGATACTGCTTTGTAGAGTAAAATTCAAGAGTGCTCAGAAGAATATTTCCATGAAAAGATACTAGATGAAGCGTAAATATCAAGGATATTCCACTAATTTAATGGAGTATAGAAGTCAAAACTTTAACCAACTAAGTATAACAGAATATATGAAACTGCAAATGTATTTTTGCCCGCCATGCGGTAATCCACGTATATAGATCATTTTCACAATTTAATAAGGAATGAATACAAAGGAACATTCACCATGCATGTGGTAATCCACATAGACAAGTTATTCGAACAGAATAATAATGAATGGAATAATAGAAGGATTCACCATGCCTGCGATATCGCCGCATGCATGTGTTATTTCCAATGTAATAATAAAGAATGGAACCAGTCATGCATAAACGCATGCATGTGATATTCCGATAGAATAATAAAGAACGGAACCAGGTCAGGCGAAATTCGCACCGACGGGATATTCCAACAGAATAATAAAGAATGGAATAACAACATATATCACCATGCATGCGATAAGCGCATATGCACAGAATGAGTTATTCCAATAGAATAATAATTAATGGAACTGTGTCAAAGGCGTAATACGCACCGTGTGATATTCCAATGTAATAATAAAGAATGGAATAATGTAAGAATTTCACCATGTATGCGATGCGACGTCAGATATACAAAAGTTATTCTAACATAATAATAAAGAATGGAATAATAGAAGAATTTCACCAAGTATAGGTATTTCAGCGATACAAAGTTATACCAACAGTAATAATAAAGAATGGAATAACTGAAGTTATCTTCATGAATACAAAAGAAATAATACCCCTTACAAGTACAACAAATAATATCCCTTACCTTAGAAGAATTGGATATTGGAAAAGTGAGGTAGCAAACTTCTCTTCTTCTTTCTCTCTCTAGAGTTTCAGTGAATTCGTAAGAAATAATGAAGGAATGAACTTCTATTTATAGTAGAATGGACTGAATAGTAACTAATTCATGAACTGTCCAGATTTATTTACTTTTAAATGGACGGTACATATTGATTTACTATGCAGTATTAATAATTTATTCTAATAAAATAAAATCTTTTAAATAAAACATAATATATTCTATTTATAGTCTAATAAAACAAATAACTTTATAAAAGTATTCTGTTTTATATAAAAAGATTTTACTATGCAAATACTATGCAGGCACTATGCAAGCACTATGCATAATAAAATATAATATATTCTAATTATTGTCTAATAAAACAAATAACTTTATAAAAGTATTACATTTTATATAAAAATATTTTATTATGCAAAATACTATGCAGCACTATGCAAAACACTATGCATAAAAAAAAATATAATATATTCTAATTATTGTCTAATAAAACAAATAAATTTATAAAAGTATTTTATTTTATATAAAAGATTTTACTATGCAAAATACTATGCATAATAAAATATATTATATTGTAATTATTGTCTAATAAAATAAATAACTTTATAAAAGTATTTTGTTTTATATAAAAGCTTTTATGTTTTATTACATTAATAATACTAATAAAACAAAATTTATATATATATATATATAAACTTCCGTGACTTCATAAAAGATACCTCAATATATTTAACAACATTTATCATAATTATTCTAATTCACAAAATTAATCGACCAGGTCATTCCCAGGAAAGAGGGGGCTTTCCAATAAGGATTTCTCCCTATTGGCGCGCAATTAGGTAACCAAACCTCTCCTTGACAGAACTTCTAGACATCGTTAATATTACAAATAATAATATTAATAACTTTGTTATCTCAATTATTGATTTAATAATATATAAAATATCGACAATAATTGAATCAAATAACGTGAGATACTATACAACACTTATTGTAGCAATAATTGGACAAAATTGAGTGACTTCTCACGTAAGCATCAATAATCAATATCGTGTGCTACTATGCAACCACATGCCAGACATCGCATTTTTTACTATGAAAGTAGTTCAACGGTTTTAATTCAGAAACTTCCGCCGTTATTTTCATAAAAATATTTTTGTCATTTTCTCAATCCTACAATAATTCCATTGTGGAGTCCACCAATGATTGTACCATCGTATGAATATTCCCCAACAAAAGGAATATTTCTCGACCAATCGAATATTATATAATAACTTGCAAACTTTGCAAAATCCATACCATAATTTTAAAAAAAAATATTTCGAGAAAATTAAATCTTTATTCATAAAATTTGGGGTCTCATAATCTCCCCTCCTTATGAAATTTTGCCCTCGAAATTTACGTACATACCTGGTATGCCGAACATATGAGGATACCTTGACTTCATTTCAGATTCTAACTCTTGAGGTATAACTTTTGAGTGTCGAATAGGATCCTTCTTATCCAAGATTTTAACATGTATCTCCTCATACATTAAATCTTCTGCTATCTCGTCTAGTTCCAATTCAATAATGTTGTTCGGGTCATCCACATATTTACGTAACATCGATACGTGAAAAACGTTATGAACACGCGACATACTTGGCGGTAAAACGAGTCTATAGGCCATAGTTCCTACTCGATCGAGGATTTCAAATGGGCCAATTAAATCAAGGGTTGAGATTTCCTCTCTTCATTGATTCTTTCTTCTAGAATAACGCCCTCTTGAACCTTCTTCTTCGTATTCATCAGCTCCGGGTCTGTAGCTTTAGTAGCTTTAACATTATCGACTAAAGTCGGTTCTAATCATATATTCGTTATCTTCACGTAGGTTCGTATATTCGCACTCGTAAACGCATACGATCTTCTACTCAACACGCCAGCTACCGCGTTCGCTCTTCCACGATGGTATGAAATGGTTGTAACCTTCAATAGCTCGAGCCATCGTCTTTGGCTCATTATACGTTCATTTTGGGTGAAGAAATACTTGAGGATTTTAGAAATGGGTTTTGTACTAGAGTTAATACAAAATTCGATTTCACGCTCTGGGGGTAGGCCAGGAAGTTCTTCATAGAATACGTCAGGAAATTTATTAACAATAGAAATATCATTCAAAATTGACGTATTTTTGTTTAGATCCGTGACATGAGCTAAGAAAGCTTGACATTTGTTTTTCAATAAATGAATAGCTTTATGGCTTAAGATGACAATGATTGATTTTAATGGTTTGGTTGCTTGAATTCGCATAATAGGTTCGTTAGGAATATGAAACATAACAACCTTACGAAAATAATTAATTTTTGCATGATGAGTAGTTAACCAATCAATCCCTAGAATCACATCAAATGCAAGTATTTTCAATGAAATAAGATTGACAGGTAATGTGAGGGTACCGATTTGAACCAAACAAGACTTATAAACAGTGGATGTAATGAAGGTTTCTCCCAATGGAGTTTCAACAGATAAGTCAAAGTCTAATTTCTTTGGAGTCAAATTAAAATGTTGAGCTCAAGTAGGAGAAATAAAAGAATGGGTAGAACCGATATAAAATAAGGCATAAACTTCACTAGAGTTTATGATAAGCTTACCCGTGATGACCTCGTTCGGGTTCCTTGCTTTTTGGGAGGTCACAACAAACTCTCTCCCTTGCACTACCGGCTTTGACTTTTCTGGGATGGCCTTTGGTGCTTCCATCCTAGATGAACTTGTCTTCGGTGAACGACAAAATTGGCTAGGTGACCTTTTCTTCCACAATTATAACATGCTTTGGACGGTATCGCGCAGTTTTGACTGATGTGTCCCTCCCCTCCACATTTGAAGCATATGATAGGTGGTCGTTCGCATTCCTTAACAACAGGTGCTGGTGCTGACGTCTTTCCATCATTGTTGAATCTCCTCTTCTTGAAATGTCCATTCTTATTGTTTTGGCCCTGATTACCACCGAAGTAGTTACCATTTCTGGCCTGTTGATTCCCTCCTCGCTTGTTGTCACCGCTCAAGGATCGATGGATCATGCTTTATCATTATTATCATTTTGCTTTGCTCTCTTTTGGTTGGGTTGACTCATTATCACGCTCCAATAACTGAGCCCTATTAACAACATCTGAATACAAACACAGTTTATGAGAGATAAGATATTGACTTATCTCGGGTTTCAAACATCTTAGAAACATTCGCGTCATTCTCTCCTCATTATCAACTAAATGGGACGCAAACCGGGACAACTCGGCAAACTTTATTTCGTACTGCGACACGATCATGTTGTTTTCCTCCAGCTTGAGGAACTCTACCTCTTTCATGTGACGAATACTTTTGGGAAAGTACTGATCGTTGAACAATTCTTGGAACTTCTCCCAAGTCATCTTCAATACGGCAGGTTGAGTACGTTTTACAGATTCCCACCAGTAATTTGCCTCTACACGCAACATGAAGGTGGCAAAGGGAACCTTTTGCTCCTCGGAGCATCCCAAGACATCAAATATCTTGCAGATCTGCTTTATCCACGTCTCCTCCTTAAGTGGTTTTGGCTCTCCAAAAAACTCCGGCAATCCCAGTTCCTTGAACTGCTTAGCGGTGACCGTTCGAGAGTTGCCAGTGTTTCCACCTGCATTTTATACAGGAGCCGCTCTTGCCTGATGTTGCATGAATTGTATAAATCCTCTGAACATTCCATCGTTCATCATCTGGTCAGTGTTGTTGTTTTCCTGAGGATTGTCGCCTTCCTGATGCACATTATCCTAATTATTGATATGTGGAGACTCAACGGTCTCTTGTGCTCCATTGATGTTCTCAATATTCTCGGATGTTATTTTCAAATATTGCCACAAAATAAGGGTTAATTAACATATCACATATTATCCCTATACTCTGACCGACCAATTAAATACCAAATAAACTTAGGTAGGTCATACTAGAGAAAGAATTCCCCGTCTCTCCCCTCCTAGTTCTTATCTCACATCTCAGCCAGGGATCATATCCCTAAGCTTTGATACCAACTGTGACACCCCCAAAATAGGTATACATCACCTATTCTGAGTCGCCATATACATGGTATGTAATACAAATACAACTTAATAATACAAAATTGCCGTGTAAAAATACGATACAAAACATAAATTGAGAGTTTTAATAAGAATATAGTCATCTAGAAAATATCCACACTCAAAGGAGTCCTCATTACATTTATTGTCACACTATTTAACAGAATAGTGAGCACTACTAATACTATCATCTGGACCATCACTCCGCTCTCCCCGACTAGTCCCATTTATGTTCTCATTTTCAAGAAGAGAAAGGTGAAAGAAAGGGTGAGCTCAACTAGCCCAGTAAGAAATATTATGACTAAGATAATGTAGAATAAATTATCATTAGTCTTCAACAATGTTAAACTAATAAAATATAACAAACATCAAGTTTAACTGCAATGGAATAAGCAATCCATTAAAAGAGTCAAGTAGAGAATTAAATCTACTATCTTCTATGTTTTAAAAGGTTTTTCATCATTTCTATCGTTGAGACTCAGCTTAATAAATGATCCACATCATCCCTGCACTACGGCCAAGGATATTCATTAGTATCACAACCACAAATTATCCATGCACTACGGGCCAAGGATATTTGTGTATTCATCAATGGTTATAATCATGCCAACAACTGTCCATCAATGCACTACGGGCCTATGAGGACTTTTACCACATCATTTGTAACATTACGGTCATGATTATACCGATTAATCCCTGGTCATAATCATACCAAGTCCATCTATGCACTACAGGACATAGATGACTTTCAACATAATATAAACATGAGGATGATGACAATGATATAAGAATCTAATAAAACAAGTTCAAGAATTAATTTATCCAGAATTCAATAACGTCCAAATTGTCAACATGATACTGCTTTATAGAATAAAATTCAAGAATGCTCAGAAGAATATTTCCATGAAAAGATACTTGATGAAATGCAAATATCAAGGATATTCCACTAATTTCATGGAGTATAGAAGTCAAAACTTTAACCAACTGAGTATAATAGAATATATTAAACTGCAAATGGATTTTCGCCCGCCATACGGTAATCCACGTATATAGATCATTTCCACAATTTAATAAGGAATGAATACAAAGGAACATTCACTATGCATGTGGTAATCCACATAGACAGGTTATTCCAACATAATAATAAAGAATGGAATAACAGAAGGATTCACCATGCGTGCGATAGACTGCACAGAAAGGTTATTCCCAACCGAATAATAAAAAATAGAACCAGGTCATGCATAAACGCACAGACAAGATATTCAGACAAAATAATAAAGAACGAGAACGAGTCAAAGTAAATTACCGGCTGTAATATTCCAATGTAATAATAAAGAATGGAAAACAACCGAAATCACCATGCATACGATAGACCGCACAGACAGGTTATTCTAGCAAAATAATAATTAATGGAACCATGTCAAAGCGTAATATAATAATCGGCAGGATATTCCAATGAATAATAAAGAATGGAATAATGTAAGAATTTCACCATGTATGTGGTACTTGGCATATACAAAGTTATTCCAACATAATAATAAATAATGGAATAATGTAAGAATTTCACCAAGTATAGGGTAGCTCACAGATACAAAAGTTATTCCAATGTAATAATAAAGAATGGAATAATGTAAGTTCTCTTCATGAATACGAAAGAAATAATACCCCTTACAAGTACAACAAATTATATCCCTTACCTTAGAAGAACTGGATATTGGAAAAGTGAGATAGCAGACTTCTCTTCTTCTTTCTTTCTATAATTTCTCTCTCTAGAGTTTCAGTGAATTCGTAAGAAATAATGAAGGAATGAGCTTCTATTTATAGGAGAATGGACTGAATAGTAACTAATTCATGAACGGTCCAGATTTATTTACTTTTAAATGGACGATCCATATTGATTTACTATGCAGTATTAATAAATTATTCTAATAAAATAAAATCTTTTAAATAAAATAAAATATATTCTATTTATAGTCTAATAAAACAAATAACTTTATAAAAGTATTCTATTTTATATAAAAAGATTTTACTATGCAAACACTATCGAAGCACTATGCAAATACTTTGTATAATAAAATATAATATATTCTAATTATTGTCTAATAAAACAAATAACTTTATAAAAGTATTCATTTTATATACAAATATTTTACTATGCAAAACACTATGCAGAGCACTATGCATAATAAAATATAATATATTCTAATTAATGTCTAATAAAACAAATAACTTTATAAAAGTATTATATTTTATATAAAAAGATTTTACTATGCAAAATACTATACATAATAAAATATATTATATTCTAATTATTGTCTAATAAAATAAATAACTTTATAAAAGTATTTACATTTTATATAAAAAGCTTTTTTGTTTTATTACATTAATAATACTAATAAAACAAAATTTATATATATATATATATATATATAACTTCCGTGACTTCATAAAAAGACACATCAATATATTTAACAATATTTATCATAATTATTATAATTCACAATATTAATCCACTGTGTCGCTCCTGAAAAGAGGGGCTTTCAATAAGGATTTTCTCCCTATTGGCGCGCAATTAGGTGACCAAACCTCTCCTTGGCAGAACTTCTAGACATCGTTAATATTACAAATACTAATATTAATAACTTTTTTATCTCAATTATTGATTTAATAATATATAAAATACCGACAATAATTGAATCAAATAACGTGAGATACTATACAACAATTATTGTAGCAATAATTGAACAAAACAGAGTGACTTCTCACGTAAGCATCAATAATCAATACAATTGTGCTACTATGCAACCACGCCAGACATCGCATTGTCTTTTACTACTCTGAGTAGTTTAACAGTTTTAACGGTAAAACTTCCGCTGTTATTTCATAATAATATTTTTGTCGTATGGTTTTATTATCCCAATGATTGTACCGTCGTACGGATATTCCCCAACAAAAGAAATATTCGCCGAACAATCGAATATTATATAATAACTTGCATACTTTGCAAAATTTATAAATACTACCCACAACTATAACATTATCTCAAATCCACACCATAATATTAAAAAAATATTTCGAGAAAATTAAATCTTTATTCATAAAATTTGGGGTCTCACATAAACTCTTGTAGTATTAAAATGATGTAAAGGTTGAAAGTTTTGGGTTTGAAAATAGTTTATAATAGAAAATTTTAATTATTCCGCAAATTTCAATGGTTGTATTATCGTTTAATGATGTAATATTAGGGGTTAAATGTATTGTTAATGTCCGAAGTCGAGAAATAAATAATTTAAATTTTGGGGATGTTACAGTTGGTATCAGAGCTGATAGGTTAGGAACCTTAGGTAAGAGTATCTTAGGTTATAACCTTAGAGAAGAGATGTAAAGATGATAAAGAATAAGCTCAAATAGAGTTTGAACAATAAGAAGTAATTTAAGAAATTTATAAAGAAAGGATTAAAATATGCCTGAGAGGATTCAAAGAAGAATCTTGCAGAGTTATAAGGAATATGAATGTGGTGTTCCCCAACTCCAATAATAAGGATGTAAGGTGATAATAAATAGACAATATCTATAGGAAGAGAATGATAAAAGAATTTAAGGATAAAAAGTCATATTTAAGTATTGTACAATCGTACTCTTTAATAGTTGATGTATGGTATCTTGGCTAAATGATTCCTTTTTAGAGTGGAGGTGTATATGAACTAGCAACTCGGAACCTAGTTTGTTGGTTGTTTATGGGAAACCACTTAGCATACCATATTGAAACCATTAGAGACTCAATTTGTACAAAGTATAGAAAATGGATATGTATGATAAAAATGTGAACTCGAATGAAATGTTGAGCAATGTAAATGAAGTTAGAAATTCATAAAGGATGAATTGTTATATAAACAAGAAAATTCAAAGATGAATCTTGAAGAGATATAAAGATAAGAAATGGGAGTTACCTAACTCCAATAGCCAAGATAATGAACAATGATGAATAGACAAAGTCTGTATAATTAAAACCATACATGAAATTGTAAATGATGAAAAATGAAAGAAGGAGGATCGTAAAACAAAACGATCACGAGTTAAGAAAATAATTGTATGGGAGATGATTATATAATAAGATCACGACGTGATATGTTGAAGTTATAAAAGAAAGATTGTATGTAATGTTTGAATAATTATAACTTGATGCTATGAAGATAATGTACTATGATATAGTATAAGATAAACTCACGAAGAGTTATAGATAATGTGATACGAGGAATTCGTATTGAGCAAGTTAAGGGAAAGTTAAGAGTAAGGTAATGTTAGGTGGAATTTTAATTGAGGACTCATATGGTGACTAAGTTATACAAACCTTTGTATAGGCGGAGATTTTGTGACGCCTCCAAATTCAGGTACTTGAAACCCGAATTCAGTGCTTCACGATACCATTTATTTGAGCGGAATAATACTGATAATGTCATAAATATCAAACTTAATTTACATATCAGAGTTTTCTAAATCCCAGGTACGTGACCTTAAAACATTTCATTACATGATAGATAATAAATATGATCATCTTATATTTAAGTCTAGCTATTACATAAGATCACACAAACTTATTCTGAAAGCTTTTCTTTCCCTTTATTCCTGGGAGAGCCCTCTGATTGGTCATAATTAGCTGAAAACATTTAATTTAAGCAAGGATGAGCAGTTGAGTGCCCAGCAAGTAATAACAATTATAAATATTAGCTTAAAGGATTAAATGTTTTCTTTGTACTACCCTTCTACAACAAATCAATGGTTGTGAAGTAATCTGAACAAATAGTAATACCATAACAACTCCCTATTAAATTTTTCAAACTAAGTACTGACTATAAATAGGGTTGAGGTGACATACTATGAACATTGTTCTCAATTTTTGAATAGGTTTAGCAGAACTTCATCCGCAAACTATTATAACTACATGCAATACTACATGCAAGAACGATATTATCGTTCACTCTGTCCGTCTTGGGCACATAAAAGTTTTCCCTTGATTGATATGTTCATACTTAGTCTAGAATTCGAACCAAAACAATTTAATTGGATACAAAAAGGTTTTATTATATTCAACAATATTTCTAAATTTGTGTCTAACTGGTCAAATAGCTTAGAAGACTCTTTGTTATCGTATACATACTTTGATAAATAGGTATATATATATATATATATATAATCAATATATATATATATATATATATATATCAATAGGTACCATGTTGATAATCAATGATCGGATATAACATATATAATAATAGGGTTAATAATCTGATACAATAATAATATAATTTTGAAACTTCTTACTCATGTCCATTGCATAATTAAAATGCAAAGGTAGGATACTTGCTCAATAATAATTGGAGTAAGTATATGAAACTTTCCTTAAGCGTAGATTATCCACGTTTAATAAATCAACACTCTCGAATCCTATTTATAGTGTTATAAGTACATAATGCACATTAGCCAACACATTCGTTAATCAAGCTCGACATGATTCAAGTATGCACATATGGTACAAAATCATCCTATATGTTTATCACGAAATCAATTATCTAGTCACTTCATAAGCAATTAAGAGTGCTCAAGTTTAAGGTATTTTCACCCATGAACTTTTATAATCTAAAGAAACACTATCTTATTACTTAGTCCTCACATATATACATGCATTAGAAGGTTTTAAACCATCTCTAGCTATATAGGCATCCTACAAGTTAATTGTCAAAAAAATCAGATTACACAATTTCAAATTCCAGACTGGCGCAGGTGCACCATGGCTAAACCTAGGACCGACATAGATGCGTCGTCCTCTGGCCAAGCCAAGACTCAGTTGTTGCCTTATGGTTTCTGTCCGGCTCGTACACAACATTCATACATAATATATTTTATCATGTTAAAGGTCTTTTTCATGCTTCTCAAGTCAATCTAATTCCGTTCTTTCACAATATAATTCCAAGTTAAACATTTCAACAAGTTAAGGCCATTCGTGGTCATGAAACCACAAAGTCTAACATGCTTGCATTCTAAACACACAAGATAGTCATATAACTCATATTAAGCATGTTTGTGAGTATTCATATCACATATATGTAATTAACATCATTTTGGTTGGAAATATGCTTTGTTTAGACTTTACTTGATTTATGATACACAAGTATGATATATATATGTTCAAGTTACATGAGCGAGTCTAAGAGTATCATCAAACGTGATCACAAAAGTTAGATTCTAAGTTCCAAAGTAGTATGTTAACATTTGTATGCAAAGTTCGTATTTTCATTAGTAACTTTACTAGTAGGTTCTATATGTTCAACACATATGGATCATGTATAGGGATATTATAGACATAACATGACATCTCAACCCTTTAGAATCTAGATATTTATGTGATGCAACTATGTTTTGAAAATATTTTCAAGTTTGCTTTTGAAACTATTTTAAATTTGAACAAGGTGATTTAACACATACAAGGCAACTCTTAAGGCTTTAATCATATGTAGTCAAGTCATGTTATCATGCTCACAAGGTCAAAATATAAAGCATGTAGTAGTCATGCATGTTAGCTCACTATACTAAGTTAAACAACTTCTTTAATACAAATCCTAAGTAAGGTGTTCATGAGCAAAGAACTATGAATCATATAATCACAAGTTAACGGGTTATCCATGCCTTACTAAATCATACCAACAAGCTTGCAAAGTCAGCATATGAACATAGCATGCATACATCTCAAGTTCCTTTCTAAAGTCCTAAATCCATTTTAAACTCTACACCTTCGTTAATCATGTATGTTAACCTAAACATGCTCTCATTAGGTTAACTATACCTATATATACACATTACACATATTTGCATGCTAACTTAAGTCATAATAATTGACTAACATTGATCAGATTTTTAACAGAAAAGCAAAAATCGGAAAGAGATCAAGCAATGCTGGGTTTTTCTCATCAGTAATGTCGACGTACAAGAATTGCTACAGATTTGGTTCGAGCTAAGAGCGATAAATCTGCTTCAAAGTAACTTTAGCCCAACCACAAAAATTATACACAAACTTGATTCTAAACATCCATATATTTGTCTAAACATGCTTGTATGATCATATAACAACTAATTAAACATTACTCAACCTTATCATCATCTAATTCCACATAATTAAGAAATTGAAATTTCAAGAATGGAAATGTTTGACAGAAACTGAAAATGAAGAACGAGAAAGATTTTTATACCTTTGCAATTTGCTTGCGAAATCACACTCCTTCTACTAATATGTACATAATCACTCACAATATCTAAGCTTTCAATCCCACTCCTTGGAAATTCTCAGCAATGGAATTTAGAGAAAGAGAGTTCATACTTATAGAAAATCTAATACATAGATAATGCATATGTTCATCAAATTAAACCAATGAGAAATTTAGATTACATGATGGTTAACAAGGAGTTGGTAATTGGTAGTTGGAATCCATCATCATTCCCACTCCCCCCATAATCATCACCTAGACTGCTAGCTTGAGCTTGGAAGAAGGAAGGGACAATAGGCCTTTAGCCTTTATGTTTTACACATGAAGGAGTAAATGGGACTCTAATTTTTGGGACAAGCAATTTGACTCAGCACTCTTGCAACATTAGACCATATACTGGTACACAACTCTTATTCTTATGCTATATTGTATACATATATCAACCATACATTATAACTTAGTGCCACATTATGATTTACATATTTAATATTTCAAGGTAGTAGATGTAATATAGAAATGTGTATACATACAAAGACTCAGATAATTTTTATCACACCGGTATACTTTATTAAAAAATAATAGCTTACAATATGTTCGTGGTATATTATTTTAATATATACCCACATAAATTTTGTCACATATACCTTCATGATGTATTTATAACCTATAGTTCCAATATGCTCAATCACATTGTTTTATACAATGTAGTTTAATAAGACTTAATATAAGGTTGTTATATATATTCACATAAATGTCACTCTACAATGTATAATATAGTTGTATTTTATATTTTTAATTATTGCCCACAAGCACATAACAGTCAATATAATTTTATTATATCAATAGCTTACTTGTTTCATGCTAAGTAAATTAATCACTTCCTCGATTAATTACCACCAAAATTAATTACTCCAATCATCATCGGTTAATGTATTTATGGATCTGCATAATCATTAATTATCTATATAATTCTTATTATATTTATAGATATATTGCAAATAATAGTAATCATATATTATTAATTAATTACCAAGTAATCAATATTCTACCACAATTAATCAATATTAATTAATGGTTTACTTAATATTTCCTTCGTCAAACATAACGTACTTTATTTTATTGTTTAACAACGTTAGACATATAACAAAATGTTCCATTTTATTTATACAGGAAAATTAATTTTTTCCAACTCGCCCATCGGGCGCAAAAAATTGCTAATTTGTATTATTTGGGGATTGAGCGAATTGCTGCTGCATTCTCGACAAAGCCAAGACTAGTTTAGCTTCAAGCCAGTGTCAACCTTCATCGCCATACTCGTTTTTCACGACATGGATTAATGTCCACATGAGTGATATTGCAAATCTAAGATTGTATTCATTACTCATCATGATAATCCTAATAATCATATCATATATACAATACTCATATATTCACAGAAACTAAATAATAACTATTTTAAAAAAAAAATTAATTTATTATAAAAATATAATCTATAATGATCAATAATTCTCAAAAAGAATTTATTTACAATTATTCATTTAATAAATAATTTTACCCATCACATATATACATATACTTTACTTGCACATATTCTCACCTTTATAAAAAAATTTATTTCCAAAATTTCTTATTTAATTATATTGAAAGTATTAGGTTATTATATCCACCCTCCCTTATAAGGATTCCTTCCCCGGAATCACCGCTTTAAAATTTATAGACACTAGGGCCAATATCATACACAGTCATTTCAAGTAGACCTCGATCAGATTCGATCGATTTATCTATTCAATATAAAACTTGTCTATCTGATCGTATGGAAATTTGAACAGAACTCAAATTCCTCCTTCAAAATTTCTTCATAACATAATTTACTATATTTAACAAAAATCATATATATAAAAATAAAGTTCATACGAATAATACCCGAAGTTCCATCCCCGGCTGCTACGGAATCTTGAATCGTCTTGTTGAAGACTCTTGCGGTTGATTTCGTCGAAGTTGGTCCCGTTATCGCCATTGTTCCACTGCCTTTTCCCGTATTCACGCTCCCTATATCCATTCTCCTTTTTGGACAGTCCTTCACCTTATGCTCCGTTGATCAACACAGAAAACACCCAATGCTCATCCTAGGATTGGGGCAGTTAGGAGAGATATGTCCCTCTTGCCCACACTTGTAGCACACAAACTTACCCTTAACACACTCACCTAAATGACTCTTCCCATAATTCTTACACTACACAGCCTATTTTTTCACACCTTTCTGCTTGACTTGGACACTCCCAACATTGTTCCACTTTCTTTTCTCACCCCTACTTCTACTACTTACTTCTACCTTCCCAGCTCCCTCACCCTTATTCTTTCTCTCCTTATTGTAGAGACTCATGGACTCACTTCCCCCTTCAGCTATGATAGCCTTTTCTAAGAGTGTGGCAAACATATTGATCTGCAACACCGCCACCTTATTGTAGAGCCAGGGTTTTAGGCCTAGCTCAAACCTCCTTGCCTTTCTAGTCTCTATATCCACTTGGTGCAGAGCGAACCTAGCTAATTCATTAAACTCTGCGGCATACTCCGTAACTGTCAAGTTCTCTTAGTTCAATTCCAGAAACTTCACCTCCATCCTAGCTTGTACACTAGCCGAGAAATAGTTCTCGAAGAATAACGTCTTAAACCTAGTCCATGCTATCACTCCTTCTCCGGCCCTAGCTTGATTTGCCTCCCACCAGAAATTCGCTTCTCCTTTCATCATATAGGTGGCAAAAGCTGTCTTTTGCCCCTCATCTACCCTAGCTACTACAAACTCTTTTTCTATTTCCTTAACCCAAATTTGGGCTTCTATCGTGTCAGTGGTACCTCTAAATTCGGGCGGTCTTATGGCCTTAAAATCCTTGAAGTTCGCAAATCATTGTTCAAGCTAATTTCCGCCCATCGGCATTCCATTCTCGTGATAGCCTTTGAGCTACCATGTTTACAAAATTTCGCATCGTGTCCAAGTTATTGTCCTCCAAAGATTGTTGATGCAGACTCTTCCGCCTTTGGTTTCGAGTTTGACGTCTTTGCGGCATTTTTTGGTTAAATAAAACAAAATCTATATTTTATTAACTTACCTTCTAAACCTTATCGTATAAGTTTAATATTTCAAACTTATTTCTTTAATTAAACATAGATTCATATTCATTCGACTAATTCATAGTACATAGTATAGCACATACTGCTTTAAACATCTGATATCCCTTTGTGACTATAAAAGTCGGGAATCGCTGCCACAACTTACACCAAAGTTGGGATTATTACAATACACACGTACATTATTAAACATACATAATCAAATACTAATTCTGTCTATTTCCTACACTTCTTTCTTGATTATGGACAACCTTTCGCCCGATGACCTTCCAATCCACAAATAAAACATGCACCTGGTTTATAGTCGGGACAATACAGAGAGCTATGTCCCTCCTAGCCGCAAATGTAACATATCTTTTTCCCTTTCTTGCATACGCCTTCATGTTTCTTGCTACAGTTTATACACTTTTCAATTTTACTAGCGTTCTCTTGGTCATTATCGAAATTTCCTAAGTTGAGGTCTTTTATCTTCCTTTTTCCCTTCTTGTTTGGAGCTGCACACGATATGTTGCTTTTGGCTCCCATATGATCAATTTGGATCTTAAGCTTATCTTGTTCTTCCATTGTTTCAATTAACGCCTTTCATAATTGACTATTTAGTATCTTTTCTATCTCCCATAACTTTTCTAGAGAAGAAACCTTGTTCCTCAGATTCTGCACTTCAGTTGATGCTTGATCAGTTCCAACTTCGGTGTCTGAATCACTATCTATTAGTTCCATTATTTCTGGGTCCGGTACTATATTTTCCAAAATGATAACCTCATCAAAGTTATCTTCAACGTGAACCTCTACTTCAGCTATTGGCTTTAATATTTGCTCCTTCTTTACAATCTTAGGGTATCCTAATCCTTTTCCTCCTGACATCTACACACATAAATTATCCTGATTAGCATATATACACACAACAAATAATAATTTTTTTATAAGTTATCTTTTATTTGAGTTGACGATGAATTTATTCAATTTATCTCCTTTTAAACTCTATATGATTTATTTGTACTTTCAACGTTTTCCTCTGCTCCAGGGTTATAGCCTAAGATCTACTCCCACCTATGGTTTCTAACCCTAAAGCTCTGATACCAACTTGTGACGCCACCAAATTCAAGTACTTGAAACCCGAATTCAGTGCTTCACGATACCATTTCTTTGAGCGGAATAATAATAATAATGTCATAAATATCAAACTTAATTTACATATCAGAGTTTTCTAAATCCCAGTTATGCGACCTTAGAACATTTCATTACATGATAGATAATAAATATGATCATCTTATTTAAGTCTAGCTATTACATAAGATAACACAAACTTATTCTGAAAGCTTTCCTTTTCCTTAGTTCTTGGAAGAGCCCTCTGGTTGGTCATACTTAGCTGAAAACATTTAATTTAAGCAAGGATGAACATTTGAGTGCCCAACAAGTAATAACACCTATAAATATTAGGTGAAAGGATTAAATGTTTTCTTTGTACTACCCTTCTACAACAAATCAATGGTTGTGAAGTAATATGAATCAATAATAATAACAAAACAACTCTCTATCAAATTTTTGAAACTACGTACTGACTATAAATAAGGTTGAGGTGACATACTATGAACATTGTTCTTAATTTTCAAATAGGTTTAACAGACCTTCATCCGCAAACCGTCATAACTTACGGGCACGAGGGTGTACATCCCATGGGCCCTGTATTGATCCATACTACATGCAAGAACGATATTATCGTTCACTCTGTCCTCCTTGGGCGCATAAAAGTTTTTCCTTGATCGGGATGTTCATACTTAGTCTGGAATCCGAACCAAAACAATTTGATTGGATACAAAAAGGTTTTATCATATTCAACAATATTTCTAAATCAGGTCTAGTCGGGTCAAATAGCTTAGATTTACTCTTTGTTATCATATACATATCGATATCAATATATATATATATATATATATATATATATATCAACATGTGATTAAGTATAATGATTATCCAAGTGGGGACACTTGAATAACCATATTTAGACATTAACGAACAGAATATATATATATATATATATATATATATATCTGAATTATAATATATTACCATGTTGATAATCAATGATCGGATATAACATATATAACAATAGGGTTAATAATCTGATACAATAATAATATAATTCTGAAACTTCTTACTCATGTCCATTGCATAAAGAAAATGCAAAGGTAGGATACTTGCTCAATAATAATTGGAGTAAGTATAGGAAACTTGCCTTAAGTGTAGATTATCCACGTTTAATAAATCAACACTCTCGAATCCTATTTATAGCGTATTATAAGTACACGATTCTCATTAGCTAACACATTCGTTAATCACGCTCGACATGATTCAAATATGCACATATGGTACAAAATCATCCTATATGTTTATCACGAAATCAATTATCTAGTCACGTCATAAGCAATTAAGAGTGCTCAAGTTTAAGGTATTTTCACCCATGAACTTTCATTATCTAAAAAAACACTATCTTATTACTTAGTCCTCACATATATACATGCATCAGTAGGTTTTAAACCATCTCTAGCAATATAGGCATCCTACAAGTTAACTGTCAAAAAAATCAGATTACAGAATTTCAAATTCAGATCGTAGCAATCAAGGCCATGGTTATGTTTAGATCAAAGCAGTGAATTGCTACCGGCCCTATGGCCAAGACAAGACTCATTCTTGCTTTTGTGGTTTTTGTCCATTGCAGACACAACATTCATACATAATATATTATATCATGTTAAAGGTCTTTTCATTCTTCTCAAGTCAATCTAATTCCCTTCATTCACAATATAATTCCAAGTTAAACATTTCAATAAGTTAAGGCCATTCGTGGTCATGAAACCACAAAGTCTAACATGTTTGCCTTCTAAACACACAAGATAGTCATATAACTCATATTAAGCATGTTTGTGAGTATTCATATCACATATGTGTAATTAACATCGTTTTGGTTGGAAATATGCTTTGTTTAGGCTTTACTTGATTTATGAAACACAAGTATGGTATATATATGTTCAAGTTATATGAGCGAGTCTAAGAGTATCATCAAATGTGATCACAAAAGTCAGATTCTAACTTCCAAAGTAGTATGTTAACATTCGTATGAAAAGTTCGTATTTTCATTAGTAACTTTACTAGTAGGTTCTACATGTTCAACACATATGGATCATGTATAGGGATATTATAGACATAACATGACATCTCAACCCTTTAGAATCTAGATATTTATGTGATGCAACTATGTTTTGAAAATATGTTCAAGTTTGCTTTTGAAACTATTTTAAATTTGAACAAGGTGATTTAACACATTCAAGGCAACTCTTAAGGCTTTAATCATATGTAGTCAAGTCATGTTATCATGCTCACAAGGTCAGAATATAAAGCATGTAGTAGTCATGCATGTTAGCTCACTATACTAAGTTAAACAACTTCTTTAATACAAATCCTAAGTAAGGTGTTCATGAGCAAAGAACTATGAGTCATATAATCACAAGTTAATGGGTTATTCATGCCTTACTAAATCATACCAACAAGCTTGCAAAGTCAGCATACGAACATAGCATGCATACATCTCAAGTTCCTTTCTAAAGTCCTAAATCCATTTTAAACTCTACACCTTCATTAATCATGTATGTTTACCTAAACATGCTCTCATTAGGTTAACTATACCTATATATACACATTACACATATTTGCATGCTAGTTTAAGTCATAATAATTGATTAACATTGATCAGATTTTTAACAGAAAGCAAAAATTGAAGCAGAGATGGCTAGCAATTGCTGCAAGGTGCTCTTCAATGTAATTCGGCCAAGAATTGCTACCATGCATTCGGTTCGAGCTAAGAACAATGATGCTTCAAGCAGAACTTTAGCCCAACCACAAAAATTATACATAAACTTAATTCTAAACATCCATATATCAGTTTAAACATGCTTGTATAATCATATAACAACTAATTAAACATTACTCAACCTCATCATCATCTAATTCCATATAATTAAGAAATTGAAATTTCAAAAATGAAAATGTTTGACAGAAACTGAAAATGAAGAACGGGAAAGATTTTTATACCTTTGTAATCTGCTTTCCAAATCACACTCCTTCTACTAATATGTATACAATCACTCACACTATCTAAGCTTTCAATCCCACTCCTTAGAAATTCTAAACAATGGAATTTAGAGAAAGAGAGTTCATACTTATAGAAAATCTAATACATAGACAATGCATATTTTCATCAAATTAAACCAATGAGAAAGTTAGATTACATGATGGTTAACAAGGAGTTGGTAATTTGTAGTTAGAATCCATCATCATTCCCACTCCCCCCATAATCATCACCTAGATTGCTAGTGTGACGCCCCCAAAATAGGTATACATCACCTATCCTGAGTCGCCAAATACATGGTACAAAATACAAATGCAATCTTTAATATACAACAAAAGAGCTGTGAGTTTTAATATAAATATTATCTTCTAGACAATATCCACTCTCATGTCCTCATTACATTTATTATCACACTATCTAACAGAATAGTGAGGACTACTAATGCTATCCTCTAGACCGTCACTCCATTCCCCGACTAGTCCCCGCTACGTTCTCATTTCCTGAAGAGAACAATGAAAGCAAAAGGGTGAGCTCAACTAGCCCAGTAAGAAATATTATGACTAAGATAATGCAGAATAAATTATCATTAGTCTTCAACTATATTAAACTGATAAAATATAATAGACATCAAGTTTAACTGCAGCGGAACAAGCAATCCATTAAAAGAGTCAAATAGAGAATAAAATCTACTATCTTTTATGATTTAAAAGGTTTTTCATCACTTTTATCGCAGGGACTCAACTTAATAAATAATCCAGATCATCAAATCACCCCTGCACTACGGCCAAGGATATTCTTTAGCTTCACGACCATAATTATCCATGCACTACGGGCCAAGGACATTCGTGTATTCATCAATGGTCATGATCATGCCAACAACTGTCCATCAATGCACTACGGGCCAATGAGGACTTTTAGCACATCATTTATAACATTACGGTCATGATTATACCAAATAATCCCTGGTCATAATCATACCAAGTCCATCTATGCACTACAGGCCACAGATGACTTTATAAAAAATATAAACATGAGGATGCTGACAATGATATAAGAATTCAATAAAACAAGTTCACGAATTAATTTATCCAGAACTAATAACATCCAAATTGTCAACATGATACTTCTTTGTAGAGTAAAATTCAAGAATGCTCAGAAGAATATTTCCATGAAAAGATACTGGATGAAGCGCAAATATCAAGGATATTCTACTAATTTCATGGAGTATAGAAGTCAAAACTTTAACCAATTGAGTATAATAAGGAATGGAATAACAAAAGAAATCACCAAGCATGCGGTAGACTACATAGGCAGGTTATTCCAACAGAATAATAAAAATGGAACCAGGTCCAATCTAAAACACATAGATAGAGTATTCCAACGAGTAATAATAAAAGATTTTAAACCAGTCCAAACAGAAACGCATGCATACGATGATATTCCAATGTAATAATAAAGATGTAACCAGTCCGACATAAAACATGTATGGGATGTTCCAACGGAATAATAAAGGCGGAACTAGGTCCGCGTGAAAGCATGCATGACAAGATGTTCCAACAGAATAATAAAGACTTTTAACCAGTCCCACAGAAAGTTGAATAGGATGTTCCAATGTAATAATAAAGAATGGAATAATATAAGAATTTCACCCTGTATGCGGTACTTCGCATAACCAGGTTATTCCAATATAATAATAAAGAATGGAATAACAGAAGTTCTTTTCATGAAGACGAAAGAAAGAAATAATACCCCTTACCTTTGAAAGAAACTGGATATAGGAGTAGTGAGGTAAAGCAGCTTTCTTCTTCATGATTTTCTCTACAATTTCTCTCTAAAATAATTGCTCTATAGCTTTAGTGAATTTGTGTGAAATGAAGGAAGAATGAGCTTCTATTTATAGAAAAATATAGTTTCAATATTTGCACGTTTTGGGGCTCGAAAAATTACAGTATAATACCTCCAACTTTTTCTTTATTTTTAATTTAGTCATGAAAGTATTATAAAACTTGCACCACCTCCCCTAATAGTAAATAATGTGATTCAATAGTAAATCATGTGAATCAATAGTTCTAGCATATGTGAAAATACGAATTACAAAGATATAGACCTCCATCTATACCTCCATTTTTAACTTAGTCATGCAAATATTATCAATCTTGCACCAACTCCCCTAATAGTAACAAGAATGTGAAACAATAGTATACACATGTGAACAAATAGTTATAATCATGTCAAATAATAGCAATCAATTGATCATTTATCTGGTTAAATACCCGATTTGTCAATATAACCTCCAGACATCAATTATTATCGAAATAAATGTCGATTTTCACTAACACAAATAATTCCAACACAATGAAACTATTTTTATCAAAAATATAAATTTTGAAATTTTGAAGTTTGACTTTTCCCAAAAAGTCAACTGTTGACTTTTTGACCAAATAGTCAAACCCGAAAAATTTTGTGTTTATAGTCTATTTTTACTAATTTCATCGTTCTGGACTCAAATATCACGTCCGCGTCTCCAAATTCAACTCCGAGCACAACTTCAATTTTAATAACATTCATCATTAATATTATAACTCACATTATTTATCAACCGTGTCGCATCTAAGAAAGAAGGGCTTTCCAATAAGGATTTCTCCCTATCAAGCGCGCGCAATTAGGTGACCTAACCTCTCCTCGATGTAACTTCTAGACATTGTAAATATTATAATTTAATAATATGAATAACTTTGCCGTCTCAATTATTGATTTAATAAAATAACATATATTATGAGATGATAATCGTGACAATAATTGAATCAATAATATGAGAGATATGATGCAATAATTACTATAGCAATAATTGAGTATAACTGAGTGACTTCTCACGTAAGCATCAATAATCAATACCGTGTGCTACTATGCAACCACGCATATTACTATACTTTTACTACCGAGTAGTTCAACAGTATTAACGGTAAAACTTCCGCTGTTATTTTCATAAATATATTTTTGTCGTTTTCTCAATCCGAAAATAATTCTATTGTGGGGTCCACCAATGATTATGCGCAGTTGTACGAATATTCCCTGCTAAAATGAATATTCTCCGACCAATCTAATATAATATAACAACTTGCATACTTTGCAGAATTTATAAATACTACCCACAACTATAACATTATAACAAATTCTTACCATAATATTCAAAAATGATAATTATAGAAAAATTATCTTTATTCATAAAAGTTGGGGTCTTACAATCTCCCCTTCTTATGAAATTTCGCCCTCAAAACTAGGGTATGTACCTGGTATGTCGAATAGGTGAGGCTATCTTGACTTCTTCTCAGATTCTAACTCCCAAGTCATTTCTTCCACGTCGTGGTTTCTCCACAAAACTTTGACTTGAGGTATAACCTTGGAGCGTAGAATATGATCCTTCTTATCCAAGATTTTAACAAGGAACTCTTCATATGTTAAATATTCCTCTATCACATCCGGTTCTAATTCAATAATGTGGTTCGGGTCTTCCACATATTTATGTAACATGGATATGTGAAAAACGTTATGAACACGAGACATACTTGACGGTAAAGCGAGTCTATACACCACAGTTCCTACTCGATCGAGGATTAAAAATGGGCTAATGAATCGAGGATTGAGCTTTCCTCTCTTTCTAAATCTCGTAACTCCTTTCCATGGAGCAACACGTAACAACACATGATCTACAATATCGAATTCCACGTCCTTTCGATGAAGATCAAGATAACTCTTTTTGTCGATCTTGTGAGGTTTTTATACGTTGTTCGGATTGTTTGAATCTTTTCCATAGTCATACGTATTTCAAATCCATCCCCAACAACGTTGTTTCACCCACCTCATCCCAACATACTGGAGAATGACACTTTCTTCTATACAACGCCTCGAATGGAGCCATGCCAATACTTGCTTGATAACTGTTGTTGTAGGAAAACTCCACCAATGGTAAGAACTTGTCCCAACTTCCCTTGAAGTCAAGGACACGAGTCTTAATAAATCTTCAAGAGTTTGAATAGTCCTCTCCGATTGTCCGTCCGTCTGAGGATGATATGCCAAACTAAATCGTAAATCTGTGCCCATAGCTTTTTGCAAACTAACCCAAAATCTATAAGTGAATCTTGGGTCTCGATCAGAAACTATGGATACTGGAATACCATGCAATCTTACAATCTCGTTTATATACATACTAGCAAGATGTTCAAGTGTATAAGTTTCTCGTATCGGTAAGAAATGAGCAGACTTGGTCAATCTATCAATAATGACCCAAATCTCATTTATGCCTTGAGAAACCTTGGGAAGACCAGTAACGAAATCCATGGTAATGTGCTCCCACTTCCATTCTAGAATTTCAAGTGGTTGCAATGGACCTTTTGGCACTTGATGCTCCGCCTTGACTCGTTGACAAGTTAGACACCTTGAGATAAACCCCGCTATCTCTCTCTTCATATTGCTCCACAAAAAATGTATATCGAAGATCATGATACATTTTGGTACTCCCATGATGGATTGTAAATGGTGTGTTGTGCGCCTCCATCATGATTTTATACTTTAACTCAGGGTTGTTAGGAACACAAAGTCTGGAGTTGACTCAAAATATTCCTTCATCATCAATTCTTTCTTCCGGCATAGCACCTTCTTGCACTTTCTTTCTCATACGCATCAGCTCCAGGTCTGTAGCTTGAGCAGCTTTAACCTTATCGATTAAAGTTAGTTCTACTCGTACATTCGCCATCATCACGTGGGTGCTCAGAGTCTTTATCTCTATCTCCATCCTTTGCAAGTCATCCAAAATGGGCCTTTTACGTTGACAATATCGTACTCTGCACGCAGCATATGATCTTCTACTTAATGTGTCACTACCACGCGTTCGCTTTTCCAGGATGGTATTGGATGGTACGATCATAATCTTTCAACAGCTTCAAGCCAACGCCAATGCCGCATGTTGAGTTCCTTTCGAGTGAAGAAATATTTGAGGCTTTTTATGATCCAGTGAAGATCTCCACTTTCTCCCCATACAAATAATGCCTCTAAATCTTTAGTGCAAAAACGACTGCTGCCAACTCTAGATCATGAGTAGGATAATTCCTCTCACATTCTTTGAGTTGTCGTGAGTCATAGGCTATAACTTTCCCATGTTGCATGAGAACACAACCTAACCCTTTGCCCGAAGCATCACTGTAGATGACAAATCCCTCCGATCTAGATGGTATTGTCAGAATAGGTGCTGAAATGAGTCTCCTCTTGAGTTCTTGAAAACTCTTCTCACATTCCTCGCTCCAACCGAATTTTGTATCTTTCCGAAGTTAGATGAGTTAAGGGAGTAGCGATTCGAGAAAACCCTTCGTGAATCTCCGATAATAACCAACTAAGCCGAGAAAGCTACATTACTTGGATCATCGATTTAGGTTGCTTTTTGAATAGCTTCAATCTTTCTTTGGGTCAACAGATATTCCATAACTTGACACCACGTGCCCAAGGAATGCTACTTCCTCAACCGTAACAGATTTCTTCAACTTGGCATAAAGCTTATATTCACAAAGCTTTTGGAGTATCGACCTCAAGTGTTGCTTTTCATGATCTTCACGGCTTTTGGAATAAATAAGGATGTCATTAATGAAGACGACCACAAAGTGATCCAAATATTCATTGAATACTCGGTTCATCATATCCATGAAGGCAGCAGGAGCAGTAGTCAATCCAAAAGACATGACTAGGAATTCATAATGCCCGTACCAAGTTCTGAAAGCTGTCTTTGGAATGTCATCGGTTCTAATCTTCAATTAGTGATAATCGGAACGAAGATCAATCTTTGAAAAGAATTTGGCTCCTTGTAACTGGTCAAACAGGTCATCAATACATGGCAATGGGTACTTATTTTTTATGGTTACATGGTTCAACTCCCGATAATCAATACAGAGTCGCATACTCCCATCTTTCTTTTTCACGAATAGAATAGGAGCACCCCAAGGAGACGTACTAGGTCGAATGAAACCGATGTCTAACAATTCCTGCAGTTGGGTCTTTAACTCCTGAAGTTCAATAGGAGCCATTCGATATGGGCTTTGGAAATAGGTTTTGTACCGGGTTCAAGGTCGATACAAAATTTAATTTCACGCTCTTGGGGTGACCGGGGAAGTTCTTCAGGGAATACGTTAGGAAATTCATTAACAATAGAAATATCATTCAAAATTGACGTATTTTTATTTAGATCCGTGACATGAGCTAAGAAAGCTTGACATCCGTTTTTCAATAAACGAATAGCTTTATGGCTTGAGATGATAGTTATTGATTTTAATGGTTTGGTTGCTTGAATTCGCATAATAGGTTGGTTAGGAATATGAAAGCTAATAACCTTACGAAAACAATCAATTTTTACATGATGAGTAGTTAACCAATCAATCCTAGAATCACGTCAAATGCAAGTATTTTTAATGAAATAAGATTGATAGGTAATATGAGGGTACCGATTTGAACTAAACAAGACTTATAAACAGTGGATGTAATGAAGGTTTCTCCAACGGAGTTTCAACAAATAAGTCAAAGTCCAATTTCTCCGGAGTCAAATTTAAACGTTGAGCGCATGTAGAGAAATAAAAGAATGGGTAGAACCAGTATCAAATAAGGTATAGACTTTGCTAGAGTTTATGATAAGCTTACTCGTGATGACCTCGTTCGGGTTCCTTGCTTTCTGGGAGGTCACAACAAACGCTCTCCCTTGCACTACCGACTTTGACTTTTCTAGACGACTTTTTTGTGCCTCTATCCTAGTTGAACTTGTCTTGGTGAAGCCACAAAAATCCGGGCTAGGTGACCTTTTCTTCCACAATTATAACATGCTTTAGACTCAAGCATCGATGCGCTTTGGACTAATGTGTCCCTCCCCTCCACATTTGAAGCATATAATAGGTGGTCGTTCTCCTTCCTTCACAACGGGTGCTGGTGCTGACGTCTTTCTATCATTATTGAATCTCCTATTTTTGAAATGTCCATTTTTATTGTTTTGGCCCTAATTACCACCGAAGTGGTTACCATTTATGGCATACTGATTCCCTCCACGCTTGTTGTCACCGCTTTGATGACTGCTCTCACTGGTATTATCATTTTATCGCGTTCCAATAACTGAGACCTATTAACAACATCTGAATACAAACACAGTTTATGAGAGATAAGATATTGATGTATCTCGGGTTTCAAACCTCTTAGAAATATTCGCGTCATTCTCTCCTCATTCTCAACCAAATGGGACGCAAACTGGGATAGCTCGGCAAACTTGGCTTCGTACTGCGACACGATCATGTTGTTTTGCTCCAGTTTAATGAACTCTACCTCTTTCATATGAAGAATACTTTCGGGAAAGTACTTGTCGTTGAACAGTTCTTGAAACTTCTCCCAAGACATCTTTTGTGCGGCAAAGTTGAGTACGCTTTCTGATTCCCACCAAGAATCCTCACTCGCTGCAACATGAAGGTGGCGATAGAGAACCTTTTTCTCCTAGAGCAACCCAAGACATGAAATATCTTATTGATCTGTTTTATCCACGTCTCCGCCTTAAGAGGTTTTGGCTCTCCAAAAAACTCCGGTGGTCCCAGCTCCTTGAACTATTTGGCAGTGACCGTCTGAGAGTTGCCAGTGTTTCCACCTGTATTTTGGACAAGAGCCACTCTCGCCTGATGTTGCATGAATTGCATAAAGCCTCGGAACATTCCATCATTCATCATTTGGTCAGTGTTGTTGTTTGCATGAGGATTGTCGCCTTCTTGATGCACATTGTCCTGGTTATTGATCTGTGGAGACTCAACGGTCTCCTGTGCTCCATTGATGTTCTCAACACTCTCGGATGCCATTTTCAAATACTGCCACAAAACAAGGGTTAATTAACATATCACATATTATCCCTATACTCTGACCGACCAATTAAATACCAAATAAACTTAGGTAAGTCATACTAGCGAAAGAATTCGCCTCCCTCCTAGTTCTTGTCTCACATCTTAGCCAGGGATCATATCCCTAAGCTTTGATACCAACTGTGACGCCCCCAAAATAGGTATACATCACCTATCCTGAGTCGCCAAATACATGGTACAAAATACAAATACAATCTTTAATATACAACAAAAGAGCTGTGAGTTTTAATACAAATATTGTCTTCTAGACAATATCCACTCTCAAATAAGTCCTCATTACATTTATTGTCACGCTTATTTAATGTAATAGTGAGGACTACTAATGCTATCCTCTAGACCATTACTCCATTCCCCGACTAATCCCCGCCACGTTCTCATTTCACAAGAGAACAATGAAAGCAAAAGGTGAGCTCAACTAGCCTAGTAAGAAATATTATGACTAAGTTAATGCAGAATAAATTATCATTAGTCTTCAACAATATTAAACTGATAAAATACAATAGACATCAAGTTTAACTGGAACGGAACAAGCAATCCATTAAAAGAGTCAAGTAGAGAATAAAATCTACTATCTTTTATGATTTAAAAGGTTTTTCATTACTTTTATCGTGGGACTCCAGCTTAATAAATAATCCACATCTTCGAATCACCCCTGCACTACAGCCAAGGATATTCTTTAGCATCACGACCACAATTATCCATGCACTAATTACGGGTCAAGGACATTCGTGTATTCATCAATGGTTATGATCATGCCAACAATTGTCCATCAATGCACTACGGGCCAATGAGGACTTTTATCACATCATTTATAACATTACGGTCAATATTATACCGAATAATCCTCGATCCTAATCATACCAAGTCCATTTATGCACCATGAGCCCACAGATGACTTTCAAAAAAATATAAACATGAGGATGATGACAATGATATAAGAATTCAATAAAACAATTTCACTTAATTAATTTATCCCGGAACTAATAACATCCAAATTGTCAACATGATACTTCTTTGTAGAGTAAAATTCAAGAATACTCGTAAGAATATTTCCATGAAAAGATATTGGATGAAGCTTAAATATCAAGGATATTCTACTAATTTCATGGAGTATAGAAGTCAAAACTTTAACCAACCGAGTATAATAAGAAATGGAATAACAAAAGAAATCACAAGCATGCTAAGTGAAGACTCGTGATGTGTAGGTTATTCCAATGTAAATAATAAAGACGGAACCAGTCCAAAGCAGTAAACGCATGAGATAGGATATTCCAACGAGAATAATAAAGACGGAATCAGTCCCACAAAACGCATGTATACGATATTCCAATAGAATAATAAAGAGCGGAACCGTGTCCGGCGTAAGCACGCACGAGGATATTCCAACATAATAATAAAGAGGCGGAACCAGTGTCGGCGTAAAGCATGCGATGTGATGTTCCAATGTAATAATAAAGACGGAACCAAGTCCTAACAGAAGTACTTAACAAGATGTTCTAACAGAATAATAAAGAATGGAATAACAGAAGAATGTCACCATGTATGCGGTACTTCGCATAACCAGGTTATTCCAGCATAATAATAAAGAATGGAATAATAGAAGTTCTCTTCATGAAGACGAAAGAAAGAAATAATACCCCTTACCTTTGAAAGAAACTGGATATAGAAGTAGTGAGGCAACAGGCTTCTCTTCTTCTATAGATTTTCTCTCTACAATTTCTCTCTATAATATTTACTCTATAGCTTTAGTGAATTGGTGATAAATGAAGAAAGAATGAGCTTCTATTTATAGAAATATATAGTTTAAATAATTGCACGTTTTGGGGCTCAAAAAATTACAGTACAATACCTCCAACTTTTTCTTTATTTTTGATTTAGTCATGCAAGTATTATCAAACTTGCACCACCTCCCCTAATAGTAAATAATGTGATTCAATAGTAAATCATGTGAATCAATAGTTCTGAATATGTGAAAATACGAATTACAAAGATATAGTACCTCCATCTACACCTCCATTTTATCTTTAGTCATGCAAGTATTATCAATCTTGCACCAACTCCCTAATAGTAACAAGAATGTGAAACAATAGTATACATATGAACAAATAGTTATAATCATGTCAAATAATAGCAATCAATTGCTCATTTATCCTGTTAAATAATGGATTGGTCAATATAACGTCCATACATCAATTATTATCGAAATAAATGTCGATTTTCACTAACACAAATAATTCCAACACAATGAAACTATTTTTATCAAAAATATAAATTTTGAAATATTGAAGTTTGACTTTTCCCAAAAAAGTCAACTGTTGACTTTTTGACCAAATAGTAAAACCTGGAAAATTTTGTGTTATAGTCTATTTTCACTAATTTCATCGTTCCGGACTCAAATATCACGTCCGCGTCTCCAAATTCAACTTTGAGCACAACTTCAATTTTAATAACATTCATCATTAATATTATAACCCACAATATTTATCAACCAGTCGTTTTCTAGAAGAGGGGCTTTCCAATAAGGATTTCTCCCTATTAGCGCGCAATTAGGTGACCAAACCTCTCCTTGACAGAACTTCTAAACATTGTAAATATTACAATTTAATAATATGAATAACTTTTCCGTCTCAATTATTGATTTAATAAAATAACATATTATGCAGATGATACTGTGACATTAATTGAATCAATAATATGAGAGATATGATGCAACAATTACTATAGCAATAATTGAGTTTAACTGAGTGACTTCTCACGTAAGCATCAATAATCAATACCGTGTGCTACTATGCAACCACGCGTATTACTATACTTTTACTACCGAGTAGTTCAACAAAGATTAATTGGTAAAACTTCATTTGTTATTTTCATAAATATATTTTGTCATTTTCTCAATCCGACAATAATTCTATTGTGGGGTCCACCAATGATTCTTGTGGTTATGCGAATATTCCTCGCTAAAACGAATATTCTCAAACCAATCGAATATAATATAACAACTTGCATACTTTTTGCGAATTTATAAATACTACCCACAACTATAACATTATAACAAATTCTTTCCATAATATTTAAAAATGATAATTATAGAAAAATTATCTTTATTCATAAAAGTTGGGGTCTTACAATCTCCCCTTCTTATGAAATTTCGCCCTCAAAACTAGGGTATATACCTGGTATGTCGAATAGGTGAGGCTATCTTGACTTCTTCTCAGATTCTAACTCCCAAGTCATTTCTTCCACGTCGTGGTTTCTCCACAAAACTTTGACTTGAGGTATAACCTTGGAGCGTAGAATATGATCCTTCTTATCCAAGATTTTAACATGGAACTCTTCATATGTTAAATATTCCTCTATCACATCCGGTTCTAATTCAATAATGTGGTTCGGGTCTTCCACATATTTACGTAACATGGATATGTGAAAAACGTTATGAACACGAGACATACTTGACGGTAAAGCGAGTCTATACGCCACAGTTCCTACTCGATCAAGGATTAAAAATGGGCTAATGAATCGAGGATTGAGCTTTCCTCTCTTTCTAAATCTTGTAACTCTTTTCCATGGAGCAACACGTAACAACACATGATCTACAATATCGAATTCCACGTCCTTTCGATGAAGATCAGCATAACTCTTTTGTCGATCTTGTGAGGTTTTTATACGTTGTCGGATTGTTTGAATCTTTTCCGTAGTCATACGTACCAAATCCGGTCCCAACAACGTTGCTTCACCCACCTCATCCCAACATACTGGAGAATGACACTTTCTTCTATACAACGCCTCGAATGGAGCCATGCCAATACTTTCTTGATAACTGTTGTTGTAGGAAAACTCCACCAATGGTAAGAACTTGTCCCAACTTCCCTTGAAGTCAAGGACACAGAGTCTTAATAAATCTTCAAGAGTTTTAATAGTCCTCTCCGATTGTCCGTCCATCTGAGGATGATATGCCGAACTAAATCGTAAATCTGTGCCCATAGCTTTTTGCAAACTAACCCAAAATCTATAAGTGAATCTTGGGTCTCGATCAGAAACTATGGATACTGGAATACCATGCAATCTTACAATCTCGTTTATATACATACTAGCAAGATGTTCAAGTGTATAAGTTTCTCGTATCGGTAAGAAATGAGCAGACTTGGTCAATCTATCAATAATGACCCAAATCTCATCTATGCCTTGAGAAACCTTGGGAAGACCAGTAACAAAATCCATGGTAATGTGCTCCCACTTCCATTCTAGAATTTCAAGTGGTTGCAATGGACCTTTTGGCACTTGATGCTCTACTTGACTCGTTGACAAGTTAGACACCTTGAGATAAACCCCACTATCTCTCTCTTCATATTGCTCCACAAAAATGTATATCGAAGATCATGATACATTTGGTACTCCCATGATGGAAGAAGGAAGGGACAATAGGCTTGAGCTTGAGCTTGAGCTTGGAAGAAGGAAGGGACAATAGGCTTTTTAGCTTTTATGTTTTACACGTGAAGGAGAAAATGAAGAATAAATTGGACTCTAATTTTTGGGACAAGCAATTTAACTCAGTACTCTTGCAACATTAGACCATATACTGGTACACAACTCTTATTCTTATGCAATATTGTATACATATATCAACCATACATTATAACTTAGTGACAGAATATGATTTACATATTTAATATTTCAAGGTAGTAGATGTAATATTGAAATGTAACATACATACAATACCTGTATAATTTTTATCACACCGGTATACTTTATTAAAAAATAATAGCTTACAATATGTTCATGGTATATTATTTTAATATATACCCACATACATTTTGTCACATACACCTTTATGATGTATTTATAACCGATAGTTCCAATATGCTCAATCACATTGTTTCATACAATGTAGTTTAATAAGACTTAATATAAGGTTGTTATATATATTCACATAAATATCACACTACACTATATAATATAGTTGTATTTTATATTTTTAATTGTTGCCCACAAGCACATAATAGTCAATATAATTTTATTATATCAATAGCTTACTTGTTTCATGCTAAGGATAAGGATAATTTATTCTGCATTATCTTAGTCATAATATTTCTTACTGGGCTAGTTGAGCTCACCCTTTCTTTCATTGTTCTCTTCAGGAAATGAGAATATAGCTGGGACGAGTCGGGGAATGGAGTGATAATCCAGTATAAGGGGCTTTAGTAGTCCTCAATATTCTATGGAATAGTGTGATAATAATTATAATGAGGACTCCATTGAGTGTGGATATTGTCTAGATGATAATATTCTTATTAAAACTCTTAGATTATGTTTTGTCGTATTTTACATGACTGTGGTATAATTAAGTTTATATTTGATTTCTGTAGTGTGTATCTGGCGACCCAGAATGGGTGATGTAAACCTGTTTTTGGTGGCGTCAAAGTTGGTATCAGAGCTTAAAGATATGATCCCTGGCTGAGATGTGAGACAAGAACTAGGAGGAGAGGCGGAATTCTTCGCTAGTATGACCTACCTAAGTTTATTTGTTATTTAATTGGCTCATTGGAGTATAAGGATAATATGTGGCATGTCAATTAACCTTTGTTTTAAAGATATATTCTAGAATGATATCTAAAATACGGGAGATGAAAATGGGAAAATCATGATACATAGGAAATAGCAGGGAAGGTACAATCCAAAAGAAAGCAAAGGTATTCTCATCTCTTGAACTACTGTGCACGTAAATTTTGAGGGCGAAATTTCATATGGAGGAGAGATTGTGAGACCCCAAATTTTATGAAATGAAAGTATTCAATTTTCTTATAATTATTCTATTTAGTAAATGGTTAAATTGATAAAAGGTTAAAGTTAAGGGTGATATGTGAAAATTTTTCAAAGTGAGTAAGTTGTCATAAAATAATCGGTGGTAAAAGTACAGTAATACGCTTGGTTGCATAGTAGCACACGGCATTGATTATTGATGCTTACTTAAGAAGTCACTCAGTTATACTCAATTATTGCTACAGTAATTGCTACATCATATCTCTCATATTATTGATTCAATTATTGTCACAGTATCATCTGCATAATGTGTTATATTATTAAATCAATAATTGAGACGGCAAAGTTATTTATATTATTATTTGCAATATTGACAATGTCTAGAAGTTCTATCAAGGAGAGGTTTGGTCACCTAATTGCACGCCAATAAAGAGAAATCCTTATCGGAAAGCCCCCTCTTTCCTGGGAATGACCTAGTTGTTAAATATTGTGAGTTATAATATTAATGATGAATAAGTCCGTGTTGATTAAAGATGAAATTGATTGTTCCATTGTGTTAGAATTATTAGTGTTAGTGAAAATTGACATTTATTTCGATAATAATTGATGTGTGGATGTTATATTGACTAATCAGATAATTCACCGGATAAATGAGTAATTAATTGCTATTAATTCACATGTTTATAACTATTTGTTCACATGTGTGTACTATTGATTCACATTCTTTTACTATTAGGGGAGTTGCTATAAGATTGATAATACTTGCATGACTAAGTTAAAAATGGATGTATAGTTGAACGTATTATACTATAATTAATTTTTTTCACATGTTTAGAAATATTGAGTCACATGATTTACTATTGATTCACATGATTTACTATTAGGGGAGGTGGTGCAAGTTTGATAATACTTGCAGGACTAAATTAAAAATGAAGAAAAAATGGGCTAATGAATGGAGGATTGAGCTTTCCTCTCTTTCTAAATCTCGTAACTCCTTTCCATGGAGCAACACGTAACAACACATGATCTACAATATCGAATTCCACGTCCTTTCGATGAAGATCAGCATAACTCTTTTGTCGATCTTGTGAGGTTTTTATACGTTGTCGGATTGTTTGAATCTTTTCCATAGTCATACGTACCAAATCCAGTCCCAACAACGTTGCTTCACCCACCTCATCCCAACATACTGGAGAATGACACTTTCTTCTATACAACGCCTCGAATGGAGCCATGCCAATACTTGCTTGATAACTGTTGTTGTAGGAAAACTCCACCAATGGTAAGAACTTGTCCCAACTTCCCTTGAAGTCAAGGACACAGAGTCTTAATAAATCTTCAAGAGTTTGAATAGTCCTCTCCGATTGTCCGTCCGTCTGAGGATGATATGCCGAACTAAATCGTAAATCTGTGCCCATAGCTTTTTGCAAACTAACCCAAAATCTATAAGTGAATCTTGGGTCTCGATCAGAAACTATGGATACTGGAATACCATGCAATCTTACAATCTCGTTTATATACATACTAGCAAGATGTTCAAGTGTATAAGTTTCTCGTATCGGTAAGAAATGAGCAGACTTGGTCAATCTATCAATAATGACCCAAATCTCATCTATGCCTTGAGAAACCTTGGGAAGACCAGTAACGAAATCCATGGTAATGTGCTCCCACTTCCATTCTAGAATTTCAAGTGGTTGCAATGGACCTTTTGGCACTTGATGCTCCGCCTTGACCTCGTTGACAAGTTAGACACCTTGAGATAAACCCCGCTATCTCTCTCTTCATATTGCTCCACAAAAAATGTATATCGAAGATCATGATACATTTTGGTACTCCCATGATGGATTGTAAATGGTGTGTTGTGCGCCTCCATCATGATTTTATACTTTAACTCAGGGTTGTTAGGAACACAAAGTCTGGAGTTGACTCAAAATATTCCTTCATCATCAATTCTTTCTTCCGGCATAGCACCTTCTTGCATTTTCTTTCTCATACGCATCAGCTCCAGGTCTGTAGCTTGAGCAGCTTTAACCTTATCGATTAAAGTTAGTTCTACTCGTACATTCGCCATCATCACGTGGGTGCCTGGAGTCTTTATCTCTATCTCCATCCTTTGCAAGTCATCCAAAATGGGCCTTTACGTTGACAATATCGTACTCGTACCCGCATATGATCTTCTACTTAATGTGTCAGCTACCACGTTCGCTTTTCCAGGATGGTATTGGATGGTACGATCATAATCTTTCAACAGTTCAAGCCAACGTCACTGTCGCATGTTGAGTTCCTTTCGAGTGAAGAAATATTTGAGGCTTTTATGATCCGTAAAGATCTCCACTTTCTCCCCATACAAATAATGCCTCTAAATCTTTAGTGCAAAAACGACTGCTGCCAACTCTAGATCATGAGTAGGATAATTCCTCTCACATTCTTTGAGTTGTCGTGAGTCATAGGCTATAACTTTCCCATGTTGCATGAGAACACAACCTAACCCTTTGCCCGAAGCATCACTGTAGATGACAAATCCCTCCGATCTAGATGGTATTGTCAGAATAGGTGCTGAAATGAGTCTCCTCTTGAGTTCTTGAAAACTCTTCTCACATTCCTCGCTCCAACCGAATTTTGTATCTTTCCGAGTTAGCTGAGTTAAGGGAGTAGCGATTCGAGAAAACCCTTCTGTGAATCTCCGATAATAACCAGCTAAGCCGAGAAAGCTACGTACTTCGGTCACTGATTTAGGTTGCTCCCAGTTTTGAATAGCTTCAATCTTTGCTGGGTCAACAGATATTCCATAACTTGACACCACGTGCCCAAGGAATGCTACTTCCTCAACCAGAACTCGCATTTCTTCAACTTGGCATAAAGCTTATATTCACAAAGCTTTTGGAGTATCAGCCTCAAGTGTTGCTCATGATCTTCACGGCTTTTGGAATAAATAAGGATGTCATTAATGAAGACGACCACAAAGTGATCCAAATATTCATTGAATACTCGGTTCATCATATCCATGAAGGCAGCAGGAGCAGTAGTCAATCCAAAAGACATGACTAGGAATTCATAATGCCCGTACCAAGTTCTGAAAGCTGTCTTTGGAATGTCATCGGTTCTAATCTTCAATTAGTGATAATCGGAACGAAGATCAATCTTTGAAAAGAATTTGGCTCCTTGTAACTGGTCAAACAGGTCATCAATACATGGCAATGGGTACTTATTTTTTATGGTTACATGGTTCAACTCCCGATAATCAATACAGAGTCGCATACTCCCATCTTTCTTTTTCACGAATAGAATAGGAGCACCCCAAGGAGACGTACTAGGTCGAATGAAACCGATGTCTAAAAATTCCTGCAGTTGGGTCTTTAACTCCTGAAGTTCAATAGGAGCCATTCGATATGGGCTTTGGAAATAGGTTTTGTACCGGGTTCAAGGTCGATACAAAATTTAATTTCACGCTCTCGGGGTAGACCAGGAAGTTCTTCAGGGAATACGTTAGGAAATTCATTAACAATAGAAATATCATTCAAAATTGACGTATTTTTATTTAGATCCGTGACATGAGCTAAGAAAGCTTGACATCCGTTTTTCAATAAACGAATAGCTTTATGGCTTGAGATGATAGTTATTGATTTTAATGGTTTGGTTGCTTGAATTCGCATAATAGGTTGGTTAGGAATATGAAAGCTAATAACCTTACGAAAACAATCAATTTTTACATGATGAGTAGTTAACCAATCAATCCCTAGAATCACGTCAAATGCAAGTATTTTTAATGAAATAAGATCGATAGGTAATGTGAGGGTACCGATTTGAACTAAACAAGACTTATAAACAGTGGATGTAATGAAGGTTTCTCCAACGGAGTTTCAACAAATAAGTCAAAGTCCAATTTCTCCGGAGTCAAATTTAAACGTTGAGCGCATGTAGGAGAAATAAAAGAATGGGTAGAACCAGTATCAAATAAGGTATAGACTTTGCTAGAGTTTATGATAAGCTTACTCGTGATGACCTCGTTCGGGTTCCTTGCTTTCTGGGAGGTCACAACAAACGCTCTCCCTTGCACTACCGACTTTGACTTTTCTAGGACGGCCTTTTGTGCCTCTATCCTAGCTGAACTTGTCTTCGGTGAACGACAAAATCGGGCTAGGTGACCTTTTCTTCCACAATTATAACATGCTTTAGACGGCATCGTGCAGTTTGGACTAATGTGTCCCTCCCCTCCACATTTGAAGCATATAATAGGTGGTCGTTCTCCTTCCTTCACAACGGGTGCTGGTGCTGACGTCTTTCTATCATTATTGAATCTCCTATTTTTGAAATGTCCATTTTTATTGTTTTGGCCCTAATTACCACCGAAGTGGTTACCATTTATGGCATACTGATTCCCTCCACGCTTGTTGTCACCGCTTTGATGACTGCTCTCACTGGTATTATCATTTTATCGCGTTCCAATAACTGAGACCTATTAAAAACATCTGAATACAAACACAGTTTATGAGAGATAAGATATTGATGTATCTCGGGTTTCAAACCTCTTAGAAATATTCGCGTCATTCTCTCTTCATTCTCAACCAAATGGGACGCAAACCGGGATAGCTCGGCAAACTTGGCTTCGTACTGCGACACGATCATGTTGTTTTGCTCCAGTTTAATGAACTCTACCTCTTTCATATGAAGAATACTTTCGGGAAAGTACTTGTCGTTGAACAGTTCTTGAAACTTCTCCCAAGACATCTTTTGTGCGGCAGGTTGGGTACGCTTTACAGATTTCCACCAGTAATCTGCCTCTGCCTGCAACATGAAGGTGGCGAAGAGAACCTTTTTTCTCCTAGGAGCAACCCAAGACATGAAATATCTTATTGATCTGTTTTATCCACGTCTCCGCCTTAAGAGGTTTTGGCTCTCCAAAAAACTCCGGTGGTCCCAGCTCCTTGAACTATTTGGCGGTGGACAAATCGAGAGTTGCTGTTTTTCCACAGTATTTTGGACAAGAGCCACTCTCACCTGATGTTGCATGAATTGCATAAAGCCTCGGAACATTCCATCATTCATCATTTGGTCGGTGTTGTTGTTTGCATGAGGATTGTCGCCTTCTTGATGCACATTGTCACGGTTATTGATCTGTGGAGACTCAACGGTCTCCGTGCTCCATTGATGTTCTCAACACTCTCGGATGCCATTTTCAAAATCGCCACAAAACAAGGGTTAATTAACATATCACATATTATCCCTATACTACGACCAACCAATTAAATACCAAATAAACTTAGGTAAGTCATACTAGCGAAGGAATTCCCGTCTCTCCTCCTAGTTCTTGTCTCACATCTTAGCCAGGATCATATCCTAAGCTTTGATACCATAAGCTGTGGACGCCCCAAAATAGGTATACATCACCTATCCTGAGTCGCCAAATACATGGTACAAAATACAAATACAATCTTTAATATACAACAAAAGAGCTGTGAGTTTTAATACAAATATTGTCTTCTAGACAATATCCACTCTCAGAATAAGTCCTCATTACATTTATTGTCACGCTATTTAACAGAATAGTGAGGACTACTAATGCTATCCTCTAGACCGTCACTCCATTCCCCGACTAATCCCCGCTACGTTCTCATTTCCTGAAGAGAACAATGAAAGCAAAAGGGTGAGCTCAACTAGCCTAGTAAGAAATATTATGACTAAGTTAATGCAGAATAAATTATCATTAGTCTTCAACAATATTAAACTGATAAAATACAATAGACATCAAGTTTAACTGGAACGGAACAAGCAATCCATTAAAAGAGTCAAGTAGAGAATAAAATCTACTATCTTTTATGATTTAAAAGGTTTTTCATTACTTTTATCGCTGGGACTCAGCTTAATAAATAATCCACATCTTCGAATCACCCCTGCACTACAGCCAAGGATATTCTTTAGCATCACGACCACAATTATCCATGCACTACGGGTCAAGGACATTCGTGTATTCATCAATGGTTATGATCATGCCAACAATTGTCCATCAATGCACTACGGGCCAATGAGGACTTTTATCACATCATTTATAACATTACGGTCAATATTATACCGAATAATCCCTGATCCTAATCATACCAAGTCCATTTATGCACTACAGGCCACAGATGACTTTCAAAAAAAATATAAACATGAGGATGATGACAATGATATAAGAATTCAATAAAACAATTTCACGAATTAATTTATCCAGGAACTAATAACATCCAAATTGTCAACATGATACTTCTTTGTAGAGTAAAATTCAAGAATACTCAGAAGAATATTTCCATGAAAAGATACTGGATGAAGCGCAAATATCAAGGATATTCTACTAATTTCATGGAGTATAGAAGTCAAAACTTTAACCAACTGAGTATAATAAGAAATGGAATAACAAAAGAAATCACCAAGCATGCGGTAGACCGCACAGGTAGGTTATTCCAACAGAAATAATAAAGACGGAACCAGGTCCAGTGTAAAACGCACAGATAGGATATTCCAACAGAATAATAAAGACGGAACCAGGTCCGGCGTAAAACGCACAGACATGATATTCCAATAGAATAATAAAGACGGAACCAGGTCTGGCGTAAAGCACAGACAGGATATTCCAACATAATAATAAAAGCGGAACCCAGAGTGCGGCGTAAAGCACAGACAGGATGTTCCAACAGAATAATAAAGACGGAACCAAGTCCGGCGTAAAGCACGAACAGGATGTTCTAACAGAATAATAAAGAATGGAATAACAGAAGAATGTCACCATGTATGCGGTGCCAGACAACTGAGTTATTCAAAGATAATAATAAAGAATGGAATAATAGAAGTTCTCTTCATGAAGACGAAAGAAAGAAATAATACCCTTACCTTTGAAAGAAACTGGATATAAGAAGTAGGAGGCAGCTTCTTCTTCTTCTATAGATTTTCTCTCTACAATTTCTCTCTATAATATTTACTCTATAGCTTTAGTGAATTGGTGATAAATGAAGAAAGAATGAGCTTCTATTTATAGAAATATATAGTTTAAATAATTGCACGTTTTGGGGCTCAAAAAATTACAGTACAATACCTCCAACTTTTTCTTTATTTTTGATTTAGTCATGCAAGTATTATCAAACTTGCACCACCTCCCCTAATAGTAAATAATGTGATTCAATAGTAAATCATGTGAATCAATAGTTCTAGACATGTGAAAATACGAATTACAGTATAGTACCTCCATCTACACCTCCATTTTTATCTTAGTCATGCAAGTATTATCAATCTTGCACCAACTCCCCTAATAGTAACAAGAATGTGAAACAATAGTATACACATATGAACAAATAGTTATAATCATGTCAAATAATAGCAATCAATTGCTCATTTATCCGGTTAAATACCCGATTGGTCAATATAACGTCCATACATCAATTATTATCGAAATAAATGTCGATTTTCACTAACACAAATAATTCCAACACAATGAAACTATTTTTATCAAAAATATAAATTTTGAAATATTGAAGTTTGACTTTTCCCAAAAAAGTCAACTGTTGACTTTTTGACCAAATAGTAAAACCTGGAAAATTTTGTGTTATAGTCTATTTTCACTAATTTCATCGTTCCGGACTCAAATATCACGTCCGCGTCTCCAAATTCAACTTTGAGCACAACTTCAATTTTAATAACATTCATCATTAATATTATAACCCACAATATTTATCAACCAGGTCGTTCCTAGGAAAGAGGGGGCTTTCCAATAAGGATTTCTCCCTATTAGCGCGCAATTAGGTGACCAAACCTCTCCTTGACAGAACTTCTAGACATTGTAAATATTACAATTTAATAATATGAATAACTTTTCCGTCTCAATTATTGATTTAATAAAATAACATATTATGCAGATGATACTGTGACATTAATTGAATCAATAATATGAGAGATATGATGCAACAATTACTATAGCAATAATTGAGTTTAACTGAGTGACTTCTCACGTAAGCATCAATAATCAATACCGTGTGCTACTATGCAACCACGCGACATTACACTTATACTTTTACTACCGAGTAGTTCAAACAAAGATAATCTGTGAAACTTCCACCGTTATTTTCATAAATATATTTTTGTCATTTTCTCAATCCAAATAATAATTCTATTGTGGGGTCCACCAATGATTCTTGTAGATTATACGAATATTCCCTCGCTAAAACGAATATTCTCCCGACCAATCGAATATAATATAACAACTTGCATACTTTGCCGAATTTATAAATACTACCCACAACTATAACATTATAACAAATTCTTTCCATAATATTTAAAAATGATAATTATAGAAAAATTATCTTTATTCATAAAAGTTGGGGTCTTACAATCTCCCTTCTTATGAAATTTCGCCCTCAAAACTAGGGTATATACCGGTATGTCGAATAGGTGAGGCTATCTGACTTCTTCTTCTCGATTCTAACTCCCAAGTCATTTCTTCCACGTCGTGGTTTCTCCACAAAACTTTGACTTGAGGTATAACCTTGGAGCGTAGAATATGATCCTTCTTATCCAAGATTTTAACATGGAACTCTTCATATGTTAAATATTCCTCTATCACATCCGGTTCTAATTCAATAATGTGGTTCGGGTCTTCCACATATTTACGTAACATGGATATGTGAAAAACGTTATGAACACGAGACATACTTGATTTCAGAAAGCGAGTCTATACGCCTACAGCGCTCCTACCGATCAAGGATTAAAATGGGCTAATGAATCGAGGATTGAGCTTTCCTCTCTTTCTAAATCTTGTAACTCTTTTCCATGGAGCAACACGTAACAACACATGATCTACAATATCGAATTCCACGTCCTTTCGATGAAGATCAGCATAACTCTTTTGTCGATCTTGTGAGGTTTTTTATCGTTGTCGGATTGTTTGAATCTTTTCCGTAGTCATACGTACCAAATCCCGGTCCCAACAACGTTGCTTCACCCACCTCATCCCAACATACCGAGAATGACACTTTCTTCTATACAACGCCTCGAATGGAGCCATGCCAATACTTGCTTGATAAGCGTTGTTGTAGGAAAACTCCACCAATGGTAAGAACTTGTCCCAACTTCCCTTGAAGTCAAGGACACGTAGTCTTAATAAATCTTCAAGAGTTTTAATAGTCCTCTCCGATTGTCCGTCCATCCGAGGATGATATGCTTAAACTAAATCGTAAATCTGTGCCCATAGCTTTTGCAAACTAACCCAAAATCTATAAGTGAATCTTGGGTCTCGATCGTAAACTATGGATCTTTGGAATACCATGCAATCTTACAATCTCGTTTATATACATACTAGCAAGATGTTCAAGTGTATAAGTTTTCAGATATCGGTAAGAAATGAGCGCAGACTTGGTCAATCTATCAATAATGACCCAAATCTCATCTATGCCTTGAGAAACCTTGGGAAGACCAGTAACAAAATCCATGGTAATGTGCTCCCACTTCCATTCTAGAATTTCAAGTGGTTGCAATGGACCTTTTGGCACTTGATGCTCCGCCTTGACTCGTTGACAAGTTAGACACCTTGAGATAAACCCCACTATCTCTCTCTTCATATTGCTCCACAAAAAATGTATATCGAAGATCATGATACATTTTGGTACTCCCATGATGGAAGAAGGAAGGGACAATAGGCTTGAGCTTGAGCTTGAGCTTGGAAGAAGGAAGGGACAATAGGCTTTTTAGCTTTTATGTTTTACACGTGAAGGAGAAAATGAAGAATAAATTGGACTCTAATTTTTGGGACAAGCAATTTAACTCAGTACTCTTGCAACATTAGACCATATACTGGTACACAACTCTTATTCTTATGCAATATTGTATACATATATCAACCATACATTATAACTTAGTGACAGAATATGATTTACATATTTAATATTTCAAGGTAGTAGATGTAATATGGAAATGTAACATACATACAATACCTGTATAATTTTTATCACACCGGTATACTTTATTAAAAAATAATAGCTTACAATATGTTCATGGTATATTATTTTAATATATACCCACATACATTTTGTCACATACACCTTTATGATGTATTTATAACCGATAGTTCCAATATGCTCAATCACATTGTTTCATACAATGTAGTTTAATAAGACTTAATATAAGGTTGTTATATATATTCACATAAATATCACACTACACTATATAATATAGTTGTATTTTATATTTTTAATTGTTGCCCACAAGCACATAATAGTCAATATAATTTTATTATATCAATAGCTTACTTGTTTCATGCTAAGGATAAGGATAATTTATTCGCATTATCTTAGTCATAATATTTCTTCTTTGGGCTAGTTGAGCTCACCCTTTCTTTCATTGTTCTCTTGTGAAATGAGAATATATTTGGGACTTAGTCGGGGAATGGAGTGATAATCCAGTATAAGGGGCTTTAGTAGTCCTCAATATTCTATGGAATAGTGTGATAATAATTATAATGAGGACTCCATTGAGTGTGGATATTGTCTAGATGATAATATTCTTATTAAAACTCTTAGATTATGTTTTGTCATTATTTTACATGGTCGTGGTATAATTAAGTTTATATTTGATTTCTGTAGTGTGTATCTGGCGACCCAGAATGGGTGATGTAAACCTGTTTTTGGTGGCGTCAAAGTTGGTATCAGAGCTTAAAGATATGATCCCTGGCTGAGATGTGAGACAAGAACTAGGAGGGGAGAGACGGGGAATTCCTTCGCTAGTATGACCTACCTAAGTTTATTTGTTATTTAATTGGTCGGTCAGAGTATAAGGATAATATGTGGCATGTCAATTAACCTTTGTTTTAAAGATATATTCTAGAATGATATCTAAAATACAGGAGATGAAAAATGGGAAAATCATGATACATAGGAAATAACCGGGAAGGTACAATCCGAAAAGAAAGCAAGGTATTCTCATCTCTTCGAACTACCAGGTACGTAAATTTTGAGGGCGAAATTTCATATGGAGGAGAGATTGTGAGACCCCAAATTTTATGAAATGAAAGTATTCAATTTTCTTATAATTATTCTATTTAGTAAATGGTTAAATTGATAAAAGGTTAAAGTTAAGGGTGATATGTGAAAATTTTTCAAAGTGAGTAAGTTGTCATAAAATAATCGGTGGTAAAAGTACAGTAATACGCTTGGTTGCATAGTAGCACACGGCATTGATTATTGATGCTTACTTAAGAAGTCACTCAGTTATACTCAATTATTGCTACAGTAATTGCTACATCATATCTCTCATATTATTGATTCAATTATTGTCACAGTATCATCTGCATAATGTGTTATATTATTAAATCAATAATGGAGACGGCAAAGTTATTTATATTATTATTTGCAATATTGACAATGTCTAGAAGTTCTATCAAGGAGAGGTTTGGTCACCTAATTGCACGCCAATAAAGAGAAATCCTTATCGGAAAGCCCCCCTCTTCAGGAATGACCTAGTTGTTAAATATTGTGAGTTATAATATTAATGATGAATAAGTCCGTGTTGATTAAAGATGAAATTGATTGTTCCATTGTGTTAGAATTATTAGTGTTAGTGAAAATTGACATTTATTTCCGATAATAATTGATGTGTGGATGTTATATTGACTAATCGATAATTCAACAGGATAAATGAGTAATTAATTGCTATTAATTCACATGTTTATAACTATTTGTTCACATGTGTGTACTATTGATTCACATTCTTTTACTATTAGGGGAGTTGCTATAAGATTGATAATACTTGCATGACTAAGTTAAAAATGGATGTATAGTTGAACGTATTATACTATAATTAATTTTTTTCACATGTTTAGAAATATTGAGTCACATGATTTACTATTGATTCACATGATTTACTATTAGGGGAGGTGGTGCAAGTTTGATAATACTTGCAGGACTAAATTAAAAATGAAGAAAAAGAGGGAGGTATTATACTGTAATATTTTAAGCCCCAAAATGTGCACTTATTGAAATTATATTTTCCTATAAATAGAAGCTCATTCTTCCTTCATTTCTCACCAATTCACTAAAGCTATAGAGCAATTATTATAGAGATAAATTAAAGAGAGAAAGAAGAAGAGAAGTCTGTTACCTCACTATTCCAGTATCCAGTTTTCTTCTGAGGTAAGAGGTATTATTTCCTTCGTATTCATGAAGAGAGCTTCTGTTATTCCATACTTTATTATTATGTTGGAATAACATGTCTATGTAACGCCCCAGAAAATCGAACCTTTATAAATTCTTTTAATAATGAATAAAATAATATAATTTATTATTATTACGTGTGGATAAGATGAATGTCGTTATATAACCTAGAAACGTTGGAATGTCATAGTATTTTAACTACGTGGGAGAATTAAAGTGTTTAAATTTCTAAGACGAAAATAAAAGCTTTCCGAGAAATTTTTCGAAAAACACTATTCATAGATTTCTGCTCGAGAATTATTTTTGAACTTTCGAGAAATACGTAATGTTATAATATCAAGGTGATATGGATTATGTAATAATATCCTAAGTATGGAAAACGTAATATTTCACATGCGGACTTAATTTGGGAACGTTAGGTTTATTAAGCGTTAAAGGAAGAAAGTTGTGATCGTATAATGTGTATTCATTATATGAAGGTAATGAATGTAAGTATGATACGACGTACTGTACTATTATGTATGAAGAATTAGATAACGTATTTTACGAATTAATATACAAGCTAGCATATGAGGATTATACATGGGGTATAAATGTTAAGTTGTTTAATCTAAGGTAATGGACTTGTAGGATTATTAGCCTAATAAGAGAAGTCCAATAGAAGGTGACAATCAAGCCCAAGTGTTTGTTAAATCATAAGTCCAAACTTTTGTAATGGAAGCCCAATAAGGAATTAGCTAAATTAATTAGCAAGCCCAATGATAAGCCATGACCCATGGGGAAAACCAAGTGAGAAATGGGTAGACTTGATGGGCAAACATTTTGTGTGGTGACCAAGTGTTGTGATGATCAAGTAATAGAAGTGGCTAGCAAGTAGACTTGGTTCATAAGCAATGAATAGGAAGGAGGTGTACTAAGGGGGTGATTAAAGGAGGTGGAATGTCCAATTGACTATAATGCCCTAGCTTTTGGTTGCCTATAAATAGAGAAGCCTGACTTCATTTGTTGGTTGTTCAATTTCTCCCAACTACTCTCAAAGATAAGCAACTTAATTGTTAGAGAGAATAAGCCACATAAGCAATTATAAGCCACTTCAACCTTTGCTAGATTTTCCAAAGTGAAGTGAAGTAATAGTCTTCAAGGGTAAGACTCATATCTATTATCTTCATCTCTTCTATGATAGGATTGACAGAGAAGGGAGATCGCTTGTTAAGAATATGTAATAGGTTATTAAGGAATAAACTTAAGCTGAATAAGTTGAATACGCAACTTGAATTTTAATAAGTTGCTAGAATCATGAAGAACTTATCATATATTTGTCATATGATGTTAGTATATTGAATATAGCATGAGAACATTGATTGATGGACTTAAGTTCATAGTAAGTCATAAGCATGAGGAATTGTAGTTCATAAGTTAAATAAGTCATTGACTTATGAGAATAAGTCAAAACCTACCGTGATTATAAGTTGGTGTAATAAGTAACTTGTAATGATCATATGTTGGTTAAAATCCATTTAGAATCATTAAGAATCTAGTTTTGCCGGAATTCATACGATTGGACGATAATCGTCGAATCCGTGAAATTCTCAGAATGGAAGTCGTATTTTGTGTTTGAAGTTGGAAACGTTGCTTTTCGATGGAGACAAGTCATATTTGGCATTATAGAGTTGCAGACTCAAAAATGACCGAGTTCCGACTTAGAACGAAGAAACGAGCGTTGAACGTTTAAAGACGTTTATCGTTTTCGTTAAAAATTAACTCATAGGTGAAATTTTAGCAAACGAAGTCAAATAGATAAAATTGTTACACGAACGCATAGAGTATGTAATTTGTGAATCGTAGGCTTTTAAACGAGCCAATTCAGACTTATAATGAAGAAGTTATGAGTCTGGGAGTTTCGTAAAATTTTCAAAAATTGCAAACTATCTCGAGAGATGCAGAGTTCAGCCGCGCCAACCTAAGGCCAAATGACCAAATGAGTGGCCGTAAGTAAGTGCCGAAAGACATCTGAATAACTTCAAGCCACGACACGAGATAAAGCTAAAGTGTAGTACATACATGATCCGGATGTTAGACAAACTAACAAAGTGATATGATGATATGAAGAAGAAAGTGGGTGGTGTCGCAGCACCAACCCTAGGCAATGGTCAGTAAAGTATGTTTTCAAGTACAGAATGAAAGAAAACTTGTTAGTAATAAACTAAGATATAAGCGTAACATTGTTAAGGCATTGTAAGACACTTAGGTATGATGATTAAGAGTTAATAATCAATTGAAGATGAATGAAATGTGAATGACGTAATGAAAGCCGGAAACCCATAATAGTAGATCTAAGTCAGGATTTACATTGAGATGAAAGGTAAGATATAATAGTATACATACTTGATTATATATGACCTAATGTAGTACGTTATATGATCATGTATTGTAGAAACGTAGAGACTTAAAGTGTATGTGTGTTAATTAGTAAGCAGACGCTGAAGGTAAGTATTATAACCCTTGTTCCAGTTCAGTCTTGACAAGTTTTGTAATTCATGTATTCTTTCACATGAAGTCTTGAATGATGAAGTCTAAAGCCAACTCTTTCGGGTAGACTTATATTATGATTCTGTCAAGCATGATTTATGTTTACCGAGTTATATTGGTATGGTTTTCAATCAAAGACCAAGTATGCTAAAATGTTTTTGTCGTTTAACAACAGGCACGTGAGGTTGGCACAACTTAAACGTATACATGTTTAATGAATGTAGTGTTGATCAACATAGAGTACTATGGGCTGATCACCCAGAAGTGCTCGTAAGCTATGTCGGACTTACGGACTTAGTGTCGGATGTCCTTTTCAAAAGAAATTATGAACTGTTCATAGTTTTGAGCCTTAGTTGATATTCTACTGAATATTGTTTTTGGAAAAAGCGTTGAATGAAAAAAAGTGCTATTTTGAATTATCGATAGTACTTCGTAACTATTGTTCAGTTACTAAAGATATATGAGTTCTATGTTTCAAGCATGTTGTTTATTAGAATTGAAGTACTTGTTGAGCTAGTCATGCTCACTCTTGCTTGAACCATATGAACACAACCAAGATCGAAAGCGGATCAAGGCTCGAGAAAAGGACAAGGGCAAGGCGAAGATGAACCCTTAGATTGCTTATGTAATAGAATAGTTGAATGTCTGTAATATATTGAATATTATGACAATAACAAACGAATGGGTTACAAAGAACTTCAGAAATGTAATATTATTATGGATATATAGAAGTTATATTAGTCCTTTTGAGACTATTCAATTGAATGAATGAATGGTAGTACCGTGTAACACCATCTGTCGGGATGGAAGAAACCCGAATTTGGGGGCGTCACAAGTTGGTATCAAAGAATTAGGTTATAAATCTTAAGGGGGGATTAAAAACCTTAAGTCATAACCTTAAGAGAGGTCAAAGAAGTAAAAGAAGAAAATAACCTTATAAAATTGCATTATGATTATGTTATGTGTTTTTATTAATCTACTGACATGTACTAATCAACTTAATTATTTTGTGTAGATGTCAGGAGTAAATGGAATGTATGTAGATGGTCAGGCCATTAGTGAAGAGTCGATGAACCAAGTAGAGGTTATACCGAACCCTATAGCAGCAGAGCCAGATGTAGTGATTATTGAGTCTGGAGACTCAGATGATGCTGACTACATGTCAGTATTCAATGGGATGATAGAGGAGGAAGTGGAGACAATGTCCTTTAATCCAGTGGCTATAGCAGCGGATATAGCTCCTGGGGGGTCAATGATCTCTCTATTTATGTCAGTATTGGATAGAAATATCCATTACTGTCAGGAAGACAAGGAGTTGAAAGCAGAGCTCCAAATGGTTATAGAGGACAAGACTGATGTCGAGTCCATGTGGGAGCAGGAACATGACGAGAGGATTTTGGCTAAGGACAAAGTCGATGAGTTAAAACATGAGGTCTTTGAGATCAAGGAGGAGCTAAAGACCAAGGTGCAGAAGATAGGGAGAATCTCCTATATCCATAGGAGTTCTCACACATATTTCAATGAGCAGTAGCTTGGTTATCCTCAGAGGTAGGGGGACGCCAGCATACTATCAGCCGTGATAATATTGTCGGTCTTGCCAAGGTAGATTTTGAGAATGCCTTGAGGTAGATGTAGACAAGTAGTAGCTAGAGTAGTTTTAGTATGTAAATATTTTGTAATTAGTAGTGACGTAAAGCCCTTTTGTATAGTAAAGGTTAGTCTTTGTAAATCCCAATTTTGGAAAGTAATAATGAAAGTAATTGTAATCACTTAGGTATGTAACTAACCGATGTAGTATTATACTATGAAGAATGAATATAAGTCCTTTTTATGGAAAGCAATGAGTTATGGATGTTGGAGTTATTGTTAATATTAATGATAACTAATTAAAGAAGGAATAATAATGAAATATGTTTATTGTATCAGCAAAATGCCGCTAAGAAGAGTGCAACGTAATCAAGGTGCGAGCGTAAATCAACCGTAGGGAGGTCCGGTTAATCCGATACATGAGTTTATTAATTTAATAATTTTATAATAGAACAGGGCTAATATCCTCAGTAAATCGAGGAGTAGCACGAGCTACTACCTTTAAGGATTTCAAGAGCGTGGGTCCGCCGGAGTTCAAAGGAACTACGGACCCTATTGAAGCCAAAACTTGGGTTAAGGAGATAGAGAAGGCATTTGTAATAGCAAATGTCGATGAGGCCCAAAAGGTTTCCTTTGCAACCTATATGATAAAGGGAGAGGCCAACTTTTTGTGGGAAGCCAATCAGGCTACGGCCGGGATAGCGAATCTGACGTGGGAGAAGTTAAAGGAGATATTCTTCAAGAACTACTTTCCCACGAGCATTTAAGGGAGGATGGAGATGCGGTTTTTGGAGTTAAAACAAGGGGACATCACGGTTCCCCAATACGCCGCAAAGTTTAATGAACTAGCCAGGTTTGCTCCACATCAAGTGGATACTGAGGTGAGGAAGGCGCGACGGTTCGAGCAGGGCTTGAAACCCTGGCTCTATAATCGTATATCAGTTTTCCAAAGTACTTCTTTTGGGACCATTTTAGAGAAGGCAATAATCGCCGAGGGTGGTAGTGAAGCTTTAATTTAATACCACAAGGACAAGAAGAGCAAGGTTAAAGTAGATGGGAGAGTAAAGATCGAGGGAGCCAGTGGTAGTGGCGAGGGTCAGAAGAGGAATGTATTTAGCTTTGGGAATACCGAAGTGAAGCAAGGAGACCCGAAGAGAAGAATGGAGGCCTGCAAGACCTGTGGTAAGACTCACTTAGGAGTCTGTCTCAAGGGGAAGGTCGTCTGTTACAACTGTGGACAGGAGGGGCATATTGCGGCTAATTTTCCGAGTCCGAAGAAGAAACACAGATGCTTTGTGTGTGGATCAACTGACCACGTGGCAAAGAACTTCCCGAAGAAGGGGACGAACAGGAATCAGGGCGCTAATAGCGGTAAGTTAGCTATTAGTGGACCAGCGCAGCCGGGTAGGTCGATGGGTCATACCTTTAACATGAAAGTCCAAGATGCAGTCGCATCAGGGGACGTCGCCACAGGTATTATTCTGATCAATGATATTAATGCGTACGTGCTGTTTTTTTCGGGTGCTACTTGTTCGTTTATAGGATGCGATTTTGATAGACGATTAGGATTACTTCCCGAAAAGTTGCCTATACCTTTAAATATTAAGGTAGCAAATGAAGAAATAATTCCTGTTGAAGATGTTCATAAGAGTTGTTGTATAGATATACGGGGTTGTAAATTATCGGTAGATTTGTTACCGATAAAGTTAGGAGAATTCAATGTAATTCTTGAAATGGATTGGTTAGTAAACCATGGGGCAATTATAGATTGTCAAAATAAATGTGTGAACATTAAGACGTTAGAACAACCTCGGGTAGTATTTTACGGTAATAGATCGCCGGGACGTTCGTGTTGTCTAACCATGACACAAACTAGGAAATTACTGAGAAAGGGATGCGTAGGTTATCTGTGTTATGTTGTTGATACCCAGAGAGTGGTAGCAACCATGGAACAAATACCTGTAGTGAGAGAATTTGTCGATGTATTTTCAGAGTGAATTATCGGGTCTTCCACGGATAGGGAGACAAAGTTTGTGATAGACATTGTGGGAGAGCGGCACCAGTTTCAAAAGGCACCGTATCGTATGGGCGCTTGAGTGGAGATGAAGGAGTTGATGGTGCGATTGCAAGAACTATTAGATAAGAAGTACATTCAACCAGGAGTGTTTCACCGTGAGAACACTGATCTTGTTTGTCAAGAAGAAGGATGGATCGTTAAGACTATGTATCGACTATCGAGAGTTGAAAAAGTTAACTATAAAGAATAAATACCCATTGCCCGAGGATCGATGATCTCTTTGATCGATTGAAAGGGGCTAAGTATTTTCTAAAATAGATTTAAGAATGGGGTATCATCAATTGAAGGTTAGGAAGGAGGATGTGCCAAAGACAAAATTCGAGGACTCGTTATGGTCATTACGAGTTCCTGGTGATGTCGTTTGGGTTGACAAATGCACCAGCTGCATTTATGGATATGATTAATAGAGTGTTCAAATAATATTTAGACAAGTTCATTGTGGTGTTTATAGATGATATTCTAGTCTATTCTAAGACGCCAGAAGATCATGCTGAACACCTTAGATTAGTGTTGGAGACACTAAGAAAGGAGAAGTTTTATGCGAAATTCACTAAGTGTGAATTTTTGTTGGAGAAGGTACAGTTTTTAGGTCATGTCATTGACTATGAGGGAATTTCAGTAGAACCAGCGAAGGTGAAAGCCGTGATGAATTGGGAACAGCTGAAAATGCCGACTGAGGTGCGGAGTTTCCTAGGGTTAGCGGGTTACAATCGAAGATTCATCCAGGATTTTGCGAAGATAGCTACTCCGTTGACTAACTTAACAAGGAAGACGGTGAAATACGCTTGGACTGACAAGTACGAGGACAGTTTTCAAGAACTAAAGAAGAGATTGAGTGAAGCGCCTGTTTTGTCATTGCCCGACGACATAAGAAATTTTGTAGTTTATAGCGATGCTTCGCATAGAGGACTTGGTTGCGTGCTCATGCAGTATGGCAAGGTCATTGCGTATGCATCTAGGAAGTTGAAGGATTATGAGAAAGTTTATCTTACCCATGATCTAGAACTGGCCGCAGTAGTTTTTGCTCTAAAGATATGGAGACATTATCTTTATGGAGAAAAATGTGAGATATACACGGACCACAAGAGTCTGAAATATATCTTCACACAAAAGGAGTTGAATACGAGGCAGAGGAGATGGCTGGTGTTGATAAAGGATTACAACTTTGAAATCCTGTATCATCTGGGAAAAGCCAATGTAGTTGCCGACGCCTTAAGTAGAAAGGGTCGGGAAAAGTTGTCTTTGTTAACGGCTCAAACTGAGTTGATAACAGAGATGGCTAGGATGGAGTTGGAAGTGAAGCTGTCAAGTGAAGGAGGTCAAATGTTATTTATGACGGAGATGCAATCTTCCATCATAGAGAGAGTTAAAGAGGTACAACTCAAAACGGATGAGTGTAACCGGATGAGGGAGCGGCTGACCAATGAAAAAGATAGTAAGTATAGTCTTGATAATGAGGGATTATTGAGATTTGAAGGAAGAATTTGGGTTCCGAATGAGACAGAATTAAAGGAGCAGGTTCTACAAGAGGCTCACAGTTCGAGGTTTTCAATTCATCCTGGTAGCACTAAGATGTATCAAGATCTTCGACAGAGTTTCTGGTGGCCGAACATGAAGAGAGAGATAGCCAAGTATGTGAGTAGGTGCTTAACTTGTCAGAGAGTTAAGGCCGAACATCAACGACCAAGTGGCTTGTTATAGTCATTGGAAATTCCAAAGTGGAAATGGGAGAATATAACGATGGATTTTGTGGTAGGACTTAGCAACGAAAGGGTATGATGCGATTTGGGTAATAGTGGATCGATTGACGAAGTCGGCTCACTTTTTACCAATTAGGGTTAAGTATAACTTAGACCAATTAGCTAGACTTTATATTAAGGAAATAATTTCTAGACATGGAGCACCAGTATTGATTGTGTCAGATCGTGACCCACAATTCACATCAAACTTTTGGAGGAGTCTACAAGAGCGATTGGGAACGCATTTGAAAGTCGAGAGTCTGGCGTATCATCCACAAACGGATGGACAGAGCGAGAGAACAATTCAGACTTTATAAGATATGCTAAGATCTTGTGTCATGGATTTCAAGGGTAGTTGGGATGATCATCTACCATTAGTGGAGTTTGCGTATAACAATAGTTATCATACAAGTATAGGTATGCCGCCTTACGAAGATTTGTAGGGGAGGAAATGCAGAATGCCACTGTATTGGGATGAGGTAGGAGAACGCCGAATGCTAGGACCTGAATTGGTGCAGCAAACAGTGGACATTGTTAAACTGATACAGATGCATTTGGTAGCAGCTCAAGACAGACAGAAGAAGTTTATGGATTCGCATAGAGAGAATAGAGAATTTGAAGTAGGTTCGTACGTCTTTCTGAAGGTATCTCCCTTGAAAGGAAAGATACGCTTTGGAAAGAAGGGGAAGTTAAGTCCGTGGACCTTTTTAAGTATTAAAACGGGTGGGTGTGGTAGCTTATATGGTAGCGTTACCTCCATATCTAGAACGAATACATAACGTGTTTCACGTGTCGGTATTGCGTCCTTATAAGCCGAATTATAAGCACGTAATAGAGTATGAACCTATTCATATCGAGAAGGACTTAACGTACGAGGAAATGCCGATTCAAATTGTCGATAAAAAAGAACAAGTTCTGCGAAATAAAGTCATACCTTCCGTGAAGGTGATATGGAAGAACCACGATGCAGAAGAAACAACATGGGAGTTAAAAGAATGATGAAAAAGAATTACCCTCATTTGTTTGTGTAATTTTTTTTATATAGCGAGATTCTGGGGACAGAATTCTTATAAGGGGGAGAGAATGTAACGCCCCAGAAAATCGAACCTTTGTAAATACTTTTAATAATGAATAAAATAAAATTATTTATTATTATTACGTGTGGATAAGATGAATGTCGTTCTATAACCTAGAAACGTTGGAATGTTGTAGTATTTTAAATATGTGGGAGAATTAAAGTGTTTGAATTTTTAAGACGAAAATAAAAGCTTTCTGAGAAATTTTCTGAAAAACACTATTCATAGATTTCTGCTCGGGAATTATTTTTGAACTTCTGAGAAATACGTAAGGTTATAATATCAATGTGATATGGATTATGTAATAATAACCTAAGTATGGAAAACGCAATATTTTGCATGTGGACTTAATTTGGGAACGTTAGGTTTATTAAGCGTTAAAGGAAGAAAGTTGTGATCATATAATGTGTATTCATTATATGAAGGTAATGAATGTAAATATAATACGACGTATTGTACTATTATGTATGAAGAATGAGATAACGTATATTACGAATTAATATACGAGCTAGCATATGAGGATTATATATAGGGTATAAATATTAAGTTGTTTAATCTAAGGTAATGGACTTGTAGAATTATTAGCCTAATAAGAGAAGTCCAATAGAAGGTGATAATCAAACCCAAGTGTTTGTTAAATGATAAGTCCAAACTTTTGTAATGGAAGCCCAATAAGGAATTAGCTAGATTAATTAGCAAGCCCAATGATAAGCCATGATCCATGGGGCAAACCAAGTGAGAAATGGGTAGACTTGATGGGCAAACATTTTGTGTGGTGACCAAGTGTTGTGATGATTAAGTAATAGAGGTGGCTTGCAAGTAGACTTAGTTGATAAGCAATGAATAGTAAGGAGGTGATTAAAGGAGGTGGAATGTCCAATTGACTATAATGCCCTAGCTTTTGGTTGCCTATAAATAGAGAAGCCTCACTTCCTTTATTGGTTGTTCAATTTCTCCCAACTCCTCTCAAAGATAAGCAACTTAATTGTTAGAGAGAATAAGCCACAAAAGCAATTATAAGCTACTTCAACCTTTGCTAGATTTTCCAAAGTGAAGTGAAGTAATAGTCTTCAAGGGTAAGACTCATATCTATTATCTTCATCTCTTCTATGATAGGATTAATAGAGAAGGGAGATCGTTTGTTAAGAACATGTAATAAGTTATTAAGGAATGAACTTAAGCCGAATAAGTTGAATAAGTAACTTGAACTTTAATAAGTTGCTAGAATCATGAAGAACTTATCATATGTTTGTCATATGATGTTAGTGTATTGAATATAGCATGAGAACATTGATTGATGGACTTAAGTTCATAGTAAGTCATAAGCATGAGGAATTATAGTTCATAAGTTAAATAAGTCATTGACTTATGAGAATAAGTCAAAACCTACTTTGATTATAAGTTGGTGTAATAAATAACTTGTAATGATCATATGTTGGTTAAAATCCATTTAGAATCATTAAGAATGTAGTTTTGCCGGAATTCACACGATTGGACGATAATCGTCAAATTCGTGAAATTCTCGGAATGGAAGTCGTATTTTGTGTTTGAAGTCGGAAACGTTGGTTTTCGATGGAGACAAGTCATATTTGGCATTATAGAGTTGCGGACTCGAAAATGACTGAATTCCGACTTAGAACGAAGAAACGAGCGTTGAACGTTAACGGACGTTTATCGTTTTCGTTAAAAATGAACTCATAGATGAAATTTTAGCAAACGAAGACAAATAGATAAAATTCTTGTATGAACGCATAGAGTATGTAAATTTTTAATCGTAGGCTTTTGAACGAGACAATTTGGACTTATAATGAAGAAGTTATGAGTCCGGGAGTTTCGTAAAATTTTAAAAAATTGCAAACTATCTGAGGCACAGAGTTGGCGTCGCGGCGTCAACCCAAGGCCAAATGAGTGGCGCCGTAGTGCCGTAATAGTGTCTGAGCACACTACTAACTCATTGTTAGAAAGCGAGATAAAGAACTTGCATGATGCGGATCCGGATGTTAGACATCGCTAAGCATTGCAGATAGAGATGAAGATGAAGGGTGGGTGGTGGCGCCAAAATGCCAACCCTAGGCAATGGTCAGTAAAGAATGTTTTCAAGTACAAAATGAAAGAAAACTTGTTAGTAATGAACTAAGATATAAGCGTAACATTGTTAAGGCATTGTAAGACACTTAGGTATGATGGATAAGAGTTAATAATCAATTGAAGATGAATGAAATGTGAATGACGTAATGAAAGCCGGAAACCCATAATAGTAGATCTAAATCAGGATTTACATTGAGATGAAGGGTAAGATATAATACTATACATACTTGATTATATTTGACCTAATGTGGTACGTTATATGATCATGTATTATAAAAACGTAAAGACTTAAAGTGTACGTGTGTTAATTAGTAAGCAGACGCTGAAGGCAAGTATTCTAACCCTTGTTCCAGTTCAGTTTAGACAAGTTTTGTAATTCATGTATTCTTTCACATGAAGTCTTGAATGATGAAGTCTAAAGCCAACTCTTTCGGCTAAACTTATATTATGATTTCATCAAGCATGATTTATGTTTCGAAAGTTATATTGGTATGGTTTTCAATCGAAGACCAAGTATGCTAAAATGTTTTTGTCGTTTAACGACAGGCACGTGAGGTTGCCACAACTTAAACGTATACACGTTTAATGAATGTAGTGTTGATCAACATAGAGTACTATGGGCTGATCACCCGGAACAGCTCGTAAGCTATGCCGAACTTACGCACTTAGTGTCAGGTTGTCCTTTTCAAAAGAAATTATGAACTGCTCAAAGTTTTGAGCCTTAGTTGATATTTTACTGAATATTATTGTTGGAAAACGCTTTGAATGAAAAAAAATGCTATTTTTAATTATCGATAGTACTTCATAACTATTGTTCAGTTACTGAAGATATATGAGTTCTATGTTTCAAGCATGTTGTTTATTAGAATTGTAGTACTTGTTGAGCTAGTCATGCTCATTCTTGCTTAAACCATATGAACACAACCAAGATCGAGCGGACTGAAGGCTTAGGCAAGGACAAGGGCAAGGCGAAGACGAACCCTTAGATTGCTTATGTAATAGAATAGTTGAATGTCTGTAATATATTGAATATTATGACATGAAAAAACGAATGGGTTACAAAGAACTTGGGAAATGTAATATTATTTTGTATATATAGAAGTTATATTAGTCCTTTTGAGACTATTCAATTGAATGAATGAATGAATGGTAGTACCGTGTAGCACCATCTGTCGGGTTGGAAGAGACCCAGATTTGGGGGCGTCACAGGTTGGTATCAAAGCATTAGGTTATAAAACTTAAGTGGGGATTAAAAACCTTAAGTCATAACCTTAAGAGAGGTTAAAGAAGTAAAAGAAAAAAATAACCTTATAAAAATGCATTATGATTATGTTATGTGTTTTTATTAATCTACTGACATGTACTAATCAACTTAATTATTTTGTGTAGATGTCAGGAGTAATGGAATTATGTAGATGGTTAGGCCATTAGTGAAGAGTCGGTGAACCAAGTAGAGGTTATACCGAACCCTATAGCAGCAGAGCCAGATGTAGTGATTATTGAGTCTGGAGACTCAGATGATGCTGACTACATGTCATTATTCGATGGGATGATACAGGAGGAAGTGGAGACAGTGTCCTTTAATCCAGTGGCTATAGCAGCGGAGATAGCTCCTGGGGGGTCAATGATGTCTCTATTTATGTCAATATTGGATAGAAATATCCATTACTGTCAGGAAGTCAAGGAGTTGAAAGTAGAGCTCCAAATGATTATAGAGGACAAGACTGATGTCGAGTCCATGTGGGAGCAAGAACATGACGAGAGGATTTTGGCTAAGGACAAAGTCCATGAGTTAAAGCATGAGGTCTTTGAGCTCAAGGAGGAGCTAAAGACCAAGGTGCAAAAGATAGGAAGAATGTCTTATATCCATAGGAGTTCTAACACAGATTTCCAGCAGCAGGTAGTTGGTTATCCTGTAGAGGTAGGGCAGACGCGGTATACTATCAGCCGTGATATTATTGTTGGTCTTGCCAAGGTAGATTTTCAGAATGCCTTGAGGTAAATGTAGACTAGTAGTAGCTAGAGTAGTTTTAGTATGTAAATATTTTGTAATTAGTAGTGACGTAAAGCCCTTTTTGTATAGTAAAGGGAAGTCTTTTGTAAATCCCAATTTTTGGAAAGCAATAGCGGTAAAGTAATGTAATTAGCTTAGGTTGTGTATGTAACTGATGTAGAATTATACTACGAAGAATGAATATAAGTCCTTTTTATGGAAAGCAATGAGTTATGGATGTTGGAGTTATTGTTAATATTAATGATAACTAATAAAAGAAGGAATAATAATGAAATATGTTTATTGTATCAGCAACATGCCGCCAAGAAGAGTGCAACGTAATCAAGGTGCGAGCGTAAATCAACATGAGGGAGGTCCGGTTAATCCGATGCAGGAGTTTGTTTAATTAATAACAGCTGCCTTTAATAGATCAGGGGCTAATATCCCCGTAAATTCGGGAGTAGCACGAGCTACTACCTTTAAGGATTTCAAGAGTGTGGGTCCGCTGGAGTTCAAAGGAACTATGGACCCAATTGAAGCCCAAACGTGGGTTAAGGAGATAGAGAAGGCATTTGTAATAGCAAATGTCGATGAGGCCCAAAAGGTTGCCTTTGCAACCTGTGTGATGAAGGGAGAGGCCAACTTTTGGTGGGAAGCCAATCAGGCTAAGGCCGAGATAGCGAATCTGACGTGGGAGAGGTTGACGGAGATATTCTTCGAGAACTACTTTCCCATGAGCATGCAAGGGAGGATGGAGATGCGGTTTTTGGAGTTAAAATAAGGGGACATGACGGTTCCCCAATACACCGCCAAGTTTAATGAACTGGCAAGGTTCACTCCACATCAAGTGGATACTGAGGTGAGGAATGCGCGACGGTTAGAGCAGGGCTTGAAACCCTGGCTCTATAACCGCATATCGGTGTTCCAAAGTACTTCTTTTCGGACCATTTTAGAGAAGGCGATAATCGTCGAGGGTGGTAGTGATGCTTTAAGTCAATACCACAAGGACAAGAAGAGCAAGGTTAAAGTAGACAGGAGAGTAAAGATTAAGGGAGCCAGTGGTAGTGGCGAGGGTCAGAAGAGGAAGGTATTTAGCTCTGGGAATACCGGAGTGAAGCAAGGAGACCCGAAGAGAAGAATGGAGGCTTGCAAGACCTGTGGGAAGACTCACTTAGGAGTCTGTCTCAAGGGGAAGGTCGTATTTTACCACTGTGGATAGGAGGGGCATATTGCGGCTAATTATCCGAGTCCGAAGAAGAACCACGGATGTTTTGTGTGTGGATCAACTGACCACATGGCAAAGAACTTCCCGAAGAAGGGGACGGACAGAATCGGTGGCTAATAATAGCGGAAGTTAGCTATTAGTGGACAAAAGCAAATTGGGTAGGTCGATGGTTCGTACCTTTAACATGAAAGTCCAAGATGCAATCGCATCAGGGGACGTCGTCGCAGGTATTATTTCGATCAACGATATCAATGCGTACGTGCTGTTTGATTCGGGTGCTACTTGTTCGTTTATAGCATGCGATTTTGATAGACGATTAGGATTACTTCCCGAAAAGTTGCCTATACCTTTAAATATTAAGGTAGAAAACGAAGAAATAATTGTTGTTGAAGATGTTCATAAGAGTTGTTTTGTAGATATACGGGGTTATAAATTATCGGTAGATTTGTTACCAATAAAGTTAGGAGAATTCGATGAAATTCTTGAAATGGATTGGTTAGTAAACCATGGGGCAATTATAGATTGTCAAAATAAATGTGTGAACATTAAGATGTTGGAACAACCTCGGGTAGTATTTTACGTTAATAGATCGCCAGGACATTCGTGTTGTCTAACCATGACATAAACTAGGAAATTACTAAGAAATGGATGCGTAAGTTATCTATGTCATGTTGTTGATACCCAGAGAATGGTAGCAACCATGGAACAAATACCTGTAGTGAGAGAATTCGCCGATGTATTTCCAAGTGAATTGCCGGGTCTTCCGCCGGATAGGGAGACAGAGTTTGTGATAGATATTATGTCAGGAGTGGCACCAGTTTCTAGGGCACCGTATAATATGGCGCCAGTAGAGATGAAGGAGTTGATGGTGCAGTTGCAAGAACTGTTAGACAGGAAGTACATTCAACCGTGTGTTTCGCCGTGGGGAGCACCGGTACTGTTTATCAAGAAGAAGGACGGATCATTAAGAATGTGTATCGACTATCAAGAGTTGAACAAGTTAACTATAAATAATAAATACCCATTGCCCAGGATCGATGATCTCTTTGATCAGTTGAAAGGAGGCTAAGTATTTTTCTAAAATAGATTTAAGAACGAGGTATCAGCAATTGAAGGTTATGAAGGAGGATTTTCCAAAGACAGCATTCAGGACTTGTTATGGTCATTATGAGTTCCTGGTGATGTCATTTGGGTTGACAAATACACCAGCTGCATTTATGGATATGATGAATAGAGTGTTCAAACAATATTTGGACAAGTTCGTCGTAGTGTTTATAGATGATATTCTAGTCTATTCTAAGACGCCAGAAGATCATGCTGAACACCTTAGATTAGTGTTGGAGACACTAAGAAAGGAGAAGTTATAAGCAAAATTCACTAAGTGTGAATTTTTGTTGGAGAAGGTACAGTTTTTAGGTCATGTCATTGACCATGAGGGAATTTCAGTAGATCTAGCGAAGGTGGAAGCTGTGATGAATTGGGAATAGCCGAAAATGCCGATTGAGGTGCAGAGTTTCCTATGGTTAGCGGGTTACTATCGAAGATTCATCTAGGATTTTTTGAAGATAGCTACTCCGTTAACTAACTTAACAAGGAAGATGGTGAAATACGCTTGGACTGACAAGTGCGAGGACAATTTTCAAGAACTAAAGAAGAGATTGAGTGAAGCGCCTGTTTTTTCATTGCCCGATGACACAGGAAATTTTGTAGTTTATAGTGATGCTTCGCATAGAGGACTTGGTTGTGTGCTCATGCAGCATGGCAAGGTCATTGAGTATGCATCTAGGCAGTTGAAGGATTATGAGAAAGTTTATCCTACTCATGATCTAGAACTGGTCGCAATAGTTTTTGCTCTAAAGATATGGAGACATTATCTTTATGGAGAAAAATGTGAGATATACACGGACCACAAGAGTCTGAAATATATCTTCACACAGAAGGAGTTGAATATGAGGCAGAGGAGATGGCTGGAGTTGATAAAGGATTATGACTTTGAAATCCTGTATCATCCGGGAAAAGCCAATGTAGTTGTCGACGCCTTAAGTAGAAAGGGTCGGGAAAAGTTGTCTTTGTTAACGGCTCAAACTGAGTTGATAACAGAGATGGCTTGGATGGAGTTGGAAGTGAAGCTGTCAAGTGAAGGAGGTCAAATACTGTTTACGATGGAGATGCAATCTATCATCGTAGAGAGAGTTAAAGAGGTACAACTCAAAACAGATGAGTGTAACCGGATGAGGGAGCGGCTGACCAATGAAAAAGATACTAAGTACAGTTTTGATAATGAGGGATTATTGAGATTTGAAGGAAGAATTTGGGTTCCGAATGAGACAAAATTAAAGGAGCAGGTTCTACAAGAGGCTCACAGTTCGAGGGTTTCAATTCATCCTGGTAGCACTAAGATGTATCAAAATCTTCGACAGAGTTTCTGGTGGCCGAACATGAAGAGAGAGATAGCTGAGTATGTGAGTAGGTGCTTAACTTGTCAGAGAGTTAAGGCCGAACATCAACGACCAAGTGGCTTGCTACAGTATGATGCGAAAAGGTATGATGCGATTTGGGTAATAGTGGATCGATTGACGAAGTTGGCTCACTTTTTTCCAATTATATTCAAGTATAACTTAGACCAATTAGCTAGACTTTATATTAAGGAAATAATTTCTAGACATGGAGCACCAGTATCGATTGTGTCAGATCGTGACCCATGATTCACATCGAACTTTTGGAGGAGTCTACAAGAGCAGTTGGGAACGCAGTTGAAGCTGAGTACGGCGTATCATCCACAAACGGATGGACGGAGCGAGAGAACAATTCAGACGTTAGAAGATATGCTAAGATCTTGCGTCATGGATTTCAAGGGTGGTTGGGATGATTATCTACCATTAGTGGAGTTTGCGTATAACAATAGTTATCATGCAAGCATAGGTATGCCGCCTTACGAAGCTTTGTATGGGAGGAAATACAGAATGCCACTGTATTGGGATAAGGTAGGAGAACGTCGAGTGCTAGGACCTGAATTGGTGCAGCAAACAGCGGACATTGTTAAACTGATATAGATGCGTTTGGTAGCAGCTCAAGACAGACATAAGAAGTTTACGGATTCGCATAGAGAGAATAGAGAATTTGAAGTAGGTTCGTACGTCTTTCTGAAAGTATCTCCCTTGAAAGGAAAGATACGCTTTGGAAAGAAGGGGAATTTAAGTCTGAGGTTTATCGGACCTTTTGAAGTATTAAAACAGGTGGGTGAGGTAGCTTATATGGTAGCGTTACCTCCATATCTAGAACGAATACATAACGTGTTTCACGTGTTGGTATTTCATCCTTATAAGCAGGATTATAAGCATGTAATAGAGTATGAGCCTATTCATATCGAGAAGGACTTAACGTATGAGGAAACGCCGATTCAAATTGTCCAAAGAAAAGAACAAGTTCTGCGGAATAAAGTCATACCTTCCGTGAAGGTGATATGGAAGAACCACGATGTAGAAGTAGCAAAGTGGGAATTAGAAGAAATGATGAAAAAGAATTACCCTCATTTGTTTGTGTAATTTTTTTTATATAGCGAGATTCTGTGGACAGAATCCTTATAAGGGGGAGAGAGTGTAACGCCCCAGAAAATCGAACCTTTGTAAATACTTTTAATAATGAATAAAATAATATTATTTATTATTATTACGTGTGGATAAGATGAATGTTGTTCTATAACCTAGAAATGTTGGAATTTCGTAGTATTTGAACTACATGGGAGAATTAAAGTGTTTGAATTTCTAAGACGAAAATAAAAGCTTTTCGAGAAATTTTCTGAAAAACACTATTTTCATAGATTTCTACTCGGGAATTATTTTTGAACTTCTGAGAAATACGTAATGTTATAATATCAAGGTGATATGGATTATGTAATAATAACCTAAGTATGGAAAACGTAATATTTCGCATGCGGACTTAATTTGGGAACATTAGGTTTATTAAGCGTTAAAGGAAGAAAGTTATGATCGTATAATGTGTATTCATTATTTGAAGGTAATGAATGTAAGTATAATACGACGTATTATACTATTATGTATGAAGAATGAGCTAACGTATATTACGAATTAATATACGAGCTAGCATATGAGGATTATACATGGGGTATAAATGTTAAGTTATTTAATCTAAGGTAATGGACTTGTAGGATTATTCGCCTAATAAGAGAAGTCCAATAGAAGGTGACAATCAAGCTCAAATGTTTGTTAAATCATAAGTCCAAACTTTTGTAATGGAAGCTCAATAAGGAATTAGCTAGATTAATTAGCAAGCCCAATGATAAGCCATGATCCATGGGGCAAACCAAGTGAGAAATGGGTAGACTTGATGGGCAAACATTTTGTGTGGTGACCAAGTGTTGTGATGATCCAGTAATAGAAGTGGCTAGTAAGTAGACTTGGTTGATAAGCAATGAATAGTAAGGAGGTATATTAAGAAGGTGATTAAAGGAGGTGGAATGTCCAATTGACTATAATGTCCTAGCTTTTGGTTGCCTATAAATAGAGAAGCCTCACTTCATTTGTTGGTAGTTCAATTTCTCCCAACTCCTCTCAAAGATAAGCAACTTAATTGTTAGAGAGAATAACCCACATAAGCAATTATAAGCCACTTCAACCTTTGCTAGATTTTTCAAAGTGAAGTGAACTAATAGTCTTCAAGGGTAAGACTCATATCTATTATCTTCATCTCTTCTATGATAGGATTGATAGAGAAGGGAGATCATTTGTTAAGAACATGTAATAAGTTATTAAGGAATGAACTTAAGCCGAATAAGTTGAATAAGCAACTTGAACTTTAATAAGTTGCTAGAATCATGAAGAACTTATCATATGTTTGTCATATGATGTTAGTATATTGAATATAGCATGAGAACATTGATTGATGGACTTAAGTTCATAGTAAGTCATAAGCATGAGGAATTGTAGTTCATAAGTTAAATAACTCATTGACTTATGAGAATAACTCAAAACCTACTTTGATTATAAGTTGGTCTAATAAGTAACTTGTAATGATCATATGTTGGTTAAAATCCATTTAGAATCATTAAGAATGTAGTTTTGCCAGAAATTACACGATTGGACGATAATTGTCGAATTCGTGAAATTCTCGGAATGGAAGTCGTATTTTGTGTTTAAAGTCGGAAACGTTGGTTTTCGATGGAGACAAGTCATATTTGGCATTATAGAGTTGCAGACTTGAAAATGACCGAATTCTGACTTAGAACGAAGAAACGAGCGTTGAACGTTTACGGACGTTTATCGTTTTCGTTAAAAATGAACTCATAGATGAAATATTAGCAAACGAAGACAAATAGATAAAATTCTTGCATGAACGCATAGAGTATGTAATTTGTGAATTGTAGGCTTTTGAACGAGACAATTGGGACTTATAACAAAGAAGTTATGAGTCCGGGAGTTTCGTAAAATTTTCAAAAATTACAAACTATCTGAGGCATAGAGTTGGCACTGCGGCGCCAACCCAAGGCCAAATGAGTGGCGCCGCAGCACCGTAACAGTGTCTAAGCACACTGCTAACTCATGCCACAACGCGAGATAAAGAACAAAGTGTGGCGCCGCAGCGCCAGATACGGATGTTAGACACTGCTAACTCGCGCTGCAGCGCGAGATGAAGGGAAGTGGGTGGAGCCGTAGTGCCAACCTTAGGCAATGGTCAGTAAAGAATGTTATGAACTGCTCATAGTGTCGGGTTGTCCTTTTCAAAAGAAATTATGAACTGCTCATAGTTTTGAGCCTTAGTTGATATTCTACTGAATATTGTTGTTGGAAAATGCTTTGAATGAAAAAAAGTGCTATTTTGAATTATCGATAGTACTTCGTAACTATTGTTCAGTTACTGAAGATATATGAGTTATATGTTTCAAGCATGTTGTTTATTAGAATTGTAGTACTTGCTGAGCTAGTTATGCTCACTCTTGCTTGAACCATATGAACACAGCCAAGATCGAGCGGACCGAAGGCTCAGATAAGGACAAGGGTAAGGCGAAGACGAATCCTTAGATTGCTTATGTAATAGTAGTTGAATGTCTGTAATATATTGAATATTATGACAAGAACAAATGAATGGGTTACAAAGAACCTTGTAAATGTAATATTATTTTGGATATATAGAAGTTATATTAGTCCTTTTGAGACTATTCAATTGAATGAATGAATGAATGAATGAATGGTAGTACCATGTAGCACTATCTGTCGGGTTGAAAGAGACCCGATTTTGGGGGCGTCACAGTCTATGCGAAGTACCGCATACATGGTGAAATTCTTCTGTTATTCCATTCTTTATTATTATGTTGGAATAACCTGTCTATGCGAAGTACCGCATACATGGTGAAATTCTTCTGTTATTTTATTCTTTATTATTCTAATGGAATATCCTGTCTGTGCGGATTACGCATGACCTGGTTCCATTCTTTATTATTCTGTTTGAATATCCTGTATGTGCGTATTACACATGACCTGGTCCCATTATTTATTATTCTGTTGGAATAACCTATATGTGCGGTCTATCGCATGCCTGGTGAATTCTTCTGTTACTCCATTCTTTATTATTTTGTTGGAATAACCTGTCTACGCGGACTACCGCACGCATGGTGAATGACCTTTCTTATTCATTCTTTCTTAAATTGTGGAAATGATCTATCTACGTGGATTACCGCATGGCAGATGAAAATCCATTTGCAGTTTCGTATAATCTATTATACTCATATGAGATATCAGTTCTTTTGTACTCGTCATGAAATATCATTTTATTTATGAGTTACTATTCACAGGTTACTATTTACCTGGTTACTATTCACTCTAGTATTAGTCACTCGGGTATTCGGGGCACTTTTTGTGTCGGAGTACTATTCACGAGGTACTATTCCCGAAGTACTATTCACGGGGTACTATTTACCCAAAAAATATATTTTTTTTTTCTATACAAATTATTTTTGGTACATGAATATTATTCTTCAATTTTACTCTACAAAGCAGTATCATGTTGACAATTTGGACGTTATTGATTTCTGGATAAATTAAATTATAAATCTTTAAAATTTATCATTGAACTTGTTTTATTGAATTATTATGTCATTGACATCATCCTTATGCTTATATTGTGATGAACATCATCTTTGGCTTACGTGCAGAGATGGACTTGGTATGATTATGACCAGGAATTATTCGGTATAATCCTGACCGTAATGTGACGAATGATGTGGTGAAAGTCCTCATTGGCCTGTAGTTCATTGATGGACAGTTGTTGGTATGATTATGACCAAGGATTATTCGGTATAATCATGAACATTGATGATTACATGAATATCCTTGGCCGCGGTGTAGGGATGATTCGATTTTATTTATTAAGCTGAGTCTCAACGATAAAGTTTATGAAAAACTTTTTAAATCATAGAAGATAGTAGATTTTATGCTCTACTTGACTCTTCTAATGTATTGCTTATTCCGCTGCAGTTGTTGATCTAAAACATGTTGTCAATTATATTCTATCAGTTGTTATATTGTTGAAGGCTAAGGATAATTTATTCTGCATTATCTTAGTCATAATATTTCTTACTGGGCTAGTTGAGCTCACCCTTTCTTTCATTGTTCTCTTCAGGAAATGAGAATATAGCTAGGACGAGTCGGGGAATAGAGTGATGATCCAGTATAAGTGGCTTTAGTAGTCCTCACTATTCTATGGAATAGTGTGATAATAATGTAATGAGGACTCCATTGAGTGTGGATATTGTCTAGATGACAATATTCTTATTAAAACTCTTAGATTATGTTTTGTCGTATTTTACATGACTATTGTATAATTAAGTTTATATTTGATTTTTGTAGTGTGTATCTGGCGACCCAGAATGGGTGATGTATACCTGTTATAGGGGCGTCACAGGTTACATTATCATAAAACAATCCTAGGTAATCTAACCTTAAATTATCAAGTCTCACAAAATAAATTAAGTCTTCTAACATAATTCACTTTAATAAATTCTCATAAATCTTCAACACTTGGACATCTTGCTCTTTCCTTTGCTAATAGATGGCTCATCGACCTTCTCAACTTTAGCTGCAGTGTTAATTGCAAGAGTGAGAAAACAATTGCTCACTAATATAAAGAGTAATAACAATAACATCATGAGTTTGAACAACGAATGCTGAATAATGGTGAACTTGTTCTACGAATATAAAATAGAAAACATGTTCGAATTTTAATATCTGAGGGTCTTAAGACCACGAACTATGTCCCCGATAATTAGGTATTATTACCTCAACCTTAACAGTCATTTAGACTATACAGACCCTTCTTAACGTACTTAGGGAGATCAGCCCTTTGTACCATGTATTTTGCACAAACATCTAAACATTACATGTACAAAATCACCTATGTCAGGGTTGTTCGTCTCAGCTTGAATTTAGAATTTCCGCACTAAAGAAAGTTTAGCACGGAACTAACAACATCAAGAATTAGGAAAGTGAAACTCGCTCGATGTAACGAACTAGATTACAAGAGCTTGTACAATCATACACAAGATATATTAGGCTTGCTCAACTTTAACATAAAATTGAAGAATAGAAAACTTGCTTGACATAAAAGATAACGTAGCTATGAAACTTGCAGAGAATGAAGTTAAGGAACTTGCTCAATAAAAGTTTAGGATAAGGAGCTTTCCTTGTATGTAAGATACACAAGTATAATAATGTTAGCCAATAACCCTACACATGCATATCATTGAAATCGCAATAATGATTAGTTGTATCAACATTAGCTTTATGGATTTAACCCACCATTTAAGTCATACCCTTAACTTAACATCTAACCATATTGGTTAACCATTTTAGCGAATTTGAAATCCCACTATAAACTAACATAAACCTTATCATTCATCTCTAACTTTTGTAAACATCAATTTTTGTTCATTACATAACTTAATTAAATGATCACTTAAAATATTCACACTTTACATTACATCAGATTACAATCTTTTATTGTAGTCCACGTTATGTTTTAACATCATTGTCATGCATACCAAGCCAAATTAAGTCCTTGTATTATAACCCAAAAATAAACAGAACTCACTACCTAGGCTTTAGAGGCAGTGTAGAAATAAGGCCGCCTCAAGCCATAACCTTGGTAATCGTTGCAATGCTATTTGGTGCAAAAATGTAGAAGGCCTTATGGCGCAACTACGCCATTTCTGCCTTTGGTACCTGAGATACAAATGCACAGACACAAATGTAAAACAGCTAGCTAGTTAGCGACTCACATACAAATCACCAAATTCAACCTAGTTCCACAAAAATTCACAAAACGTAACATCTAAAACTTTGTAATAACATTTATAAATATGATATTCATCATTCTAACTATATGAACATTACATATACTCAATTTTGAAGGATCAAAACCCCAATTTTCCCAATTTCTTCATTTTTTACACTTTTAGCGAATTCGATCGCCACGACTTCATTTCTTAACCAATTGACATGATTCAAACTGCGTTGCTTTCGTTTCTTAACATACTAACACAATCTAACACCAATTTACAGATTATAGCAAATGTTGGACATGAAATGTTTTACTTTCTTAAGACATATTACATGAACATACACTGATATTCTAACTTCTTTCTTACAAAGCCAATTCCATGTATTTGATTACCAATATACAATTATAGATGATAACCAACCAATTTATCAAGAGTATACATACATATAATCAACATATAAAACAACAATTCAACAAAAATTAATTATAGAGAACTTTAAATTATAAACTACAACTTGGAAATTTAGGAATGAATTATACCTTGAATTTCCTACTAGCAAGATGATAGAATCCTTCCTCAGTCCTTAACAATTCGCAGAGATTACACTTAAATTCACTCTAACCCTCTGTGTTTCTTCTTCTCACCCAACTCAGTACTAGCCTTAGAAAAAGAACGTGTAACATATAAACTGAGGGCTTCCCACGTTCGTCAGTTAAAAAAATAATAATACGTCTATCAGTTATGTTTGGCCAAAAGTCATAAGGTTGTGCTTGGCTACATAAAATTTCCCATACTAGATTATTTTAAAAATATTATCTTATATAGTTTTGATTTGTCACACATGTAACCCATTTAATTAGCTTACACTTATAATTATAATAATTATAATTCTTTTATTATAATTATACTTATGATTAATAGATAATTATATATGTAATTTAATAAATTAGACTTAAATATTACTTTATTTAATTTACTTATTTTCTTTAATATTAAATAATTCATTTAATTTAATTACTTCATTAAATTATATCTTCAAAAAAAATTACCATTATTCAATTTAATTAACATTAATTAATTTAGTTACTAAATTCATGCACCATAATTCCATCAATTATTTATTTTTTTCTCAATAAATAAATTATTTAAAATATTTATTTAATTCAATAAATATTTAAATTAAATTACAAAATTTCTCGATCGTGACAGTAGATTTATGTTTTTATAAGATCTAGGGTAGTAAAACATGCTTAATCTTATTTGTATTGGTTTAATCTTGGATTATCAAGAATCAAACAAGAGGATTCAAGAAAGAAAATGAAATGGAAAGAAAACTTGAAGAACAAAATTCATAGGTTTTGAGTAATTGTGGACAGATCTTGTTAAATTCATACCTCTTTTGGTATAATAAGTTAGAAAGGGAGCCTTATATCAAATCGAAACTATGGAAATAAGCTATATTCTGAAAGTGGAATTACATGAAAACTCCTTGTAGATTTCTTGCAGTGTCTATTTTAGTAAGAAAATTTGGTGCGAAGGAAAACAATCGCCTTGAGAAAATCAAAAGCTATTACGATTTATGACTTTGAAAAATTCATATAAATTCATGTGTTTTTAATCTGAAGAAACTTTAAACTAAAGACTTGTAGATAAGGAAGTTTAATAGCAAGAAACGCGAGATTGAGCCATTTTATGGACTGTATCATGTCCGAAATAAATTGTTTAGTAAGGCTGTCTATAAAATTTAATTTTCTGGACTAGTTGATGAAATTGCAGAATCTATTTTAGATGGATAAGGGTCTGACTTTAAAGCCTAGATGAGGTTGTAGTACACTGAGTAATTGTTAATTTTATATAAAAAGGAACAAAAACTGACATGTAACGAAGGAGTTACGTTAAAAACAAAAACAACGTTTTGTTAAACAAATTGTGAAGATGAGTTTTATAAATCTATTTGAATTAAGATTTTGGGTGATGGTATATTTTGATGATTAACAATATGTTTTGACATATGTAATGAATATAGATATGTGTTATTGCATTCTATGCATAATTAGCCATTTAAGATCAAGAGTTGAGATATGTTAATGTGTGCACATAACGTGCTCGATAAAATGTCTAAGAGTAATAGTGTTTCTAAACTTTGGTATATAAAGTGTCTAACTAATGGCTAATATTAGGTGTTATGTGCATCTAAGTACGAAAAGATGATAGTACAAGAATAATAATGGAAAGAAATCAAAAATGGCAATTTTTGATTTTTGAAGGAAAATTAAACATGTAAACAATGTGTTGAATATGCATTTTTGAAACCAAAGTGGTATAATAAAATAGTGTGATATACGCACATTAAACTACAAGTGTGATAGTCTAGCATGTGTGGCGATGAAAATGAAAATAAAACTGAGTTGCATATAAAACACAGTTAGATGTCTATAAAGACATTATAAAGGATAATAAGATAAAGTAAGGTCTTAGAATAAATTTGACCATGAGATCGAGTAATGATTTTGTTTACTATCAATCTCACATAAAGTGTAGGTTGTGCAAGGACGCGGAGTATTAGTGTGGTGGTAAAACATCGGTAAAGGCAAGTCTTTCAGTTACTTTTTGCTATATGAACTTGATAATGAACTGCTTTAAAAAAAAAATTGTATGAAGTATTATATATGTCAAAAGTATGACATGTGAAAATTCAAACTATGACTATGATGATTGAGCTATGAATGTTGATTGAGTAAAGAACTCAATCTTTATAGTTATTATGTGAGCTATAACATTTATGCTACGTTAGTTTTATGATTATGAGATGTATGTTGAGTATGTTATTATGTGCTACGTGATGCATGAAAACTGTTAGATTTTGTTGAGCTGTCGAGCTCATTCTTGCAAATAACATTTTTTGCAGATTCAAGAATTGAAGGTAACGCTATGTGCTACTTGATTTATATGGATCAAAAATGATACATGAAGATTTAATATCCTAGCCAAGTTGTTATTCTTGTAAACCATGTCTAATGTTTTGGTAAACGTATTAATGTTGAATTGTAATATCGTTTTGCGATGTAAACTCTTGTAGTATTAAAATGATTCTAAGATATTTAGATGGAAAGGTTGAAAGTTTTGGGAATAAAAATAGTTTGTAATAGAAAATTTTAATTATTTCACAAATTTCAATGGTTGTATTATCGTTTAATGATGTAAAATTAGAGGTTGAATGTATTGTTAACGACAGAAGTCGAGAAATAAATTAGAGGTTGAATGTATTGTTAACGACAGAAGTTAGTAATTTGTCTTTGGTGCAGAAACTTCGGAAGGCCTTACGCAAGCAACTTAGCCGTTTTCACTAATAATCTTTGGTGCTTGTTCTTACCAGACATAGAGATAAACTGCAGTTTGCAACTCAACTTCACAGCAGACCCAATATTTCCCAATTTCCACAGAAATTCACAAATCCTAATAACTAAAACTTTGTAATAACATCAATAAACATGCAATTCATCATTCTAACAACATATAAACTTAACTACTAAGGATCAAAACCACACTTTTTCCCAATTTCTTCATTTTTAACACTTTTAGTGAATTTAATTGACACAACTTCGTTTCTTAACCAATTGACATGATTCAAATTATGTTGTTTTCATTTCTTGATGTACTAACACAATCTAACAACAATTTGCAGAATATACCAAATATTGGACATCAAATTTTGTACTTACACAAGCCATTTACATAAACATACACTATTATTCTAACTCTCTTCTTCAAACTCAATTTTCACGTAATTGATTACTAACCATTGTATATATATATGACAATAACAAATTCTACAATATTATAATAAACACCCATAACCCATATCTTACAATCAACAACTTATCAAAATCCCAATTCCAGAAAAAGAAAAATTATAAAATTGAAAATTAAAGTTAGGGATAGATTATACCTTAATCCTTTGATGTTAACAAGGTTCTAAAAAATCCTTCTCAATTCTTCTCCTTCTTCTCTAACTCTCAATTCTCTGTAATTCTCTCTTCCTCACCAAGCTCTCTATATTTCTCTGTTATCTGGCCTTAGGCAAAAACATGCATAGATATAAACTGAAGGCTTCCCACGTACTCACGTACTTCAGTTTTTAAACCCAAACAGGTTGTGTCGGTTAAAATAAGCCAAAGGCCACAAGGTCTTGTTTGGCTAAACATAACTCCCCCTTCTAGATTATTTTTATAATATTTTTATTATATAGTTTTACTTGTCACACATGTAACTAATTTACATAACTTACAATTATAATTACAATAATTATAATTTCCATTATAATTATACCTTATATTTGATAAATTGTTATATATCTAATTTAGTTATTAAATTAGACTAGAACCTTATTTTATTTAATTTAATTATTTCCTTAAATATTAAACAATTTATTTAATTTAATTATTGTATTAAATTAAATCTTTAAATAATAAAATTAACATTAATCAATTTAATTAACATTACTCAATTTAGTTACTAAATTCTTGTCCCACAATTTCCTCAATTATTTATTTTTCTCAATAAATAAATTATTTAAAATATTTATTTAATTCAATAAATATTTAAATTACAAAATTTCTCGATCGTTACATCCTTTTGTCCCCAGAATCACGACTCGATAAATTTATTCGTTACATTCTTTCCTCCTTAACATAATTTTGTCCCTAGAATCACTATACAAGAATAAGCAAATAACTGAGGATAATTTCTCATCATAACATCTTCAAGTTCCCACGTAGCTTCTTTAGCATTGTGGTTTCTTCAGATTACCTTAACAGAAAGTATCACTTTATTCCTTAGTACTTGCTCTTTCCTGTCGATAATTTAAACATGGACTTCTTCATAGGACAAATCTTTCTCAAACTGTAATGGCTCATATTCTATAGCATGCTTATAATCAGGCTTATATGGCCTCAATACCGAGACATGGAAAATGTTATGAATATGTTCTAATTTCGGAGGTAAAGCTACCTCGTACGCCACTTCACCAACTCGTCGAAGCACTTCAAAAGGTCCTATAAACCTATGGCTTAATTTCCCCTTTTTGCCAAACCAAATTTTCCCCTTCTTGGGAGACACTTTCAAGAAAATATAACTACCGACATCGAATTCCTGATTTTGTCGGTGTTGATCGACATATTTCTTTTATCTATTCTGTGAAGCTATCAATCTTGTCTGAATCACCTTGATGATCTCGATTAATTATTATACCAACTCTGGACCCAATAGCTGACATTCACCTACCTCATCCCAACATAACGAAGTTCTGAATTTCCTGTCGTATAACACTTTTTAAAGCGGCATGCCAATACTCGCGAGATAAATATTATTATAGGAAAATTCAACTAATGGCAGATGATCATTCGAATTTCCTTTAAAATCCATAATATATGCTATGAATATATCCTCCAGTGTCTAGATGGTTCTCTCACTATATCCGTCAGTGTGAAGATAGTACGATGTGCTTATTCTTAATTGTGTTCCTAAGAACTCTTATAGCCGTTTCTAGGAATTTGATGTGAAACATGGATCTCTGTCTTATACAACGGACACCGGTACACCGTATCTTGAAACAATTTCCTTCACGTACATTTTTGCCAACCAATCTAGGTTAAATCTAATCTTGATTGGCAAAAAGTCTGCCGACTTCGTCAATCGATCGACAATCACACAAATGCTATCGTAACCTTGCTGAGTCGTTGGAAGACCTACCACAAAATCTATTGTGATATGCTCCTATTTCCATTACGGTATCTCCAACGGTTGCAATAATTTGCTTGGCCTTTGATATTTAGCTTTAAATTTATGACACGTTAAGCATTTCACCACACACTCAGCCATATTCTTTTTTATATTCGGCCACCAAAAATGATGTCTAAGATCTTGGTACATTTTTGTACTCCTAGAGTGAATCAAATATCTTGAGTTCCGAGCTTCACTCAGAATTTCCTCTTTAACTTCTAGTACTGACGGAACCCAAATTGTCCCTTCGAATCGAAGTAACCCTTCTGAATCGATTTTAAATTTGTTTTCCTCACCTTCAGATAATTTTCTTCTTATCTCTTTACAGTTCTCATCGGGGAATAGAACTAGGAGGGGAGAGATGAGTAAATCCTTCGCTAGTGTGTCCTACCTAAGCTTATTTGTTGGTCGATCATAATATAGGGATATTATGTGATATGTTAATTTGTTTAATTAACCCTTGTTTTATGGCAGTATTTGAGAATGGCAATTGAGAATGTTAACAGTGGAGTAAATGAGACCATGGAGACACCTTTACCCACCAATGAGGTTAACGTGCAACAGGCCGACAATGTTCCTCCTGTAAACAACACCACTTATTAGACAATGAGCGATGGAATGTTTAGAAGCTTTTTGTAGTTCATGCAAAATCAGACGAAGGAGGCTTGTATACAAAATATAGGTGGAAATGATAGCAACGCACGATTTGTCACAGCTAAGCAATTCAAGGAGTTGGGAACACCAGAATTCTGGGGAAAGCCGGATCCGATTAAGGCGGAGATGTGGGTCAAACAAATTACCAAGATATTCGGTGTCTTGGGATGCAAGGAGGAACAGAAGGTTCCATTCGCCACCTTTATGTTCCATAATGAGGCAAATTACTGGTGGGAATCTATGAAGCGTACCCATCTAGTCGCACTTAGCATGTCTTGGGAAACATTTCAAAAACTGGTCAATGACAAGTACTTTCCTGAAAGTATTCGTCATATGAAGGAGGTAGAGTTTATTAGACTGGAGCAGAACAACATGACGGTGTCCCAGTACAAGGCGAAGTTCGCGAAGTTATCTAGGTTTGCACCTCATTTGGTGGAGAATGAGGAACGTATAACGCGGATGTTTCTGAGAGGTTTGAAACCCGACATACGTCAGTATCTCATTTATCATAAATTTTCTCTATTCTCATTTGAGTAGCAAACCATATAGGTTTTACTTAAAAAATTTAAATAAATCTTTAAATTCTCATCTAGGTTTTATTCTTTAACCTTTATTCTAATCATTCAAGATTTTATGAAGTTTTGGGTTATCACACCAATATATCATCGATAAACACCACCACAAATTTGTCTAAGAATGGTTTAAACACCCTATTTATCAAATCTATGAACACTGCAGGTGCATTGGTTAAACCAAATGACATGACCAGAAACTCGTAATGACCATACCGAGTTCTAAATGCTATTTTTGGTACATCTTCTGGCCTCACCTTTAGCTGATGATAATCACTCATCAAGTCTATCTTTGAGAAATATCTCGCTCCCTTCAATTGATCGAACAAGTCATCGATTGTAATAATCCAAACCTAAATTAGGATTTATCAATAAATTGACAATGTAAATTATAAATTTCTATATGTTAATATTACAACAATTAAATTAGGACTTGGTAAGGTTTGATATGGGGAAGAGACCCTAAAAAGTAAATAAGAAAACCTTAATTAAGACCTTGATCTTAGAATAGAAACCCTAACCCTAATTAGGGTTATAAATAGAAATTAAATTAGGGTTGATTGATTTTTTTACACGATTAACATTAATTATGGTTAATTAGAGTTTTATCAGGTGTATTTTTTTTATGATAAACCCTAATTAAGGATGTGAAAAACTAAAAGTTAAACTAATAAACTCTAAACTTAAATATTAAACCCTAATCCTTAATTTGTCAAACTGTAATAACCAAGTACATAAGTAATAAAAACTTTAAAGTATTTACATATGTGAATTGACTAAATTATCCTCAAAGTTGATTTAGAAATTACTAAAGTACCCTTAGTATAGGGGAAATGAATAAAATGCCCTTTATCTTCCAAAATATGATGATAAGACTAAATCTATGACTCACCACTTATAAGATTTGCAACATGTGTCTAAAAACAGCCCCACCATCAGTCTTTTGACACCTAGGACTGATCCATGCCTTATTTGTCAATAATCTAATGAAATTATGTAAATTACCCATACTTGAGCTTGCTACATATAAGTTATGTGCTGGGGTAGCCAACCAATGAATTCACACTTGTAAAAAATCATATAATCATCTACAAACAACTCTTAAACCACTAGTACTCAGCTCACAAAGTCAGATTTCAAAGGTTTCTTAAAAAGGTAAGAACACTAACCCTAACCCTATATCTTTGAAGCCATGTTAAAAGTTATGATTTAATATTTATATTTGTGATACAACATGTTATTTAGTGATATGGGTTGTTTAATCCTGAATCCATAAAGTTTAAATACATAAGAATGAAGATTTAAGATAGCAGTCATGAACCCTAAAAATCTTGTCTGACGGCGTAATAGCAAGCCTCTTAGATCTTAACCTGTTAACTGTTTTAGATGTTAAGTGTATGGTGAGTATACTATGACATGAGCTGAGTAATATAGGAGTGAAATCAGAGCCAAAATAGGTAAGGATCGTAAGTTATTTAAGGTCAAAACCCGTTGACCATTCACGGAAAATTTTCTGGAAAACCAAGAATTTCAAGAACATGCCTGATAAGATTTTTGACATCTTAGATCTGACAACTGTGATAGTTATAAGATCCCTAATGATATCATTTCTGTAGATTGACAGATGGACTACATGTCTATAATAACCAAATGACATTACATCAACCGATTTATAGTTATGATCGATCAAAAGTATGAACTCGAAAATGGAAACCTAGATATTTGGGTAACCCATAAAGTTTTAAAGCTATGTCTGACAGCCAGTTTGACCAGCCTCAAATTTGATCCTCTGAAGTTGTTATGAACTTTAAGAGGTTATGCTATTGTAGTATGACATACATATTACATGTTTTATACAATGGCACTTTTACCTAATACCTAGAATCCTTGTTATTAAGCCCTGAAATAGGAAGACCGGCGTTGACCGAGTTTCTAGGCAACCTAGAAACTCAAAATCATGCTTCGATGCTCACTTTGACCAGCCATAACTTTCTGAAATGATGAAACTAGACCATAAACATGTTATATACTTATAGTGCTACATCAGTACTACCATGTTGAACCTTTTTCACAACCAAAAACATTTGTTAGTAGCGAATTAAAGCAAGTCAAACCTGTCAGCAGAACGTTGACTTTCGTGTTATTCAGTTGATGAAGAACACCATTAGCGACAGTTCTGTCATTGAAGAAGCCTTTAGTGACAGTTAGCTGAGAAATATTAAAAATAATAATAATAAATAAGAATAAATATAAATTAATTATTATAAATTCATAATAAATTTCTAAAATACATTTTAAATTATAATAAATATTTTTATATATTTCGACATGAGATTTCATTAATATTGAATCTATTTAAATATTAATGATTATGAAATTATTTAATAATGCTAATAAATAAATTAATAAAATAAAAATAATTCATTTTAAATAATAATAAATTATTTTAAAATGAAACTAATGATTTAAAAACCATTATCAATATTAATAAATTTTTGAAAATTAATTTTGATGATTTAAAATCAACATGAGTAATTATTAATTATTTAAAATAGTAATAATGATTTAAAAATCATTTTTATTTAATAATAAATTAAGAAAATTATTATTAATTATCGAGAAGTTATTTTAAGCTTTTAAAATTATAATAAATAAAAATTAACTTATTTAAAGTAATATTTAAACTTTTAAACAAAGTTTAATAGAAAAATAATTCAAAAAACTTTCCGAACAAGTTATAAAACACTAAATGGACCTCAAATACAACCCAGACACTAATAGTTTGACTAGTTATCAGCTAAGATTATTTCTACTAATTGATACAAATCATATTTAGGTTGCATAGACAACTTGAGTAACCTAGGATAATGATCTCCGAACATGCAAGTTTTTCATATACATTTAATTTTGTATTAAATGTACTTGTTTTACTGATGAGATATGAACTTATTTAAAAGTACCTTGTTTAAAAAGGTTATGGCTTATTGTTCAAGCGTAACCAAATCATATGAACTGTTATTTGCATAAAATGTATTTGATTTGATATCAAATCATAGACTGTGGAAAAATAATGTTGTTTGGTGAAAATATATATATCGACACTATTATGGACCGATCATTTATCGATGAGGATTTATGACCGGCATTTATAGCAATGACCAGGGGTTAATTAACAGGATGATATTCATACTCCTAGGATGTGTGGTTGAGCGAATCAACTCGGGTTGCTAAGTCTATATGACTGACAGTAACTCGTAATGTGCAGGGTTTGGCAGATAAACCTCAGTGTATATATATATATATGTTTGTGTGTGTGTGTGTGTGTGGTTGAGCGAATCAACTCGGGTTGGTAAGTCTATATGACTGACAGTAACTCGTAATGTGCAGAGTTTGACAGATAAACCTTAGTATATATATATATATATATATATATATATATATATATAGTGTAAGTGTATGTTACACATTACTAAAACTTGCTGAGCCTTTTTAAAGCTCATCCCTTGCAAATATTAATTTCCTTTGCAGTTTTGACTGATATTCTGGGAAATTCAAGTGTGCATTCTTCTGGCCAGAAGAAGACTATATTAGCTTAAGTTATTTTTATTTCTTTATGACTCAAATGTAATAATTATGAACTAGGATTGTGTATTAAGTTTTAGATATATAAACTGTTTAGTTTTTATCTTTTTGACTAAGAGCTAGAAATCAAGTACAATATTAATATGAACTGTTTATCTGAATGAGGGTATTTGATGCCAAGTGAGTTCTCGATTTAACTAAGGTTCATGCCCTTGGTTTTAGGAACAATCTTGTCATTAGTAATCGTGAATGTTAGATGAATAGGAATTATTAATATGAAAGAGATATTTGTAAGATTATAAATCTATACATCTAAGTGATAGTGGTAATCTTGATAATGATTCTGACGATAACTAATATCTGAGGAATACTATGAATCTTGGATTGATAGGAATTATTTTCTTGTGGAATATTTACGTGAGCACTAAAATCGCATACAAGAAATGTAGGGAGTTTGGGGTAAATCACATATTGGTATCAAAGCCTTTAGGTTAAAAACCTTAGAGAGAATACCTTAGGCTATAACCTTGGAGGAATTAGAGTTGTGAAGGAAATAATAAGAAGATAAACTTATTAGAGGAAGTGAGGTAATATAAAATGAATTGTAATATTTTTATGTGCTAATCCAGATAATAAATTCTATTGTAGAATGTCAAAAGAGAAACAGTTGATAGTGTATGACACACCGATTGAAGTAGTACCATTACAATCAATACATCCTAATCCAGACTTGCAAGAAGGAGTAGGATCGAGTGCGACAGTATCAGTGATAGAATCTTCCAAAACCAATCCGAGACTATTTTAGGCCAGGAAATTGATGACCTCGAAGAAAGAATTAGGAAACTGGAAGAAGAGTTAGAGAAAAAAAAAGTTAGCTGAGAAGAAGAAATGATCCATATTATGATATATTCCCATTATGTTAGGGGAAATATTTAGTGTGTAACTGGTGATAAGTATAAATCACTAAGTCAATTATGTATTTGTTTTCTTAGTGTGTGTCTAATGATACTCTATAAATCACTAGTATTATATATGAAAAAAGTATATATGAAATATTAGTTTCTGTTTAATTAAAATGTGGATTATTCGTATGGTTATTTATACCTAGTGTTTCTTATTTTTAGAAAAATGGCACCACGAAGAAGACCTCAACGAGAAGTGACTGAGGCAGACATTGAGAAAAATCCCACACAAACGCTAGTAAATATTCTATTAGGGGCTTTACAAGGAAGACAAATAAACCTGTTGCCAGCTGCACCAAATACATCAAATGCTACCCAATTTAAAGACTTTAAGTTAGTAGGACCTCCAAAATTTAGAGGAACTAACGAACCCATCAAAGCTCAAGCTTGGATTGCGAAGATGGAGAAAATGTTTAGAGTGACTAAGGTGAATGCGGATCAAAAGAACGATTTTGCTACATTTTTCTTGAAAGATGAAGCCAATCACTGGTGGGAGGCTAACAAAACTAGAGCTGGGGAAGGTGTTATTTCATGGGACAGGTTTAAAGAAGTTTTCTTTGTGAATTATTTTCCTGAGTCGATGAAGGATCGTATTGAAGTTCAGTTTCTAGACTTAAAGCAAGGAGAGATGATGGTGTCTCAATACACATCAAAATTTAACTAGCTGGGAAGATTTGCACCGCAACAGGTAGATACTGAATCTAGAAAAACTAGACGATTTAAAGAGGGGTTAAAACCTTAAATAAGAAGTAAAATATCGGTATTTCAAGTGAAGACATTTTCAGATATTCTTGAAAAAGCAACTATAGCTGAAAAGGAGGGAGAGGCTCTACAAAAGTTTCATAAGGAGAAAAAGAATAACACAGGGAGAGGGAACAATGGTGGGAACAATAACAACAACAATAATAACAACAAAAGAAGATGGGAGGTGGCGTTTCCAAGTAATTCGGGGAAAAGAGGAGGTAATTTTAAAGGGGGAAATAGTAATACCAATCCAAAGAATGAACGATGTCAAATTTATGGGAAAGGTCACAAGGGAGTTTGTTACTTTAGCGAAACAAAATGTTATACATTTGGAGAGGAGGGCCACTATTCAAATTTTTGTCCAAAGAAGAAGAGCAAGAATAAGAATATTAAATGCTTCAACTGCGGAGCAGAGGGACATGTGGCTATGTTTTGCCCAAAACCCAAAAAAGCCAATGTGGGAGGAATTGAAAAACAATCCGGACCAGTGAGAAGAGTGAGAGTTGCTCAAAATCGCCGAATGCACGTAACATTCAACACGACATTTGAGAGGGTGTTGTTGTTGTAAGAAGATGTGGTAACAAGTATTCTTCCAATAGATGCTGAAAATACTTATGTGTTATTTGACTCTAGCGCTTCTTGTTCGTTTGCATCTGTGAATTTTGCAAAGAAATTAAAAATGCCATATGAAGACCTAGACGTGCCATTTAATATAGATATTGCTAACAAGGAGATAATTCTCGTTCACACGATACATAAAAATTGTAGCGTAGAAATTTAAGGATACAAATTTCTGGTAAACCTTATTCCTATACAATTGGGAGAGTTTGATGTGATTTTGGGAATGGACTGGTTTGGTAGTCATAAGGCCATAATTGATTTCATGCGAAAAAAAGTAAATTTAGGAACATCTTCAAAGAAGAAAGTGATATTTAAGGGAAGTTGTTTACCAAAGAAAATTCGTTGTTTAATAGTTATTCAATCTAAGAGATTTCTTAGAAAGAGTAGTACATGTTACTTGGCCTATGTGGTTGATACACGTAAGGAAGGGGCAAATTTAGATCAAATCCCTGTAGTAAATGAGTTTCTTAACGTATTTTCAAATGATCTACCCAGTCCTCCCCCTAACAGATAAATTGAATTTGTGATTGACGTTGCACCTGGTACAACACCAGTTTTGAAGGCACCATATCGGATGGCACCAGTAGAATTGAAGGAGTTATATGTTTAATTACACGAACTCCTATATAAGAAGTACATATAACATAGTGTTTCACCATGAGGAACACCTGTGTTGTTTGTAAAGAAGAAGGATGGGACTTTAAGATTTTGTATAGATTATCCAAAATTAAATAAATTGACCATAATGAATAAGTATCCTTTACCGAGAATTGATGACTTGTTTGATCAATTAAAAGGAGTTGAGTATTTTTCGAAGATTGACTTACGATCGGGGTATCATCAACTGAAAGTGAGGAAAGAAGTTGTACCAAAGACAACATTTCAGACTCGATATGGACACTACAAATTTCTTGTGATGTCTTTTGGGTTAACGAATACACCGACAGCTTTTATGGACTTGATGAATCGGGTGTTTAAGTTATGTCTGGATAAATTTATGGTGGTTTTTATTGATGATATCTTGTTATACTCGAAGACAAGAGAGGAACATACAGAACATTTGAGAAGGGTATTAAAGATATTACGGAAGGAACAACCCTATGCTAAATTTTTGAAATGTGAATTTTGGCTAGAGAAGGTTCAATTTCTAGGTCATCTGATTGATAAAAATGGGGTAACAGTAGATCCAGCAAAGATAGAAATAATTATGAATTGGGATCAACCAACAACTCCAACCGAAGTACGAAGTTTTCTTGGTTTATCAGGGTACTACCAGCGTTTTATAAAAGATTTTTCAAAAATAGCAACCCCGCTAACCAATTTAACTCAAAAAATGGTGAAGTATGTGTGGACAGACAAATGTGAACAGAGCTTTCAGGAGTTAAAGAAGTTATTAAGTAGTGTGCCAATATTATCTTTACCCGATGATACTGGAGGTCTCGTTGTGTATAGTGATGCTTTACATAGTGGATTAGGGTGTGTCTTGATGCAACATGGGAAGGTGATTGCTTATGCTTCATGACAACTCAAGGATTATGAGAAAAGGTATCCTACTCATGATCTGGAGTTGGCCGCGGCGGTGTTTGCTTTGAAAATTTGGCGACATTATTTGTATGGAGAAAAGTGTGAAATATAAATAGATCATACAAGTCTGAAGTATATTTTTACATAGAAGGAGTTAAATACGAGGCAGAGAAGATGGTTAGAGTTAATAAAAGATTTTGACTGCGAAATTCTATATCATCCCAGTAAAGCCAACGTGGTTGCAGATGCATTGAGCCGAGAGAATCAAGAAAAACTGAATGTCATAACAAATAACGAGGTACTGATAAAAAAATTTGAGAGGCTTGAGATTGAAGCACGAGTTTCAGCTGACCCTAATCAGAAGTTGTTCGTGATGGAAAGTAACTCCACATTAATAGATAGAATCAAAGAGCAACAAGACAAAGATGAAGCGTGTCAGAAGTGTAAAACAGAATTAACTCAAGACAAAAATTTCAAATTCCGAATAGATAAGGATGGAGTGTTGAGGTTTGAAGATAGAATTTGGGTTCCATCGGTACCAGCACTAAAAGAGGAAATTCTCGAAATAGCTCATAACTCTAAGTTTACCGTACACCCAGGGAGTACTAAGATGTATAAAGACGTGAGTTAGCACTTTTGGTGGTCGAACATGAAACGGGAGATAGCGAAATGGGAAGCAAGTGTCTCACATGCCAAAGGGTGAAAGTAGAGCATCAAAGACCGAGCGGAATGCTATAACCTCTATCGATTCCTGGGTGGAAGTGGGAGCACATCACCATGGATTTTGTGGTAGGACTTCCTCTCACACAAAAAGGTCACAATGCCATTTGGTTAATAGTTGATCGTCTCACAAAATCATCACATTTTCTGCCTTTTAAAATTTCTTATACCCTTGACCAATTAGCTAAATTATATATAAATGAAATCATTTCTAGACATGGAGTCCCTATATCTATAGTATCATATAGAGACCTACGGTTTACTTCAAATTTTTGGAGAAGTCTTCAAAACCACTTGGGGCCCCAGTTGAGATTAAGTACAACATATCATCCTCAAACAGACGGACAAAGCGAGAGAACCATTCAAATGTTGGAAGATATGTTTCAAGGGAAGATGGGAAGATCAATTGCCCCTGGTAGAGTTTGCTTAAAATAATAGTTATCATGCCAGATAGGATGTTACCATATGAAGCATCAGATAGTAGAAAGTGTAGAACACACTTGTCTTTGGGATGAAGTTGGGGAAAAAAATGCTAGGTCCCGAGATAGTTCAAGCAAACCAATCGAGAAGATTCGACTTTTACGGTAAAGATTGCAAGCATCTCAAGAAAGACAGAAAAAGTATGCAGAGATCAACATGCGATATAGCCTTGCAAGAATTTGACATTGGGAGTCATGTATTCTTGAAGGTATCCCCATGGAAGGCAAGATTTGTTTTGGAAAGAAAGGAAAACTAAGCCCAAGATTCATCGGACCATTTCAAGTTTTACAAAGAATAGGTGAAGTAGCGTATGAGGTAACATTACCCCCTGAGTTAGAACACATCCATAATGTGTTTCATGTGTCAGTACTATGTCCATATAAATTAGATTACAAACATGTTATAATCTATGAACCTGTTCAGATTGAGAAAGATTTATCGTATGTGGAAGTTCAAGTACAGATAGTTGATCGAAAAGAACAAGTGTTGAGAAATAGGATTATATCATTAGTTAAAGTGATATGGAAGAATCATGATATTGAAGAAGCTACGTGGGAGCTAGAAGATAAGATGCGAAAAGAATTTCCATATTTGTTTGTATAATTATGTTTTTAATTTCGGGACAAAATTCTTATAAGGGGGAGTGAATGTAATAATCTAAACCTAAATTATGATTTATCAATAAATTGAGAATGTAAATTATAATTGTAAATTATAAATTTTTGTATGTTATGTTACAACAATTAAATTAGGACTGGTAAGGTTTGATATGGGAAGAGACCCTAAAAAGTAAATAAGAAAACCTTAATTAAGACCTTGATCTTAGAAAAGAAACCCTAACCCTAATTAGGGTTATAAACATAAATTAAATTAGGGTTTATTGATTTCTTTTTTCATGATTAACAATAATTATGGTTAATTAGAGTTTTATCTTGTATATTTTTATGATGATAAACCCTAATTAAGGATGTGAAAAACTTAGAGTTAAACTAATAAACCCCAAACTTAAATATTAAACCCTAATTATAAGATTAGTAACCATAATCCCTAATTTTTCAAACCTTAATGACCATGTACATAATTAATAAAAATTTTAAAGTATTTACATATGTGAATTGACTAAATTATTCTCAAAGTTGATTTGGAAATTACTAAAGTACCCTTAGTATAGGGGAAATGACTAAAATGCCCTTTATCTTACAAAATATGATGATAAGATTAAATCTATGACTCACCACTTATAAGATTTGCAACATGTGTCTAAAAAGCGCCCCACCACCATGGTCTTTTTAACACCTAGGATTTGATCCATGCCTTAGTTGTCAACAATCTAATGAAATTAGGTAAATTACCCATACTTGAGCTTGCTACATATAAGTTATGTGCTTTGGGATAGCTAACCAACGAATTCACACTTTAATACATCATATAATCATCTACAAACAACTCTTAAACAAGCTAGTACTCGGATCACAAAGTTAGATTTCAAAGGTTGCTTGAAAAGGTAAGAACACTAACCCTAACCCTAGATCTTTGAAGCCATGTTAAAAGTTATGATTTAGTATTTATATTTATGATATGACATGTTATTTAGTGATCTGGGTTACTTAATCATGAATCCATAACGTTTAAATACATAAAAATGAAGATTTAAGATAGCGATCATGAACCCTAAAAAATCTTGTCGGGCAGTAATGTCGGGGCCTCTTAGATCTTAACACATTAAGCTGTTTTAGAGGTTAAGTGTATGGTGAGTATACTATGACATGAGCTGAGTAATATAGAAGTGAAATCATAGCCAAAATAGGTAAGGATCATAAGTTATTTAAGGTCAAAACCCGTTGACCATTCACGAAAATTTCACGAAAAATAATTTCAAGAACATGTCGACAAGATTTGACATCTTAGATCTAACAAATTGTGGTAGTTATAAGACCCTAATGATATCATTTTTGTAGGTGAAGGATGGACTACATGTACATAATAACCAAATGACCATTACATCAACCGATTTAAAGTTATGATCGCTCAAAAGTATGAACTCGAAGCTGAAAACCCAAATTTCTGGGTAACCCATAAAGTTTTAAAGCTATGTCTGACAGCCAGTTTGATCAGCCTCAAATTTGATCCTCTGATGTTGTTATGAACTTTCAGAGGTTATGCTATTATTATAGTATGACATACATTTACATGTTTTATACAATGACACGTTTACCTAATACCTAGAATCCTTGTTATTAAGCTCTAAAGTAGGAAGACCAACGTTGATCGAAGTTTACGGGCAACCCGTAAAACTCAAAATCATGCTTTGATGCTCACTTTGACCGACCATAGTTTTACGAAATGATGAAACTAGACCATAAGCATGTTATATACTTATAGTGATACATCAGTACTACCATGTTGAACCTTTTTCACAACCAAAAACATTTGTCAGTAGCGAATTAAAGCCAGTCAAACCTCTCACCGTAGAGCGTTGACTTTCGTGTTCTTAAGTTGATGAAGAACACCATTATTAACGATTCTACATCACTAAAGAAGCCTTTAGCGATAGATTAGTAAAAAAAATATTAAAAATAATAATAATAAATAAGAATAAATACAAATTAATTATTATAAATTCATAATAAATTTCTAAAATACATTTTAAATTATAAATAAATATTTTTATATATTTTGACATGAGATTTCATTAATATTGAATTTATTTAAATATTAATGATTATGAAATTATTTAATAATGCTAATAAATAAATTAGTAAAAATAAAATAATTCATTTTAAATAATAATAAATTATTTTAAAATGAAACTAATGATTTAAAAATCATTATCAATATTAATAAATTATTTGAAAATTAATATTGATGATTTAAAAATCAATATGAGTAATTATTAATTATTTAAAAATAGTAATAATGATTTAAAAAATCATTTTTATTTAATAATAAATTAAGAAAATTATTATTAATTATTGAGAAGTTATTTTAAGCTTCTAAAAATTATAATAAATAAAATTAACTTATTTAAAGTAATATTTAAACTTTTAAACAAAGTTTAATAGGAAAATAATTCAAAAACTTTTAGAACAAGTTATAAAACACTGAATGGACTTCAAATAAATCCCAAACACTAATAGTTTGACTAGTTATCGGATAAGATTATTGCTAATAATTGATATAAATCATATTTAGGTTGCATAAACGGCTTGAATAACCAAGGATAACGATTCTCCGAAAAGGCAAGTTTTTCATATACATTTAATTTTGTATTAAATGTACTTGTTATACTGATGTGATATGTACTTATTTAAAAAGTCCCTTATTTAGAAAGGGTTATGGCTTATTGTTCAACCGTAACCAAATCATATGAACTGTTATTTGCGTAAAATGTATTTGATTTGATATCAAATCATAGACTGTGGAAAAACAATGTTGTTTGGTGAAAATATATATCTTTACTACACTATTATGATGGCAAATTATTATATCTTGAGCGGGGTTTTATGAACATTTATTTATAGCAATGGGGTTAATTAACGAGGATGATATGCATACTCCTAGGATGTGTGGTTGGCCGAATCAACCGGGTTGCTAAGTCTATATGAATGATAGTAACTTTCGTAATGTCGGGTTTGGCGAGAATCATGGGGTATATATATATATATATAACCTATATATATATATATATATATATGGGAAAAACTTACGAACTATATGTTCATCTATTCAGTTATAGTGTAAAGTATATGTTACACATTGCTAAAACCTCTTTGAGCCTTTTAAAGCTCATCCCTTGCAAATATTATTTTCCTTTTTTCTTGTGGTGATATTAAGGAAATTCAAGTGTGCATTCTTGTGGGAAGAAAAGAATGTAATAGTTTAAGTTATTTTTTTTTTTGTAAGACTAAAATGTAATAATTATGAAGCTGGGATTTGTGTATTAAGTTTTAGATATATAAACTATTTAGTTTTTTTTATCTTTTTGACTAAGAGCTAGAAATCAAGTACAATATTAATATGAACTATTTATCCGAATGAGGGTATTTGATGCCAAGTGAGTTTCTTATGATGAACTAAGGTTGCGCTTATGGTTCTAGGAACAACCTTGTCATTAGTCTTTGTGAATGTTAGATGAATAGGAATTATTGATATGAAAAGAGATATTTGTAAGATTATAAATCTATACATCTAAGTGATAGTGGTAATCATGATAATGATTCGGCGAGAACTAATATCGATGAATACTATGAATCTTGGATTGATAGAAATTATTTTCTTATAGAATATTTACGTGAGCACCAAATCACTAGGTGAAAAGTGTAGGGAGTTGGGGGCGTCACAATTGGTATCAAGGCCTTAGGTTAAAAACCTTAGGAGAAAATACCTTAGGCTATAACCTTGGAGGAATTAGAGTTGTGAAGGAAATAATAAGAAGATAAACTTATTAGAGGAAGTGAGGTAATATAAAATGAATTATAATATTTTTATGTGCTAATCAGGATAATAAATTCTATTGTAGGATGTCAAAAGATAAGCGAGTTGATAGTGTATGACACTTGGATTGAAGCGAACCATTACAATCAATACATCCTAATCAGACTTGTAGGAAGGAGTAGGATCGAGTGCGATAGATATCGATGATAGAATCTTCGATAAACCAATCTAAGACTATTTTAGGCTAGGAAATTGATGAACTGGAAGAAAGAATTAAGAAAATGGAGGAAGAGTTGGAGAAAAAAAATAAAGAAAGTTAGCTGAGAAGAAGAAATGATCCATAGTATGATATATTCCCAATATGTTAGGGGAAATATTTAGTGTGTAACTGGTGATAAGTATAAATCACTAAATCAATTATGTATTTGTTTGTTTTAGTGTGTGTCTAATGATATATAAATCATTAGTATATATATGAAAAATAGTATCTGTGAAATACTAGTTTTCATTTAATTAAAATGTGGATTATTTGTATGGTTCTTTATACCTAGTGTTTCTTATTTTTAGAAAAATGGCACCACAAAGACGACCTCAATGAGAAGTGACTGAGGCAAACATTGAGCAAAATCCCACACAAGCATTAACAAATAATCTATTAGGGGCTTTACAAGGAAGACAAACAAACCCATTGCCAGCCCCACCAAATACATCAAATGCTACTCAATTTAAAGACTTTAAGTTAGTAGGACCTCCAGAATTTAGAGGAACTGACGAATCCATCAAAGCACAAGCTTGGATTATATAGATGGAGAAAATGTTTATAGTGACTAAGGGTAATGCGGATCAAAACACCGATTTTGGTACATTTTTCTTGAAAGATGAAGCCAATCACTGGTGGGAGGATAACAAAACTAGAGCTGGGGAAGGTGTTATTTCATGGGACATGTTTAAAGAAGTTTTCTTTGCGAATTATTTTCCCGAGTCGATGAAGGATTGTATGGAAGTTCAGTTTCTAGAGTTAAAGCAAGGAGAGATGACAGTGTCTTAATACACAACAAAATTTAACGAGCTGGCTAGATTTTCACCGCACCAGGTAGATACTGAAGCGAGAAAAACTAGACGATTTGAAGAGGGGTTAAAACCTCAAATAAGAAGTAAAATATCGGTATTTCAAGTGAAGACGTTTTCAAATATTCTTAAAAAACCAACTATAGCTGAAAAAGAGGGACATGCTCTACAAAAGTTTCAGAAGGAGGAAAAGAATAACACAGGGAGAGGGAACAATGGTGGGAACAATAACAACAACAATAATAACAACAAAAGAAGATGGGAGGTGGCGTTTCCAAGTAATTGGGGAAAGGAGGAGGTAATTTTAAGGGGAAATAGTAATACCAATCAAAGAATGAAGCGGTGTCAAATTTGTGGGAAAGGTCACAAGGAGTTTGTTACTTAATGCGGAAAAAATGTTATACATGTGGAGAGGAGGACACTATTCAAATTTTTGTCCAAGAAGAAAGCAAGAATAACAATATTAAATGTTTCAATTGTGGAAGGCGGAGGACATGTGGCTAAGTTTTGCCCAAAACCTAAAAAAGGCCGATGTGGGAGAATTCAAAAAAACCCCGGACCCGGTGATGTGAGGAGTTGCTCAAAATCCTTAGAATGCACGAACATTCAACATGATGGTGAAGGATCTTTGTTGCAGTACAAGATGTGGTAACAGTATTCTTTCGATCGATCTTTGAAAATGCTTATGTGTTATTTGACTCTGGCGCTTGTTGTTCGTTTGCATGTGTGAATTTTTCTAAGAAATTGAAAATGTCATGTGAAGACTTAGACGTGCCATTTAATGTAGATATTGCTAACAAGGAGATAATCCCCGTTCACACGATACATAAAAAATGTAGTGTAAAAATTCAAGGACACAAATTTCTGGTAAACCTTATTCCTATACAATTGCGAGAGTTTGATGTGATTCGGGGAATGAACTGGTTGGGTAGTCATAAGGCCGTAATTGATTGCATGTGAAAGAAAGTAAATTTAGGAACATCTTCAAAGAAGAAAGTAATATTTAAGGGAAGTTGTTTACCAAAGCAAGTTTGTTGTTTAACAGTTATTCAGGATAAGAGATTGCTTAAAAAGAGTAGTACAAGTTACTTGGCCTATGTGGTTAATACACGTAAGGAATAGGGAAATTTAGATCAAATCCCTGTAGTAAATGAGTTTCCTAACGTATTTCCAAATGATCTACCCGGTCTTCCGCTGACAGAGAAATTGAATTTGTGATTGACCTTGCACCTGGTACAACACCAGTTTCGAAGGCACCATATCGGATGACACCAGTAGAATTGAAGGAGTTATATGTTCAATTACAAGAACTCCTAGATAAGAAGTACATATAACATAGTGTTTCACCATGGGGAGCACCTTTGTTGTTTGTAAAGAAGAAGGATGGGACTTTAAGATTGTGTATAGATTATCCAGAGTTAAATAAATTGACCATAAAGAATAAGTATCCTTTACTGAGAATTGACGACTTATTTGATCAATTAAAAGGAGCTGAGTATTTTTTGAAGATTGACTTAATTGGGGTATCATCAAGCTGAAAGTGAGGAAAAAGATGTACCAAAGACTGACATTTCGGACTCGATATGGACACTACTGAATTTCTTGTGATGTCTTTTGGGTTAATGAATCCACCGAAAGCTTTTATGGACTTGATGAATCGGTGTTTAAGTCATATGCGGATAAATTTTTGGTGGTTTTATTGATGATATCTTGGTATAGTCGAAACACGAGAGGAACATGCGAGAACATTTGAGAAGGTATTAGAGATATTGCGGAAGGAACAACTCATGCAAAATTTTGAAATGTGAATTTTGGCTAGAAAAGGTTCAATTTCTAGGTCATGTGATTGATAAAAATGGGGTAACAGTAGATCCAGCAAAGATAGAAATAATTATAAATTGGGATCAACCAACAACTCCAAGCGAAATCTGAAGTTTTCTTGGTTTAGCGGTACTACTAGCGTATTTTATAAAAGATTTTTCAAAAATAGCAACCCCGCTAACCAATTTAACTCAAAAAACGGTGAAGTATGTGTGGACAGACAAATGTGAATAGAGTTTTTAGGAGTTAAAGAAGTTATTAAGTAGTGTGCCAGTATTATCTTTACCCGATGATACTGGAGGTCTCGTTGTGTATAGTGATGCTTCACATAGTGGATTAGGGTGTGTCGTGATGTAACATGGGAAGGTGATTGCTTATGCTTCATGAAAACTCAAGGATTATGAGAAAAGGTATCCTACTCATGATCTGGAGTTGGCAGCGGTGGTGTTTGCTTTGAAAATTTGGCGACATTATATGTATGGAGAAAAGTGTGAAATATACACAAATCATAAAAGTCTAAAGTATATTTTTACACAAAAGGAGTTAAATATGAGGCAGAGAAGATGGTTAGAGTTAATAAAAGATTTTCACTGCAAAATTCTATATCATCCCAGTAAAGCCAGCGTGGTTGCGGATGCATTGAGTAAGAAAGAATCAAGAAAAATTGAATGTCATAACAAACAACGAGATATTGATAAAAGAATTTGAGAGGCTTAAGATTGAAGCACGAGTTTTAGCTGACCCTAATCAAAAGTTATTCGTGATGGAAACTAACTCCACTTTGATAGATAGAATCAAAGAGCTACAAGACAAAGATGAAGTGTGTCAGAAGTGTAAAACAGAAATAACTCAAGATAAGAACATCAAATTCCAAATAGATAAGGATGGAGTGTTGATGTTTTAATATAGAATTTGGGTTCCATCGGTACCAACACTAAAAGAGGAAATTCTCGAAGCAGCTCATAACTCTAAGTTTGTCATACACCCAGGGAGTACTAAGATATATAAAGACGTGAGTCAGCACTTTTAGTGGTCGAACATGAAATGAGAGATAGCGGAATTGGTATGCAAGTGTCTCAAATGCCAAAGGGTGAAATTCGAGCATCAAAGACTGAGTGAGTTGCTACAACCTCTACCGATTCCTGAGTGGAAGTGGGAGCACATAACCATGGATTTTGTGGTAGGACTTCCTCTCACACAAAAAGGTCACAATGTCATTTGGGTAATAGTTGACCGTCTCATTAAATTATCACATTTTCTGCCTACTAAAATTTCTTATACCCTTGACTAATTAGCTAAATTATATATAAATGAAATCGTTTCTAGAGATGGAGTCCCTATATCTATAGTATCAGATAGAGACCCACGGTTTACTTCAAATTTTTGGAGAAGTCTTCAAAACCACTTGGGGCCCCAGTTGAGATTAAGTACAACATATCATCCTCAAACAAACGGACAAAGCGAGAGAACCATTCAAACGTTGGAAGATATGTTTCAAGGGAAGTTGGGAAGATCAATTGCCCCTGGTAGAGTTTGCTTAAAATAATAGTTATCATGCCAGCATAGGGATGCCACCATATGAAGCATTGTACGGTAGAAAGTGTAGAACAAACTTGTGCTGGGACGAAGTTGGGGAAAGAAAAATGCTAGGTCCTGAGATAGTTTAGCAAACCACTGAGAAGATTCAACTTTTACGGTAAAGATTGCAAGCATCTCAAGAAAGACAGAAAAAGTACGCAGATCAACACAGACAGTTGCAAGAATTTGACATTGGGAGTCATGTATTCTTGAAGGTATCCCCATGGAAGGGCAAGATTTGTTTTGGAAAGAAAGGAAAATTAAGCCCAAGATTCATCAGAACATTTCAAGTTTTACAAAGAATAGGTGAAGTAGCGTATGAGGTAGCATTACCCCCTAAGTTAGAACACATCCATAATGTTTTAATTGTTTTAGTACTATGTCCATATAAATTAAATTACAAACATGTTATAATCTATGAACCTATTCAGATTGAGAAAGATTTATCGTATGTGGAAGTTCCAGTACAGATAGTTGATCGAAAAGAACAAGTGTTGAGAAACAAGATTATATCATTAGTTAAAGTGATACGGAAGAATCATGATATTGAAGAAGCTACGTGGGAGCTAGAAGATAAGATGCGAGAAGAATTTCCACGTTTGTTTGTATAATTATGTTTTTAATTTCAGGACGAAATTCTTATAAGGGGGAGTGAATGTAATAATCTGAACCTAAATTACGATTTATCAATAAATTGAGAATGTAAATTATAATTGTAAATTATAAATTTTTGTATGTTAATGTTACAACAATTAAATTAGCACTAGGTAGGGTTTGATATGGGGAAGAGACCCTAAAAAGTAAATAAGAAAACCTTAATTAAGACCTTGATCTTAGAATAGAAACCCTAACCTGAATTAGGGTTATAAAAAAAATTAAATTAGGGTTGATTAATTTTTTTACATGATTAAAATTAATAATGGTTAATTAGATTTTTATCAGGTGTATTCTTTTTTTATGATAAACCCTAATTAAGGATGTGAAAAACTTAAGGATAAACTAATAAACCCTAAACTTAAATATTAAACCCTAATCCCTAATTTATCAAACCCTAATGACCAAGTACACAAGTAATAAAAATTTTAAAGTATTTACATATGTGAATTGACTAAATTATCCTCAAAGTTGATTTGGAAATTACTAAAGTACCCTTAGTATAGGGGAAATTACTAAAATGCCCTTTATCTTCCAAAATATGATGATGAGACTAAATCTATGACTCACCACTTATAAGATTTACAACATGTGTCTAAAAACTGCCCCACCATCAGTCTTTTGACACCTAGGACTGATCCATGCCTTAGTTGCCAACAATCTAATGAAATTAGGTAAATTACCCATACTTGAGCTTGCTATATATCAGTTATGTGCTGGGATAGCCAACCAATGAATTCACACTTTTAATACTTCATATAATCATCTACAAACAACTCTTAAATAGCTAGTACTCAACTCACAAAGTTAGATTTCAAAGGTTGCTTGAAAAGGTAAGAACACTAACCCTAACCCTAGATCTTTGAAGCCATGTTAAAAGTTATGATTTAGTATTTATATTTGTTATATAACATTTTATTTAGTGATCTGGGTTGCTTAATCAGGAATCCATAACGTTTAAATACATAATAATGAAGATTTAAGATAGCAGTCATGAACCCTAAAAATCTTGTCTGACAGCGTAATGTCAGGCCTCTTAGATCTTAACCTGTTAACTGTTTTAGAGGTTAAGTGTATGGTGAGTATACTATGACATGAGCTGAGTAATATAGAAGTGAAAACAGAGCCAAAATAGGTAAGGATCATAAGTTATTTAAGGTCAAAACCCGTTGACCATTCACAAAAAAAATTTCTGGAAAACCCGTTGACATCTTAGATCCGACAACTGTGATAGTTATAAGACCCCTAATGATATCATTTTTGTAGACTGACGAATGGACTACATGTCTATAATAACCAAATGACCATTACATCAACCGATTTAAAGTTATGATCGCTCAAAAGTATGTACTCGGCTGAAAACCTGATTTACAGGTAACCCATAAAGTTTTAAAGCTATGTCTGACAGCAAGTTTGACCAGCCTCAAATTTGATCCTCTGATGTTGTTATGAACTTTCAGAGGTTATGCTATTGTAGTATGACATACATATTACATGTTTTATACAATGACACGTTTACCTAATACCTAGAATCCTTGTTATTAAGCCCTGAAATAGGAAGGATCGGCGTTGATCGGGGTTTACGGGCAACCGTGAAACTCAAAATCATGCTTTGATGCTCACTTTGACCAGCCATAACTTTCTGAAATGATGAAACTAGACCATAAACATGTTATATACTTATAGTGCTACATCAGTACTACCATGTTGAACCTTTTTCACAACCAAAAACATTTGTCAGTAGCGAATTAAAGCCAGTCAAACCTCTCACCAGAGCGTTGACTTTCGTGTTCTTCAGTTGATGAAGAACACCATTAATGCAACGATTACATCACTAAAAGAAGCCTTTAGCGACAGATTAATTTGAAAAAAAATATTAAAAATAAATAAGAATAAATACAAATTAATTATTATAAATTCATAATAAATTTCTAAAATACATTTTAAATTAAAATAAATATTTTTATATATTTTACGACATGAGATTTCATTAATATTGAATCTATTTAAATATTAATGATTATGAAATTATTTAATAATGCTAATAAATAAATTAGTAAAAATAAAAATAATTCATTTTAAATAATAATAAAATATTTTAAAATAAAACTAATGATTTTAAAACCATTATCAATATTAATAAATTATTTTAAAATTAATATTGATGATTTAAAAATAAATATGAGTAATTATTAATTATTTAAAAATAGTAATAATGATTTTAAAAAATCATTTTTATTTAATAATAAATTAAGAAAATTATTATTAATTATTGAGAAGTTATTTTAAGCTTCTAAAAATTATAATAAATAAAAATTAACTTATTTAAAGTAATATTTGAACTTTTAAACAAAGTTTAATAGAAAAATAATTCGAAAAACTTTCCGAATAAGTTATAAAACACTGAGTGGACCTCAAATACAACCCAGACACTAATAGTTTGACTAGTTATCGGCTAAGATTATTTCTAATAATTGATATAAATCATATTTAGGTTGCATAGAAAGCTTGAGTAACCTAGGATAACGATTCTCTGAACATGAAAATTTTTCATATACATTTAATTTTGTATTAAATGTACTTGTTATACTGATGAGATATAAACTTATTTAAAAGTCCCTTGTTTAAAAAGGTTATGGCTTATTGTTCAAGTGTAACCAAATCATATGAACTGTTATTTGCGTAAAATGTATTTCATATGATATCAAATCATAGATTGTGGAAAAACAATGTTGTTTTGTGAAAATATATATACTACCACTATTATGACCGACAGTTATATACTAAACGGGGTTTTATGATCGGCATTTATAGCAATGACCGAGGGTTAATTAACAGGATGATATGCATACTCCTAGGATGTGTTGTTGAGCGAATCAACCCGTGTTGCTAAGTCTATATATACGATAACTTTCGTAATGCGGGGTTTGGCGAGATAAACCTCGTATATATATAATGTGCGTGGTTTACTAGATATGGGAAGTGTATGTTACACATTGCTAAAACCTGCTGAGCCTTTTAAAGCTCATCCCTTGCAAATATTATTTTCCTTTGCAGCTGTGACTGATATTCCGGGAAATTCAAGTGTGCATTCTTGTGGCTAGAAGAAGACTGTATTAGTTTAAGTTATTTTTATTTCTGTAAGACTCAAATGTAATAATTATGAACTGGGATTGTGTATTAAGTTTTAGATATAAAAACTCTTTAGTTTTTATCTTTTTGACTAAGAGCTAGAAATCAAGTACAATATTAATATTAACTGTTTATCTAAATGAGGGTATTTGATGCCAAGCGAGTTCTGTACGAACTAAGGTTGCGCCCCTTGGTTTTAGGAACAATCTTGTCATTAGTACTGTGAATGTTAGATGAATAGGAATTACTAATATGAAAGAGATATTTGTAAGATTATAAATCTATACATCTAAGTGATAGTGGTAATCTTGATAATGATTCTGACGATAACTAATATCTGAGGAATACTATGAATCTTGGATTGATAGGAATTATTTTCTTGTGGAATATTTACGTGAGCACTAAATCTACTACAGGAAATGTAGGGAGTTGGGGTCGTCACATATTGGTATCAAAGCCTTAGGTTAAAAACCTTAGGAGAGAATACCTTAGGCTATAACCTTGGAGGAATTAGAGTTGTGAAGGAAATAATAAGAAGATAAACTTATTAGAGGAAGTGAGGTAATATAAAATGAATTATAATATTTGTATGTGGTAATCCAGTTAATAAATTCTATTGTAGGATGTCAAAAGATAAACAGTTGATAGTGTATGACACACCGATTGAAGCAGAACCATTACAATCAATACATCCTAATCCAGACTTGTAGGAAGGAGTAGGATTGAGTGCGATAGTATCAGTGATAGAATCTTTGATAAACCAATCTGAGACTATTATAGGCTAGGAAATTGATGAACTGGAAGAAAGAATTAAGAAAATGGAGGAAGAGTTGGAGAAAAAAAATAAAGAAAGTTAGCTGAGAAGAAGAAATGATCCATAGTATGATATATTCCCAATATGTTAGGGGAAATATTTAGTGTGTAACTGGTGATAAGTATAAATCACTAAGTCAATTATGTATTTGTTTGCTTAGTGTGTGTCTAATGATACTCTATAAATCATTAGTATTATATATGAAAAATAGTATCTGTGAAATATTAGTTTTCATTTAATTAAAATGTGGATTATTTGTATGGTTCTTTATACCTAGTGTTTCTTATTTTTAGAAAAATGGCACCACAAAGAAGACCTCAATGAGAAGTGACTGAGGCAGACATTGAGCAAAAACCCACACAAGCACTAACAAATAATCTATTAGGGGCTTTATAAGGAGGACAAACAAACCCTATGCCAGCCCCACCAAATACATCAAATGCTACTCAATTTAAAGACTTTAAGTTAGTAGGACCTCCACAATTTAAAGGAACTGACGAATCCATAAAAGCTCAAGCTTGGATTATGTAGATGGAGAAAATGTTTAGAGTGACTAAGGGTAAAGCGGATCAAAACACCGATTTTGGAACATTTTTCTTGAAAGATGAAGCCAATCACTGGTGGGAGGCTAACAAAACTAGAGCTGGGGAAGGTGTTATTTCATGGGACAGGTTTAAAGAAGTTTTCTTTGCGAATTATTTTCCCAAGTCGATGAAGGATCGTATAGAAGTTCAGTTTCCAGAGTTAAAGCAAGGAGAGATGACGGTGTCTCAATACACAACAAAATTTAACGAGTTGACTAGATTTTCACCGCACCAGGTAGATACTGAAGCGAGAAAAACTAGACGATTTGAAGAGGGGTTAAAACCTCAAATAAGAAGTAAAATATCGGTATTTCAAGTGAAGACGTTTTCAAATATTCTTAAAAAACCAACTATAGCTGAAAAAGAGGGACAGGCTCTACAAAAGTTTCAGAAGGAGGAAAAGAATAACACAGGGAGAGGGAACAATGGTGGGAACAATAACAACAACAATAATAACAACAAAAGAAGATGGGAGGTGGCGTTTCCAAGTAATTTGGGGAAAAGGGGAGGTAATTTTAAAGGGGGAAATAGTAATACCAATCCAAAGAATGAACGGTGTCAAATTTGTGGGAAAGGTCACAAGGGAGTTTGTTACTTCAGTGAAAAAAATGTTATACATTTGGAGAGGAGGGACACTATTCAAATTTTTGTCCAAACAAGAATAACAATATTAAATAATTCAACTGCGGAGCTGAGGGACATGTGGCTAAGTTTTACCCAAAACCTAAAAAGGCCAATGTGGGAGGAATTCAAAAAAACCCCGGACCAGCAGTAGCAGGAGTTGCTCAAAATCGCCCGAATGCACGAACATTCAACATGACAGTGAAAGATGCTGTTTCAGCGCAAGATGTGGTAACAGGTATTCTTTCGATCGATGCTGAAAATGCTTATGTGTTATTTGACTCTGGCGCTTGTTGTTCGTTTGCATCTGTGAATTTTTCTAAGAAATTGAAAATGCCATGTGAAGACTTAGACGTGCCATTTAATGTAGATATTGCTAACAATGAGATAATTCCCGTTCACACGATACATAAAAAATGTAGTGTAAAAATTCAAGGACACAAATTTCTGGTAAACCTTATTCCTATACAATTGCGAGAGTTTGATGTGATTCTGGGAATGAACTGGTTGGGTAGTCATAAGACCGTAATTGATTGCATGTGAAAGAAAGTAAATTTAGGAACATCTTCAAAGAAGAAAGTAATATTTAAGGGAAGTTGTTTACCAAAGCAAGTTCGTTGTTTAACAGTTATTCAGGCTAAGAGATTGCTTAAAAAGAGTAGTACAAGTTACTTGGCCTATGTGGTTGATACACGTAAGGAAGGGGAAAATTTAGATCAAATCCCTGTAGTAAATGAGTTTCCTAACGTATTTCCAAATGATCTACCCAGTCTTCCCTGACAGAGAAATTGAATTTTTGATTGACCTTGCACCTGGTACAACACCAATTTTGAAGGCACCCTCGGATGACACCAGTAGAATTGAATGAGTTATATGTTCAATTACAAGAACTCCTAGATAAGAAGTACATATAACCTAGTGTTTCACCATGGGGAGAACCTATGTTGTTTGTAAAGAAGAAGGATGGGACTTTAAGATTGTGTATAGATTATCCAGAATTAAATAAATTAACCATAAAGAATAAGTATCCTTTACTGAGAATTGACGACTTGTTTGATCAAGTAAAAGGAGCCGAGTATTTTTTGAAGATTGACTTATGGTCGGGGTATCATCAACTGAAAGTGAGGAAAAAAGATGTACTAAAGACAGCATTTCGGACTCAATATGGACACTACGAATTTCTTGTGATGTCTTTTGGGTTAACGAATCCACCGACAGCTTTTATGGACTTGATGAATCGGGTATTTAAGTCATGTCTGGATAAATTTATGGTGGTTTTTATTGATGATATCCTGGTATAGTCGAAGACACGAGAGGAACATGCAGAACATTTGAGAAGGGTATTAGAGATATTGCGGAAGGAACAACTCTATGCAAAATTTTTGAAATATGAATTTTGGCTAGAAAGGGATCAATTTCTAGGTCATGTGATTGATAAAAATGGGGTAACAGTAGATCCAGCAAAGATAGAAATAATTATAAATTGGGATCAACCAACAACTCCAACCGAAGTACGAAGTTTTCTTGGTTTAGCAGGGTACTACCGGTATTTTATAAAAGATTTTTCAAAAATAGCAACCCCGCTAACCAATTTAACTCAAAAAACGGTGAAGTATGTGTGGACAGACAAATATGAAGAGAGTTTTTAGGAGTTAAAGAAGTTATTAAGTAGTGCGCCAGTATTATCTTTACTCGATGATACTGGAGGTCTTGTTGTGTATAGTGATGCTTCACATAGTGGATTAAGGTGTGTCGTGATGCAACATGGGAAGGTGATCGCTTATGCTTCATGACAACTCAAGGATTATGAGAAAAGGTATCCTACTCATGATTTGGAGTTGGCCGCGGTGGTGTTTACTTTAAAAATTTGGCGACATTATATGTATGGAGAAAAGTGTGAAATATACACAAATCATAAAAGTCTGAAGTATATTTTTACACAGAAGGAGTTAAATATGAGGCAGAGAAGATGGTTAGAGTTAATAAAAGATTTTTACTGCGAAATTCTATATCATCCCGGTAAAGCCAACGTGGTTGCAGATCCATTGAGCCAAAAGAATCAAGAAAAGCTTAATGTCATAATAAACAACGAGATATTGATAAAAGAATTTGAGAGGCTTAAGATTGAAGCACGAGTTTCAGCTGACCCTAATCAAAAGTTATTCGTGATGGAAACTAACTCCACTTTGATAGATAGAATCAAAGAGGTACAAGACAAAGATGATGTGTGTCAGAAGTGTAAAACAGAAATAACTCAAGATAAGAATGTCAAATTCCGAATAGATAAGGATGGAGTGTTGATGTTTGAATATAGAATTTGGGTTCCATCGGTACCAACACTAAAGAGGAAATTCTCGAAGCAGCTCATAACTCTAAGTTTGTCATACACCCAGGGAGTAATAAGATATATAAAGACGTGAGTCAGCACTTTTGGTGGTCGAACATGAAATGAGAGATAGCGGAATGGGTATGCAAGTGTCTCACATGCCAATGGGTGAAATTCGAGCATCAAAGACTGAGTGAATTGTTACAACCTCTACCGATTCCTGAGTGGAAGTGGGAGCACATCACCATGGATTTTGTGGTAGGACTTCCTCTCACGCAAAAAGGTCACAATGCCATTTGGGTAATAGTTGACCATCTCTTTAAATTATCACATTTTCTGCCTACTAAAATTTCTTATACCCTTGACCAATTAGCTAAATTATATATAAATGAAATCGTTTCTAGACATGGAGTCCCTATATCTATAGTATCAGATAGAGACCCACGGTTTACTTCAAATTTTTGGAGAAGTCTTCAAAATCACTTGGGGACCCAGTTGAGATTAAGTACATCATATCATCCTCAAACAAACGGACAAAGCAAGAGAATCATTCAAACGTTGGAAGATATGTTGCGGTCTTGTATCATGGATTTCAAAGGAAGTTGGGAAGATCAATTGCCCCTAGTAGAGTTTACTTACAACAATAGTTATCATGCCAGCATAGGGATGCCACCATATGAAGCATTGTATGGTAGAAAGTGTTGAACACCCTTGTGCTGGGACAAAGTTGGGGAAAGAAAAATGCTACGTCCTGAGATAGTATAGCTAGATTTGACTTATACGCCAAATATTGAAAGAATCTCAAGAAAGACAGAAAAAGTATGCAGATCAATACAGACAGTTGCGAGAATTTAACGTTGGGATTCATGTATTCTTGAAGGTATCCCCATGGAAGGGAAAGATTCGTTTTGGAAAGAAAGGAAAATTAAGCCCAAGATTCATCGGACCATTTCAAGTTTTACGAAAAATAGGTGAAGTAGCGTATGAGGTAGCATTACCCCCTAAGTTAGAATACATCCATAATATGTTTCATGTGTTAGTTCTACGTCCATATAAATTAGATTAGAAACATGTTATATTCTATGAACATGTTCAGATTGAGAAAGATTTATCGTATGTGGAAGTTCCAGTGCAGATAGTTGATCGAAAAAAACAAGTGTTGAGAAACAAGATTATATAATTAGTTAAAGTGATATGGAAGAATCATGATATTGAAGAAGCTACGTGGGAGCTGAAAGATAAGATGCGAGAAGAATTTCCACGTTTATTTGTATAATTATGTTTTTAATTTTGGGATGAAATTCTTATAAGGGGGAGTGAATGTAATAATCTGAACCTAAATTAGGATTTATCAATAAATTGAGAATGTAAATTATAATTGTAAATTATAAATTTCTGTATGTTAATGTTACAACAATTAAATTAGGACTTGGTAAGGTTTTATATGGGGAAGAGACCCTAAAAAGTAAATAAGAAAACCTTAATTAAGACCTTGGTCTTAGAATAGAAACCCTAACCCTAATTATGGTTATAAACAAAAATTAAATTAGGGTTGATTGATTTTTTTTACATGATTAACATTAATTATGGTTAATTAGAGTTTTATCATGTGTATTCTTTTTTATGATAAACCCTAATTAAGAATATGAATAAATTAAAGTTAAACTAATAAACCCTAAACTTAAATATTAAACCCTAATCCCTAATTTGTCAAACCCTAATAACCAAGTATATAAGTAATAAAAATTTTAAAGTACTTATATATGTGAATTAACTAAATTATCCTCAAAGTTAATTCGGAAATTACTAAAGTACCTTTAGTATAGGGGAAATGACTAAAATGCCCTTTATCTTCCAAAATATGATGATAAGACTAAATCTATGACTCACCACTTATAAGATTTGCAACATTTGTCTAAAAACACCCCCACCATCAGTCTTTTGACACCTAGGAATGATTCATGCCTTAGTTGTCAACAATCTAATGAAATTAGGTAAATTACCCACAACTCTCAAACAGCTAGTACTCAGCTCACAAATTCAGATTTTGAAGGTTGCTTCAAAAGGTAAGAACACTAACCCTAACCCTAGATCTTTGAAGCCATGTTAAAAGTTGTTATTTAGAATTTATATTTGTGATATAACATGTTATTTAGTGATATGGGTTGCTTAATCATGAATCCATAACGTTTAAATACATAAGAATGAAGATTTAAGATAGTAGTCATGAACCCTAAAAATCTGGTCTGACAGCGTAATGTCAGGCCTCTTAGATCTTAACCTGTTAACAATTTTAGATGTTAAGTGTATGGTGAGTATACCATGACACGAGCTGAGTATTATAGAAGTGAAATCAGAGACAAAAATAGGTAAGGATCATAAGTTATTTAAGGTCAAAACCCGTTAACCGTTCACGAATTTTTTTTAGAAAACCTAGAATTTCAAGAACATGTCTGACAAGATTTTTGACATCTTAGATCTGACAACTGTGGTAGTTATAAGACCCCTAATGATATCATTTCTATAGACTGACGGATGGACTACTTGTCTATAACAACCAAATGACCATTACATCAACCGATTTAAAGTTATGATCGCTCAAAAGTATGAACTCGAAACTGGAAACCCAGATTTCTGGGTAACCCATAAAGTTTTAAAGCTATGTCTGACAGCCAGTTTGACCAGCCTCAAATTTGATCCTCTGATGTTGTTATGAACTTTCAGAGGTTATGATATTATAGTATGACATACATATTACATGTTTTATACAATGACACTTTTACCTAATAACTAGAATCCTTATTATTAAGCCCTAAAATAGGAAGACCGACGGTGACCGTGTGACGTCCCCAAATTCGGGTATCTTCCAACCCGACATATAGTGCTACACAGTACTCATAACTATACAATCATTCCATTGCAATACAACATATTGAATTTAATTACTATCTTTTATTACAATCAAAGTGTAATCCTTTCCCAGGTTCATATACCGATTGCATTGCTTGTTGTTCATAATGTATAATACATACAAACATACTAGTCTATTACGCGATGGTTAATTATCCATCTTAGCTTTGCCCTTATCTCTCTTAGCTTTCTCAGTACGTTCATCCTTAACTGTAATCATATAATTCACGCAAGAAGTGAGCATAACAAGCTCATCAAGTTCAACAAAGAATAACCTTAATACCACATTCGTGAATTATATGACAAATCAGACATAACTGAACAAATAGTTATGAAGTATTATGAAATAGTAATACTTTAACAATTCATAACATCAATTCCCAAAGTATAGAATAGTTTAGGAATTCTGAACCGGTCATAAGACCATGAATAGTAACTTTCTGTTTTCATTGAAAAGGATATCACAGCACTAAGGCTGTACATCCAGCATTACTTATGAGCACTTCTAGGTGATCGGTCTATAGTACTCTATGTTGATCAACAGTCATTCGTTAAACGTATTTACGTTTAAGTTGGCAAACTCGCGTGCCCATCGAATAATCAATGAAAAATACTTTTGTTTGTTCATAGACAAACCTTACCTTCAAATCCGTACCAATTTCTTGGCATAGGATAATGTTAACAATTCTATATAGAAAGATATGTATACAAATCAATCTATATCTTATGAGTAGTCTAGCCGAGTTAAAATTGGTATTGATCGTTTCTTTAAGATCAATAATGCAATTCAGTACAACGAATCACATAAAACCTAACTAACTTGAAAGATAGACAAGCGTTAACAAAACTTGCCTTTCAGCGTCTTCAAATAACTTAATCGACTGACCACAGTCTTTACAGAATCTACATGATATATTCATATAGCACACTATAATTAGCTATTAAAAAAATTACTCACATTGTTTCAACCAACTTCTCTCTCTTCTATGTCTAAGTTAACTTTATTTCATTTAATAAAGTCAATTCAACTCATTACCCTTCATCCCGGCTTATTAACAATCTTACGTTATTATCCGGACTCTATCATCATTGGTGAAGTACCAATGTTGATTACTGATTATGGTTCATTAATAACACGTTGAGTTCTTCGTTCATAAGTTAATAACATGCTTTCCATTCCTAAGTTCATTACTATATACATTAGTATATGTAATATAGGAATAGTTTTAGTACACTTATTAAGTGTATAAAATTAACTCATATAGGTCTCTGAAAATTTGAAGTTCAAACCTAAGTTGAACAAAGACCTCGCCAAGGCCTGCAAGCGTGGTCTTCTATACAATATTAGTGATGGCATGGCCAGGTTTATGACAAAACCTCCGATCTCGGCGTTGCGGCACGAGACTCCTTCATATGAGTGGTACTGAAGCGCGACTCTACAGTAGGCAATGACACATTCATCGGGGCCAAGGCACTTTTAAAGCTTTGTCTAGGCATACGGCGCTTGCACTCTCAAGACCGAAAAGTTTGAAAAATAATAATTTTGGTGAGTTTCCTGGATTCATAACTTCTTCGTTATAAGTTCGATTTGGTCCGTTCAAAAGCCTACACGTCATAAATTACATACTCTACGCGTTCATATAAGAATTCTACACTTTCGAATCTATTAACTCAAAATTTACTATTAAGTTCATTTTAAGCGTTCGTTAAACGCTAATGAGCGTTCAATACTCGTTTTCTTCGTTTTAAGTCAGAATCTGATGATTCTTGAGTCCACGAATCTTAAATACCATATCTCACGTGTTGACATTGAAAAACAATGTTTTCAAGTCTCACAACAACTTTATACTATCAATCCGGAATTTTTACATTTTCGACGTTTAACGTCTATTTCCGTGAAATTTGCCATAACTTTGTTACTAATGTTTTATAAGCCAACTCACATGGAATATTCCATTGATTTCATATCTACATCCTAACCAAGCAAGATGCACATATTTAAGTATTGATGGAGTTTAATTTTTCATTAACAATCAACCTCAACAATCAATATTTTCATGATTTAAACCTACATCAACCCTTATGATTTCTATGTCTTCATGACTTATAAAGATTGTATATATTATAAGTCATCCTTATTCCTCCCTAAGAGTCATACACCACCAATTTATGATTCTTCATACTTAAAGAAATCAAAAGAGATGGAACTACTATTAAGGAATATTACCTTAAGGAATCTTGGTGTTCTTGAAAGAAACTCTAAAGCAAAACTTCAAAGTAGATTGATGACTTAAGTCTAGCTTTTTCTCTCTCTCAATATATGTTGAATACTCTTGCAAAACCAAAAATAAATAAAAATTGCTTTCTATTTATAGACAATTGAAATGGAGGGCAAAAAGGTCTTTATTCCCTCACCTCCTTACTATTCCCTACTTTATCACCAAGTAAAATACTTTGTGATCAAGTAGATTTCTTTACTTTCACACCAAGTGGTCGGCCCACTATGCCCATGGGTCATCCCCATGGGTTGCCCCATGGGTTTTACCCATTCGGTGACCCATCGATTCGATCCACGGTTCGGTTTTCTTGGATCGGGCTTAATCATTCTAACATTGGGCTTTAGCTTGGGCTTAATCACTTAATACCTTGGGCTTACATACTCAATTACTTGGACTTGGCATAATCCAAATATAATTGGATCATTCTAAGTCTTAACCTTAATTCCATAATACTAATCGTATTCTATACGTATATTTCACGTATTATTTCCGTATAATACTAGTACGATAATCGTATTGTACTTCGTATTAACTCCTTGTATTATACATAGATACTAAATAGTATCATACTTGTATAACACGCTTTATCATTACAACAAATCCTTCTACTTGTCTCATTTCCTTCTCGAAAATCATTCTACTCAACCTTTAGGCTTTAAGTTCGCAGGCGAAAACTTCATTTGCCATAAATGAAATATTATTAGATATTTCATCTTATCTCAATATTCTATCATTACGCGTTTCCCAAAATTTCAAAATAATTTTCTGAGCAGAAACGAATGAATAATGTTTTTACTGGAATTTCTCAGAAAACATTTATTTTCGTCTTTGAAATTCTAAACAATAAATTCTAGCACGTAGCCAGATTACTAACCAAATTCGCACATTCTAGGTCATAGAACGACCATCACATAGCTTACTCACAAAATAAATCAATTAAATTCATTTAATTCACATAATAAATAAAATTTAATTACCATAAAAATTGAATTTTCTCGGGCGTTACAGACTGAGTTTCTGGGCAACCCAGAAACTCAAAATTATGCTTTAATGCTCACTTTGACCAACCATAACTTTCTGAAATGATGAAACTAGAACATAAACATGTTATATACTTATAGTGCTACATTAGTACTACCATGTTGAACTTTTTTCACAACCAAAAATATTTGTCCGTAGCGAATTAAAGCCAGTCAAACATGTCACCAGAGCGTTGACTTTCGTGTTCTTCAGTTGATGAAGAACACCATTAGCGATAGTTCTGTCATTAAAGAAGCCTTTAGCGACAGTTAGCTGAAAAATATTAATAATAATAATAATAATAAATAAGAATAAATACAAATTAATTATTATAAACTCATAATAAATTTCTAAAATATATTTTAAATTATAATAAATATTTTTATATATTCTGACATGAGATTTCATTAATATTGAATCTATTTAAATATTAATGATTATGAAATTATTAAATAATGCTAATAAATAAATTAGTAAAAATAAAATAATTCATTTTAAATAATAATAAATTATTTTAAAATGAAACTAATGATTTAAAACCATTATCAATATTAATAAATTATTTGAAAATTAATATTGATGATTTAAAAATCAATGAGTAATTATTAATTATTTTAAAATAGTAATAATGATTTAAAAAAATCATTTTATTTAATAATAAATTAAGAAAATTATTATTAATTATTGAGAAGTTATTTTAAGCTTCTAAAAATTATAATAAAAAAAATTAACTTATTTAAAGTAATATTTAAACTTTTAAACAAAGTTTAATGAAAAATAATTCAAAAAACTTTCCGAACAAGTTATAAAACACTAAATGGACCTCAAATACAACCCAGACACTAATAGTTTGACTAGTTATCAGCTAAGATTATTTCTAATAATTGATATAAATCATATTTAGGTTGCATAGACAGCTTGAGTAACCTAGGATAACGATTCTCCGAACAGGAAAGTTTTTCATATACATTTAATTTTGTATTAAATCTACTTGTTATACTGATGAGATATGAACTTATTTAAAAGTTCCTTGTTTAAAAAGGCTATGGCTTATTTTTTAAGCGTAACCAAATCATATGAACTGTTATTTGCGTAAAATGTATTTGATTTGATATCAAATCATAGACTGTGGAAAAGCAATATTGTTTGGTGAAAATATATATACTGACACTATTGTGACTGACAGTCTTATACTGACCGAGGTTTTATGACTTGCATTTATAGCAATGACCGGGGGCTAATTAAAAAAATGATATGAATACTCCTAGGATGTGTGGTTGAGAGAATCAACCCGGGTTGTTAAGTTTATATGACTGACAATAACTCGTAATGTGAAGGGTTTGGCAGATAAACCTCAGTATATATATATGTAAAAACTTATGAACTATATGTTCCTCTATTAAGTTATAGTGTAAGTGTATGTTACACATTGCTAAAACCTGCTGAGCCTTTTAAAGCTCATCCCTTGCAAATATTATTTTTCTTTACAGCTATGACTGATATTTCGAGAAATTCAAGTGTGTATTTTTGTGGCTAGAAGAAGACTATATTAGTTTAAGTTATTTTTATTTCTGTAAAACTCAAATGTAATAATTATGAACTGGGATTGTGTATTAAGTTTTAGATATATAAACTATTTAGTTTTATCTTTTTGACTAAGAGCTAGAAATCAACTACAATATTAATATGAACTGTTTATCTAAATGAGGTTATTTGATGCCAAGTGAGTTCTGTACGAACTAAGGTTGCACCCCTCGGTTCTAAGAACAATCTTGTTATTGGTACTGTGAATGTCATATAAATTGGAATTATTGATATGAATGAGATATCTATAATATTATATATCTATACATCTAAATGATAGTAGTCATCATGATAATGATTTTGACGAGAACTAATATCTGATAAATACTATGAATCTTGGATTAATAGAAATTATTTTCTTATAGAATATTTACGTGAGCACCAAATCTGCTACAGGAAATTTAAGGAGTTGGGGGCATCACATCTATTCTTGGTAATGGATACTTATTTTTAATCGTGACCTTATTCAATTCTCGGTAATCAATGTAGAGCCGCATCGATCCATCTTTCTTTTTAACAAACAACATCGGTGTTCCCCATAGCGATACACTCGGCTGAATATATTTCTTGTCAAGTAATTCTTGCAACGGCACCATCAACTCTTTCATTTCTACAGGGGTCATTCTATATGGAGCTTTATATATCGGAGCTACTCCTGATAGTAAGTCAATCATGAACTTGATTTCTCGATCCAGCGAGAGTCCCGACAAATCGTATGGAAATACGTCTATAAAATCTCTTATGACATGTATCTCTTCTAACTTCGTAATCTTCTTCTATGTATCAACTATGTAGGCTAAGTATCCTACACATCCTTGTCTCAACAACTTCTTGGCTTGAATCACTGTCAGACAACTTTCTTATCGAGGTTACTTCCTACCATAGAACACAACCTTTGACGAAGTCATAAGGTTAACACATTTCTTTTGGCAATCAATCACTGCCCAATAATTGAATAACCAATCCATTCTTGGTATGACATCAAATTCCCCAAGTTTAATTGGTATCAAATCTACCATCATCTCGTTACCCTTTATAACCACTCTATAATTCCTATATATGAATCTAACAGGAATCACTTCCCTATTCACAATCTATATGCTCAAAGGATAATCTAATTCTTCCTTAGGCAAATCTAAGTTCTGAGTAAATTCATCAGATATAAATGAACAACTAGCACCCGAATCAAATAACACATAAGCATTGATACCATGAATCGGAATGATACCTGACACCACATCCTTAGACTACACAGCATCCTTCATAGTCATATTGAAAGTCCTCACAGTAGGTCGACTTGATTGTGCTGGTCCAGTGATAGTTAATGTACCACCACTGTTGTTCCCCTTTCCTCCACTTGCACTTCCCGCAGTCTTTTTAGGACAATCACGAGCCTTGTGATCCTTCGAACCGCATATGAAACATGCTCCTTCCTTTTGGCTAAAATAGTTCGGTGCAATGTGTCCCTACTAATCACAATTGAAACACACCCTCTTACCCTTCAAACATACCCCAGTATGGATCTTCCCGCATGTAACTCAAGCTTCAAACTTTTTCTTTTGTTGACTTCCTTGCTATCCTCCCGCAGCTGAATTCTCACTCCACTTCCTCTTCTGATTGTTACTTCTGTTATTACTCCCACCAGCCTTGCTCTCATTCTCATTCTTTATCTTCTTCTTTTCTTGATTGTACTTGGTTAAAGCATCGCTTCCACCTTCTATGATAATTGCCTTTTCTAGTACGGTCGCAAATATGTTTAACTGGAATATTGAAACCTTGCTATAAAGCAAGGGCTTCAACCCTTGTTCAAACCTTCTTGCCTTACGCTCATCGGTATTAACTTGTTTGGTGGCAAACCTTGCCAACTCATTAAACTTCACAGCATATTCTGGCACCGTCATGATTCCTTATTTCAACTCCAAAAATTTCTCCTCCAACTAATTCTGAGAACTCGCTAGAAAGTACATCTCAAAAAACATCTCTTTAAATCTATCCCACGCTATTATTCCCTATCCCCCACGAACCTTATTTGCCTGCCACCGGTAGCTAGCTTCAGACTTCAGCATGAATGTTGCGAAGGCAGTCTTCTGATCCTTGCTAACTCTGGCAATGTCGAACACCTTCTCCATTTCCATGATCCAAGTTTTTGCTTCAACTGGATTCATAGAAACTTCAAACTCTGGCGGTCCAACCGCTTTGAAGTCCTCGAAGGTAGTGATATGAGTTTGCGATTTATTCACAAGTGCTCTCATTAACAAGGTTACCAACTGCTGAACCAGGATAGCATTATTATTGTTAGTACACCCCTCAAGAGGTGGTTGTTGATGTGGTTGTCTTCTTCTACGAGGCATTTTCTGTTAAAATATACGCTTATTAGTTCCTTACTCTACTTCTTGAGTATTTGAAGTTTAACTTAAACATTCTAAGATTAAAGCTATAACACATAACATTTCAATAAACTTTGAGATTTTATTCAACCATAACCTTTTAAAACATAATAAAGATAGCATATCTGCTATTAACATCCACTTTCCTGAAATAGACAAGTTTCAAGGTTATATATTCATACTACCCCTTTATTTATCTAGTAATAAGGGATTTACAACTTAGTCATTTACATACTTAACCACATATCATTATTATTCTTATTCTTTCTATCTGGGCATATTAAGACATCGAGAGGCTTCTCTATGCTCTTCTTCTATAATACGATATGTCATCCTACGATCCATCACGAACCACGATGAGTCTTCAAACTGAGGTGGGTAATAAAAGACTCAATCTCGGGCCCTATCAATCGTAAAATGAAAGGCATAATCCATTTCATTCATCTTAACCTTCTTCATTTGGACCTTAGCTTCAGCACGGTCTGCACGTTGAGTTACCTTCATCCAAGCATCCTCTGCCCTTGCACGCTTAGCTAACTCCTCTTTCAAGTCATCTTTTAACTTCTCCACATCAGTCTTCATCTTCTCCTTCTCCGCCAACAGATCTTCATGATGATCCTTTGTATGAACTAGGTCCCAGTCCGTGTTTCCATGTTGTGAGTCGAGTTCCTGAATCTCCGCATCTTTCTGCTCGATAGTAGCTTAACACATCTCAGCCAACTCCTTCAGCTCCTCAACCTTATCCTGTAATTCTATGTTTCTAGCATATAGTGAATCATACATCTCAACTGATATGAAGTTTGGATTTAAAATTTTTGCACTAAAGAAATTTTAGTTTGGAACTAGCTTATCGGTGGTTCTACAATTTTAGAACACTATTCAATTATAGACCAGTACAATCAATAAGAGTTTGCTTGCTACTTGAAGGTTTAATACAATAATATAGAATTGTACAAGGATATTTAATCTAAGATCGAATAACAACAATATACAATTGAGTAGACATGGTATACATGCAAAGTACTACATTCAAAAGAGTTAGAACAATCTCATTTAAATCAATGTATCAAAACATTATATGCTTTGAATAGTAATAACAAGAAATGGGAAAGTGAAACTCGCTCGATGTAACGAATTAGGTTATAAGAGCTTATACAACCATACACAAGATAAAATCAATAGGCTTGCTCAACTATAATATAGGATTTGCATAATGAAAATTTAGGACTAGAAAGCTTGCTTGACAATAACAAAATAACAGAATTATGGAACTTGCATTCATTATAAAGAGAATGAAGTTAGGGAACTTGCCTCGTGTGTAAGCTACACAAGTATAATAATGTTCGCCAATTACCCTACACATGCCATTGAAATTGCAATACCAATTAGTTGTATCAACATTAGCTTTATAGGTTTAACCCACCATTTATGCCATAACCTTATCTTAATGTCTAATCATGTTGGTTCACCATTCATACGAACCTGAAATCTCACTATCGCCTACTATAAGCTTTATCATTCACCTCTAACTTTTGTAGATGTCGACTTTTATTCATTACATAACTTGTTTAAATGATCACTTAAAATCTTCACATTTTGTATTACATTACATCAAAATCTCTTATTATATGCCATGTTATGATTTAACATCTTTATCATGCATACTACACTAGATTAGGTCTTTATTCTATAATCTACAAATAATCAGAACTCACTACCTCTGCTCAGTGGCACAGACACTCCACGCCTCTGAAGCCCCAAGCCTACAAGACATCTGCTACTGGTGTAAAATCCTCGAAGGTTTTACCTTAGCAATTGCACCATTTCTGCATGTGGTACCGGTCAAAGTCTTACTTAACAGACACATACAAAAGCTGCAGGCAGCTACTACATTTCACAACACACCCAATTTCTCCTAATTTCCATAGAAATTCACAAATCCTAATAACTAAAACTTTGTAATAAAATCAATAAACATGCAATTCATCATTCTAACAACATAAACACTATATATACTTAACTTCTAAGGATTAAAACCACACTTTTCCCAATTTCTCCATTTTTAACACTTTTAGCGAATTTGATTGCCACAACTTCGTTTCTTAACCAATTGACATGATTCAAATTATGTTGTTTTCGTTTCTTGATGTTCTAACACAATCTAACATCAATTTGCAGATTATACCAAATATTGGACACAAATTTTGTATTTACACAAGCCATTTACATGAACATACACTGTTATTCTAACTCTCTTCTTCAAACCCAATTTTCACGTAATTGATTACTAACCATTGTGTATATATGACAATAATAGATTCTATAATATTATTATACATACCCATAACCCATATCTTACAATCAATAACTTATCAAAATCCTAATTCCAGAAAATGAAAATTACATAACTGAAAATTAGAGTTAGGGTTAGATTATACCTTAATCCTTTGATGTTAACAAGGTTCTAACAAATCCTTCTCCTTCTTCTCCAACTCTCAATTCTCTGTAATTCTCTCTTCCTCACCAAGCTCTCTCTATTTCTCTGTTATCTAGCCTTAGGCAAAAATATGTGTAGATATAAACTGAAGGCTTCCCACGTATTCACGTACTTCAGTTTTAAAACCCAAACAGGTTGTGTCGGTTAAAATAAGCCAAAGGCCACAAGGCTTTGTTTGGCTAAACACAACTCCCCCCTTCTAGAATATTTTTATTATATAGCTTTACTTGTCACACATGTAACTAATTTACATAACTTACAATTATAATTACAACAATTATAATTTCCATTATAATTATACCTTATATATGATAAATCGTTATATATCTAATTTAGTTATTAAATTAGACTAGAACATCATTTAATTTAATTTAATTATTTCCTTAAATATTAAATAATTCATTTAATTTAATTATTGCATTAAATTAAATCTTTAAATAATAAAATTACCATTACTCAATTTAATTAACATTACTCAATTTAGTTACTAAATTCTTTTACCACAATTTTCTTAATTATTTATTTTTCTTAATAAATAAATTATTTAAAATATTTATTTAATTTAATAAATATTTAAATTACAAAATTTCTCGATCGTTACTTTACCTGACCCCCAGGTTTGGTTCTCACGATCCAACATAATAATATCTAACTACTCATTCATTTATGAATAGAAACATACATCTCATTAATTAATATTTTAACAACATCATCCCAGGTTATTTAACCTTAACATCACAAACATACCCTTACATATACAAAAAAGGTTTATACATAACAACTTAATAAGTAAAGTTCTTATAAACTACTCCTGCATTTTGCCTTTGCCCTTGTCCTTCTCTGCCCCTCCGGCTACTTCGTCCTTAGCTGAAATATTATATTTAAGCAAGGGTGAGCAACGAGTTTGCTCCGCAAGTTAAAACATACAATAAAGTTTAGAAATCAAGAATATTAGATCGATTCGATAAAATGTCACCAAAGTTCAAAGGACTTTGAATTAGCTGAACAAATCGCTAATCAATAATAAGACTTTTTCGCATTTCATGCTAAACAGTAGTTCAATAGTGAAAGAGTAAAACGCTTTCGAAGTTTCTATAATATTCAAGTGAATAACAAGAATCAATTCTACACAATAACAATGTGAAATATTTTCCAGACTTTTATGCTGAGCGATCCCACCAGATCTTGAACTTCTCGAGTAACTATCAAAGGTTTAACTTTGAATTACCCAGGTGTATCAAATAACCATAAGGATTAAATCATACCCCTCCACAAGTACACAAAGTGATCAGCTTCATTGTACCCAATAGTATGCATAATACTAACACGCGCGCAACGGCCATATATCCGACCACAAGGTTCCCTTTATATAAAAATTTCTTCTTCTCAGTCTTATAACCAGAATTTGTATCACAATAATATAGTTTGGATTTAACGAAATACTATGATTTCAACACTTAATCTCTTTCTTGATCTAGCCAAAATAATTGGCATTGACCTTTCAATAACAATTGAGTTCACTATCGTGATCTAGTCGAAATAATTTCCATCGACCTTTCAATAATAATTGATTTTAATTCTCGAACCTATCAAGTTTTAACAAATATTCGTCTAGCCAAAATAATTAGCTAAGACATAGCTCAACACTATACAACAATAGACAGAAATCAACTGTACTATTTGCAATCAATAATAACACCTACAGATGTGAATAACCAATAACAGTTATTCCCCAATCATACTTTCAAAATCAATAATTCAGTTTGAATTAATAAACATGCACTAACTGCGAATAATCAACAATAATTTTTAGGCGTGGTATAATCAGTAACAATTATCCACTACTATATTTGAAAATTAATAACTTGGGATTGAGTTAAAGAAACTTGCCTTATTCGTTGATTACTGCTACACAATATATTCTAGATGAGTTTGAAAGACCTATAATCAACAATATTGGTCTCACAATTAGCATAACAAATCAGAATACGTAACACTGTAATTTACAGTCACTATATCACTTAGACACATAATCACATACTCACATAAGTGTTTATAACCTATACAAACACTTATCAAGTCTAACTAGTTCAGTCTGGTTGGACCTCAATCATAATTCGGTGTTCTGGTCACTCTATCCGATAATTAACACATTTATTGTCAATTAAACTCTGCCTCAAAACTTCAATATTATTTTAAATAAGTCAAATATCATTTATAATATTTTTTAGAAGATTTTAATAAATTTCAAATAATTATTATATTTTATAATAATTTTTCAAACACCGAATCATTTTTAAATGATTTAAATACTAAATAATCTCATCATCATTAATATTTAATTAATATTAAAATATTAATGACATACTTGTCAAAATATTAAAGTTATTTATAATAACTCAAAATATTTTAAATCACTAATATTCTCCTTAAATAATTTTTAAAACAAGTTAAAACCATTTTTAAACAATTACCATTAATATTTAAATATTAATGTATTTCTCATCAAAATATTAAAAGTCATATTTTATAACTTAAAATATTTTTAAATCGCTTATATCATTTTTAGATGATTTTTAAATCAATATAACCATTTTAACTCATTTATTTCATATAATAATTAAATAAATATAATATCATTAATATTAATTTATTAATGAAATTTACCTCAAATATTAAAAGGTACATTTTATAACTTAAAATATTTTCTAACACTTTATTCTCATTTAAAATATTTTTATAATATTAAAATCATTTTTCACTAATTTATTTAATATAGTCATTAAATAAATTAAATATCGTTAATATTCAAATAAATATAAATATTAATGAAAAATATGCCAAATTATCAAAAGTTAATTTTCATAACTTCAAATAATTTTTAAAACTCATTTTGTAATTTTTAGAAATTATTTTCTATTTTTAATTATTTTCCGAAAATTAATAAAACTAATTTTATTAACCCGTCGCTAAAGCCTTTAGCGACACTAACTGCCACTGTTGGTGTTCTTGAGCCTCAAGAACACTGACAAGCAGTCTCATGGTGTCACCTTTGGCCACATTTAATTCTGAGTCCATGTATGTTCTAGGCTATCTAAGACATTGATCATGTATTATTGATGTAATACTACATTGTTAGGAATAAGCATGTCAATGATATTCCTATTTATATATGATTTGATTATGATATAAATGAATGAATATGCAAGTATGCTTGCATTAAGAAAAGCTGTAAAGTCCTTTGATAGATAATAGTAATATATGTACAAGGACTTAGAATGAATTGATCAAATATGTTAGGTTGATCCTATATAAGCAAAACAGCTTTGTAAAGTCCTAAAAAAGAAATGATGTACAAGGACTATAAATGTACAAAGATCAAGCTTGTTAGGTTGATCTTATAATGTAATAGATAGGCTAGTCTGATCGTCAAGCACTGTACCAGAAATCGTAGTCTGCTAGGAGAGTCAAGGAAAGCTCGAGAAATCGTAGTCTGCAAGATAGTAGATCTCGGAGTTCGTAGACTGACAGGAGAGACGAGGAAAGATCGTAGTATGTCGAGAAGAACTTCCTCAAAGTCGTAGTCTGTTGAGGAAATTATGTTCAGAATCCTAGAGACAGCCTGTCTAAGAGTCGACCGAGCATCTGCCAAAGCCAAGTCAAGAATCGTAGACCACACTCGGAGTCGTAGAGTCTACTGATCAAATAAGAGGCAGAGATCGTAGTCGAACCAGATCAGATGAAAACAATAAGCTTAACGACAAAGATCGTAGAGTGTTGACATCTGATCTCGGAGTCGTAGTGTCTGCACAACCAAAGCTAAATCGTAGAGTGTAGAACTAAGGCTTCAACAAAGGTGCTCACAACGCCAAGACAGAATCATAGAGTAAACATGATTCTCAACAAATGAGCACTCCCAAAATATCCAAAGGATGAAGCCTCTGGTCAGAGCTGCAAAGATATATTCCACCAGAAGGGAACCAGAGTGCACTCAACAAATGGCTTGCAAGCTAACAGAAAATCTAAGCACCAACCCAATCTGCATCTAGATTGAGTTGTAAAGACATTCAAGATGAAGCCTTCCACAAGTAGATCAAAAGAAGAAAGTGACTGACTAAGGAAAAGTCAGCAAGTGCAGTAGCTGTCAAATGAACAGAAGACAACGATCTTGGGGTCAACCAGGATCGTAGTGTTTGTCTTGCAAAGAAGGAACTGATGAAGTGTACACAGAGATACTGGTCAGCTTATGAAGAACAAGGCTAAAGTGATTAAGCATCGTGTCAGTCCATTGATGATAAGTGAACAAAAGATCACAAGGAGAAAACGAGCTGGACATGCACAAGAGATCGTAGTGTTGAAGCACTGCACAAGAGAAGGAAGAGGTGTTCTACATTGAGGATCCAATGAACACTCATCAGGATCGTAGTGTTGTCTCAATCGGTCGATGAACAACATTCAACATGACACTACGATCAGGTCCAAGAAGATATATAAAAGTTTGACCATCTAAAGATGAAGATTTCATTTCAAGATTGATATTCGAACAAAGCTTATTGAGAGCATCTGCAAAAGGACAACCTCCGATCTAGAAATAAAAGAGAGGAAATAAAGTCGACTACATGCCGACATCAAGTGACATTGATGTTAGGTAAAATAGATTGAATTTTGATGTGACAACCCGAGAATTTAGACAATTTTACAAAATCTTAAATGATTGATTTAAGGTCAAAATAGACCCAGACATAAAATAAGTGTATGCGTTTGATTATTAGGATTGAATTTTGAGTGATTTCAAAAGTTTGAAGGAATTAGGTGAATTATTTGTTATGATTTATGTGATTAAGTTCATAAAATTTGTTGGTTAATGTGGTTAAGGGTCAAGGTTGATTAGATAAAATTATATACGTGTCAAACCCTAAGTATATATTAAGAACATCAACGTTAGGTTAGAAAACCCTAACGATCGATAAGAAAAACCTGAAATGGGTTACGGAAACCCTAGTTTCAGATTAAGAATCAAAACCTTAATTCGGATATTAAAAACCCTAGATTGGGAATGCAATACTATATATAGGGTTTAACGTTATTAATTATAAACTAATTAGGGAAAACCCTAATAAATTCTTTGGAAACCCTATTTGAGTATTAGAAAACCCTAATACCATATCTCGAAAATCCTAATTTGATTTTTGAATATTTGAAACCCTAACTGGGAATATAACAGAGAATTATAATGCTCAAGTGATTTAAATTATAAGCTTAATAGGGTAAAGCTTAATTATTTAGCAAACCCTAATTTCCAAAATTTGAACCCTAATTATTTTGTCATGCAAAACCTAAATTGGGATATTAAAACCCTAAGTGGGAAGCTTGAAGATAAATATAGAGTTTCTATATTATTAATTGTAAGTATAATTAGGGATAACCCTAATTGATTTATTTGAAAAGCCCTAATTTCTAATGTAGGAAACCCTAACATACAATTAGAGAAAACCTAATTATTAGCTTATAGAGTATAATGTTAATTAGGAAGCCTTAACCCTAATTAGCAAGCGGGAATGTACTTAGTAAACTTTATTGTAATTTGGGGACACTAATTATAATTTTCTATTTTAAAACCTACGGGTTGTGACCAATTACCAAGTTACCATTCACTTTACAAGTGAAATGACTAAAGTACCCTTCTTGAATATTTTAATGGGATGGAGTGTAGATCTAGCCCTAGTATGTGGTTGGTGACCAACCCTAGCTAAGCCATGTGCCTATATCTCACAAATGACTAATCTAGAATTTAAAATGGTAAGGAAATGACTATAATGCCCTTTTGAGTGTTTTAGTAAGCTAACTTGTAGTTGTGTCCAAAACTTTAGTTGCTTACCTAACCTTACTAACTCTTGGTGACTCACAACTCCAGCACATCAGCTCTAGAACATCCCATACATGAATCTAAGTTGTCTATAAAAGGATTGGAAGAGAGAGAAAATCATTTGGTAAACTAAAATTTGTTCAACACTCAAGCTATTACTCTCAAGCCTCAAACCTACGAAACTTGTTGCTATATCAGTCCTAAATCAAAGCCCCGCGATCACAAACAACAGATCAGAAGCCAAAAATCAAGAAATCAAAGTTAGAAAAGGTATAAAATCCTAAGTCTAGAAATCATTCGATGCTATGTTATTTGTTGCAATTGATTGTTTAAAGTTGTGTAATAGGATGTTAATTGATGATCTGGGTTGATAAGTCAAAGACCCATAATATCAAAGTATACGAATTTGAAGATTTGAGCAAGTGGGAAAAATCAAAATTTTGGTGCGACGATCAAATGTCGTTGGCCATAGATCTTTTGCTCGATCATGGTTTTTGTTGTTTAAAAGTTGTTATGTGTGATACGATATGTGGTCTTTAATATGAAAAAAGAATCAAGTTCATATCTGTTATAGATCGGGAGTTATTCATGGTCAAAACCCGTTGACCGAAACTGTCAAGAACACGAACCCAGATTTTTTTTTAGCAATTTCCGTGTTGAACTTTGACCGGCTAGATCTTTCTCATGCTATGATGTTAATGTGTTATGATTCTTTGTAGTTGTAGTCCTACATGTTGTCTACACACTGCAATTGATAGATCACACAAACAATACACAGATTGCAAGTTATAAGGATCCAAAGTAGGCACCTCGACTGTTCTTCAGTTGAAGAACAGTGTTGTAAGAGTTTTTGATGACCAATATCTCCCAGATCTGATGTTGTTTAAAATGATGTTTGTTGATAATTGTATTATTACACTAGTACTACAAGATCTAAGTGTTAGATTGCCCAGAAACGTAATGGATTGAGAATTATAATCGGTCAAACTAGCCCACTCGGATGCTGACTTTGGAATTCTGGGCTGGTGAAGAACACCTAAGACGACAGATTTCTGTCGCTAAAGCCTATAGCGACGGTTTTGAATTATTTTTTAATTTCTGGAAATTCCGAAAATGATTTAAAAATTAGAAAAAATTAGTCTTTAATTATTAAAAATACATATTAAATTCTGAAAAATTATTTTAAAGTCTAAAAATATAGTTTTTAATTAATTTGAGTATATTTCGAAAATATTTAATATTTTTGGAATATAAATGGTATTTATTTATTTAATTATAATATTAGATAAATTATTTGAAAAATAGTTTTAATTCATGAAAAATTATATTATGGTGTTAGAAGATATTTTAAGTTATTCTTGATGACTTTTGATGACTTTCATTAATATTTATTATTAATGATAATTAATTTATTTAATGAATATATTAAATAAATTATGGAAAAATAAATTTATGATTTAAAAATCATATAAAAATGATTCAAGTGTTATAAAAATATTTTAAGTTATAAAATATAACTTTTGATATTTTAGCATGAAAATATTAATATTTTAATTATCGGATAATGGATTTGGTTGTTTAAAAATCATATAAATATGATTTTAAGATATTAAAAATACTTTGTGATATTATAATTATATTATAATATTATGTTATGATTTTCATTAATATTTAATATTAAATAAATGTTAATGATCAAGGAAGAATGTGGTATTTATATTAATATCGGTTATTGATTAATGTTTTAATTACTTTAAAAACATTTAAAGGAAAATAATAAAGTATTGAAAATACTTTGAGATATTAAAAATATGTTATAATATTATGACATGTGTTTCATTAATGTTTAATATTAAATAAATATTAATTATATTAGAATATTCTGGTATTTAATTCATTTAAATACAGTATTAATGGTTGAAAATGTTGTTAAATGATATTAATTATCTGAAAATTTTTGCAAGTTTATGAAAAATATTTTGACTGATATTATGATTATCTAAGATTATTGTTAATTATTTAGGCAGAGTTTAATTGAACTTAAACTCGATATTGTCCGATTTGACCGTCTGGATGATTGAATTGTGTCGGTTTCAACTTAGACTTAAATAGTCTGATTTAATGCTAAGTCTTATGTGTTGTATAGACTGACAGGATTATGTGATAATGTGTTTAGGTTATTTTATACTATAATGATATTATTCTAATATTTGGAGATTGGTATTATCTGTATTAGGTCTTCGGATAAGCTAAGTTATATTTCGTATCGGTAATCAACGGTTCAGGCAAGTTCTACATAACTCTACTAAGAGTGTTTTATTCAGATATGCTTATGGTTAATCATTGCTGATTGCCATATAGAATTGTACTCTGTACATCTTGTATGTATAAGTTAGGTATGAAAGGCTGATCACCTTCATTACCAGTTGGTCCAGATATATATTGTTCATATGTAATACTTGTTCAGTCAAAAGTTTGTTCATGCTAATTCACAACTACATTGTGAATTATAGCCAGCTTATTATTCTAAATCTTTCAATCATGATATATCCTTAAATTGTATTTAAACTTGTTGGGCAACTTTCATGCTCACCCTTGCTATATCATGATAAAACATTGCAGATTAAGACGAATGCTTCGGATAGAAGGAAAGTTAAAGACGGTTCCAGCTTAAAGTTAATATGCGCGATTAGATTTGTAATAGTCTTGTATGATGATAATATCATGTGTTAGATAAGTTATGAATTGTGTATAAGTTATGGTTACTCGACCTTGGGGATAGTTTATAATGTTTAATGTATAAACAATTTATGTTTATATCTTCCGCAATTGTAGTAGAATGAATGAACCGGATCCGCGGTGAATTGGGGCGCGGATTCGGGGCTCTCACAGTTGGTATCAAAGCTGTTTGTTATAAACCTAGGGTAGAGTTACCTTAGACTAATAACCGTAGTGATTAGGATAAGATCTAACTCACATAGAGTTAGTGTGTCGGTAAGATTCAAAGAAGAATCTCGGCAGGTTATAAAAAATACGGAGTTCCACTAACTCTGATAAAGAAGTTAAGAATCAAAAAGTTATATGTAAGTATGGTACAATTGTACTCTTTAATAGTTGATGTATGGTATCTGGGCTAAACGATTCCTTCATAGAGCGGAGGTATATACGACCTAGCAACTCAAAACCTAGTTTGTTGGTTGTTTGTGGGAAACCACTCAGTGTACCATATTGAAAACTGTTAGAGACTCGATGTGTACCAAGTATAGAAAGTGGATAGATAGAGTCTAAAAGACTGAAAGTGTAGGGATAGGAGATCGTAAAACAAAGCGATCAAGTCATTGAATTGAATCGTAATATATACGATGAGATCATTGAAGTGATCCGATAAGGTTATAGTATGGAGAAGGATCAAGCGAATGATTTAAAAGTTACAGCAAGATGTTGTGTGTAAATTGTATTATGAAATTGTACTATGAAAAGCTCATGAAAGAGTTATGGATTATGAATACGGATTAAATGAAATTCGTATGGAAAAGGGGGTTAAGATTAGGTGGGGATTCAATTGAGGACTCATGTCGGCAGCTGAGTTGTATGATTCCTTGTGTGGGCGAGGAATTTTACTTGGTGTAAAAACCACTTAGTTCTGGCACTGATAATCATTGAAATGTTTGTGTCACGCTATTTGTTAAATACAGGTTAAGAGGGTGATTCCTTTCTCATGTGTATAACAGATAGATAGGTCATAAGTAGAGAATATAGGATTAAGTACGAGTTTTTAAAACTCATACTTATGTGACATTCTTGACTTATAGTTATATGAAATGTTTATGAACCCCTCAGCGAATGGACGCCAAAGGTCTGACTAGGGTAAGTTCTTAAACTCATATGATTGTGGCAATTAATGAACTCATAAGTGTGGTTTTATGAACTGGGTATAGTTTTGTGTGAATGGAGTATTGAGGATTTCAGGAACAGATAGATTGTTAAGCAAATGATTATTAGTGGAGGCATTAGGTTTTCCCAAACTCCTAACTATGCTAAACTTCAAATTTTTGACATCAAGTTAAATACGCACTATGTGCCTTTAAAAAAAATGATTTGAAATATCAAAATTTGTTTTTAATTATAACTCATGTACCATGTAACCTGGTGCAGAGATGATAAAAACGATGGAGTCATCAATGCAGTATTACTTAGTGTTGGATGTGATCTAAGGATCGTCAACCCACTATGGTATGATGTAGTATGATAAAATCACCAAATGACGGAATCCTCAAACGGACTGTTAATACAGTACGGCATCATGACGTCATTCTCGAAAATGTTTTCAAAATTTTTTAAGTGTTCATTGAAAGAAATTTCCCGAACCAAATTATTTGGTGTGGAATCCTATGATAAGACTGGGGTGAACTATGTTGTTTGGATAAATAATCCAATCTAGTAGCGTAAATATTCGCTAGACATGATTAATACGTTATGCATGACGTAAGAGTACGATAGGCTAATCACCTAAAGTACTAGCAACGGTAGTTTACCTTCTTCGTGATTGTAAACCTACTATTAACCTTTATAAGGAGTAGATTACCTTTTTCTTAATGGAAATAGGTAGCAGGTAGTAATACCTATAAACCTCAATAGTTCATGGTCTATATGACCCCTCAGTACAAATTCAAAATTTTTGCTTTTGTGAGTGGTGTATTGGGTAGCATATGATGATGTGTGAACGGTGTAAAGAAACTTTTGCTCTTGTGAGTGGTATATTGGGTAGCATGTGATATGTGTGAATGGTGTAAGTTGTTTGGTGTAAGGTGTAAGGTGAATTTTGGGGACGAAATTCTTATAAGGAGGGGTGAATGTGACAACCCGAGAATTTAGACAATTTTACAAAATCTTAAATGATTGATTTAAGGTCAAATATTAGACCTAGACAGGAAATAAGTGTATGCGTTTGATGTTATTAGGATTGAATTTTGAGGATTTCAAAATTCTGTGAGGGATTTAGGTGAATTATTCAGGATTAAGGATTTATGTGATTAAGTTCTGTGAAATTTGTTATGTATGTGTACAGAATGTGGTTAAGGGTCAAGGGTTGATTAGATAAAATTATATCTGTGTCAAACCCTAAGTATATATTAAGAACATCAACGTTCAGTTAGAAAACCCTAACGTCTGATAAGAAAAACCTAGAAATCGGTTCTAGAAACCCTAGTTTCAGTTTCAGGAATCCGAAACCTTAATTCGGATATTAAAAACCCTAGATTGGGAATGCAATACTATATATAGGGTTTAACGTTATTAATTATAAACTAATTAGGGAAAACCCTAATAAATTACTGGAAACCCTATTTGAGTATTAGAAAACCCTAATACCATATCTGAAAATCCTAATTTCAGATTTCGAATATTTGAAACCCTAATCTGGGAATATAACGGAGAATTATAATGCTCAAGTGATTTAAATTATAAGCTTAATAGGGTAAAGCTTAATTATTTAGCAAACCCTAATTTCCAAAATTTGAACCCTAATTATTCTGTCTGAAACCCTAAATCGGGATATTAAAACCCTAAGTGGGAAACTTGAAGATAAATATAGAGTTTCTATGTTATTGATTGTAAGTATAATTAGGGATAACCCTAATTGATTTATTTGAAAATCCCTAATTTCTAATGTAGGAAACCCTAACATATAATTAGAGAAAACCTAATTATTAGCTTATAGAGTATAATGTTAATTAGGAAGCCTTAACCCTAATTATGCAAGCTGAATGTGATTAGTAAACTTTATTGTAATTTGGGGACACTAATTATAATTTTCTATTTTAAAACCTAAGGGTTGTGACCAATTACTAAGTTACCATTCACTTTACAAGTCAAATGACCAAAGTACCCTTCTTGAATATTTTAATGGGATGGAGTGTAGATCTAGCCCTAGTATGTGGTTGGTGACCAACCCTAGCTAAGCCATGTGCCTATATCTCACAAATGACTAATCTAGAATTTAAAATGGTAAGGGAATGACTATAATGCCCTTTTGAGTGTTTTAGTAAGCTAACTTGTAGTTGTGTCCAAAACTTTAGTTGCTTACCTAACCTTACTAACTCTTGGTGACTCACAACTCCAAAGACATCACTCTAGAACATCCCATACATGAATCTAAGTTGTCTATAAAAGGATTGGAAGAGAGAGAAAATCATTTGGTAAACTAAAATTTGTTCAACACTCAAACTATTACTCTCAAGCCTCAAACCTATGAAACTTGTTGCTATATCAGTCCTAAATCAAAGCCCCGCGATCACAAACAACAGATCAGAAGCCAAAAATCAAGAAATCAAAGTTAGAAAAAGTATAAAATCCTAAGTCTAGAAATCCTTCGATTCTATGTTATTTGTTGCAATTGATTGTTTAAAGTTGTGTAATAGGATGTTAATTGATGATCTGGGTTGATAAGTCAAAAACCCATAACATCAAAGTATACGAATTTGAAGATTTGAGCAAGTGAAAAAAACCGAAAATTTTGGTCTGACAGTCAAATGTCAATGGCCATAGATCTTTGCTCGATCATGGTTTTTGTTGTTTAAAAGTTGTTATGTGTAGTCTGATATGTGGTCTTTAATATGAAAAAAGAATCAAGTTAATATCTGTTATAGATCGGGAGTTATTCATGGTCAAAACCCGTTGACCGAAACAGTCAAGAACACGAACCCAGAATTTTTTTTTAGCAATTTTCGTGTTGAACTTTGACCGGCTAGATCTTTCTCATGCTATAATGTTTATGTGTTATGATTCTTTGTAGTTGTAGTCCTACATGTTGTCTACACACTGCAATTGATAGATTACACAAACAATACACTGATTGCAAGTTATAAGGATCCAAAGTAGACACCTAATCGTTCTTGAGTTGAAGAAACGGTGTTATCGAGTTTTTGATGACCAATATCTCCCAGATCGATGTTGTTTAAACATGATGTTTGTTGATGACTTTTGATGTCTTTCATTAATATTTATTATTAATGATAATTAGTTTATTTAATCAATATATTAAATAAATTATGGAAAATAGAATTTATGATTTAAAAATCATATAAAAATGATTCAAGTGTTATAAAATATTTTAAGTTATAAAATATAACTTTTGATATTTTAGCATGAAAATATTAATATTTAATTATCGGATAATGGATTTGGTTGTTTAAAAATCATATAAATATGATTTCAAGATATTAAAAATACTTTGTGATATTATAATTATATTATAATATTATGTTATGATTTTCATTAAAATTTAATATTAAATAAATGTTAATGATCAAGGAATAATGTGGTATTTATATTAATATCGGTTATTGATTAATGTTTTAATTATTTTAAAAACATTTCAAGGAAATAATAAAGTATTGAAAATACTTTGAGATATTACAAATATGTTATAATATTATGACATGTGTTTCATTAATGTTTAATATTAAATAAATATTAATTATATTAGAATATTGTGGTATTTAAATACTGATATTAATGATTGAAAATGTTGTTAAATGGTATTAATTATCCGAAAATTTTTGCAAGTTTATGAAAATGTTTTGACCGATACTATGATTATCTAAGATTATTGTTAATTGTTTTTAGCAAGAGTTTAATTGAACTTAAACTCGATATTGTCCGATTTGATCGCTTGGGATGATTTAATTGTGTCGGTTTCAACTTAGACTTAAATAGTCCGATATAATGCTAAGTCTTATGTGTTGTATAGAATCATGTGATTATGTGATAATGTGTTTAGGTTATTTTATAACTGAATGATATTATTCTAATATTTGGAGATCAGATTATCTCGTATTAGGTCTTGGATAAGCTAAGTTATATTTCAGATCGGTAATCAACCGCTCGTGCAAGTTCTACTTAACTCTACTAAGAGTGTTTTATTCAGATATGCTTATGGTTAATCATTGCTGATTTCCATGTAGAATTGTACTCTGTACATCTTGTATGTATAAGTCAGGTATGAAAGGCTGATCACCTTCATTACCAGTTGGTCCAGATATATATTGTTCATAAGTAATACTTGTTCAGTCAAAAGTTTGTTCATGCTAATTCACAACTACATTGTGAATTATAGCCAGCTTATTATTCTAAATCTTTCAATCATGATATATCCTTAAATTGTATTTAAACTTGTTGGGCAACTTTCAAGCTCACCCTTGCTATCTCATGATAAAACATTGCATATTAAGACGAATGCTTCGGATAGAAGGAAAGTTAAAGACAGTTCCATCTTAAAGTTAATATGCGCGATTAGATTTGTAATAGTCTTGTATGATGATAATATCATGTGTCAGATAAGTTATGAATTGTGTATAAGTTATGGTTACTCGACCTTGGGGATAGTGTATAATGTTTAATGTATAAACAATTTATGTTTATATCTTCCGCAATTGTAGTAGAATGAGTGAACCGGATCCGTGATGAATTGGGGCCCAGATTCGGGGCTCTCACATGTCACATCTGCAGTTTACCTTAAATAACTCAAGATCTACGAAGCAATTCAAATAGCTCCCAACGGCTACATTACAACGAGAAGGTTATGGAGGAGTATAAATCAACAAGAGCTTCAAAGATCAAGAGTTGTTGAAGTTGCAGAATCGTTGAGTTATTTGAATGTTATAGTGTTGACTCTACGAGTTCCACCAGAACTAAACTGAACATGTCTCAGTGACAGTGAGACTACAAAGGTGAAAGTGAAGCAGCTTTGAAGAAGGAACTGAATAGACAAAAGCTTCACTCAACAAGAATAAGAATGCCACTGAAGATGGCAGCTAAGCTGAGAGCCGAGAAGGCTAAGAAGATAGCATTCAGAAAAGTGGCAGAGCACAAAGAAGATCTAGAGAGCCACTCTATAAATCACCATAAACCAAAAGCTGAAACAGAACAGATTTAGAACCATGTCTGCAAATCATTCAAGAAGGGTTCAGGGATTACTAAGTCTCAGACGAAGTCTACCAAAAGCTCAAATACTTAGCAAGCCTAAATGGTAATGGTGCACATTTGACATCAGATGAAGATGAGTAGAACATAATGAAGATCAGCTGCACCAAAGAAGAAATGGTCTAGTCTCTACGCAGAATGCAAAGAGGACCATGTCTAGCTACTAATTACATAAGATGTTCAAGCTTTAAGACATCTTAGAAGCAAGGTACAAACAACAACAAGAAGAAGCCAGGGCCTGAGGGGTCCTTGTCTGGAGGGACTAAATGATGTTCCAAGCCTGCTGGGCTTGAAGAGTTCCTAGGGAATTAGAGGAGTCCCAAGGCTACTGGCCTTGAAGAGTTCTTAGTGAACTGATTTTCCAAGGCTGCTGGTCTTGAAGGAATCTTAGTGATTCAGGGTGCTGCCCTTCCTTAGTGGAAATCCTGCTAGTTGAAAGCATAAGAGTGGATTAGGAGCTTGAGTCTCTGAACAACTTAAAATCCCTTGTGTCATTTACTTTATGTCATTTACATTATGTACTTAACTGCTATAACTGCTATATATGTATTAAATGCTTACAACTTAACTAACTCTAAGAACAATGTATGTATGATTGAATATATTAATAAAGGGGACCTTTTACTTATTCCGTTGTGCTTGAAAAGATTGTTATTTTTTTCATATGCTAATTCATTAGCAATATAAAATAAATGAGAAAAGTATTTGAAAATAAAAAGGATCTATTCAACCCCCCCTTCTAGATCTATTGTGTGCCTACTGGGAACTAACAATTGGTATTAGAGCAGGTTCTCATGCTATATTCAAAAGCTAATCGCTTTGAGTCTGATCATAGGCACAAACATTGTTCTAAACTTAGTTTAGTAGTAAGTCACTTGTAAATGCAGATGAGCTCACAAGTTGGAAATATTCTGTACAGGTAAATGTGTATATACAACTAAAGCTCCTCAGATTGGTCCATGTTCTTAATTACCATAACAACAAGACCAATCCTTGCCCATGGTCAATCTTTTACTTTGAAGAGTAGATATAGGAGCTCAAGAGGCATCAACAGCAAAGAGTCAAGCATCCACCAGACTGAAAGATGAAAAGGCCATATGTGCTAAGAAGTACTCAATTAGAGAAGAAAGAAGAATCTCTCAAATCTATATTTGGCCAACAAACAGCTGGATGTTAACCTCAAGGTTCAAGGTTATCAAAGAACTAAGGATGCCGAGATTTTCTTAGCCTCCATCTTCAAGACTGCAGGTTACAGAACCGATATTTGGGGACCGTAGTCGCGATAAACGAACTTGAGGGATTGCTATGATGATGATTCCTTAGACGTTGAGAGACGATGGTAACGTATAACATTTCGATGTTATGACATGGTAATTAGAAATGAATGTAAAGCGTATAGACGTTGTGAACGCAACGTTGTTGCGATGAACGATCGGTCTTAGCATACAACAAACCGTATGACTTTGACATTAAGAAAGAATAATGAACATGGGGTTCATGGGTTTGATAACGATGGAAAGTGATTAAAACCTCGAGAAAAGGTTGAACGAGAGATTAAGAGATGAGCAACGTAAACGCTGAATACGTAAACGATTCTCGTGAATCGTAGTCGCGTTGGACGAACGTTCTAAGTGTACAATGGTTATATGATGTAGACGTTAATGAAAGTATTAAGTAAGATATGAATTATCAAGAAAGTCTTAGCGAATGGTAATAAGATTAATGGAAACCAAATGTGAATCGAATAATGAATGAATCCTGAGGTATGATATTTATTTGTCAGAAAGCCATAAGGAATTAGAAATTTACTTAACGAACATAATAGTTTAATAGTTTAATAGTTTAATAGTTTGGATAAGTTAAGATAATTTAAGTTGTAGTACAATCGTAACCTTTGATGGTTGACATATGGGAGCTCGGCTAAACCATTCCTTCAGAGAGCGAAGGTATATACCAAACTGGTAACCGATCTAACTTATTGTGATGGCAGTGTAGACGAGACAGGAACTTGTTTGTTGGTTGTTTATGGGAAACCACTCAGAGTACCATATGGACTACTAGCAGAGAAGCGATGTGTGCTGAGTCCTAGAGAAATTATAAGAAGAAGATTTGAATGTAAATCATCAAAGATGATGAACGTTTAAGTAAGACATCTCCGTATGTCATAAAGCCATAGATAAGAAATTAAGCAATAGGTTTAATGACATTAAGGTTCTAAGGTTTAATCTGTAATATCCATTTCCCGACTAGTTTCAGCTATATTCTCATTTCCTGAAGAGAACAGTGAAAGAAAGGGTGAGCTCAACTAGCCAGTAAGAAATATTATGACTAAGATAATGCAGATAGAATACAATAGACAACAAATTTTAGATCAATAACTGTATCGGAATAAGCAATCCGTTAGAAGAGTCAAGTAGAGCATGATATCTACTATCTTCTATGATATAGAATTTTAATCATAAATTTTATCGCTGAGACTGAACTTAATAAATAATCCACATCACTAAATTATCCATGCACTACGGGCCAAGGATATTCATTAGTATCACGACCACGAATTATCCATGCACTACGGGCTAAGGATATTCGTGTTTTCATCAATGGTCATGATCATGCCATAAAATAATTCATCGTTGCACCCTTGGCCGAAGAGAACCCATGGTCATAATCATACCAACAACTGTCACTGAGACTCAGCCTAATAATCCACATCACTTGTAATATTATAGGTTATGATTACACCGAATAATCTTTGGTCATAATCATACCAATCAACAGTTCATCTTTGCACACTTGGCCGAAGATGACTTTCATCACAATATAAGCATGAGGATGATGACAATGATATAAAAATTCAATCAAACGAGATCAAGGATAAATATTAAAGACTCTATAATTTAATTTATCCAGAATTCAAGAATATCTAAATTATCAACATGATACTGCTTTGTGGAGTAAAATTCAAAAATAATAATGTATCAAATATGATTTGGACCGGAAAAAAAAATCAAATTTTATCATAAATAGTACGTTGGGTGAATAGTATCCGAGTGAATAGTACTTCAAGAATAGTATCCTGTGAATAGTACTCCTGCATGAAAAAGTTAAAACTTATCAAGAATGCTCAGAATAATATTTCCATGAAAAGATACTGGATGAAGCGCAAAATTTCAAGGATATTCTACTAATTTCATGGAGTATAGAAGACAAAACTTAACAAAATGAGTAGAATTTGAAATATGAAACGAAATAATATTATTTACATACTACAGAGTATGGAAGAAAATATTATTTCTTACGAATATTGAACAAAAATAACATCCCTTACAACTGTTGAACGAAAATTATAATCCTTACGAATATTGAACGAAGATAATATTCCTTACGAATATTAAATGAAGATAATATTTCTTGCGAATATTGAACGAAATAAAATTTCTTACGAATACGAAAAATAATATCGTAAGTGAATATGAAATGAATAATACCCCTTACCTCAAAAAGAGAACAATTCCGACTGGTATAGCGGATATATTCTTGAAGAAAACTTCTATTATTTTCTACACTCAAAACTTCCTTAAACTCTAAAGAAATACACTCAATATTATAGAAGAAGAATTCTCTGATTCTGGTGTTATTTTCAATTCTAAACTGAGCACCCTATTTATAGGAGAAGGGATGGATACTATTTAGGAAATGTTTTTCACGGGTGAACAGAGAAGGCAATCACGGGCGTTCGGCTGATTTTAAAAAAAAATAATTTTACTATCCAAACACTATGCAGCCACTATGCAAATACTACGCATAATAAAATATAATATATTATATTTTTCATATAAAACTAAACTTATAATATATATATATATATATATATATATATATAAGTTCCTCCCTTTCCCGGCATTTCCCCCACCCCCCCATTTCATTTCATCCATTTCTTTTACACGTGGGCCCCACATGTGGCCCCCACATTTATTACACTGAATAACTTTCTACCGATTATTTTGAAAAATGGGTAAATAGGGGTCCATATAATAAGCAAAATTTACAACAAATACTTCATAAAAATCCTCTCAATATTTTTAACAACATTTATTCATCATTATTATAACTCGCTATATTAACAACCAGATCGTTCCTAGGAAAGAGGGGGCTTTCTGATAAGGATTTCTCCCTATTGGCGTGCAATTAGGTGACCAAACCCCTTTCCTCGACAGAACTTTCTAGACATTATTAATTATATAAATAATAATATGAATAACTTGTCATCTCAATTATTGATTTAATAATATAAAATATTGTGACAATAATTGAATAAAATTAAGTGACTTCTCACGTAAGCATCGATAATCAATACCGTGTGTTACTGTAAAGACAAGGAAATTTTTGAATAATTATATCTATATTTTTATGAATAAATATTTTTTTTATTTTAATTTATAAATTATCATGATTATAGTTATCAGTAATAATATTTTGAATATATACGATATGGATTTAGCAGAATAGTCAATTTAAACTTTTAAGTTGACTGATAATGAAATTAAGTCAGTTATGGTCCATAACCCTAATTCATGGATTATGAACAAGGAATGAGAATATTAGTATATAATAATTATATTTCAATATGATATGTATGTACTGTATGTGTGTATTGTTTAGTGTTTATAAGAAATAGCACAGTAGTAGAAAAGCCAAAGTTTAAACTGATAAACCCTAATTTAAACTCCAAATAGGAAACTAAGACTAATTATTAATCAGGTTTATGTGATCAAGGAGATATGTTAGTGATTATGAATTTAATTAGAGAAAACCCTAACGATTATCAAAAAGCCCTAATCGCTTAGTTAGAAACCCTAATTTAATCTTCGAGAAACCCTAAACCCTAATTTTAAAACCCTAATTGGTGATTAGCAAGTTAATTGTAATTAGCCAAGCCTAAGAATTAAAAGTTATGGGAAATATATGAAATTACCAAACTACCCCTAAAATTTATGTTGAAAAGACCAAAATACCCTTTAGTGTGCAAAATGACCAAATTATCCGTTACTTAAAACTTAAGTTAAGAGATTGTTCTAGAATTTCATGACTCATCACTTGTGCTTATCCCATGTGCTAAAATCTCAGCCAAATCTTATCTCTTTTTCCACCTTGCGAGATTAGGTTTAATGCATCAAAGTATATAGATTTAAAGAGAGAGAAAATCAAAATAAATTGCTCATTTGCTATATATCACCAACCAAGTCTTCTCTCTTTGAAACCCACAAAATCTCTAAGTATTTCAATCCCTAAACAACCCTCTAGAACACCAAGATCAGTTGTATAGAGCAAGATCAAAGCATCTTCAAGAGAGAGGTATAAAACCCTAGCCCTATTTGATCTTACATGTTAGAATAAATTTTGTGTTTATATAAGTGTTAGAAGATGTTATATGATGATCTATAATGTTACATCATAGATCTATAGCATCAAAGTGCTTAAAAATCAACTTTTCAAAACTATCCAAGAACCCTAGATTTTTGGCCTGACAACCGAATGTCAGTGGCCATAGATTTGGGTCTGTTAATGATTTTGTATGTTTAATGTTTTATACTTGTAGTTTTCTGTAAGGACTTTGATCTGGACATGAAATCATGCTTAGATCCTGTCTAGAATGAAAGATATTTTTGGTCAAACTCAGTTGACCGAGCATGACAAAGGGTTTCTGGGCAACCCAGAAACTCAAAACCAGTGTCTGACAAGATTTTCCAAGGCTCATATCTATCAGATGTTAGGAGATTTGGAACTGTTGTTGTATCTAGTTCATAGCCTGTTAGATAAACTCTAGATCCATGCCTTTATATCACTCAAACAATCAACAGATTGTAAGTAGTGGATGGTCAAGTAGGTCGCTCAACATTGACTTTCAAATTTCCGAGTAACCCAGAACTTGTTCATCAGTGTCTGACAACAAGTTCATCAGCCCAGATCTTGCATGTGTTTGGTGTTTTGCTTGTGTTAGTGTTTTAAGATTTTACTCTTGTATGTTTAGTACAGATTCATGCTCCTATATCATTTAGTTAACCAACAGAATAAAAATTATTGATGGTCAAACTAGCCTACTCGAACATGAACTGGGTTTTCTGCGAAACCCAAAAAACTCAAGAACATTTTTTCTGACAAGGTTTGACCGTATTGTATCTAGTGATCTTGATGTAGTTAAGCCGATCTAATGATTGATATAAGTACTATGTCATGTATACTACAAACCTAAACTATTAGAACACATTAACAATGACTAGAACCTAAATAAAATATATCCTCAAAATGGACCTATGAAGCTGACTAGGTTTCTGGGTAACCCAGAAAACCCAGAAAGAACTGACAACGATTTTGAAAGGCCAGATCTTCATACTATGTGCTTGTGTGAGTTATATGATGCTTGATACATGTAGTACTACATAAAAACTACATGATCAACACCTAGAATTGTCCAGAACATGTTTATACTGAGAATTAAATAAGGTCAAAGTAGGAACCTTAGCCACTGATTGTCAGTGTTCTTGAACCTCAAGAACACCTACCACGACAGAAACCGTCGCTATAGCCTTTAGTGAACAGATTTAATTATTTTAGTTTTCTAATTTTCAAAAAATTCATTAAAAATAGAAATAAATTTCTAAAAATTACAAAATCAGTTTTAAAAATTATTTGAAGTTATAAAAATAATCTGTTGGTAAATTGACATATTTTTATTAATATTACTATTTATTTGAATATTAATGGTATTAAATTTATTTAATAATCAGTATTAAATAAATGGGTTAAAATAATTTTTTATATTATAATTTTTTAAAATAATAATAAGGTTTTAAAAATATTTTCAGTTATAAATTATGAATTTTAATATTTTAAGGTATTTTTTATTAATAATTTAATATTAATGATAATAGGTTTATTTAATATTTGATTTAAAAATGATATAAATGATTTAAAAATATTTTAAGTTATAATAAATGATGTGACACCCCCAAAAATAGGTATACATCACCCATCTTGAGTTGCCAGATACATGGTACAAAATACAAATACAATCTTTAATATACAACAAGAGAGCTGTGAGTTTTAATACAAATATTGTCTTCTAGACAATATCCACTCTCAGAATAAGTTCTCATTACATTTATTATCACACTATTTAACAGAATAGTGAGGACTACTAATGCTATCATCCTGGATCATCAATTTGTTCTCCCACTTCGTCCAGCCTATATTCTCATTTCCTAAAGAGAATAAAGTGAAGGAAAGGGTGAGCTCAACTAGACCCAAGAAGAAATATTATGACTAAGATAATGCGAATAAATTATCATTAGTCTTCAACATCGTTAAACCGATAAAATACAATAGACATCAAGTTTAATCTGCAGTGAACAAGCAATCCATTAAAAGAGTCAAGTAGAGAATAAAATCTACTATCTTTTATGATTTAAAAAGTTTTTCATCACTTTTATCGCTGAGACTCAGCTTAATAATCCATCCACATCATCAAATCATCCCTGCACTACAGGTCAAGGATATTATTTAGTATCACGACCACGAATTATCCATGCACTACGAGCCAAATATAATCGTGTTTTCATCAACGGTCCTGATCATGCCATAAAACAATTCATCTTTGCTCCCTTGGCCGAAGAGAATCCATAGCCATAATCATACCAAAAACTGTCCATCAATGCATTACGGGCCAATGAGGACTTTTTCCACATCATTTGTAACATTACGGTCATGATTATAATGAATAATCCCTGGTCATAATCATACCATGTCCACCTATGCACTACAGGCCATAGATGACTTTCAACAAAATATAAACATGAGGATGATGACAATGATATAAGAATTCAATAAAACAAGTTCAAGAATTAAATTATTCAGGAACTAATAATGTCCAAATTGTCAACATGATACTTCTCTATAGAGTAAAATTTAAGAATGCTCAGAAGAATATTTTCATGAAATGATACTGGATGAAGCACAAATATCAAGGATATTCCACTAATTTCATGGAGTATAGAAGTCAAAACTTTAACCAACTGAGTATAATAAAGAATGGAATAAAAAAAGAAATCACCATGCATGCGGTACTTCGCATAGACAGGTTACTCCAATAGAATAATAAATAACGGAACCAGGTCAGGCGAAATTCGCACCGACAGGATGTTTCAACAAAATAATAAAGAATGGAATAACAATGTAAATCACCATGCATGTCAGACTTGCAGAGATAGACAAAGTTATTCCAAAGAATAATAAATAACGGAACCAGTCCTGGCCAGAAACGCACGCAGACGATGGATATTCAAATGTAATAATAAAGAATGGAATAACAATGTAAATCACCATGCATGCGGTAGATTGCAGAAAGACAGATTCCAAAAGAATAATAAATAACGTAAATCAGTCCCACAGTAAAGCGAGCAGGTGATGGATATTCCAAATATAATAAAAGAATGTAATAACAATAGAAATCACCATGCATGCGGTACTTGAAGATGTATATGTTATTCCAACAGTAATAATAAATAATCGAATCCAGTCCCATGTAGAACGCAGAGACATGATATTCCAATAGAATAATAAAGAATGGAATAACAGAAGAATTTCACCAAGTATAGGGTAGCCCGCGTATACAGGTTATTCCAACAAAATAATAAATAATGGAATAACAGAAGAATTACACCAAGTATAGGGTAGACCGCGTATACAGGTTATTCCAACAGAATAATAAAGAATGGAATAATAGAAGTTCTCTTTATGAATGTGAAAAAAAATAATACCCCTTACCTTATAGAAGAAACTGGATATAGAAGTACTGAAGTAACAAAATACTTTTCTTCTTTCTCTCTATAGTTTCTCTCTCTAAAGTTTTAATGAATTCGTAAGAAATAATGAAGGAATGAGCTTCTATTTATAGAAAAATGGACTGCATAGTAACTAATTCATGAACGGTCCAGATTGATTTACTTTTAATCGGACGGTCCAGATTTAAAGCAAAATCTTTTAAATAAAATATAATATATTCTATTTATAATCTAATAAAATGAATAACTTTATAAAAGTATTATATTTTATATAAAAAGATTTTACTATGCAAAATACTATGCAAGCACTATGCAATACTATGCATAATAAAATATAATATATTCTATTTATAGAATAACTTTATAAAAGTATTCTATTTTATATAAAAAGATTTTACTATGCAAAACACTATACATAATAGAATATAATATATTCTATTTATAGAATAACTTTATAAAAGTATTATGTTTTATATAAAAAGCATTTCTATTTTATTACATTAATGATACTAATAAAACAAAACTTATATATATATATATATATATATATATATATATATATATATAACAATCAACAATAATTGAATCAAATAACGTGAGATACTATGCAACAACTACTGTAGTAATAATTGAACAAAACTGAGTGACTTCTCACGTAAGCATCAATAATCAATATTGTGTGCTACTATGCAACCACACGTGACATCGTACTTTTTACTAATGAGTAGTTCAACAAGATTAATAAATAAAACTTCTACCGTTATTTTTCATAAAAATATTTTTGTCGTTTTCTCAATCCGATAATAATTCTGTTGTGGAGTCCACCAATGATTGTGCCGTCGTCCGAATATTCCCTGACACAAAGAATATTCCCCGACCAATCGAATATAATATAAAAAATTGCATACTTTGCAAAATTTATAAATATTACCCACAACTATAACATTATATTAAATCCACACCATAATATTCAAAAAAAAATCGAGAAATTTAAATCTTTATTCGTAAAATTTGGGATTTTACAATCTCCCCTCCTTATGAAATTTCATCCTCGAAATTTACGTACGTACCTGGTATACCGAACAGATGAGGACACTTCGTCCGATTCTAACTCTTGAGGTATAAATTTTGAGTGTTGAATACATTCCAGGATTTTAACAGGTACATCTTCATATGTTAAATTATCCGCTATCTCGTCTGGTTCTAAATTAATAATGTGGTTCATGTCATCCATATTTTTACGTAACATCGATATGTGAAAAATGTTATAAACATGCGACATACTTGGCGGTAAAACGAGTCTATAGGCCACAGTTCCTACTCGATCAAGGATTTCAAATGAGTTAATAAAATCAAGGGTTGATATTTTCTCTCTTCATCGATTCTTGCTTCTAGAATAACGCCCTCTTGAACCTTCTTTTTCACATTCATCAGCTCTAAGTATTTTGCTTGAACGGCTTTAACTTTATCGATTAAAGTCGATTCTACTCGTATATTCGTTATCTTCACGTAGGTTCATATATTCACACTCATAAACGCATACGATCTTCTACTCAACGCGTCAGCTACCACGTTCGCTTTTCCCACGATGGTATTGAATGGTACGATCATAATCTTCAACAGCTCGAGTCAACGTCTTTGGCGCATGTTACGTTCCTTTTAATTGAAGAAATATTTAATGGTTTTAGAAATGGGGTTTTGTACTGGGGTCAGTACAAAATTCGATTTCACGCTCTGGGGTAGGCCAAGAAGTCTTCAGAAATACGTCAAGAAATTTATTAACAATAGAAATATCATTCATAACTGTGACTCTCATCCAAGACTTGGATAACACGTCTCATTGATACCTATCAACTTGCCATCGTTATTCACAACGTCCCCTACAGAAAGTCTGGCTTCGGTGCATTCCACTCAAGGAAGTTACCATATAAAGGCTCGGGGCTCTTTACTTATGGCTTGATATGACAGTGATTAACTTTAGTGGTTTGGTTGCTTGAAGTAGCATAACAAGTTGGGTAGGAATATGAAAGCTAACAACCTTATTAAAAGCATGATGAGTAGTTAACCAATCGATTCCTAAAATCACATCAAAGGAAAGTATTTTCAAAGAGATAAGATCGACAGGTAACGTGAAAGTGTTGATTTGAATCAAACAAGATTTATAAATAGTGGAGGTAACGAAGGTTTCTCCCAACTGAGTTTCAACAGATAAATCAAAGTCTAACTTCTCCAGAGTTAAATTCAAACATTGAACACAACTTAGTGGAATAAAAGAGTGAGTAGAACCCAGATTCAACACGGTATAGACTTCGTAAGAGTTTATGATTAACTTACCCGTGATAATTTTATTCAGGTTCCTCGTCATGAAAAAAAAACACTCTCTCTTAAACTACCGGCTTTGGCTTGTCTGGGACATCCTTTGGCATCACCATCCCAAATTGGAATTGACTTCACCATACGACAAAAATCGAAAGCTAGGTGACCTTCTTCGCAATTAAAACACGCTTTGGATTGTTCATGCATAGTTTGGACGGATGTGTCCCTCCCGTCCGCATTTGAAAACATAATGACCGGTGGTCATTCTTCTTCCTTTGAAATGGGTCTTTGGTCTGTCTTTGTCTTTCCATCATTATTGAACCTTCTCTTCTTGAAATTTCCACTTCTATTATCTTGGCCATGATTACCAATCAAAGTGGTTACCATTCATGGCATGATAATTTCCCCACGATGGTTATCATTGTTCCGATGACCGGTTACCCAGAGACGATTATTATCGTGTTGTTGGTCGTTAACTTTTGGTTGTGCTGACTCATTATCGCGCTCCAATAATTGATCCCTATTCACAACACCTGAATATAAACAAAGTTTATGAGAAATGAGGTATTGACGTATATTGGGTTTCAAACCTCTTAGAAACATTCACGTCATTCGCTCCTCATTATTGACCAAATGGGATGCAAACCGAGACAACTCGACAAACTTAGCCTCGTACTACGACACGGTCATATTGTTTTGCTCCAGCTTGATGAACTCCACCTCCTTCATGTGATGAATACTTTTGGGAAAGTACTTGTCGTTGAACAGCTCTTAGAACTTCTCCCAAGACATCTTGAGTGTGTCAGTCTAGGTACGTTTTACAGATTCCCACCAGTAATCTGCCTCTTCACACAACATAAAGGTGGCAAATGGAACCTTTTCCTCCTCTTAGCATCCCAAGACATCAAATATCTTGGTGATATGCTTTAACCATGTCTCTGCCTTAAGTGGTTCTGGCTTTCCCAAAAACTCCGGTGGTCCCAACTCCTTGAACTGCTTAGCGATGATCGACCGTGGGTTGCCATTATTTCCACCTATATTTTGAACATGAGTCTCTCTTACCTGTTGTTGCATAAATTGCATAAAGCCTCTGAACATTCCATCATTCATCATTTGGTCAGTGTTGTTGTTTACAGGAGGATTATCGCCTTCCTGATGCTCATTACCCTGATTATTGATATATGGAGACTCAACGGTCTCCTGTGCTCCATTGCTATTCTCAACATTCTCGGATGTCATTTTCAAATACTGCCACAAAACAAGGGTTAATACATGATTACATGATTACATATATTAGATTTGTCATTCTCGGATGTCATTTTCTCTACAATACATGATTACATAACACCATACATTAGGTAATCTATAATCAAGTATGTATATGAATATATCTTACCCTTCATCTCAATCTAATCATATATTAGATTTGTTTACCATCAATTCCGGCTTGTCATCCTACTTGCATTTATATTTGAATAGGTTATCAACAACCTTTATGTACTATCCTTACTGTTTAACAAAGTTTTAACAATGTTACTTCAAGTTTCTTTAAGGTAAGTTAAATTCGAATTAATCCCATTCCTTTCTTTGTACTAATTTTTATTCTTTACTATCTTTGATCAAGGACCCAGCCATACGCCACAACTCATAAGCTTACATCTCGCGTTATGCAAGACGAGTTATCGTGTAGTAACATCCGGACTTGCACCGCTTTTATGAGTCCTTACTTCAAATTCTACCGCTACCATTTGTGATGCCACTTTCTAGTATGCTCAGTTTTAGTCTTTATCATGTGGCAGGATAAATTGTCTAGGGTCAAGGCCAAGGCCGCCATCTCTCAGACACCGATAGTTTGGACAGATTTTCAACTTTACGAATTTTCCGGGCTCATAACTTCTTCATTATAAGTCCGAATTGGCTCGTTCAAAAGCCCACCGTTCACAAATTACATACTCTACGCGTTCATGCAAGAATTTTATCTATTTGACTTCGTTTGCTAAATTTCACCTATTGGTTCATTTTTAATGAAAACGATAAACATTCGTGAATGTTCAACGCTCGTTTCTTTGTTCTAAGTCAGAATTTGATCATTTTTGAGTCCACAACTCTAGAATGCCAAATATGACTTGTCTCCATCGAAAACCAATGTTTTCGAGTTCAAACACAAAATTTGACTTCTATTCTGAGAATTTCACGAATTCGATGATTATCGTCTAATCGTGCAATTTCTGGCAAATCCTCATTACTTATGATTTGTTCATTACTTCAAATGAATTCAATTCATTTTATGAACATCTCAACATACTTACTACAATAATTTATTTTCATGTTGGATTTTGACTTATTCTTTCATGAGCTTATAACTTATTAAAGTATAATCTATTTATAGCTTCATTGTTCATAACTTATGAAAGTTAAGGTCTTTTTATTCACCATACTTACATGTTCTCAACATATAATATCATTCATGTATACATGATACATATTCATATAAGTTTTTCACTTTCATACTACTTCTTAAGATAAACTCATATTAAGTTCATATAACTTCTTCATAAGTTCATAACTTATACAATTGTAAATGACTTATTTCCTACTTATACGGCTTAAGTTCATTGATTAATTATTCTTCTTGCTTCTTAACATCCATGTTCCTTAATCTATACTTTTCTTATCAACCTATCATGGTAGAGATAGAAGATAAATAAAGAAGAAGTCTTACCCTTTGAAGTTCTTGTAAAGTAGTCTTCTTCTTATTCTTACAAATGGAAGTAACTTATTGTTGCTTATTCTCTCTAACACTTAATCACTTTATAAGTTTGTTGGATTATTTGAACAAGTAAGAAATGGCTAGCATTCTTCTTCTATTTATAGAATTTCCAAAGCTAGGGTAGTTTAGTCAAAACACAATCCCACCTCCTTAAGCCACCTCCTTACTATTCATTACTTGTTAATCATAACTCTTCTCTTTTGCTTGGTCATTACTCTTAAGTCTTGGTTATCACACATTATGCTTGATCACCAAGATTAACCACATTAACATAGTTTGCTCCATGGGTCAATCAACTTATTGGATCCTAGCTTGGGCTTAGATTACTTAACCTTTGGGCTTTGCATTAATAAACACTAACTTGTTCATTAATTAACATTTGGGCCTTACCATTTATTCACTTGGGCTTGTAACAATTCCTAACAAATCCTACAAGTCTAATACTATTGCTTAATACATAAAACGTATTATCTATGTATCATTCTCGTATTCTAATTCGTATAGAAATTTATTATATACGATATACCATCCTTCATATACAAACTCGTATAATACTTTGTATTATACTCAGATTCATTACTTCGTATAATACTCACGATCATACGATTATTACCTAACTCATTAATTCTTTCTTTCCTTAACGCTCTCAATTTAAGTCTGCAAGTGTAAATATTGCGCTTTCCATACTTAGATTATTATTACATAATCCATCTTACTTTGACATTCTATCATTACGTATTTCTCAGAAATTCAAAAATAAATCCCGAGCAAATATCTATGAATAGTGTTTTTTAGAAGATTTCTTGGAAAACTTTTATTTTCGTCTTGGAAATTCAAACACTTTAATTCCTTCATGTAGCTAAAATACTACGACATTCCAACATTATTAGGTTATAGAATAACAACCATCTTGATATCACATAGAATATAATTTTATTTATTATTTAATTCAATAAAATTATTTTATAATAAGATCCGAATTTCTCGGTTGTTACATCCTTCCCCCCTTATAAGTATTTTGTCCCCAGAATCTCGTCTTACTTTAATCAAATAATTGAGGAAAATTTTTCTTCATCTTTTCTTCTAATTCCCACGTTGCTTCTTCGCCATCGTGGTTCTTCCATAATACCTTTACCGAAGGTATTACTTTATTCCGTAGAACTTGCTCCTTCCTATCGATAATTTGAATGGGAAATTCTTCATACGTTAAGTCCTTCTCGATATGAATCAGCTCATACTCGATTACATGCTTATAGTCCGGCTTATAATGATGTAACATAGATACATGAAACACGTTATGTATTCGTTCTAGGTCCGGAGGTAATGCTATCACATAGGCTACCTCTCCCACCCGTTTTAATACTTCAAAAGGTCCTACAAACCTTGGACTTAACTTTTCTTTCTTTCCAAAATGTATCTTTCCTTTCCAGGGAGATACCTTTAGAAACACATATTAGCCTACTTCAAACTCTCGATTTAATCTATGCGAGTTCGCATATTTCTCCTGTCTGTCCTGAGCTGTCACAAGATGCATCCGTATTAACTTTATTACATCCGCTATCTACTGCACCAATTCTGGTCCTAGCATCCGGCGTTCTCCCACTTCATCCCAATACAATGGTGTTCTGCACCTTCTTCCGTAGATAAAGCTTCATAATATAAAAGATGCCTATGCTTGCATGATAACTGTTGTTATACGCAAACTCTATAAGTGGTAGGTGATCATCCCAACTACCCTTGAAATTCATGACGCAAGACCTCAACATGTCTTCTAACATCTGAATTGTCCTCTCGCTCTGCCAATCAGTTTGTGGATGATACGTTGTACTTAACTTCAACTGTGTTCCCAACTGTTCTTGTAAACTTCTCCAAAAGTTCGATGTAAATCGTGGATCACGATCTGACACAATCGATACTGGTACTCCATGTCTGGAAATAATTTCCTTAACATAAAGTTTAGTTAACTGCTCATTACTTGACCCTAATTGGTAAGAAGTGAGCCAATTTCGTCAACCGGTCTACTATTACCCAAATCGAATCGTACCCTTTTGCCATTGTCGGAAGTCCCACCACGAAGCCCATCGTGATATGCTCCCACTTCCATTCTGGAATCTCCAATGACTGTAACAAGCCATTGGGTCGTTGATGTTCGACCTTAACTTTATGACAAGTCAAACACCTACTCACACACTCCGCTATTTCTCTCTTTATGTTCGGCCACCAAAAACGATGTCGAAGGTCTTGATACATCTTTGTACTACCAGGATGTATCGAGTATCTTGAACTATGAGCTTCCTATAACACTTGATCTTTTAATTCTGTCTCATTCGGAACCCAAATTCTTCCTTCAAATCTTAATAATCCCTTATTATCAAGACTATCCTTAATATCCTTTTAATCCGCTAACATCTTCTTCACTTGGTTACACTCATCAATTTTGAGTTGTAACTCTTTAACTCTCTCTACAATGGTAGATTGCATCTCTATCGTAAAAAGTATCTACCCCGATTCACTTGGCATCTTCAATTCTATCTCCATCCTAGCCATCTCTATTATTAACTTTGAGTCGTTAACATAGACAACTTTTCCCGACCCTTCCTACTTAAGGCGTCGGCAACTACATTGGCTTTTCCAGGGTGATAAGGATTTCACAATTGTAATCCTTTATCAACTCCAGCCATCTTCTCTGTCTCATATTCAACTCCTTCTATGTGAAGATATATTTAAGACTCTTATGGTCTGTATATATCTCACATTTCTCCCCATAAAGATAATGTCTCCATATCTTTAAGGCAAATACTATCGCGCCGATTCCTGCATCATGAGTAGGGTAAACTTTCTCATAAACCTTCAATCGTCATGATGCATACAATAATGACCTTGCCATGCCTTTGCATGAGCATTTAACCAAGTCCTCTATGCGAAGCATCACAATAAACTACTAAATTTCCGTGTTACGGGTAATGACAAAACATGTGCTTCTCTTAATCTTTTCTTGAGTTCTTGGCTTGTCTTCACATTTATCCATCCACACGATTTCATCATCTTCCTTGTCAAAGTTAGTCAACGGAGTAGCTATCTTCAAAAATCTTGGATAAATCTTCGATAGTATCCCGCTAACCCTAGGAAACTCCTCAACTCAGTCGGCGTTTTCGGTTGTTTCCAGCTCATCAATGCTTCTACCTTCGCTGGATCCACTGAAATCCCTTCTTGGTCAATGACATGACCTAAAAACTGTACCTTCTCCAGCCAAAATTCACACTTAATGAATTTCGTATATAACTTTTCCTTTCTTAGTGTCTCCAACACTAATCTTAAGTGTTCAACATGATCTTCTGGCATCTTAGAATAGACTAGAATATCATTGATAAACACAACAACGAACTTGTCCAAATATTGTTTGAACACTCTATTCATCATATCCATAAATGCAGCTGGTGCATTCGTCAACCTAAATGACATTACTAGAAACTCGTAATGACCATAACGAGTCCTGAATGCTATCTTTGGTATGTCCTCCTTCCTAACCTTCAATTGGTGATACCCCGTCTGCAAATCTATCTTAGAAAAATACTTTGCCCCTTTCAATTGATCAAAGAGATCATCAATCCTGGGCAATGGGTATTTATTCTTTATCGTTAACTTGTTCAACTCTCGGTAGTCGATACAAAGCCTCAACGATTCGTCTTTCTTCTAGACAAACAACATCGGTGTTTCTACGGGAAACACTTGGTTGAATGTACTTCCTATCCAATAGTTCCTGTAACTGAACCATTAACTCTTTCATTTCCACAGGCGTCTTACGATACGGTACCCTTGGGACTGGTGTCGCTCCTAGCACAATGTCTATTACAAATTCGATCTCCCTATCCGGTGGTAAACCCGATAATTCACTTGGAAATGCATCCATGAATTCGTTTACTATAGGTATTTGTTCCATGGTTGCTCTCACTCGCTGGGTGTCAACAACATGAGATAGATAACCTACACACCATTTCCTTAAAAGTTTTCTAGTTTGTGTCATCGTAAGGCAAGACGAATGTTCCAGTGATTTATTACCATAAAATATTACAAGAGGTTGTTTCAACGTCCTAATACTCACACATTTCTTTTGGCAATCTATAATTGATCCATGGTTAATCAACCAATCCATTCCGAGAATTACATCGAATTCTCCCAACTTTATCGATATTAAATTTACAGATAATTTAAAACCCCGTATATCTACGCAACAATTCCTATGAATATCTTTGACAGGAATTATCCCTTCGTTTGCTACCTTAATAATCAAAGGTATAAGAAACTTTTCGGAAAGTAATTTTAATCATCTACAAAATCATATGCTATAAACGAACAAGTAACACCCGAATTAAATAGCACGTAAGCATTTATGTTATTGATTGGGATAATACCTGCAACAACATCCCATGATGCCACCACATCTTGGACCGTCATATTAAAAGTGTGAGCCATTGGTCTACTCGGCTGAACTGGACTACTAATAGCCAACTTACCGCTATTAGTGCCCTTATTTCCATCTGTCCCCTTCTTTGGGCAGTTCTTTGCTATGTGGTCAGTTGATCCACATACAAAACATCCGTGATTTTTCTTTGGATTTGACATGATTCACGCTAAAATATGCCCTTCCTGCTCTCACAATTATAACATAACGCTTTTCCTTGAGATGACTCCTAAATGAGTCTTCCCATAGGTTTTATAGGCCTCCATCCTCCTCTTAGAATCCCTTGTTTTACTCTCGTATTCCCGAGTTAAATCCTTCCTCTTTTCGACAATTGCCATTATCTACTTTGGCTCCTGGCCTTCATTCCTCCCTCAACTTTACCCTTGTTTTTCTTATCTTTGTGGTAATTGGTGAGAGCCTCATTCCCACCCTCGGCAATTATTGCCTTTTCTAATATGGTTCCAAAGGAAGTACTTTGAACACGTAAATTCGGCTATAGAGCTGTGGTTTCAAGCCCCGTCAATCGTTTAGCCTTTCTTACTTCAAATGTCCACTTGATGTGGAGCAAATCTTGCCGATTCATTAAACTTGGCAAGATCTTTGGTATCCCTTGTTTCAAATCAAGAAACCTCATTTTCATCCTTTCCTGCATACTCGTGGGAATGTAGTTCTCGAAGAAAATCTCCTTGAACCTCACCCACGTTAGATTTTCTATACCGGTCTTAGCCTGGTTTGCCTCCCACCAGAAATTGGCCTCACCCTTCAACATATAGATTGCAAAGGCAACCTTCTGTCCTTCATCAAAATTTGCTATTATAAATGCATTCTCAATCTCTTTCACTCAAGTCTAGGCTTCTATAGGGTCTGTAGTTCCTTTGAACTCCGGCGGATCGACACTTTTGAAATCCTTAAAAGTAGTAGCTCGTACTACCCCATGATTTATGGGTACATTAGCCCCAGTCCTATTAAACGTTGCCGTTAAAAGATTAATGAACTCTTACATTGGATTAACCGGACCTTCCTCCGGTTGATTAACATTAGAATCTTGATTTCGTTGTCTCCTTCTAGGTGGCATTTTGCTATTAAGAAAACAACACATCATTATTACTTTCTTCTTGTTGTTTGGTTATTATTCGTAATGAAACAATAACTCATACTCATTACTTAATATGTTCCATAAAAAGACTTATATTGATTCATAACTTGTAGTATAACACTACATTGTTTACATTACACAACCTAAGCTGATTACATTACCATCTCACAATTTCTTTCCAAAAATTGGGATTTACAAAAGACTACCCTTGATATACAAAAGAGGGTTTTACGTCACTACTAGATACATAATATTTACATATCTAAACTATTTCAGCTATTACTACATTACATCTGTCGAATGGCATTCTCAAAGTCTTTCTTGGCCAGATCGGCAATGACATCCCGACTGATAGTATGTCGAGTCTGCCCTTCTTCTATCGGATACCTAGCTACTTGTTGCTGGAAATCCACATGAGAACTCCTATATATATAGGACATCCTCTCTACCTTCTATTTCTTAGTCTTTAGCTCCTGCTTGAGCTCAAAGACTTCGTGTTTCAACTCATGGACCTTATCCTTGGCCAAAACTCGATCATCATACTCCTCTTCCCACATCCCTTCCATACTAGTCTTGTCCTCCCGGACAGCTTGGAGTTCCTCTTTTATCTCCTTAACCACTTTACAATACTGGACGTTTCTATCCAATACTGACATAAATAGTGCCTTCATTGACTCCACCGTAGTCAACTCTTCTGTAGGTGTAACCTGGTCAAATGACATCACGTCCACCTCTTCCTCTAGCATGCCATCAAACACAGATATGTAGTCTAAGTTGTCTTAGTCTCCAGACTCGATTGCCACCACTTCTGGTTCTACTGCTATGGGATTTGGTAGTATCTCTACTCGATTTACCGAATCCTCGCTTACTACATGTATGTCTCTATACATATCATTTTCTCCTAACATCTACAATAAAACAATATAGTTTGATTAGTACACGTCAGTAGAATAATAAAAACACATAACATAATATAATGCATTTTTATATGGTTATTTTCCATCTTTTACTTCTTTATTCTTTCTTAAGGTTATGACTTAAGGTTCTAGTTTCCCCCTTAAGTTTTATAACCTAGGCTTTGATACCAACTCAGAAGCGCCCCAATCCAAGGTTTCTTCCAACCCGATGATGATGGTGCTATACTGTACTAACATTCATACATTCATCCAATTAAAAAGCCTCAAAAGAATGAATATCTCTTCTATATAATCAAAATAATATTTACATTTTCTCAAGTTTTAAACCTATTACAAAAGTTCTTTGTCATAATATCAACTACATTACAACATTAAACCTATACTATTACATAGACAGCTTAACGATCTTCCTTAGCTTTTCCTTTATCCTTATTCGATCCTTCGGGACGTTCAGTCTTAGCTGCATTCATATGGTTTAAGCAAGAGTGAGCATAACTAGCTCAGCAAGTATGAAAATTTCAATAAACAACATGCTTGACACATAAGAATCGTATATCTTCAATAACTGAACAATAGTTATGAATTACTATTGATGATTCAAAATAGCACTTCATCTTTCTATCAAAATGTTTTACAATAATAACAATATTCAGCAAAACATTAACTCGGGTCCAGGACCTAAAGTATTTCATTCTTTCTTTGAAAAGGACAACCCGTCACTAAGTCCGTAAGTCCGATATTACTTACGAGCACTTCTAGGTGATCAGCCTATTGTACTCTATGTTGATCAACACTACATTCATTAAACGTATGTATGTTTAATTTGTGGCAACCTCACGTGCCTGTCGTATGACGATAAAACTTTTGTTTATCATACTCAGTCTTCTTTTGAAAACCATATCAAGTAGTTGATAAAAGATAACAACATTTAATAACAGTTGGATAGATTATCAATAATCCACCAAATGCATTTAAGTCTAGCCGAAGAATTGTCTTTAACTTCATCATACCTTAATTCATGCGTAAGGATACATGAATTACAAAACTTGTTCAGATTGAACTGAGACAAGGGTTAGAATACATGCCTTTAGCTTCTTCTACAGTATAATTACTTTATGTTCGAGTCTTTCAAGTCTCTACAATACATGATTACATAACACCATACATTAGGTAATCTATAATCAAGTATGTATATAATTACATCTTACCCTTCATCTCAATCTAATCATATATTAGAATTGTTTACCATCAATTCTGGCTTGTCATCCTACTTGCATTCATATTTGAATAGGTTATCAACAACCTTTATGTACTATCCTTACGGTTTAACAAAATTTTAAAAATGTTACTTCAAGTTTCTTTAAGGTAACTTCGATTCGAATTAATGCCATTCCTTTCTTTGTACTCATTTTTATTCTTTACTAATTTTGATCAAGGGGAGTTGGAAGCTTGATCATAAGCTTACATCTCATGGCTGCGGCTGAGTTAGCGATAACAACGTCCGGACTTGGCGATGTGGTGCGAGTCCTTACTTTCGATTGGGCGTGCTACTACTTCACTTTCGATATCTTTCGGTTTTTAGTCTCGCATTGCGGCGTGACAATTTGGTCTAGGCGGCGCCAGCCCTGTGCACCAGATAGTTTGGACAATTTTTCAACTTTGCGAATTTCCCGGGCTCATAACTTCTTCGTTATAAGTCCGAATTGGCTTGTTCAAAAGCCTACGGATCACAAATTACATACTCTACGCGATCATGCATGAATTTTATCTATTTGACTTCGTTTGCTAAAAAATCACCTATTTGTTCATTTTTAATGAAAACGATAAACATTCGTGAATGTTCAACACTCGTTTCTTCGTTCTAAATTATAATTCGATCATTTTCGAGTCCACAACTCTAGAATGCCAAATATGACTTGTCTCCATCGAAAACCAACATTTCCGAGTTCAAACACAAAATTTGACTTCTATTACGAGAATTTCACGAATTCGACGATTATCGTCTAATCGTGCAATTTCCGGCAAATCCTCATTACTTATGATTTGTTCATTACTTCAAATGAATTCAATTCATTTTATGAACATCTCAACATACTTACTACTACAATAATTTATTTTCATCTTTGGATTTTGACTTATTCTTTTTCATGAGCTTATAACTTATTAAAGTATAATCTATTTATAGCTTCATTGTTCATAACTTATGAAAGTTAAGGTCTTTTTATTCACCATACTTACATGTTCTCAACATATAATATCATTCATGTATACATGATACATATTCATACAAGTTCTTCACTTTCATACTACTTCTGAAGATAAACTCATATTAAGTTCATATAACTTCTTCATAAGTTCATAATTTATACAAGTGTAAATGAATTATTTCCTACTTATACGGCTTAAGTTCATTGATTACTCATTCTTCTTGCTTCTTAACATCCATGTTCCTTAATTCATACTTTTCTTATCAACCTATCATGGTAGAGATAGAAGATAAATAGAGAAGAAGTCTTACCCTTTGAAGTTCTTATAAAGTAGTCTTCTTCTTCTTCTTACAAATGCAAGTAACTTATTGTTGCTTATTCTCTCTAACACTTAATCACTTTATAAGTTTGTTAGATTATTTGAACAAGTAAGAAATGGTTAGCATTCTTCTTCTATTTATAGAATTTCCAAAGCTAGGGTAGTTTAGTCAAAACACAATCCCACCTCCTTAAGCCACCTCCTTACTATTCATTACTTGTTAATAACAACTCTTATCTTTTGCTTGGCCATTAGTCTTAAGTCTTGGTCATCAAACATTATGCTTGATCACCAAGATTAACCACATTAACATGGTTTGCTCCATGGGTCAATCAACTTATTGGATCCTAGCTTGGGCTTAATTTTACTTAACCTTTGGGCTTTGCATTAATAAACACTAACTTATTCATTAATTAACATTTGGGCCTTACCATTTATTCACTTTGGCTTGTAACAATTCCTAACAAATCCTACAAGTCCAATACTATTGCTTAATATGTAAAACGTATTGTCTATGTATCATTCTCGTATTCTAACTCGTATAGAAATTTATTATATACGATATACCATCCTTCATACAAACTCGTATAATACTTCGTATTATACTCGTATTCATTACTTCGTACAATACTCACGTCTCATACGATTATTACCTAACTCATTAATTCTTCTTTTTCCTTAACTTTCTCAATTTAAGTCCGCAAGCGAAATATTTCATTTTCCATACTTAGATTATTATTACATAATCCATCTTATTTTGACATTCTATCATTACGTATTTCTCGAAAATTCAAAAATAAATCCCGAGCAAATATCGATGAATAGTATTTTTTGGAAGATTTCTCGGAAAACTTTTGTTTTCATCTTGAAAATTCAAACACTTTAATTCCTTCACGTAGGTAAAATACTACGACATTCCAACATTATTAGGTTATAGAATAACAACCATCTTGATATCACATAGAATATAATTTTATTTATTATTTAATTCAATAAAATTATTTTACAATAAGATCCGAATTTCTCGGTCGTTACTTGAAGCAAGGGGACATGTCAGTTGCAGAGTATGCTACAAAATTTAATGAATTAGCTAGGTTTGCTCCACACCAAGTGGACATGGTAGCAAGGAAGGTGCGAAGGTTTGAGCTGGGTTTAAAACCTTGGCTCTACAACAAGGTGGCGGTATTGCAGATTGGTACTTTTGCAGCACTGTTGGACAAGGCTATCATAGCCGAAGAGGGAAGTGAAGCCATGACTCTTTACAATAAGGAGAAGAAGAATAAGGCTAAGATTGAAGGAGCTGTCAAAATGGAAGGGAGTAGTGGAAGTAAGATGGGAAAGAGAAAAGGGGACAATTTAGAAAATATAAAAATTAAGCAAGAGGGTGTGAAGAAGCAAAGTGTGAAATGTGAAAACTGTGGGAAGAACCATTCTGGAGAGTGCTTGAAGGGAAAGTCTGTGTGTTTTAAATGTGGGCAGGAGGGACATATCTCTCCCAACTATCCTAATCCAAGGATGAATAATGGTTGTTTTATTTGTGGATAAATAGAACATAGGGTGATGGAGTGTCCGAAAAGGAGAGCTGATGGGGGAAATGTCAATACGGGGAAAAGTAGTGGGATGCTAGCAATAACTGGTCCAACTCCACCAAACATACCAACCAAATCAACTACAAGGACCTTCAATATGACAGTTCAAGATACAGTCGTAGTCGAAGATGGTGTTCCAGGTATGAACCCGATCAACGATATTAATATATACACCTGATTCGGATTTAACCTATTCTCTTATCATAAGTTTGATAAAACAATATAATAATTCGTTAATAAAAGAATTTTTGAAGGAGAAATTTGAGTTCCAGATTCGTAACACGAATCTTATAAGGAGGGGAGAATATAGTAATTTAATTTTTCATAATAATAAAAATCTAAGGATAAGACATTAATATTAAGGGTAAGGTAATGGTGATTTCGGGGATGAAATTTTATAAGGAGGGGAGAATGTAAAGACCAGGAAATTTTTGAATAATTATATCTATATTTTTACGATTTTTTTTTTATTTTAATCTATAAATTATTTGATTATAGTTATTAGTAATAATATTTTGAATATACACGATATGGATTTAGCAGAATAGTCAATTTAAATTTTTAAGTTGACTGATAATGAAAGTTAAGTCAGTTATGGTCCATAACCCTAATTCATGGATTATGAACAAGGAATGAGAATATTAGTATATAATAATTATATTTCAATATGATATGTATGTACTATATATGTGTATTGTTTACTGTTTATCAGAAATAGCATAGTTGTAGAAAACCCTAAGTTTAAACCGATAAACCCTAATTCAAAACCCAAATAAGAAACTAAGACTGATTATTAATCAGGTTTATGTGATCAAGGAGATATGTTAGTGATTATGAATTTAATTAGGGAAAACCCTAACGATTATCAAGAAACCCTAATTGCTAAGTTAAAAACCCTAATTTGATCTCTGAAAAACCCTAAACCCTAATTTTAAAACCCTAATTGGTGTTAAAAAGCCCTAATTGTAATTAGCCAAGCCTAAGAATTAAAAGTTATGGGAAATATATGAAATTACTAAACTACCCTTAAAATTTATGTGGAAAAGACCAAAATACCCTTTAGTGTGTCAAATGACCAAATTACCATTTACTTAAAACTTAAGTTAAGAGATTGTTCTAGAATTGCATGACTCATCACTTGTGCTTATCCCATGTGCTAAAATCTCAGCCAAATCTTATCCCTTTTTCCACCTTGCAAGATTAGGTTCAATTCATCAAAGTATATAGATTTAAAGAGAGAGAAAATAAAAATAAATTGCTCATTTGCTATCTATCACCAACCAAGTCTTCTATCTCCCAAACCCACGAAATCTCTAAGTATTTCAGTCCCAAAACAACCCTCTAGAACACCAAGATCAGTTGTATAGAGCAAGATCAAAGCATGTTCAAGAGAGAGGTATAAAACCCTAGCCCTATTTGATCTTACATGTTAGAATAAATTTTGTGTTTATGTGTTTATATAAGTGTTAGAAGATGTTATATGATGATCTATGATGTTACATCATAGATCTATAGCATCAAAGTGCTCAAAAATCAACTTTTCAAAATTGTCCAAGAACCCAAGATTTATGGCCTGACAACCGAATGTCAGAGGCCATAGATCTGGGTCTGTTAATTATTTTGTATGTTTGATGTTCTACACTTGTAGTTTGTTGTAAGGACTTTGATCTGGACATGAAATCATGCTTAGATCATGTCCAGAATAAAAGATATTCTTGGTCAAACTTAGTTGACCGAGCATGACCAAGAGTTTCTGGGCAACCCAAAAACTCAAAACCAGTGTCTGACAAGATTTTCCAAGGCTCATATCTGTCAGATGTTAGGAGATTTGGAACTGTTGTTGTATCTAGTTTGTAGCCTGTTAGATAGACTCTAGATCTGTGCCTTTATATCACTCAAGCAATCAACAGATTGTAAGTATTGGATGGTCAAAGTAGGTCGCTCGACATTGACTTTCAAATTTCCGGGTAACTCAGAACTTGTTCATCAATGTCTGACAACAAGTTCATGGGCCCAGATCTTGCATGTGTTTGTTGTTTTACTTGTGTTAGTGTTTTAAGATTTTACTCTTGTATGTTTACTACAGATTCATGCTCCTATATCACTTAGTTAACCAACAGAATAAAAATTATTGATGGTCAAACTAGCCTACTCGGACATGAACTCCGTTTTCTGAGAAACCCAGAAAACTCAAGAACATTTTTTTGACAAGGTTTGACCGTATGATATCTAGTGATCTTGATTTAGGTAAGCCGATCTGATGATTGATATATGTACTATGTCATGTATACTACAAACCTAAACTATTAGAACACATTAACAATGACCAGAACCTAAATAAAATTGATCCTCAAAATGGACCCATGAAGCTGACTGGGTTTCTGGGTAACCCAGAAAACACAGAAAGCACTAACAACGATTTTGAAAGGCCAGATCTTCATGTTATGTGCTTGTATGACTTATATGATGCTTGATACATGTAGTATTACATAAAAACTACATGATCAACACTTAGTATTGTCTAGAATATGTTTATACTGAGAATTAAATACGGTCAAAGTAGGCACCTTAGCCACTAATTGTTAGTGTTCTTGAACCTCAAGAACACCTACCGCGACAGAAACCCTCGCTAAAGCCTTTAGCGACAGATTTAATTATTTTAGTTTTCTAATTTTCAAAAAATTTCTTAGAAATAAATTTCTAAAAATTACAAAATCGGGTTTTAAAAATTATTTTAAGTTATAAAATTAACTTTTGATAAATTGACATATTTTTCATTAATATTACTATTTATTTGAATATTAATGGTATTAAATTTATTTAATAATCAGTATTAAATAAATGGGTTTAAAAATGATTTTTATATTATAAAAATTATTTTAAATAATAATAAGGTGTTTAAAAATATTTGAAGTTATAAATTATGACTTTTAATATTTTAAGGTAATTTTCATTAATAATTTAATATTAATGATAATAGGTTTATTTAATATTTATATTAAATAAATGGTTTAAAAATGGTTTTAATGATTTAAAAGTTATTCAAAAATGATATAAATGATTTAAAAATATTTTAAGTTTTAATAAATGACTTTTAATATTTTCATGAATAATAAATTAATATTTAAATATTAATGGTAATTATTTAAAAATAAATTTAAATGTTTTAAAAATCATTTAAGGGAAAATTAGTATTTTAAAAATATTTTGAGTTATTATATATAACTTTGATATTTTTTTAAGTATTTCATTAATATTTTAATATTATTTAAATATTAATGATAATGGAATTATTCTGTATTTAAATCATTTAAAAATTATTCTAGTGTTTAAAAAATTATGATAAATTATAATAATTATTTAAAAATTATTATAATACCTTGAAAAATAATATGATTAATATTTAATAGTATTAAAGTGACAGAATAGGGTTTAAGTAAATATAAACTCGATTATTATCCAATAAAGCCGTCGGTACACCGAAATGTTATCGAAGTTGACCCAGACTTATATAGATTGACCTGATAAGTAATTATTTATGTTTGAATGACTACTATAGCTATGTGACAATGGGTTTAAGTTATATGATGACTCCAAATAGTAGTGTTATGTATTATGACATATTATTCTGATCAAAAGAATAATCTTATGAATGATAGGTTTCAGTATAAAAGATAAAACTAAGTTGTGTAAGCAGCAAATCAGGCAAGTATCCTTACTCTTTGTATCTACTTATGTAATAATCTTGTGTGAGTAAGTTATCGAGTTATACTCCTGTTATATAAGTTCTTAAACTCTACTGTTATTGATCATGTATTTCAACATTAGTATTCATGCCAGTTATCGAACTCTATTCGTTTACTAGTACAGTAGTAATGTATGATCAATATATATCCTATTTATAGATAGTTAAGTTAAATTATACAATTGCCCTCACTTGAATAATGATTGTATTTAATCACATATTGACACAAACCTACTAGTTTTTAGGTATGTATATGTTATTTAAAAATTGGCTAAGTTATTTAACTCAGCTAGACATAGAATTCAAAATATTGTAGACCATGATAGAACATTATTGTTATTCAATTGAATTGTTTTAGTTCGAATTCCAGATTAATTATGAACATCCCGAATAGGGAAAACTTTAATGGGCCAAAGGCAGACCAGATGAACGAATTTATCATTCAAACACGTAGTATTGATCAATACAGGGCATAACAGGCTGATCACCCTCCATGTCCGTAAGACATGATGGTTTACAAATGAATTCTTGTTTAACCTTTTTAAAAATAAAAAAAATAAAGTTCATAGTTTATCAAAATGTTCCCCATTCATAGTCAGTATGTAGTTTCAAAAATGAAAAAGAATTGATATGTAGTTTAGTATTGTTTCAGATTACTTCACAACTATTGCTTCTTTGTAGAAGTGTCGTCCAAAGAAAACATTTAAATTTTTCAGATAAACTTTATTCATTGATATTACTTGCTGGGAACTCAAATGCTCATTCTTGCTTTAAATTTAAATATTTTCAGCTAAGCTAGGACGACCTGAAGGTTCCGGCAAGGACAAAAGGAAGGGGAAGCTGAAGGATTAGGATACATTATGTTATTTGTAATGACTGTTTGTAGTAGGATAATATAATATTTATCATGTAATGTAAGACTTCTGTCGTTATTTCAACCATTAACGGTAAAACTTCTGTCGTTATTTTCATAAAAAGATATTTATGTCGTTTTCTAATTCCGACAGTAATTCTGTTGTTGGGTCCACCAATGATTGTGCCGTTATACGAATATTCCCTGATAAAATGAATATTCCCCGACCCATCGAATATTTATAACAACTTATATACTTTTCAAAATTTATAAATATTACATAACTTTAATATTATATCAAATCCACACCTTACTACTAAAAAAAAATATTTCAAGAAAATTAATCTTTATTCATAAAATTCGGGGTCTTACAACCTCCCTTTCTTATGAAATTTCATCCTAGAAATTGACGTACATACCTGGTATGTCGAAGAGATGAGAATACCTTGATTTCATTTTAGATTCTAACTCTTGAGGTATAACCTTTGACCGTAGAATATGTTCCTTCTTATCCAATATTTTAACAGGTATCTCCTCATACGTTAAATCTTCTACTATCTCGTCTAGTTCTAATTCAATAATATGGTTTGGGTCATCCACATATTTACATAACATTGATACGTGAGAAACATTATAAACACGCGACATACTTAGCGGTAGGGCGAGTCTATAGGCCACAGTTCCTACTCGATCGAGGATTTCAAATGGACCAATAAAATTGAAGGTTGAGATTTCCTCCATTCGTCGATTCTTGCTTCTAGAATAACGCCCTCTTGAACCTTATTCTTTACATTCATCAGCTCTTAGTCTGTAGCTTGAGCGGCTTTAACTTTATCGATTAAAGTCAGTTCTACTTGTATATTTGTTATCATCACTTGGGTCCCTGGAGTCTTTAACTCTATCTCTATTATTTGAAAGTCATACGAAATGGGTATTTCTGTTAATAATATAGCACTCGTAAACACATACGATCTTCTACTCAACGCGTCAGCTACTACATTCGCTCTTCCTCGATGTTATTGAATGGAATGGTTGTAATCTTCAACCGCTCAAGCCAACGTCTTTGGCGCATGTTACGTCTTTGGCCGCGCTGATCCTGGTGTAAACCAAAACATGGTTACTCCTACAGAAGGTCAGTGTACACCCGTCTTGCACATATATGAATAATCATGCACAACACACATGTTATTATGTGAATAACTAGGTTTGACCCTACATCAAAATAGTAACATAGGTCATTACCTATTTTTATTTAATCAAGACTTTAAGTGTTCATTTTATAATTTTTTTTGCGTTTATCTGTTATACACATGGTACGTGGTCAATAGATCTCAACTATACATGCCTACGTTAGATTAGTTATGTATTTCATGCCATGAAATTTTACATTATTTAAACTTGTCATATTCCCTTTTTACCATGCAAATGTCTAGTTAGGCATTCACGTTAATCACATTCATAGACATACACAACTACTCATGATAGTTAATTTCATAATACTTATGACGCATCTATTATCAAAAACTAGTTTCTCATTCTTAAGATTTCCTTTGAGAATCTCATGTTAAGCCACCAAGCATGCAAAGCCACTTTATTGTTATAATTCATGCTCTCATATATACATATTAAACCATATAAGCATGATCACAAATTTCTATATAGCTTATCAAGATTGCACTTACAACTTAAAGTGTTCCTTAGTAAAACTTATTCAAGTATGAAAGATAAGTCCACATATTTTATAACATGTTTTCATAATCACACAATAGATCACATGAGCATGTTTTGAAGTTTTAAAACCTAATACATGCATAGTTTATATACACATAGCTAGTATAGTCTTTCACTTGCATTTTCCCTTTTAATTTAATCTTAACTACACCATACCATCTCCAACAATGTAAGCTAACATATTGGTCACATATTAAGGCATATCAGAACTTGCTACATTTGCACATAAAGTTAGAACATGTATTACATGATGTTTATCAAAACTAGTTTCCAATCTTTAAATTTTCTTTGAATGTTCATATTAAAACAACTAACATGGCTCCTACATACATAGCAACTTTATTCCACATGTTAAGGTTGTTTATTTGCATATACTAACTAACATAGCATGCTCAAACTAAGACAAGATCACAAAATCAGTACACATTAAGCAAAGACGCGGCCACTGCCATCATTGAATATCTATAGAAGTATAGCGATCGCGCGCCACTCGAAAGTAGAATGAAAATAAAGGCCTGCTTTCAGAACCTCAACACAACCAATGTCAAACATGTATCCAGACCAACTATAAAGTTAATAGACATGCAAACAAACCTAGATAACACAATGGCATGCTATTCTATATCAATTAACAAAGAATTTCTAAAATTATAAGAATTTGACAAACTCAATTTTCAGAACAAAAAGTCAAAAATTATACCTCTTGAAGCTTAAATTGAATCCCCTCACTTCTCTGATTATGCTCCCTCAATGATTAGTAACTCTCACTCTCTAATGCACTTATCAGTGAAATTCTAGCAACTGAGAAATGAAGAATTTGGCTGCCATTTATAGAGAAATGGCTGCCCAGTTCATGGCTTTGTTCTATGGTTTGAATTAATGGAAAATGGAAGAAAACAATGGGTATATAGGAGTTGGCCAACTTCCAATTCATAGCCATCATCACCATGGATTTGTAGTTGCTTGAGTTTACGCAATGACATTATAGGCTACTTTGCATCACTATTTGGGTCACTTAAAACGGGACGCGAGTTTAATTCCAAACACTTAGTTATATAATGCTTAATTTGGTTCTTTAAACTCCCAAAATGTAATTTTAATGTGTTAGTGCTACGTCATAATGGAAAGTTAGTAAGTATTTATGTATCCACATCATATTATCCACTGATCCAATTACTTTTTATAACATGCATGGACTCAATTTAATTGATCACTAACAATTCAATATCTCCTTAAAACTTTATTATTCCAACTAGACTCACTTATTGAAATAATTTATAATTCTTTGATATAGTACATCTTTAATGTTCCCACACATACTTATTGTCACATACGCAATTATTTATGTAACTTATAATTTCTTTTATTTTACTAAGTTTCTATATATAATATAGTTACACTAAAGTGACACACTACACATTCATTTTAATGTGGGTACTATATATTTCTACATACCTTGTACACATCAATTAAATGAGCAATATAATTCTATTTATGTGAGTTACTTTACTCATTACTATTCTAATACTCATAATAATATAATATTAATTAGTTAGTCACTTCTCAATTTATTCATTCCTTAATTAAATTATTCCATTCAATTTTCCATTCTCATGCCACGCAAGGCATTTCACAAATCTCAATTCTTATACAAATTCAATTTAAATTAATTGAATTACTCATCTCACAACACATCCATGTTTATATTCAAATAAATATTCATTCTCTTATTTTATCAAAATAATATTTATTCATGAAATTATCGGTTCTTACATCCTCCCCCCTTATAAAAATTTTGTCCTCGGAATTGGTACAAGGTTACACAAATAAATGGGCATAATCCCTTCACATTTTATCTTCTAATTCCCGCGTGGCCTCCTCAGCATCGTGGTTTCGCCAAAGTACATTTACAGAAGGTATACTTTTATTCCTTAATGTCTGTTCTTTCCTATCTAATATCTAGATAGAAATTTCTTCATATATTAGATTCTTCTATACTTGAATGGGATCGTAAGAAATCATGTGTTTGTAGTCAGGCTTGTACGGACGTAACATAGAGATGTGAAACACATTATGGATGTGCTCCAACTCAGGTGGTAGTGCAACTTTGTACGCCACTTCTCCCACTCGCTTCAGTATCTCGAATGGTCCTATGAATCGCGACTCAATTTCCCCTTCTTGCTGAATCGTATTTTTCCCTTCTAGGGAGATACTTTTAAGAAAACGTGACTTCCGACTTCAAAGTCACGGTCCTGACGATGCAAGTCTGCGTACTTCTTCTGGCAATCTTGTACAGCTACTAGTCGAGCTCTTATCAATGTTACCACATTTGCGATTTGTTGAATTAATTCTGGCTCTAGCATCTATTGCTCTCCGACTTCATCCCAACACAACGGTGTTCTACACTTTCTCCTGTAAAGAGCTTCGTACAGTGGCATGCCTATACTTTCATGATAACTATTATTGTATGCAAATTCTACTAGGGGTAGGTGATCATCCCAACTTCCTTTGAAGTCTATCACGCAAGTTCTAAGCATGTCCTCCAGCGTTTGTATCATTCACTCACTTTTCTCGTCTGTCGCGGATGATAAGCGATATTTAACCTTAATTGTGCTCCCATCCTTTCTTGTAACCTTTTCTATAATTTTGACGTGAAGCGCGGATCTCGGTCTGAGACAATCAATACCGGCACTCCATGCTGTGAAACAATTTCCTTTATATACAGATTCACTAACTAATTCAAACTATATCAGATCTTGATTGGTAGAAAATGAGTCATCTTTGTTAGTCGATCTACGATAACCCAAATGGCGTCAAAACCTTTCTACGTGACTGGATGTCCCACCAAGAAGTCCATCGTATTGTGCTCCCATTTCCACTCCGGTATTTCCAACGGTTGAAGTAGACCACTCGACCTCGGGTGCTCTGCTTTGACCTGTTGACACGAAAGACATCTACTAACGTACTTCGTGATTTCTCATTTCAGATTAGGCCACCAAAAATATTTCCTCAAGTCCTGGTACATCTTCATGCTTCCTAGATGAATGGAATACGTCATGTTGTGTGCCTCGTACAATATTTCTTCCCTCAACTCAGTTACCACTGGCACCCACACTCTCCCTTTGAATCTCAAAATATCGTCTCAAACCATCTTGAACTTGTCTTCCTCATTTTCGATTATCCTCTTCCTGATTCTCTTGCACTCTTCATCCTTTTCTTGTGATTCCTTTATTCTGTCCAACAAGGTTGGATGACATTCTACTGCAAACAACATTTCTTCAGACATTTCTTGTCCCTTAACTTCTATCAATAATTTTTCCATATCCCTTATTAACTCCTCCTAAGTGATCAATTGTAATAACTTCTCCCTTCCTTTCCTACTTAGCGCGTCGCAAAAACGTTCGCCTTCCTCGGGTGATAAAGAATATCGCAGTTGATGAGTGAAATTTATACCTACGAATCAGATCCCGTGTGGCTTAAGTTATTGCCTATTTCCAGTCATTTAGTTAACCTTTATTTATATTTTGTTGTTATTATGTCAAATTTCTATGATGCAAGGCTTTACAAATCTTTTCCAGCTTCCAGGGGCATAATGGGCATTTTTGCTGTATTGGCGCCACAGCGCCATAGCAAGTTGGAACATACTGGAAATCGGTGCCCCATCGCCATACTCAGCGCCCCAACGCCATACTCGACGCCCCAACGCCATGCCCCTGATGTCATCCTCGCACCATATATTATCCTTATACTTTGACCAACCAATTAAATACAAAATAAACTTAGGTAGGTCATACTAGCGAAGGAATTCCCCGATTCTCCCCTCCTAGTTCTTGTCTCACATTTCAGCCAGGGATCATATCCCTAAGTTTTGATACCAACTGCAACGCCCCCAAAATAGGTATACATCACCAATCTTGGGTCGCCAAATACATGGTACAAAATACAAATACAAACTTAATTATATAACATGAGCTGAGAGTTTTTACATGAATATTGTCTTCTAGACAATATCCAAACTCAATTGGAGTCCTCGTTACATTTATTGGCACACTATTTTATAGAATAGTGAGGACTACTATAATACCATCTCGGGTTATCACTCCATTCCCCGACTAGTTCTGACTACATTCTCATTTCCTGAAAAGAACAATGGAAGTAAAAGGGTGAGATCAACTGGCCCAGTAAGAAATATTATAACTAAGATAATGCAGAATAAGTTATCATTAGCCTTCAACAATGTTAAACTGATAGAATATAATAGACAATAAGTTTAACTGCAGCGGGACAAGCATACCATTAGAAGAGTCAAGTAGAGCATGATATCTACTGTCTTATATGATTTAAAAAGTTTATCATTAACTTTATTGCTGGGACTCAGCTTAATAAATAGATCACATCATCGAATCATCCCTGCACTACGGGACAAGGATATTCTTTAGTATCACGTCCACAAATTATTCTTGCACTACGGGCCAAGAATTATTCGTGTAATCATCAATGGTCATGATCATACCGAATTATCCCTGGTCATAATCATACCAATCAACAGTCCATCTATGCACGTAAGCCAAAGATAACTTTCATCACAATATAAGCATGAGGATGATGACAATGATATAAGAATTCAATTAAAAGAAAGCAAACGATAAATTTTTAAAGATTTATAATTTAATTTATCTAGAATTCAATAATGTCCAAATTTTCAACATAATACTGCTTTGTGGAGTAAAATTCAAGAATATTATCTATGTACCAGAAATAATTTGGACAGAGATGAAATAAATTTTTTGATGAATAGTACCCTATAAATAGTTCATCGAGAATAGTACACCGTGAATAGTACCCCAACATAAAAAGTGCCCCGAATACCCGAGTGAATAATAATATAGTGAATAGTAACTGGGTGAATAGTAACCCGTGAATAGTACTTTGGGTGAAAATATTTATATTTAATAAGAAAGTTCATATCAATATTCCAATAAAATGATACTGGATGAAGCGCAAAACTCAAGGATATTCCACTAATTTCAAGGATTATAGAAGCAATACTTACCATAGTAAGTTTAAATTTAAGAATATGAAAAGAATTAACATACAAAAATTACAAATGGATTTTCACCTGTCATACGGTATGTAATCGGCGTAGACAGGTTATTCAGACATACTAAAGGATGAATACGAAAAATAGTATTCCTTATGAATACAAAAGAAATAATGCCCCTTACATTAGTAGAAAGCTGGATATTGCAAAAGTGAAGTAGTAAAATACTCTTCTTCTTACTCTATATAGTTTCTCTCTATGTAGTGTCTCTTGCGAATCTCAGTGAATTGGTGAGAATGAAAGACGAATTAAGCTTCTATTTATAGGAGAATGGACTAAATAGTTATTAATTCATGAACGGTCCAGATTGATTTACTATTAGAACGGACGGTCCATATTGATTACTATTAAAACCACAACAGACGGTCCAGATTGATTTACTTTTAAAACCACCATCGACGGTCCAGATTGATTTACTTTTAAAACCACCACCAACGGTCAAGATTGATTTACTTTTAAAACCACCACCGACAGGCCAGACTGATTTACTATTAAAACCACCATCCATGGTCCAGATTGATTTACTATTAAAACCAACACCAATGGTCCAGATTTATTTAACTTATTACACTTTAGTACCCCTAAAGTTTTTCAAGTTTGCATTATTCCCCTCTAACTTTTGTAATTCACTTATCTTCAATAAACACATTCTTAATACTTCAACAATTATTCATCATTAATATTATAACTCATAATATTTAACAACTAGATCGTTTCCAGGAAAGAGGGGGCTTTCCAATAAGGATTTCTCCCTATTGGCGCGTAATTAGGTGACCAAACTTCTCCTTGACAGAACTTTCTAGACATTGTCAATATTGCAAATAATAAAATGAATAACTTTGTTGTCTCAATTATTGATTTAATAATATAAAATAATATGCAGATGATAATGTGACAATAATTGAATCAAATAACGTGAGATACTATTCAACAATTACTGTAGCAATAATTGAGTACAACTGAGTGACTTCTCACGTAAGCATCAATAATCAATATCGTGTGCTACTATGCAACCACGCGTATTACTGTACTTTTACCACCGGGTAGTTCAACAGTTTAACGGTAAAACTTTCACCGTTATTTTTATAAAAAGATATTTCTTTCGTTTTCTAACTACGACAATACTTCTGTTGTGGGGTCCACCAATGATTGTGTCGTCGTACGAATATTCCCTGTTAAAATGAATATTCCCCGACTAATCAAATATTCACTGACACAACGAATATTTTATATCAACTTGCTTACTTTGCAAAATTTTCCAAAAATTACCCACAACTATAACATTATATCATATCCACACCATAATATTCAAAAATATATTTTGAGAAAAATTATTCTTTATTCAAAAAAGTTAGGGTCTTACAATCTCCCCTTCTTATGAAATTTTTTCCTCGAAATTAGGGTACATAAATGATATGTCGAAGAGGTGAGGATTCCTTGATTTCATTTCAGATTCTAACTCACAGGTCTTTTCCTCCACACTGTGGTTTCTCCACAAAACTTTGACTTGAGGTATAACCTTGGAGCATAGAATATTATCCTTCTTACCCAAGATTTTAACAGCTACCTCTTCATGCGTTAAATCTTTCGCTATCTCGTCAGGTTCTAATTCAATAATGTGGTTCGGGTCTTTCACATATTTACGTAACATAGATATGTGAAAAACATTATAAACACGAGATATACTTAGCGGTAAGGCAAGTCTATAGGCCACAGTTCCTACTCGATCAAGGATTACAAATGGGCCAATGAATCGAGGATTGAGCTTTCCTCTCTTTCCAAATCTCGTAACTCCTTTCCATGGAGCAACATGTAACAACAAATGATCTCCAATATTGAATTCCACGTCCTTTCGATGAAGATCAACATAACTCTTTTGTTGATCTTGTAAGGTTATTATACGTTGTCGGATCGTTTGAATCTTTTCCGTAGTTATACATACTAACTCTGGTCTCAACAACGTTGCTACACCTACCTCATCCCAGCATACTGGAGAACGATACTTTCTTCCATACAATACCTCAAATGGAGCCATGCCAATACTTGCTTGATAACTGTTGTTGTAGGAAAACTCCACAAATGGTAAGAACATGTCCCAACTTCCTTTGAAGTCAAGGACACATAGTCTTAATAAATCTTAAGAGTTTGAATTGTTCTCTCTGATTATCCGTCCGTTTGAGGATGATACGCCGAACTAAATCATAAATTCGTGCCCATAGCTTTTTTTAAACTAACCCAAAATCTTGAAGTGAATCTTGGGTCTCGATCAAAAACAATGGATACTGGCATACCATGCAATCTTACAATCTCGTTTATGTACATACGAGCAAGACGTTCAAGTGTATAAGTTTCTCGTATCGGTAAGAAATTATCAGACTTGGTCAACCTATCAAAAATGACCCAAATTGCATCTATGCCTTAAGAAACCTTGGGAAGACCAGTAACGAAATCCATGTTAATGTGCTCCCACTTCCATTCTATAATTTCAAGTGGTTGCATTGGACCTTTTGGCACTTGATGCTCCGCCTTGACTCATTGACAAGTTAGACACCTTGAGATAAACCTCGTTATCTCTTTCTTTATATTTCTCCACCAAAATATATGTCGAAAATCACGATACATTTTGGTACTCCCTGGATAGATTGCAAACGGTGTGTTGTGCGCCTCCATCATGATCTTATATTTCAAGTCAGAATCGTTCAGAACACAAAGTTTGGAGTTGACTCGAGGTATTCCTTCTTCATCGATTGTTGCTTCCGAAATAACACCTTATTGCACTTTCTTTTTCATACGCATTAGATCCAGGTCTGTAGCTTGAGCAGCTTTAACTTTATCGATTAAAGTCGGTTCTACTCGTATATTTGCCATCATCACATGGGTCCCTAGAGTCTTTAACTCTATCTTCATCCTTTGTAAGTCATACAAAATGGGCCTTTGCGTTGACAATATTGCACTCGTACCCGCATATGATCTTCTACTCAATGCATCAGCTACTACATTCGCTTTTCCAGGATGGTATCGAATGGTATGATCATAATCTTTCAACAGCCCAAGCCATCGTCTTTGCCACATGTTGAGTTCTTTTTGAGTGAAGAAAAATTTGAGGATTTTATAATACGTATATATCTCCACCTTCTCTCCGTACAGGTAATGCCTCCAAATCTTAAGAGTAAAAACGATAGCTGCCAACTCTAGATCATGAGTAGGATAATTTCTCTCATATTCTTTGAGTTGTCGTGAGGCATAGGCTATGACTTTCCCATGCTTCATAAGAACACATCCTAAACCTTTGCCTGAAGCATCACTGTAGATGACAAATCGCTCCGAACCAGAGGGTATTGTCAGAACAGATGCTGAAATGAGTCTCCTCTTGAGTTCTTGAAAATTCTTCTCACATTCCTCGCTCAAACCAAATTTTGTATCTTTTCGAGTCAGCTGAGTTAATGGAGTAGCGATTAGAGAAAATCCTTCCACGAATCTCCGATAATAACTAGCTAAGCCCAGAAAGCTACGTACTTCGGTCACTGACTTAGGTTGCTACCAACTTTGAATTGCTTCAATCTTTCATGGGTCAACAGATATTCCATGATTTGATATCACGTGCCCAAGGAATGCTACTTCCTCAAGCCAAAATTCGCACTTTTTCAACTTGGCATAAAGCTGGTTTCACGAAGCTTTTGGAGTATCAACCTCAAGTGTTGGTCATGATCTTCACGGCTTTTGGAATATATGAGGATGTCATCAATAAAGAAGACTACAAAATGATCCAAATATTCCTTGAATACTCGCTTCATCATATCCATGAAGGCAGTAGGAGCATTAGTTAATCCAAAAGACATGACTAGGAATTGGTAATGCCCGTACCGAGTTCTAAAAGCAGTCTTTGGGATGTCATCGGTTTTAATCTTTAACTAATGATATCCAGAACAAAGATCGATCTTTAAAAAGAATTTAGCGCCTTGCAACTGGTCAAACAGGTCATCAATACAAGGTAACGGGTACCTATTTTTGATGGTGACATGATTCAACTACCGATAATCAATACAAAGTCGCATACTTCCATCTTTCTTCTTCACGAATGGAACAGGAGCACCCAAAGGAGACGTACTAGGATGAATGAAACCAATGTCTAACAATTCCTATAGTTGAATTTTTAACTCCTAAAATTTAATAGGAGCCATTCGATATGGGGTTTTGGAAATGGGTTTTGTACCGGATTCAAGGTTGGTACAAAATTCAATTTCACACTCTGGGGGTAGGCTAGAAAGTTCTTCAGGGAATACGTCAGAAAATTTATTAACAATAACAATATCATTCAAGACTGAGGTATTTTTGTTTAAATCTGTGATATGAGCTAAGAAAGCTTGACATGCATTTTTCAATAAACGAATATCTTTATGGCTTGAGATGACAGTGATTGACTTTAATGGTTTGGCTGCTTGAATTCACATAATAGGTTGGTTAGGAATATGAAAGCTAACAACCTTAAAAAAATAATCAATTTTAGCATTATAAGTAGTCAACCAATCAATTCCTAAAATCACATCGAATGCAAGTATTTTTAAAGAAATAAGATCGACAGGTAACGTGCGGTTACCGATTTGAATCAAACAAGACTTATAAATAGTAGATGTAATAAAGGTTTCTCCTAACGGAGTTTCCACAGATAAATCAAAGTCTAATTTCTTCGGAGTCAAATTTAAACGTTGAGCGCAAGTAGGTTAAATAAAAGAATGGGTAGAACCAGTATCAAATAAGGTATATACTTCGCTAGAGTTTATGATTAGCTTACTCGTGATCACCTCGTTTGGATTCTTTACTTTTTGGGAGGTTATGTCAAACGCTCTCCCTTGAACTACCAGTTTTCTCTTGTTTGGGACGACCTCTGATGCCTCCATCCCAGCTGGACTTGACTTTGGTACACGAAACAATCGGGCTAGGTGACCTTCTTTTCCACAATTGTAACCTGCTTTGGACTAGTGCGTACAATTTGGATTGATGTGTCCCTCCCCTCCGCATTTGTAACATACAACCGGCGGTCATTCTCCTTCCTTAACAACAGGTGCTGGTGCTGACGTCTTTCCATTATTATTGAATCTCCTCTTCTTGAAATTTCCACTTCTATTATCTTGGCCATGATTACCACCAGAGTGGTTACCATTTCTGGCATGTTGATTCCCTCCACGTTTGTTGTCACCGCTTTAATGACTACTACCACTGGTATTATCGACTTACCGGCTGCTCTCTCTTGGTTGGGTTGACTCATTATCGCGCTCCAATAATTGAGCCCTATTTAAAACATCTGAATACAAACACAGTTTGTGAGAAATGAGGTATTGACGTATTTCGGGTCTCAAACCTCGTAGAAACATTCGTGTCATTCTCTCCTCATTATCAACCAAATGGGATGCGAACCGGGACAACTCGACAAACTTAGCCTCGTACTACGACACAGTCATATATTTTGCTCCAATTTGATAAACTCCACCTCCTTCATGTGACGAATACTTTCGTAAAAGTACTTGTCATTGAACAGCTCTTGGAACTTCTCCCAAGATATTTTGAGTGCGGAAGGCTGGGTACGCTTTACTGATTCCCACCAGTAATCTGCTTCTCCTCTCACCATGAAGGTGACAAAGGGAACCATTTGCTCCTTGGAGCACCCCAAGACATCAAATATCTTGGTGATCTGCTTTATCCACGTCTCCGCCTTAAGTGGTTTTGGCTCTGCCCGAAACTCCGATGGTCCCAGCTCCTTGAATTTTTTAGCGGTGACCATCTGTGAGTTGCTAGTGTGTCCACCTACATTTTGAACAGGAGCCGCTCTCGCCTGATGTTTCATGAATTGCATTAAGCCTCTGAACATCCCATTGTTCATCATTTGATCATTGTTGTTGTTTACCTAAGGATTATTGTCTTCCTGTTGCACATTATCCTGGGTATTGATCGTTGGTGACTCAACGGTCTCATGTGCTTCTGTGCTTATCTCGACATTTTCAGATGCCATTTCCAAACACTGCCACAAAACAAGGGTTAATTCAAATGCCACATATTATCCCTATACTTTGACCGACCAATTAAATACCAAATAAACATAGGAAGGTCATACTAGCAAAGAATTCCCTGTCTCTCCCTTCCTTGTTCTTGTCTCATATCTCAGCTAGGGATCATATCCCTAAGCTTTGATACCAACTGTTAAGCCCCCAAAATAGGTATACATCACCCATCTTGGGTCGCCAAATACATGGTACATAATACAAATACAAACTTAATTATACAACATGAGCTGAGAGTTTTTACACGAATATTATCTTCTAGACAATATCCAAACTCAAATGGAGTCCTTGTTATATTTATTGGCACGCTATTTTACAGAATAGTGAGGACTACTACAACACCATCTCGGGCCATCACTACGTTCCCGATTAGTTCCGGCTACGTTCTCATTTCCTGAAGAGAACAATGGAAGTAAAAGGATGAGCTCAACTAGCCCATTAAGAAATGTTATGACTAAGATAATGCAGAATCATTAGCCTTCAACAATGTTAAACTGGTAGAATATAATAGACAACAAGTTTAACTGCAGCGAAACAAGCAATCCATTAGAAGAGTCAAGTAGAGCATGATACCTACTATCTTCTATGATTTAAAAAGTTTATCATTAACTTTATTGTTGGGACTCAGCTTAATAAATAGATCACATCATCAAATCATCCGTGCACTATGGGCCAAGGATATTCAATAGCATCACGTCCACAAATTATTCTTGCACTATGGGCCAAGAATTATTCGTGTAATCATCAATGGTCATGATTATACCGAATTATCCCTGGTTATAATCATACCAATCAATAGTCCATCTATGCACGTAAGCCAAAGATGACTTTCATCACAATATAAGCATGTGGATGATGACAATGATATAAGAATTCAATTAAAAGAAAGCAAAGGATAAAGTTTTAAAGAATTATAATTTAATTTATCCAGAATTCAATAATGTCCAAATTTTCAACATGATACTGCTTTGTTGAGTAAAATTCAAGAATATTATCCATGTATCAGAAATAATTTGGACAGAAAAGAAATAAATTTTTTGGTGAATAGTACATCGGGAATAGTACCCCGTGAATAATACCCCGACATCAAAATTGCCCCAAATACCCGAGTGAACAATTTTTGAGTGAATAGTAATTAGTGAATAGTAACCCATGAATAGCAACTCATGAATAGTACCTCGGCATAAAAAGTGCCCCGAATACCCGAGTGAATAATATTATACTAAATAGTAGCTCATGAATAGTACTTCGGGTGAAAATATTGATATTTAATAAGAAAGTTTATATCAATATTCCAATAAAATAATACTTGATGAAGTGCAAAACTCAAGGATATTCCACTAATTTCAAGGATTATAGAAGCAATACTTACCATAGTAAGATTAGATTTAAGAATATGAAAAGAATTAACATACAAAAACTGCAAAATGGATTTTCACCTGTCATACGGTACGTAATCCGCGTAGACAGGTTATTCCAACATACTAAATGATGAATACGAAAAATAGTATTCCTTATGAATACGAAAGAAATAAGACCCCTTACATTAGTAGAAAGTTTGATACTGCAAAAGTGAAGTAGCAGAATACTCTTCTTCTTGCTCTTTATAGTTTCTCTCTCTATAGTGTCTCTTGTGAATCTCAGTGAATTGGTGAGAATGAAAGAAGAATTAAGCTTCTATTTATAGGAGAATTGACTAAATAGTAACTAATTCACGAACGGTCCAGATTGATTTACTATTAGAACGGACGGTCCATATCTATTACTATTAAAACCACAACCGACGGTCGAGATTGATTTACTTTTAAAACCACCACCGACGGTCCAAATTGATTTACTTTTAAAACCACCACCAACGGTCCAGATTGGTTTAACTTTAAAACCACCACCGACGGTCCAGATTGATTTACTTTTAATACCACCATCAATGGTCCAGATTAATTTACTATTTAAACCACCATCAATGGTCCAGATTGATTTACTATTAAAACCACCATCAATGGTCCGGATTGATTTACTATTAAAACCACCACCAATGGTCCAGATTTATTTAACTTATTACACTTTAGTACCCCTAAAGTTTTCCAAGTTTGCATTATTCCCCTCTAACTTTTGTAATTCACTAATCTTCAATAAACACATTCTTAATACTTCAACAATTATTCATCATTAATATTATAACTCACAATATTTAACAACCAGATCGTTCCCAGGAAAGAGGGGGCTTTCCAATAAGGATTTCTCCCTATTGGTGCATAATTATGTGATCAAACCTCTCCTGGACAGAACTTTTTAGACATTGTCAATATTGCAAATAATAAAATGAATAACTTTGTTGTCTCAATTATTGATTTAATAATATAAAATAATATGCAGATGATAATGTGACAATAATTGAATCAAATAACATGAGATACTATGCAACAATTACTGTAGCAATAATTGAGTATAACTAAGTGACTTCTCAAGTAAGCAACCATGCGTATTACTATACTTTTACCACCGTGTAGTTCAACAGTTTAACGGTAAAACTTTCGCCATTATATTTATAGAAAGTTATTTCTGTCGTTTTCTAACTACGACAATACTTCTACTGTGGGGTCCACCAATGATTGTGCTGTCGTACGAATATTCCCCGACCAATCGAATATTCACTGACACAACGAATATTTTATATCAACTTGCTTACTTTTTAAAATTTTCAAAATATTACCCACAACTATAAAATTATATCATATCCACACCATAATATTCAAAAATATATTTCGAGAAAAATTATTCTTTATTCAAAAAAGTTGGGGTCTTACAACCTCCCCTTCTTATGAAATTTCGTCCTTGAGATTAGGGTACGTGCCTGATATGTCAAAGAGGTGAGGATACCTTGATTTCATTTCAGATTCTAACTCCCAGGTCATTTCCTCCACACTGTGGTTTCTCCACAAAACTTTGACTTGAGGTATAACCTTGGAGCGTAGAATATGATACTTCTTATCCAAGCTTTTAAAAGCTACCTCTTCATACGTTAAATCTTTTGCTATCTCGTCCGGTTCTAATTCAATAATGTGATTCGGGTCTTTCACATATTTACGTAACATAGATATGTGAAAAACGTTATGAACACTGTGACAACCCAATATTTTCTATATAAATAAATCTTAAATTTTACGTATAATTTTTTTTTTTAGGATGAGGATTTGTACAAGATTATGTATATATGTATTTATGTGGTAAATAAAAATATATTACATGAATATTTACAAGTAAATTTATTTTAGAATTATTGATTATTATAAAGTATATTCTTATAATAATTAATTTTAAGATAGAAATGATTTTATTAATTATTTTCCATGAATATATAATCATAAATTATTTAAATAATATATGAAGTGATTTTTAGAATAAATATAATAATTATTTTATTATATGAATTTTTGTACAGATTATTAAGTTAATTATTTTACCTTAATTATTAAGGTTATATATGAAAGAATAATCAGATATGGAATCCAAACCCTAATTTTGGATTATTGTCAAGGTATGAGAATAATAATATAATATTACTTATATTTTGATTTTTCAGTGCCATAAATATGTACTATATATTTTCGAACTGTTGATGGTTGATCAATTATGGTATATTGACTAAACCCTAGCATTAATTGATTTGACCCTGTTTTTTCAATTTAAATAGGAAATTTAAGACTGTTAAATATCTGTGTTAGATGATATTTGTTATGTGTTACTTCATGGTATGCTAATTAGGAAACCCTAATTATAAATGTCAAACCCTAATTAGATTTGAATTTCTGATATTAGAAACCCTAATCCGGAAACCTAAACTGGAGGTTTTATCTGTCAAGAATTGTGTTACAGTGAGTAATAACACGTGTGATAGACTTTAATTGCTAATTAAAATAAACGTAATTAATAAATTAAAACCTTAAAACCTAGAACCCTAATTTAATTTCTAGAAACCCTAATTGTATTTCTAGAAACCGTAATGATCGATGTTTTAAACCCTAATTGCTTTATTAGCCAAGTTCATTATGATTAAGGGTAATAGACCCTAATGTTCATGTAATTACAAACTGAATTAATTAACAAATTTATTTTGCAAAATTTTAGAAACTAAAAGTTATTTAATTTTATTTATTTAATTTTATTTATTTAATGTGCAAACCCTAAATTGGAAATCCTAGATTTTTGTTTACTTATAAAACCCAAATTGGCTCAAACCCTAAACCCTAAATCAAACCCTAAACCTAAGGGTTTGTCAAGATTACAAGAAAGCCATTTAATTGATTTATCAAATGACCAAAAAGCCCTTTTTTAGCATTAAAGAGGCTAGCTTGTAGGTTTTGACAAATTGGTGAAGTTGTTCACCAAACCAACAACTCCCAACAACTCAATATGCACGAATTTGCCAGCAAATCAGCTCCTAGATCAGTCATTCATGCACCTTTGTGGGTCTATTTAAGGATTGAAGGAGAGAGAAAGTAAGTTTACTAACCTAAAATTGTCCAACACTCAATCAAGAACTTCTCCCACTAGAACCAACGAAAATATATAGTTATTCACCTATTATTGAAGCCCTACGTAAATCCAACAACAAATCAATAAATGTAAATCAAGAATTGAGCATAAAAGGTATGAAACCCTAATTCAAAATCATCCAATTTTCGGTTGTTAGATGTTATGTTTGGGTGTTAGAATATGTTGTTTATAAGATATTATGATGATCCTGGGTTGGTATTTATCAAGTCAATAACATTAAAGTGCTCGAAATTAAAGATTTTCAAAATCGGAAATTTTTAAAGAGGCGCCCTGACAACGAATGTCAGTCGTAGATCTCTGTAGGTGTTTGATTTTTGTGTTATAAGTGTTGAATATAGTAGTCTGTTATGAGATCTTTGCTCTGGATCAAGAATCAGACCTAGATCAGTTGTAGATTATAAGTTATAACCGGTCAAAGGTCGTTGACCAACATTGACTGGGCCATTTCTGGGTAACCCAGAATGAGCCCAGAAAGCTCTGACAAGTTCTTAAATGGCTTGGGTCTGACAGTGGTTTGATGTATCGTTATGGTTCTTGCATCTAAGTTGTAGTATGTTTGTTAGACTACATCATCATGCCTTAATATCACTTATTTCGTAAATGGGTTGGATTTGATGGACGGTTAAACTAGCAAGGTCGAGCCTGTTCTCTGTTTTCTGGGTAACCCAGAAAACATATGAACATGTCGACTGACATGGTTTGACCGAGTCATAACTTTTGGATTCTGTTCATGTTAGTTGTATTTTATGTAATAGATCTACTCTCTTGCATGCTAGCTACAACCTGAACCCTTTATATCACAAGAACAGTTCATGTGTTGCACGTTATAGTCGATCAAAAGTGGTCACTCGAACTGTTCTTCATTTCTGGGCAACCCAGAAAATGAAGAACAGCTCTGACAGCATCTTGGAACGCTTAGATCTAGCTTATGTTAGATTGTTTGATCATGTTGTTTATTAGAACATGTAGTCTTGAACTTTGTCTACAACATCTAGCTTTTGTAAATTCCAAGAAACACAATATACAGAGAATTAAAGTGGGTCAAACATGGCCACTTAAGAATCGCCATTAAGATCTGGGTTTAAGTATGAACATGAAGAACACCTATATGACGGTTACTGCATTGTATATAGGTGGCCTTTCTTGACGCATGATTAATATTTTAGGAAATTAATTAATAATTATAGAAAATTAGTTTTAAATTATTAAAAATACAAAATAAATTATTAAAAATTATTTTAAATTACGAAAATTAGTTTTAATTATTTTAAATATATTTCATAAAGATTTAATATTTTTGGAATATTAAAAGTAATTAATTTATTTAATTCTAGTATTAAATAAATTATTTAAAAATGATTTTAATTCATGAAAAATCATTTAAAATTATCTTATGATATAAGAAAATATTTTTGAGATATTTTGATAACTTTTAATATTATGTGATAATTTTCATTAATAAATTAATATTAATGATAAATAAGTTATTTATTAAATGAATTAAAAATGATTTTATTATATTAAAAATCATTTTAAATAATAAGAAGGTATTTAAAAATATTTTAAGTTATAAATATAACTTTTAATATTTAAAGGTAAATTTCATTAATTAATTATGATTAATGATAATAAAGTTATTTAATAATTATATTAAATAATTTAGTTTAATAATGATTTTATTATTATAATAATCATTTTAAATAAAAATAAAGTGTTTAAAAATATTTTAAGTTATAAAATATAACTTTTAATATTTAAAGGATAATTTCTTTAATAATTTAATATTAATGATTATTAAATTATTATAAATGATATTAAATTTATTTAATAATTATATTAAATAAATAGTTTAAAAATGGTTTTATTTATTTAAAAATCATTTAAAAAAGGATATTAATGATTTAAAAATATTTTAAGTTATAATTATTGACTTTTAATATTTGGATAAATAGTTCATTAATATTTAAATATTAATGGTAATTATTTAAAAAGATTTTAAATGTTTAAAAATCATTTAAGGGTAATAATTAATACTTTGAGTTATTATACATAACTTTAATATTTTGGCAATGGTTTCATTAATAATTTAATATTGATTAAATGTTAATGATAATAGAATTACGTAATACTTAAATCATTTAATAATGATTACGATATTTCAAAAATTATGATAAATGATAATAATTATTTAATAATTATTATAAGGCCATGAAAAAATAGTGTGACTAATGTTTAAGTTATCCAAATGGATATTGAACTACGGTTTAGAGTCTTAGACTCGATAATTACCCGAAAAAGCTATCGGTAGATCGACATATTTCAGAAATTGATCTGGACTTAGAAATTTAGTTAGTTAATTGTTTATTTGTGATTCAATGGTTGTTAAGGTTGTATGACAATGTGATTAGAAAGGTGTTGATGTTTGATTATGAGTCAACGATTGTTAAACATGTGTGATAAGGTGATTAGGTTATGTGCTGACTGCAATAGGCAGTGTTATGTATTTCGTTATGATGTACTAATCAGTAGAATGATCTGATTAATGTTAGGTGATTTCATATAAGATAAAACTAAGTTACAAAGTGTAAGCAGCGCATCAGGCAAGTATCCTAACTTTGCATTTTCTTTATGCAATGGACAAGTGTAAGAATGTTTTTGAAGAATTATTGTTATTATTGTACAAATTGTTAAGCCTATATTATATATGCCCATTGATTATCAACATGCTAGTATATGATAATTCGGATAAATATATTATGTTCGTTAATTTCTATAAATGATTATACAAGTGTCCCCACTTGGACAATCATTGTTTTTCATCGCATGTTGATACCCCTTTGATATACATATATGTTGAATTATATAAGACCTTTGTTATGAAAATCCGACAGATATGAACATCCCGAAAATGGGAAAATTTTATGCGCCCAAAAGTGAATGAGCTGAACGACGATAACATCGTTCATGTAAATGTAGTATTGATTAATACGAGGTACAACAGGCCGATCACCCTCCGTATCAAGTAAGTCATGACGGTTTCTGAGATGAATTCTGTTTAAACCTTTTGAAAATGAAAACAATGTTCATGGTATGTCACGAAACCCCATATACTGATCAATACGTAGTTTCATAAATTTGAATAAGGGTTGTTATGTTATTATTATTGGTACAGATTACTTCACAACTACTGACTAGTTGTAGAAGAATATTATTAAGAAAACATTTAAATTCTTTCAGCCTATATATATATATATAATACTTGCTGGGCACTCAAATGCTCATCCTTGCTTAATTTAAATGTTTTCAGCTAAGTGTGAAGGACCAGAAAGTTCAGGCCGAGACAAAGGAAAAGGAAAGCTAACCAAATAAGAATTGCGGCAGTATTTGTAATAGTTTTATAAGACTATGAAGACTATGATATATATATATATATATATATATATATATTATGACATGTAATGAATGTTTAAAGGTTACGTAAATGGGAGAAAGACTCTGATGTATATGTAAACTTAAGTTAAGTTTTATATTATTGTGATTATTATTAGTATTATTCCGCTCATAGAAATGGTATCGTGATGTACCGAGTTAGGGTTTCAAGTATCCGGATTCGGGGACCTCCGCGAGAATGGTATCGAGCTATAGGGTTAGAAACCTTAGGTGGGATAGACCTTAGGCTATAACCTTGAAATGAGAGGGAAGCGTTGAAAATATAAATAACTCATATAGAGTTTAAAAAGAGATGAATTGAATAAATTCATCGTCAAACAAAATAAAAGATAATTCATACAAAACTATTATTTGACTATGTGTATATATATAATATATGCTAATCAGGATAATTGTTGTGTGTAGATGTCAGGTGAAAAAGGATTAGGATATCCACGGATTATAAAGAAGGAGCTAATATCGAAGCCAATAGCGGAAATAGAAGCTCACAATGAAACCAGCTCGGATGAGGTGGTCATCATAGAAAACATATTACCAGATCCGGAAATAGTTGATTTGACAGATAGTGATTCAGACCCTAAAGCTGAAGTTGATCAAGCATCAATGGAGATGCAAGAATTGAGGAACAAGGTATCTTCTCTAGAAGGGTTGTGGAAGACAGAAAAGCGCGCTAACAAATCGAATTATTCAGCGTTAATAGAAACAATGGAAGAGCAGGATAAGCTTCAAATCCAAATCAATCAGATGGGAGCCTCAAGCAACACTTCGTGTGCAGCTCCGAGAGATAAGGGAAAAAGGAAGGTAGAAGACCATGATTTAGGAAAACCGGGGAAGAAGAAATGGAAAATAATATGTTATCTTTGCGATTATGAAGGGCATACCACTCTGTATTGTCCTGACTATAAACGGGGAGCATGTTTTGTTTGTGGAAAAGAAGTTCATCAGGCGAAAAGTTGTCCAAGGAAGAAGGCGTAGTGAATAGGTAGTATAGGTTAGGTTGTGTAGCGTGTTTAATATAATATGTGTGTTTAGTTTGTCTGTGTAATGCATTATTATAAAACTTTTGTACAAGCGATAAAAAGTAAATCCCGACTTTTTGTAGTCACAATGGGATGACTGATGTTTAAAGCATTATGTGCTGTGATATGTAAAATATTTTGAAAGCAATGAATGAATATGAATCAAAGTTTGAGTTATGAGACAAGTTTAATAAGTTTAAACTTATATGATAAGGTTTAGAATGTAAGTTAATTTATGGTTTTATTTAACCGGATAATGCCGCCAAGACGTCAAACTCGAAATCGAGAGGCGGAAGAGTGCATCAACAACGTTGAAAGGACAACAACAAGCGGACCCAATGCAGCGAGTCATGAATATGGTAGCTCGAGCCATGCAACAAGGGAACCAAATAGGATAATCACTTGGCGAATTTTAAAGATTTTAAGGTAGTAGGACCACCGAATTCAAAGGTACAATGACCTGTAGAAGCCCAAACTTGGGTTAAAGAAATCGAGAAGGCGTTTATAATAGCTAGGGTAGTGAGAGGGCAAAGACCTCTTTTGCCACCTACATGATGAAGGGTGAGGCAAATTTACCGGTGGAAGCCGAATCGATGATGAGGCGAGGAGAAAGGTGTGTGGTAACATGGGATAGATTTAAGACCTTATTTTTTCGAGAATTATTTTTCACTAAGACGTTGAGCTAGAATGGGGTAAAATTTTCGGAGTTGAAGCATGGGGATATGCCGGTATGGAATATGCCATGAAATTTAATGAGTTAGCTAGGTTTGCTCGCATCAAGTCGTAATGAGGCTAGGAAGGCTAGGAGATTTGAGTGGGATTAAAACCTTGGCTCTATAATAAGGTGGCAGCGGTGTTGCAGATCCCAACATTTGCAAAAGACTCATGGAGAAGGCGATAATTGCAGAGAGGAGGGAAGTGAGGCTATGAGCCTCTACAACAAGAGAGAAGAAAAACAAGGGCAAGGTCGAGGAACCGAGAAGGTGAGAATTAATAGTGGAAGCGAAGTCTTTGATGGAAAAAGAAAGGGAAACTACTTTGGAAACGTGCAGGTGAAGCAAGAGGGAGTGAAAAAGCAGGCGGTTCAATGCAAAACGTGTGGAAAGAACCACTCCGGAGAATGTTTAAAGGGGAAATTTGTGTGTTATAAGTGCGGGCAGGAGGACCATATCTCTCCCAACTGCCCCAATCCTAGAATGAACAGTGGTTGTTTTATTTGTGGATCATTGGAGCATAGGGTTAAGGATTGTCCGAACAGGAGGGTAGAGGCAGGTAGTGTGAATACTGGTAAGGGTAGTGGAGCATTAGCAATCGCAGGACCGACGTCATCGGACAAACCAACAAAGTCAACATCAAGAGTCTTCAACATGACGGTTCAAGACACGGGTGGCATTGGCAATGCAGCCGGTAATATTCGAATAACTTTTATTTGCGTAATTAGAATTTTTCTATTTATAGTAAATTATTTTATAAAGAAATTTTGAGGGAGAAATTTGAGTTCTTTTAGAAATCAAATTTCCTTTTAATCAGAAAGACAAGCTTAATGTGATTAATTAAAGATCGGTTCGATTAAAGTTAATCGAGATCTATTTGCAAAGATCGTGTATGCTATGAACCCAGTTATGTGTAGGTTTTTAAGTGTTGATTCCGGGGACGGAATCCTTATAAGGGATGGTGAATGTGACAACCCGATATTTTCTATATAAATAAATCTAAAATTTTACGTATAAATTTTTTTTTAGGATGAGGATTTGTACAAGATTATGTATATATGTATTTATGTGGTAAATAAAAATATATTACATGAATATTTACAAGTAAATTTATTTTAGAATTATTGATTATTATAAAGTATATTCTTATAATAATTAATTTTAAGATAGAAATGATTTTATTAATTATTTTCCATGAATATATAATCATATTTTATTTAAATAATATATGAAGTGATTTTTAGAATAAATATAATAATTATTTTATTATATGAATTTTTTGTCTGATTATTAAGTTAATTATTTTACCTTAATTATTAAGGTTAAATATGAAAGAATAATCGATATGGAATCCAAACCCTAATTTTGGATTATTGTCAAGGTATGAGAATAATAATATAATATTACTTATATTTTGATTTTTCAATTGCCATAAATATGCATCGTGTATATTTTGAATGTTGATGGTTGATCAATTATGGTATATTGACCAAACCCTAGCATTAATTGATTTGACCCTCTTTTCAATTTAAATAGGAAATTTAAAAGATCGTTAAATATCTGTGTTAGATGATATTTGTTATGTGTTACTTCATGGTATGCTAATTAGGAAACCCTAATTATAAATGTCAAACCCTAATTAGATTTGAATTTCTGATATTAGAAACCCTAATCTGGAAACCTAAACCGGAGGTTTGATCTGTCAAGAATTGTGTTACAGTGATTAATAACACGTGTGATAGACTTTAATTGCTAATTAAAATAAACGTAATTAGTAAATTAAAACCCTAAAACCTAGAACCCTAATTTAATTTATAGAAACCCTAATTGTATTTCTAGAAACCGAAATGATCGATGTTTTAAACCCTAATTGCTTTATTAGCCAAGTTCATTATGATTAAGGGTAATAAACCCTAATGTTCATGTAATTACAAACTGAATTAATTAACAAATTTATTTTGCAAAATTTTAGAAACTAAAAGTTATTTAATTTTATTTATTTAATGTGCAAACCCTAAATTGGAAATCCTAGATTTTTGTTTACTTATAAAACCCAAATTGGCTCAAACCCTAAACCCTAAATCAAACCCTAAACCTAAGGGTTTGTCAAGATTACAAGAAAGCCATTTAATTGATTTATCAAATGACCAAAATGCCCTTTTTAGCATTAAAGAGGCTAGCTTGTAGGTTTTGACAAATTGGTGAAGTTGTTCACCAAACCAACAACTCCCAACAACTCAATATGCACGAATTTGCCAGCAAATCAGCTCCTAGATCAGTCATTCATGCACCTTTGTGGGTCTATTTAAGGATTGAAGGAGAGAGAAAGTAAGTTTACTAACCTAAAATTGTCCAACACTCAATCAAGAACTTCTCCCACTAGAACCAACGAAAATATATAGTTATTCAGTCTATTATTGAAGCCCCACGAAATCCAACAACAAATCAATAGCCAGAAATCAAGAATTGAGCATAAAAGGTATGAAACCCTAATTCAAAATCTGTCCAATTTTCGGTTGTTAGATGTTATGTTTGGGTGTTAGAATATGTTGTTTATAAGATATTATGATGATCTGGGTTGGTATTTATCAAGTCCATAACATTAAAGTGCTCGAAATTAAAGATTTTCAAAATCTGGAAATTTTTAAAGAGGCGCCTCGATAATGAATGTCGGTCGTGTGATCTCTCTGTAGGTGTTTGATTTTTGTGTTATAAGTGTTGAATATAGTAGTCTATTATGAGATCTTTGCTCTGGATCAAGAATCAGACCTAGATCAGTTGTAGATTATAAGTTATAACCGGTCAAAGGTCGTTGACCAACATTGGATCGGGCCATTTAGGTAACCCGAATGAGCCCCAACTCGACAAGTTCTTAAATGGCTTGGGTAAGCGGTGGTTTGATGTATCGTTATGGTTCTTGCATCTAAGTTGTAGTATGTTTGTTAGACTACATCATCATGCCTTAATATCACTTATTTCGTAAATGGGTTGGATTTGATGGACGGTCGAACTAGCAAGGTCGAAGCTCATTTCTGCTTTTTACGGGTAAACCGAGAAAACATATGAACATGTCGTGACATGGTTTAACCCGAGTCATAACTTTTGGATTACATTCATGTTAGTTGTATTTTATGTAATAGATCTACTCTCTTGTATGCTAGCTACAACTGAACCCTTTATATCACAAGAGCAGTTCATGTGTGTCAGCGTTATAGTCGATCAAAAGTGGTCACTCGATCCGTTCTTCATTTTCGGGCAACCTAGAAAATGAACATTCAAGACCCTCTTTCGCCTAGAGCTCTTGGAATTTGAATAAGTTCTGACGGGATCACTAAATCTTGGTGATCTTCTCTATCGATAAAGCGATCACACGTTGGTATGGAGATCGGCAGAGCGAGTGTACCCTCTTCAAAGATTATGCAATCCTCGGTGATGACATAGTAATTGCCGATACCAAGGTTCTTTGAGGAGTATGTTAAACCCATGGAAGAATCATGACGATTATCTCGAAAGAGAAATCCCTTGTTTCTTTTAAGGGTGCTTGCGAGTTTGCCAAACGTTTTCTTATTAATAATCATAAGGTTGACAGGCGCTAACATGCAAAAAAGCCTCCTTTCTTTTATACGATAGACCAATCAAGGGAAAGGTGGGAGGCACTACCTTTTTATGGTAAAGGGTATGAAATTGGCACCGGAAGCACTCTATCCAAGGAGGAAATGAAGAAAGACAGTACATAGGGTTTTGGTTCACACGACCTGTTGCGGCAAATGCTTGCCAAAAGGCGTTTGTAACTAATCGTGTCGGGGATTTTGGTTTATTATTAGGAATTTTAGGTTTTTAGTACTTTTGGAACACCAATAGGCATGAAAAAAAAGAAAAAAGAATTAAGTACTATATTTCACTTTGATGTGGAAACGTAACAATGGGTTTATTGTCTTTATAATATTGTAATTCAAAAATTCTATGAAATATGAAATGATGAAAAACGGAAAGATCCCCCGGATCGAATCATATCATTCCATTATATTGACCATGGTAAGGAAGAAGGGGGGAACAAGCACACTTGGAGAGCGCAGTACAACGGAGAGTTGTATGCTGCGTTCGTGCTTGATGTGATCCACATACTATACTCCATCATGGACTTGAAACATAAAATTTTCGGCTTCTTTCTCACTCATACACCTGAGGAGCAGTCCTCTGTTTTGCATATCAACGACAGCTCTGACCTTCCTGATCCTGTAACTGGTTTCTCCCCTGGTCTATGATTGCTCTCCTTAAGACCCGACCGGAAGGGAAGTTCGAGAGGCCCGGTACGGTCCGCTTATCGGATCAAGATCATGAATAACAATATCTGAGCTATCAAATCAATTTGTCGGTGTGAGGCCCCTCTGCTAGACTGGAGGAGCAGTTAACGAGAAGCTTAACTTACACAGAATTGTTGAAGAGCGAGGGGAGGTGCGGAAGCCAACTCTTGTTTGCACGGTACTTGCGTTTTCCGACCCGACTATTTCCTCCAAGGAAATAGAATAAGAAAGTTTCTTCACGCGTGTAAAGGGCTTTCTTTCACGCATGAGTAGTAGTAAATGACCATTCTTCGAGGAACAGCTCTGACAGCATCTTGGAACGCTTAGATCTAGCTTATGTTAGATTGTTTGATCATGTTGTTTATTAGAACATGTAGTCTTGAACTTTGTCTACAACATCTAGCTTTTGTAAATTCCAAGAAACACAATACACAAAGAATTAAAGTGGGTCAAACATCGCCACTCTAATCGCCTATGAAGATACGGGTTTAAGTATGAACATGAAGAACAACCTATAATGACAGTTACATCATTTATAGGTGGCCTTTATGACGCAGACAGATTAATATTTTAGGAAATTAATTAATAATTATAGAAAATTAGTTTTAAATTATTAAAAATACAAAATAAATTATTAAAATTATTTTAAATTCGAAAATTAGTTTTAATTATTTTAAATATATTTCATAAAGATTTAATATTTTTGAATATTAAAAGTAATTAATTTATTTAATTATAGTATTAAATAAATTATTTAAAAATGATTTTAATTCATGAAAAATCATTTAAAATTATCTTATGATATAAGAAAATATTTTTGAGATATTTTGATAACTTTTAATATTATGTGATAATTTTCATTAATAAATTAATATTAATGATAAATAAGTTATTTATTAAATGAATTAAATAAATGAATTAAAATGATTTTATTATATTAAAAATCATTTTAAATAATAAGAAGGTATTTAAAAATATTTTAAGTTATAAAATATAACTTTTAATATTTAAAGGTAAATTTCATTAATTAATTATGATTAATGATAATAAAGTTATTTAATAATTATATTAAATAATTTAGTTTAAAAATGATTTTATTATTATAATAATCATTTTAAATAAAAATAAAGTGTTTAAAGATATTTTAAGTTATAAAATATAACTTTTAATATTTAAAGGATAATTTCTTTAATAATTTAATATTAATGATTATTAAATTATTATAAATGATATTAAATTTATTTAATAATTATATTAAATAAATAGTTTAAAAATGGTTTTATTTATTTAAAAATCATTTAAAAAAGGATATTAATGATTTAAAAATATTTTAAGTTATAATTATTGACTTTTAATATTTGGATAAATAGTTCATTAATATTTAAATATTAATGGTAATTATTTAAAAAAGATTTTAAATGTTTAAAAATCATTTAAAGGTAATAATTAATACTTTGAGTTATTATACATAACTTTAATATTTTGGCAATGGTTTCATTAATAATTTAATATTGATTAAATGTTAATGATAATAGAATTACGTAATACTTAAATCATTTAATAATGATTCTGATATTTCAAAAATTATGATAAATGATAATAATTATTTAATAATTATTATAAGGCCATGAAAAATAGTGTGACTAATGTTTAAGTTATCCAAATGGATATTGAACTACGGTTTAGAGTCTTAGACTCGATAATTACCCGAAAAAGCTATCGGTAGATCGACATATTTCAGAAATTGATCTGGACTTAGAAATTTAGTTAGTTAATTGTTTATTTGTGATTCAATGGTTGTTAAGGTTGTATGACAATGTGATTAGAAAGGTGTTGATGTTTGATTATGAGTCAACGATTGTTAAACATGTGTGATAAGGTGATTAGGTTATGTCTTCGAATCGCAATAGGCGATTATTGTTATGTATTACGTTATGATGTACTAATCAGTAGAATGATCTGATTAATGTTAGGTGATTTCATAAAAGATAAAACTAAGTTACAAAGTGTAAGCAACAAGATCAAAAAGTATCCTAACTTTGCATTTTCTTTATGCAATGGACAAGTGTAAGAATGTTTTTGAAGAATTATTGTTATTATTGTACAGATTGTAAAGCCTATATTATATATGCCCATTGATTATCAACATGCTAGTATATGATAATTCGGATAAATATATTATGTTCGTTAATTTCTATAAATGATTATACAAGTGTCCCCACTTGGACAATCATTGTTTTTCATCGCATGTTGATACCCCTTTGATATACATATATGTTGAATTATATAAGACCTTTGTTATGAAAATCCGACAGATATGAACATCCCGAAAATGGGAAAATTTTATGCGCCCAAGGCGGACAGAGCGAACGATAACATCGTTCATGTAAATGTAGTATTGATTAATACAGGGTACAACAGGGCCGATCACCCTCCGTATCCGTAAGTCATGACGGTTTACAGATGAATTTCTGTTTAAACCTTTTCGAAAATGAAAAACAATGTTCATGGTATGTCACAGAAACCCCATATACAGTCAATACGTAGTTTCATAAATTTGAATAAGGGTTGTTATGTTATTATTATTGGTACAGATTACTTCACAACTACTGACTAGTTGTAGAAGAATATTATTAAGAAAACATTTAAATTCTTTCAGCCTATATATATATATATATAATACTTGCTGGGCACTCAAATGCTCATCCTTGCTTAATTTAAATGTTTTCAGCTAAGTGTGAAGGACCAGAAAGTTCAGGCCGAGACAAAGGAAAAGGAAAGCTAACCAAATAAGAATTGCGGCAATATTTGTAATAGTTTTATAAGACTATGAAGACTATGATATATATATATATATATATATATATATATATATTATGACATGTAATGAATGTTTAAAGGTTACGTAAATGGGAGAAAGACTCTGATGTATATGTAAACTTAAGTTAAGTTTTATATTATTGTGATTATTATTAGTATTATTCCGCTCATAGAAATGGTATCGTGATGTACCGAGTTCGGGTTTTAAGTATCCGGATTCGGGGACCTCACCAACACGAGATATACTTAGAGGTAAAGCGAGTTTATAGGCCACAATTCCTACTCGATCAAGGATTACAAATGGGCCAATGAATCGAGGTTTGAGCTTTCCTCTCTTTCCAAATCTTGTAACTCCTTTCCATGGAGAAACACGTAACAACACGTGATCTCCAATAATTAATTCCACGTCCTTTCAATGAAGATCAGCATAACTCTTTTGTCGATCTTGTGAGGTTTTTATACGTTATCGGATCGTTTGAATCTTTTATGTAGTTATACGTACCAACTTTGGTCCCAACAATGTTGTTTCACCAACCTCATTCCAACATACTGGAGAATGACATATTCTTCCATTCAACGCCTCAAATGGAGCCATGCCAATACTTGCTTGATAACTGTTGTTGTAGGAAAACTCCACCAAAGGTAAGAACTTGTCTCGACTTCCTTTGAAGTCAAGGACACAGAGTCTTATTAAATCCTCAAGAGTTTGAATAGTTATCTCTGATTGTCCATCCATTTGAGGATGATATGCCAAACTAAATCGTAATTTCGTGCCCATAGCTTTTTGCAAACTAACCCAAAAATCTTGAAGTGAATCTTGGGTCTCGATCAGAAACTATGGATACTGGCATACCATGCAATATTACAATCTCGTTTATGTACATACGAGCAAGATGTTCAAGTGTATATATTTCTCGTATCGGTAAGAAATTATCAGACTTGTTCAACCTATCAATAATGACCCAAATTACATCTATGCCTTGAGAAACCATGGGAAGACCAGTAACGAAATCCATGTTAATGTGCTCCCACTTCCATTCTGGAATTTCAAGTGGTTGCAATGGACCTTTTGGCACTTGATGCTCCGTCTTGACTCATTGACAAGTTAGTCACATTGAGATAAACCCCTCTATATCTCTCTTAATATTTCTCCACCAAAATGTATGTCGAAGATCACGATACATTTTGGTACTTCATGGATAGTTTGAAAACGGTGTGTTGTACGCCTCCATCATGATCTTATACTTCAATTCAAAATCGTTAGGAACACAAAGTCTGGAGTTGACTCGAAGTATTCCTTCTTCACCGATTCTTGCTTCTGGAATAGCACCTTCTAGCACTTTCTTCTTCATACGCATTAGCTCCAGGTCTGTAGCTTGAGCAGCTTTAATTTTATCGATTAAAGTTGAATCTACTCGTATATTAGCCATCATCACATAGGTCCTTGGAGTCTTTAACTCTATCTTCATCCTTTGTAAGTCATAAAAAATGGGCCTTTGCATTGACAATATCGCACTCGTACTCGCATATGATCTTCCACTCAATGCATCAGCTACTACGTTTGCTTTTCCAAGATGGTATTGAATAGTATGATCATAATCTTTCAACAACTTAAGCCATCGTCTTTGCCGCATGTTGAGTTCCTTTTGAGTGAAGAAAAATTTGAGGCTTTTATAATCCGTATATATCTCCACCTTCTCTCCATACAGGTAATGCCTCCAAATCTTTAGCACAAAAACGACAGCTGCCAACTCTAGATCATGAGTAGGATAATTTCTCTCATATTCTTTGAGTTGTCGTGAGGCATAGGCTATGACTTTCTCATGCTTCATAAGAACACATCCTAAACCTTTGCCTGAAGCATCACTATAGATGACAAATCGCTCCAAACCAGATGGTATTGTCAGAACAGATGCTGAAATGAGTCTCCTCTTGAGTTCTTGAAAATTCTTCTCACATTCCTCGCTCAAACCAAATTTTGTATCTTTTCGAGTCAGCTGAGTTAATGGAGTAGCGATTAGAGAAAATCCTTCCACGAATCTCCGATAATAACTAGCTAAGCCCAGAAAAGCTATGTACTTCGGTCACTGACTTGGGTTGCTACCAACTTTGAATTGCTTCAATCTTTGCTGGGTCAACAAATATTCCATGATTTGATATTATGTTCCCAAGGAATGCTACTTCCTCAAGCTAAAACTGGCACTTTTTCAACTTGGCATAAAGCTGGTTTTCACGAAGCTTTTGGAGTATCAACCTTAAGTGTTGCTCATGATCTTCACAGCTTTTGGAATATATGAGGATGTCATCAATAAAGACGACTACAAAATGATCCAAATATTCCTTGAATACTCGGTTCATCATATCCATGAAGGCAGCCAGAGCATTAGTCAATCCAAAAGATTTGACTAGGAATTCGTAATGCCCGTACCGAGTTCTGAAAGCAGTCTTTGGGATGTTATCGGTTTTAATCTTTAACTGATGATATCTGGAACGAATATCGATCTTTGAAAAGAATTTAGCGCCTTGCAACTGGTCAAAAAGGTCATTAATAAGAGGTAACGGGTACCTATTTTTGATGGTGACATGATTCAACTCCCGATAAATCAATACAAAGTCACATAATTCCATCTTTCTTCTTCACGAATAGAACAGGAGCACCCAAGAAGACCTACTAGGACGAATGAAACCGATGTCTAACAATTCATGTACTTGGGTTTTTAACTACTAAAGTTCAATAGGAGCCATTCGATATGGGGCTTTGGAAATGGGTTTTGTATCGGATTCAAGGTCGATACAAAATTTAATTTCATGCTCTGGGGGTAGGTTAAGAAGTTCTTCAGGCAATACGTCAGGAAATTTAGTAACAATAGCAATATCATTCAAGACTGACATATTTTTGTTTAAATATGTGACATGAGCTAACAAAGCTTGACATCCGTTTTTCAATAAACGAATAACTTTATGGCTTAAGATGACAGTGATTGACTTTAATGGTTTGGTTGCTTTAATTCGCATTATAGGTTGGTTAGGAATGTGAAAGCTAACAACCTTCCGAAAATAATCAATTTTAGCATGATGAGTAGTCAACCAATCAATTCCTAAAATCACATCGAATGCAAGTATTTTTAAAGAAATAAGATCGACAGGTAACGTGCGGTTACCGATTTGAATCAAACAAGGCTTATAAACAGTAGATGTAATAAAGGTTTCTTGCAACGGAGTTTCCACAGATAAATCAAAGCCTAATTTCTACGGAGTCAAATTTAAACATTGAGCGCAAGTAGGAGAAATAAAAGAATGGGTAGAACTGGTATCAAATATGGTATATACTTCGCTATAGTTTATGATTAGCTTACCCGTGATCACCTCATTCGGATTCCTTGCTTTTTAGGACGTTACGACAAACGCTCTCCCTTGAACAACCAATTTTGTCCTGTCTGGGATGGCCTTTGATTCCTCCATCCCAGCAGGACTTGACTTTGGTACACGAAAAAATCGGGCTAGGTGACCTTTTCTTCCACAATTGTAACATGCTTTGGACTGGTGCGTACAGTTTGGACTGATGTGTCCCTCCCCTTCATATTTGTAAATATCTGACGTGATCGACGTCGTTCTCCTTCCTTAACTCTTGGTCTTTGGTGCTAACGTCTTTCCATCATAATTGAATCTCCTCTTCTTGAAATTTCTACTTCTATTATCTTGGCCATGATTACCACCGGTGTGGTTACCATTTCTGGCATGTTGATTCCCTCCACGTTTGTTGTCACCGCTTTGATGACTGCTACCACTAGTATTATCGACTTTCCGGCTGCACTCTCTTGGTTGAGTTGACTCATTATCGCGCTTCAATAATTAAGCCCTATTTACAACATCTGAATACAAAACACTGTTTGTCAGAAATGAGGTATTAACGTATTTCGGGTCTCAAACCTCGTAGAAACATTCGCGTCATTCTCTCCTCATTATCAACCAAATGGGATGCGAACTAGGACAACTCGACAAACTTAGCCTCGTACTGCGACACGGTCATATTGTTTTGCTCCAACTTGATAAACTCCACCTCCTTCATGTGACAAATACTTTTGGGAAAGTACTTGTCATTGAATAGCTCTTGGAACTTCTCCCAGGATATTTTGAGTGCGGCAAGCTGGGTACGCTTTACTATTTCCAACCAGGAATTTGCTTCTTCTCTCAACTTGAAGGTGGGAAAGGGAACCTTTTGCTCCTTGGAGCATCCCAAGACATCAAATATCTTGGTGATCTGCTTTATCCACGTCTCCGCCTTAAGTTGTTTTGGCTCTCCCCAAAACTCCGACGGTCCCAGCTCCTTGAATTTTTTAGCGGTGACCATCTGTGAGTTTCCAGTGTGTCCACCTGCATTTTGAACAGGATCCTCTCTCGCCTGAAGTTTTATGAATTTCATGAAGCCTCTAAACATCCCATCGTTCATCATTTGATTGTTGTTGTTGTTTACCTAAGGATTATTGTCTTTCTATTGCACATTATCCTGGGTATTGATCGTTGGTGACTCAACGGTCTCATGTGCTTCAGTGCTTATCTCGACATTTTTAGATGCCATTTTCAAACACTGCCACAAAACAAGGGTTAATTCATATGCCACATATTATCCCTATACTCTGACCGACCAATTAAATACCAAATAAACTTAGGTAAGTCATACTAGAGAAGGAATTCCTCGTCTCTCCCCTCCTAGTTCTTGTCTCACATCTCAGCCAGGGATCATATCCCAAAGCTTTGATACCAACTGTGACGCCCCCAAAAAAGGTATACATCACCCATCTTGGGTCGCCAAATATGTGGTACATAATACAAATACAAACTTAATTATACTACATGAGCTGAGATTTTTTACACGAATATTGTCTTCTAGAGAATATCCAAACTCAAATGGAATCCTCATTACATTTATTGGCACACTATTTTATAGAATAATGAGGACTACTATAACACTATCTCGGGCCATCACTCCGTTCCCGACTAGTTCCGGCTACGTTCTCATTTCCTAAAGAGAACAATGGAAGTAAAAGGGTGAGCTAAACTAGCCCATTAAGAAATATTATGATTAAGATAATGCAGAATAAATTATCATTATCCTTCAACAATGTTAAACTGGTAGAATATAATAGACAACAAGTTTAATTGAAGCGGAACAAGCAATCCATTAGAAGAGTCAAGTAGAGCATGATATCTACTATCTTCTATGATTTAAAAAGTTTATCATTAACTTTATTGTTGGGACTCAACTTAATAAATAGATTACATCATCGAATCATCCCTGCATTATGGGCCAAGGATATTCAATAGCATCACGTCCACAAATTATTCTTACACTACGGGCCAAGAATTATTCGTGTAATCATCAATGGTCATGATTATACCGAATTATCCCTGGTCATAATCATACCAATCAATAGTCCATCTATGCACGTAAGCCAAAGATGACTTTTATCACAATATAATCATGAGGATGATGACAATGATATAAGAATTCAATTAAAAGAAAGCAAAAGATAAATTTTTAAATATTTATAATTTAATTTATCCAGAATTCAATAATGTCAAAATTTTCAACATGATACTGCTTTGTGGAGTAAATTTCAAGAATATTATCGATGTATTAGAAATAATTTGGACAGAAAAGAAATAAATTTTTCGGTGAATAGTACATCGGGAATAGTACCTCATAAATAGTACCCAAACATAACATTCATTCATTCATTCAATTGAATAGTCTCAAAAGGACTAATATAACTTCTATATATCCAAAATAATATTACATTTCCCGAGGTTCTTTGTAACCCATTCGTTTGTATTTGTCATAATATCAAATATATTATTACAATCGTTCACTATACTATTACATAAGTAATCTAAGGTTTCGTCTTCGCCTTGCCCTTGTCCTTGCTTTTGAGCCTTGGTCAAAAGCTCGATCTTATTTGTGTTCATATGGTTCAAGCAAGAGTGAGCATGACTAGCTCAAACCAAGTACTACAATTCTAATAAACAACATGCTTGAAACATAGAACTCATATATCTTGATGGCTGAACAATAATTATGAAGTACTATCGATAATTCAAAATAGCACTTCTTTTCATTCAAAACGTTTTCCAACAACAATATTGAGGTAGAATATCAACTAAGGCTCAAGACTATGAAGCGGTTCATAATTTCTTTTGAAAAGGACAACCCGAGCACTAAGTCAAGTAAGTCGGCATAGCTTACGAGCACTTACGGGTGATCGACCCATAGTACTCTATGTTGATCGACACTACATTCATTAAGCGTGTATACGTTTAAGTTGTGGCAACCTCACGTGCACTGTCGTTAAGCGACAAAAACATTTTAGCATACTTGGTCTTGATTGAAAACCATACCAATATAACTTCGGTAAACATAAATCATGCTTGATAGAATCATAATATAAGTCTGGCCAGAAAGAGTTGGCTTTAGACTTCATCATTAAAAACTTCATGTGAAAGAATACATGAATTACAAAACTTGTCGGTGAAGCTGGAACAAGGGTTAGAATACTTGCCTTGATACGCGCTTCTTGATTAACACACGTACACTTTAAGTCTCTACGTTTCTACAATACATGATCATATAACGTACCACATTAGGTCATATATAATCAAGTATGTATACTATTATATCTTACCCTTCATCTTAATGTAAATCCTGACTTAGATCTACTATTATGGGTTTACGGCTTTCATTTCGTCATTCACATTTCGTTCATCTTCAATTTGATTATTAACTCTTAATCATCATACATAAGTGTCTAACAATGTCTAACAATGTCATATTTACACCTTAGTTCAATACTATAAAGTTCCCTTTCATTACTATACTTGAAATCTTTCTTCTCTGGCAATTTCTTAGAGTGCGGCGGCATGGCGGCACCACACCACACACTCTCTTCTTCTCTCGCCGTGTTGAGAGTTAGTTTATGATGAGTTCAAGCCTCGGACTTCTTGAGCTGGCTTCACTCAATGGCCTTGGGTTGGTGCATGGCCTGCCTGACTCTGTGCCTCGAACGATTTGCAAATTTTGAAAATTTTACTGAAACTCCGGACTCATAACTTCTGCCGTTATAAGTCCGAATTGGCTCGTTCAAAAGCCTACGGTTCACAAATTACATACTCTATCGTTCATGCAAAATTTTATCTATTTGACCGTTTGCTAAAATTTCACCTATGAGTTCATTTTTAACGAAAGCGATAAGCGTCAAGTGAGCGTTCAACGCTTCGTTTCTTCGTTCTAAGTCGAATTCGGTCATTTTGAGTCATGACTCTATAATGCCAAATATGACTTGTCTCCATCGAAAACCAACGTTTTTCGACTTCAAACACAAAAATCGACTTCCATTAGAGAATTTCACGAATTAAGCGATAATAAATCGATCAATCGTGTGAATTAAAGCAAAACTACATTCTTAATGATTCTAAATGAATTTTAACCAACATATGAACATCACAAGTTACTTATTACACCAACTTATAATCAAAGTAGGTTTTGACTTATTCTCATAAGTCGATGACTTATTTAACTTATGAACTACTAATTCTCATGCTTATGACTTACTATGAACTTAAGTCCATTAATCAATGTTCTCATACTATAATCAACATACTAACATCATATGACAAACAACATGATAAGTTCTTCAAGATTCCAACAACTTATTAGAGTTCAAGTTGCTTATTCAACTTATTGACTTAAGTTTATTCCTTAATAACTTATAACATGTTCTTAACAACCAATCCCCTTCTCTATCAATCCTATCATAGAAGAGATAAAGATAAAAAGTATAGTCTTACCCTTGAAGACTATGACTTCAATTCACTTTGGAAAATCTAGCAAAAGTTGAAGTGGCTTATAAGTGCTTAAGTGGCTTATTCTCTCTACCAAATAAGTTGCTTATCTTTGAGAGGAGTTTGGATGAAATTGAACAACCAACAAAATGAAATGAGGCTTCTCTATTTATAGGCAACCAAAAGCTAGGGCAAAATGGTGGAAAACACCATCCCACCTCCTATTCCACCTCCTCATTCCACCTCCTTACTATTCATTCCCCTTACTAATTAAGTTAATTAGCCACTTCCTTTCTTGCTCATCACAACACTTGGGCACCAAACAAAATGTTTGCCCATCAAGTCTACCCATTTCACCCTTGGTTTGCCCCATGGATCATGGCTTCTCATTGGGCTTTGTTAATTAATCTAACTACTTTCTTGTTGGGCTTATGCTACCATAGTTTGGACTTATGACTTATCAAACACTTGGGCTTGATTGTCACATTCTATTGGACTTATACTATTAGGTTAATAATCCTACAAGTCCATTATCTTAGATTTAACAACTTAACATTTATACCCCATGTATAATCCTCGTATGCTAGCTTCGTATATTAATTCATAATATCGTTATCTCATTCTTCATACATAATAGTACAATCGTCGTATTATACTTACATTCATTACCATCATATAATGAATACACATTATCGATCACAACTTTCTTTCCTTAGCGCTTAATAAACCTAACGTTCCCAAATTAAGTCGCATGCGAAATATTACGTTTTCCATACTTAGGTTATTATTACATAATCCATATCACCTTGATATTATAACGTTACGTATTTCTCGGAAGTTCAAAAATAATTTCGGCGAAATCGATGAATAGTGTTTTGGAAAATTTCTCGGAAAGCTTTTATTTTCGTCTTAGAAATTCAAACACTTTAATTCTCTCACGTAGTTAAAATACTACGATATTCCAACGTTTCTAGGTTATAGAACGACATTCATCTTATCCATACGTAATAATAATAAATAATATTATTTTATTCATTATTAAAAGTATTTACAAAGGTTCGATTTTTACGGGGCGTTACATTCTCTCCCCCTATATAAGGATTACGTCCCCGAGAATCTCGCTATATAAAAAATTACACAAATAAATGCGGGTAATTCTTTTCATCATTTCTTCTAACTCCCCGTTGCTTCTTACGCATCGTGGTTCTTCCATATCACCTTCTACGGAAGGTATGACTTTATTCATGAGAACTTGTTCTTTTCTATCGACAATTTGAATCGGCGTTTCCTCGTCGTTAAGTCCTTCTCGATATGAATAGGTTCATATTCTATCACGTGCTTATAATCGGCTTATAAGGGCGTAATCTGAATCGTGAAATACATTATGTATTCGTTCTAGAGTGCGGAGGTAATGCTATCATATAAGCTACCTCACTACCCGTTTTAATACCTCAAAAGGTCCTATAAACCTCGGACTTAACTTTCCCTTCTTTCCAAAAATGTATATCTTTCCTTTCGGGGAGATACTTTTTTAGGAATACGTCTGAACCTACTTCAAACTCCGATTCTCTCTATGCGGATCAAGTAAACTTCTTACATGCATCTTGAAATTTGCTAGAAGCGCATTTGTATCTTCTTGACAATATCCATTTGTATGCATTGCACAATTCTGGTCCCAACATTTGGCGTTCTCCTACCTCATCCCAATCGGTGGCGTTCTGCATTTCCTCCCATACAAAGCTTCGTGTGGCGGCATACCTATGCTTGCATGATAACTATTGTTATACATAAACTCCACTAATGGTAGATGATCATCCCAACTACCCTTGAAATCCATGATGCAAGATCTTAGCATATCTTCTAACGTCTGAATTGTCCTCTCGCTCTGTCCATCCGTTTGTGGATGATCGTTGTACTCAAATTCAAGCTGCGTTCCTAATTTGCTCTTGTAGACTCCTCCAAAAGTTCGGCGTGTGAATCGTGGATCACGATCGACACAATCGATCTTGGTGCTCCATGTCTAGAGATTATTTCCTTAATATAGAGTCTAGCTAACTGATCTAAGTTATACTTGACCCTAATTGGCAAAAAAGTGAGCCGACTTTGTCAATCGGTCCACTATTACCCAAATCGCATCATACCCTTACGAGTAGTGGAAGTCCCACCACAAAATCCATCGTGATATTCTCCCATTTCCACTCGGAATTTCTAATGGTGTAGCAAGCCACTAGGTCGTTGATGTTTGACCTTAACTCTCGACAAGTCAAGCACCTACTCACATATTGGTGATCTCTCTCTTCATGTTCGTACGAAACTTCTGTCGAAGATCTTGATACATCTTAGTGCTACCAGGATGAATCGGAAACCTCGAACTATGAGCCTCTTGCAACACCTGCTCCTTTAATTCTGTCTCATTTGGAACCCAAATTCTTCCTTCAAATCTCAATAATCCCTCATTATCAAGACTGTACTTAGTATCTTTTTCATTGGCTAGTAGCTCCTTTATCAAATCACTCATCCGTTTTGAGTTGTACCTCTTTAACTCTCTCTCGATGGTAGATTGCATCTCCGTCATAAACAACATTTGTCCTCCTTCACTTGGCGACTTCACTTCCAACTCCATCTAGCCATCTCATTATCAACTCGGTTTGAGCCGTTAACAAAGACAACTTTTTCCGACCCTTCTACTTAAGGCGTCGGCAACTACATTGGCTTTTTTCGGGTGATCTGAGATTTCACGGTCGTAATCCTTTATCAACTCCGAGCCATCTCCTCTGCCTCATATTCAACTCTTACGTGTGAAGATATATTTTAGACTCTTGTGGTCCGTGTATATCTCACATTTTTCTCCATAAAGATAATGTCTCCATATCTTTAGAGCAAAAACTTCTGCTGACGAGTTCGGATCATGAGTAGGGTAAACTTTCTCATAATCCTTCAAGCTGCCTAGATGCATCACATAATGACCTTGCCATCTTTGCATGATGAACCTGCAACCAAGTCCTCTATGTCACGAAGCATCGCTATAAACTACAAAATTTCTGTGTCATCGGGCGATGACAAAGCAGTAGCTTCACTCAATCTCTTCTTTAGTTCTTGAAAATTGTCCTCGCACTTGTCGGTCAAGCGTATTTTCACCATCTTCCTTGTTAAGTTAGTCAGCGGGTAGCTATCTTCAAAAAATCTGGATAAATCTTTGATAGTAACCCGTAACCCTAGGAAACTCCGCACCTCGATTCGGCGTTTTTGGTTGTTCCCAATTCATCACGGCTTCCACCTCCATTTGGATCTCTGAAATCCCCTCATGGTCGATGACATGACCTAAAAAGCATACCTTCTCAACCAAAATTCACACTTAGTGAATTTAGCATACAACTTCTCCTTTCTTAGTGTCTCAACACTAATCTAAGGTGTTGACATGATCTTACGGCGTCTTAGAATAGACTAGAATATCATCTATAAACACCACGACGAACTTGTCCAAATATTGTTTGAACACTCTGTTCATCATATCCATGAATACGGTGGTGCATTTGTCGATCAAACGACATCACGAGAACTTCGTAATGACCATACTTGAGTCTGAATCTTTATCTTTGGCACATCCTCCTTCTAACCTTCATTTGATGATACCCCGTTCTTAAATCTATTTTAGAAAATACTTAGCCCCTTTCAAGTGATCAAAGAGATCATCGATCACTGGGCAATGGGTATTTATTCTTTATCGTTAACTTGTTCAACTCTCGATAGTCGTCGATACAGTCTTAACGATCAGTCCTTCTTCTTGACAAAGCGATCTTGGTGCTCCCCACGGTGAAACACTTTCGGTTGAATGTACTTCTGTCTAGCAGTTCTTGCAACTTTGCACCATCAACTCCTTCATCTCCTTTGGCGCCCATACGATACGGTGCCCTGGAAACTGGTGTCGCTCCTGGCACAATGTCTATCACAAACTCTGTCTCCCTATCCAGTGGAAGTCCCGGCAATTCACTCAGAAATACATCGGCGAATTCTCTCACTACAGGTATTTGTTCCATGGTTGCTACCACTCTCTAGGTATCAACAACATGACACAGATAACCTACGCATCCCTTTCTCAGTAATTTCCTAGTTTGTGTCATGGTTAGACAACACGAGCGTCCGGTGATCTATTCTAGTAAAATACTACGAGGGTTGTTCTAACGTCTTAATGTTCACACATTTATTTTGACAATCTATAATTGCCCCATGGTTTACTAACCAATCCATTCAAGAATTACATGAATTCTCTAACTTTATTGGTAACAAATCTCTAGATAATTTACAACCCGTATATCTACACAACAACTCTTATGAATATCTTCAACAGGAATTATCTCTTCGTTTGCTACCTTAATATTTAAAGGTATAGGCAACTTTTAGGAAGTAATCCTAATCGTCTAGCAAAATCGCATGCTATAAGCGAACAAGTAGCACCCGAATCAAGCAACACGTATACGCATTGATATCGTTGATCGGAATAATACTGCTGACGGCGGCGTCCCTGATGCATTGCATCTTGGTATCATGTTAAAGTCGACCCATCGGCCTACCGGTTGCTTTGGTCCCCTAATAGCTAACTTACCGCTATTAGTGCCCGGTTCCATCCGTCCCCTTCTTGGCGAGTTCTTTTGCCATGTGGTGGTTGATCCACACACAAAGCATCCATGGTTCTTCTTGGACTTGGACAATTAGGTGCAATATGCCCTCTCATCCACAGTTTATGAGCGGCCTTCCCCTTGAGGCAGAGACTCTAAGTGAGTCTTCCCACGAGTCTTCTGAGGCCTCCATTCTTCTCTTGGTCTCCTTGCTTCACTCCGGTATTCCCCGAGCTAAATACCTTCCTCTTGACCCCCGCCACTACTACCTTTGGCTCCCTCGATCTTTACTCTCCCATCTACTTTAACCTTGCTCTTCTTGTCCTTGTGGTATTGACTTAAAGCTTCACTACCACCCTCGGCGATTATCGCCTTCTCTAAAATGGTCCCAAAAAAGTACTTTGGAACACACCGATATCTGGTTATAGAGCCGGGTTTCAAGCCCTGCTTTCGAGCCATCGCGCCTTCCTCACCTCGGTATCCACTTGATGTGTGGGCGAACCTTGCGATTCATTAAACTTGGCGGCGTATTGAGGCAAATCATGTCCCCTTGTTTCAACTCGAAAACGCATCTCCATCCTCCTTGCATGCTTGCTCGTGGGAAAGTAGTTCTCGAAGAATATCTCCTTGAACCTATCCCACGTTAGATTTATTATCGACCCTAGCTTTGATTGGCTTCCCACCAAAAGTTGGCCTCTCCCTTCATCATATAGGTCACAAAGGCAACCTTTTGGGCCTCGTCGACATTTGCTATTACAAATGCCTTCTCTATCTCCTTAACCCACGTTTGGGCTTCAATAGGGTCCGTAGTTCCTTTGAACTCTGGCGGACCCACGCTCTTGAAATCCTTAAAGGTAGTAGCTCGTGCTACTCACACGGATTCTGGGATATTAGCCCCTGTTTTATTAAAAGCGGTTGTTATTAAATTAACAAACTCTGCGCGGGTTAGCAGGACCTCCCTCGGTTGATTCACGTTCGTTCCTTGATTACGTTGCACTCTTCTTGGCGGCATTTTGCTGATACAATAAACACATTTCGTTATTATTCCTTTCTTTATTAGTTATCATTAATATTAACAATAACTCCAACATCCATAACTCATTGCTTTCCATAAAAAGGACTTATATTCATTCTTCGTAGTATAATACTACATCGGTTACACATACACTGACCTAAAAGTGATTACATTACTTTCATTATCGCTTTCCAAAAATTGGGATTTACAAAAGACTACCCTTTCTTTATACAAAAAGGGCTTTACATCACTACTACTTACAAAATATTTACATCTACTCTAACTACTACTAGTCTACACATACGCCTCAAGGCATTCTCAAAATCTGCCTTGGCAAGAGGCCGTGATGATATCACGGCTAATAGTATATGCCGTGTTTGCCCCTACCCTCTGAGGATATCCACTACTGCTGCTTTGGAAATCTGTGTGAGAACTCCTATAGATATAGGACATCCTCCTATCTTCTTACGCACCTTGGTCTTTAGCTCCTCCTTGAGCTCAAAGACCTCGTGCTTTAAATCGTGGACTTTGTCCTTGGCAAAATCCGTTCATCATGCTCCTGCTCCCACATGGACTCGACATCGGTCTTGTCCTCTTTAACCATTTGGAGCTCTGCTTTCGGCTCCTTGACCTCACGAGCGGTAATGGATATTTCTATCAACAATCTTGACATAAAAGAGACATCATTGACCCCCCGAGGCTATCTCATTTGCTATAGCTTGGATTAAAGGACTTTATCTCTCTACTTCCTCCTCTATCATCCGTCGAATCTTGACATGTAGTCGGCATCATCTCGAGTCTCCGGACTCAATAATCACTACATCCGGGCTCTGCTTTGCTATGGGGTTCGGTATAACCTCTACTTGGTTCATAGATTCTTCACTAATATGGCTTGACCATCTACAAACATTCCATTTACTCGACATCTACACAAAGCAATTAAGTTGATTAGTACGTCGGTAGAATAATAAAACACATAACATAATCATAATGCATTTTTATAAGGTTATTTTCTTCTTGTACTTCTTTGACTTCTCTTAAGGTTATGACTTAAGGTTTTATCCCCCCCCTTAAGTTTTATAACCTAATGCTTTGATACCAACTTTGATGGCGCCCCCAAATCAGGGTCTCTTTCGACCCGACAGATGGTGGTCTACTGCAGTACTACCATTCATTCATTCATTCGATTGAATAGTCTCAAAAGGACTAATATAACTTCTATATATCCAAAATAATATTACATTTCCCGGGTTCTTTGTAACCCATTCGTTTGTTCTTGTCATAATATCAAATATATTACAATCGTTCACTATACTATTACATAAGTAATCTAAGGGTTCGTCTTCGCCTTGCCCTTGTCCTTTTGAGCCTTGATCAGCTCGATCTTGCATTTGTGTTCATATGGTTCAAGCAAGAGTGAGCATGACTAGCTCAAGCAAGTACTACAATTCTAATAAACAACATGCTTGAAACATAGAACTCATATATCTTGATGGCTGAACAATAGTTCTGAAATCTTATCGATAATTCAAAATAGCACTTCTTTTCATTCAAAGCGTTTTCCAACAACAATATTTGGTAGAATATCAACTAAGGCTCAAGACTATGAGCGGTTCATAATTTCTTTTGAAAAGGACAACCCGGCACTAAGTCCAGTAAGTCGGCATAGCTTACGAGCACTTACGGGTGATCGACCCATAGTACTCTATGTTGATCGACACTACATTCATTAAGCGTGTATACGTTTAAGTTGTGGCAACCTCACGTGCTTTTGTCGTTAAGCGACAAAAACATTTTAGCATACTTGGTCTTGATTGAAAACCATACCAATATAACTTCGGTAAACATAAATCATGCTTGATAGAATCATAATATAAGTCTAGCCAGAAAGAGTTGGCTTTAGACTTCATCATTAAAAACTTCATGTGAAAGAATACATGAATTACAAAACTTGTCGGTGAAGCTGGAACAAGGGTTAGAATACTTGCCTTGACGTACGCTTCTTGATTAATTAACGCGTACACTTTAAGTCTCTACGTTTCTACAATACATGATCATATAACGTACCACATTAGGTCATATATAATCAAGTATGTATCTTATTATATCTTACCCTTCATCTCAATGTAAATCGACTTAGATCTATTATTATGGGTTTCGGCTTTCATTCGTCATTCACATTTCGTTCATCTTCGATTGATTATTAACTCTTAATCATCATACGTAAGTGTCTAACAATGCCTAACAATGTCATATTTATGCCTTAGTTCAATACTATAAAGTTCCCTTTCATTACTATACTTGAAATCTTTCTTTCTGGCAATTTCTTAGAGTGGTATGTGGCGCTACACACACACTTCTTCTTCTCGCGCTTGCACGGCGTTCCAAGCCTACGGCGTGAGTTTGCGATGAGCAAGCCTCGGACTTCGTCTGACTGCTGGACATCACTCAATGGCCTTGGGGTTGGTGCGCATGGCTGACTCTGTGCCTCGAAGCAGTTTGCAATTTTTGAAAATTTTACTGAAACTCCGGACTCATAACTTCTTCGTTATAAGTCCGAATTGGCTCGTTCAAAAGCCTACGGTTCACAAATTACATACTCTATCGTTCATGCAAGAAATTTTATCTATTTGACTTCGTTTGCTAAAATTTCACCTATGAGTTCATTTTTAGCGAAAAGCGATAAGCGTTAAGTGAGCGTTCAGCGCTTTCGTTTCTTCGTTCTAAGTCGAATTCGGTCATTTTTGAGTCCATGACTCTATAATGCCAAATATGACTTGTCTCCATCGAAAACCAACGTTTTCGACTTCAAACACAAAATCGACTTCCATTCGAGAATTTCACGAATTGAGCGATAATAAATCAATCGTGTGAATTAAGTGAAAACTACATTCTTAATGATTCTAAATGGATTTTAACCAACATATGAACATCACAAGTTACTTATTACACCAACTTATAATCAAAGTAGGTTTTGACTTATTCTCATAAGTCGATGACTTATTTAACTTATGAACTACAAATTCTCATGCTTATGACTTACTATGAACTTAAGTCCATTAATCAATGTTCTCATACTATATTCAACATACTAACATCATATGACAAACATATGATAAGTTCTTCAAGATTCCAACAACTTATTAGAGTTCAAGTTGCTTATTCAACTTATTAGGCTTAAGTTCATTCCTTAATAACTTATAACATGTTCTTAACAACCAATCCCCCCCTTCTCTATCAATCCTATCATAGAAGAGATAAAGATAAAAGTATGAGTCTTACCCTTGAAGACTATGACTTCAATTCACTTTGGAAAATCTAGCAAAAGTTGAAGTGGCTTATAAGTGCTTAAGTGGCTTATTCTCTCTACCAAATAAGTTGCTTATCTTTGAGAGGAGTTGGATGAAATTGAACAACCAACAAATGAAATGAGGCTTGTATTTATAGGCAACCAAAAGCTAGGGCATTATGGACTTTAAACATCCCACCTCCTTTAATCCACCTCCTCATTCCACCTCCTTACTATTCATTACCTTACAACTAAGTTAACTTGCTAGCCACTTCCCTTTCTTGCTCATCACAACACTTGGGCACCAAACAAAATGTTTGCCCATCAAGTCTACCCATTTCACCCTTGGTTTGCCCCATGGATCATGGCTTCTCATTGGGCTTTGTTAATTAATCTAACTACTTTCTTCTTTGGGCTTGTCTTTACCATAGTTTGGACTTATGACTTATCAAACACTTGGGCTTGATTGTCACATTCTATTGGACTTATACTATTAGGTTAATAATCCTACAAGTCCATTATCTTTAGATTTAACAACTTAACATTTATACCCCACGTATAATCTTCGTATGCTAGCTTCGTATATTAATTAAGTAATATCGTTATCTCATTCTTCATACATAATAGTACAATCGTCAGTATTATACTTACATTCATTACCTTCATATAATGAATACACATTATCGATCACAACTTTCTTCCTTTAGCGCTTAATAAACCTAACGTTCCCAAATTAAGTCGCATGTGAAATATTACGTTTTCCATACTTAGATTATTATTACATAATCCATCTCACCTTGATATTATAACGTTCGTATTTCTCGGAAGTTCAAAAATAATTTCGGCGAAATTGATGAATAGTGTTTTTGGAAAATTTCTCGGAAAGCTTTTATTTTCGTCTTAGAAATTCAAACACTTTAATTCTCTCACGTAGTTAAAATACTACGATATTCCAACGTTTCTAGGTTATAGAAGCGACATTCATCTTATCCAATAATAATAATAATAAATAATATTATTTTATTCATTATTAAAAGTATTTAAAGACCCCTCAACTTTTTTTATGAATAAAGATGAATTTTCTATAATTATCATTTTTAAATATTATGGAATGAATTTGATATAATGTTATAGTTGTGGGTAATATTTATAAATTTTGCAAAAGTACGCAAGTTGTTTTTATAATATTCGATTGGTCTGGGGAATATTTTTAAACAGGAATATTCGACGACTAACACAATCATGGTGGACCCCACAATGGAATTATTTTGATTGAGAAAACGACAAAAATATTTTTATGAAAATAACTACGAAGTTTTACCGTTAATCGCTGAAACACCCTTGTTAAAACACAGAATACGCGTGGTTGCATAAGAAGACACTGTATTGATTATCGATGCTTACGTGAGAAGTCACCGCTTTTGTTCAATTTATCAAGAATTCAAAGAATTGTTGATAGTATCTCACGTTAATTGATTCAATTATTGTTGATATTTTATAATTGAGATGACAAAGTTATTAATATTATTATTTGCAATTATTAACGATGTCTAGAAGTTTCGCCAAGGAGAGGTTTGGTCACCTAATCGCGCGCCAACAGGAGAAATCCTTATCGAAAGCCCCTCTTTCCCGGGAACGACTCGGTCGATTAATAGTGTGAATAATAATAATGATGATGAAGTTTTGTTTTATTAGTATTATTAATGTAATAAAAACAAAAGCTTTTTATATAAAATGTAATACTTTTATAAAGTTATTCATTTTATTAGGCTAATAGTAAAATCTTTTTTATATAAAATGTAATACTTTTATAAAGTTATTCATTTTATTAGACAATAATTAGAATATATTATATTTTATTATGCATAGTATGTTTCAGATAGTGTTTCGTGATAATAGTTTCAGATATAGTAAAATCTTTTTAAAAGTTATTCATTTTATTAGATTATAAATAGAATATATTATATTTTATTGTAAACCAACTGACCGTCCGCTTAAAGTAAATCGATCTCGACCGCTCATGGATTGGTTACTATTCACCCATTCTTCTATAAATAAGCTCATTCCTTCATTATTTTTTTATTTAATTCAATCAAAACTCTGTAGAGAGAAACCGTAGAGAGAATTATTCTTTCTATCTCGAGCGTATTTCTTTTAGCTGCTTAAGAAAGCTTTGAAGCAGAAGTGCAAGTTTCTTCAAGTATATCCTCGCCTCTACCGCTTCTGAGTACTCTTCTTTATAAGGTAAGGGTATTTTTTTTTCATATTCATGAAGAGAGAACTTCGTTATTCCATTCTTTATTATTCTCGTTGAATAACTCAGATACGCCATTTCACCCTATACTTGGTGAAATTCTTCGTTATTCCATTATTTATTATTTCGCTGAATAACCTCGCTCTATGCCAAGTACCGCATACATGGTGAAATTTTCGTTATTATTCCATTCTTTATTATTCTCGTTTGAATATCCTGTCTCAAGTTTTTTTACGCCGACCGGTTCCGCCTTTTATTATTATTCGTTGAATATCCCGTCTTGCAGGCGCTTTTTACCGACCGGTTCCGTTATTTATTATTCGTTGAATAACTCGCCTATATGCAAGTACCGCATGCATGGTGATTTCGTTGTTATTCCATTCTTTATTATTCTCGTTGAATATCCCGCTTCGGCATGTGATTACGCTCGACCGGTTCCGTTATTTATTATTCTCGTTGAATAACTCGCCTCATGCCAAGTACCGCATGCATGGTGATTTCTTTTGTTATTCCATTCTTTATTATACTCAACTGGTTAAAGTTTTGACTTTTATACTCCATGAAATTAGTGGAATATCCTCGATATTTGCGCTTCATCCAAAGATCTTTTCATGGAAATATTCTTCCGAGCATTCTTGAATTTTACTCTACAAAGAAGTATCATGTCGATAATTTGACGTTATTAGTTCCCTAATAAATTAATTTTGAACTTGTTTTATTGAATTCTTATATCATTGTCATCATCCTCATATTTATATTTTGTTGAAAGTCATCTGTGTATTCAGAAGCATGTATGGATGGACTTGGTATGATTATGACTGTGGATTATTCTGTAATAATCATGACCGTAATGTTACAAATGATGTGGTAAAAGTCCTCATCGCCCTGAGAGTGCATCGATGGATGCTTGTTGGCATGATCATGACCATCGATGAATACACAAATATCCTCGGCCCAGAAAGTGCATGGATAAATTGTGGTTGTGATACTAATGAATATCCTTGGTCAGAAAAGTGTGGATGATGTGGATTATTTATTGTCGAGTCCCAACGATAAAAGTGATGAAAACCTTTAAATCATAAAAGATAGTAGATTTTATTCTCTACTTGACTCTTTTAATGGATCAGATGTTTCACCGCAGCTTAAACTTGATGTCTATTGTATTTTATCGCTTTAACATTGTTGAAGACTAATGATAATTTATTCTCGCATTATCTTAGTCATAATATTTTTATCGGGCTAGTTGAGCTCACCCTTTCTTTCACCGTTTTCTTCAGAAATGAGAACGTAATGGACTAGCTTGGGGAACCGAGAGTGACTATCCAGATGATAGTATTAGTAGTCCTCACTATTCTCGTTAAATAGTGTGTTAATAAATGTAATGAGGACTTATTCTCGAGAGTGGATATTGTCTAGTAAGACAATGTTTGTATTAAAAACTCACAGCCTCTCTTCTTGTGTATATTTAAGATTGTATTTGTATTTTGTATCATGTATTTGGCGACTCGTAATAGGTGATGTATACCTATATTGGGGGGGGCGCCACAGCTTGGTATCAAAGCTTAGGATATGATCCCCGGCCGAGATGTGAGACAAGAACTAGAGGGGGAGAGACGGGAATTTCTTCGCTAGTATATGACCTACCTAAGTTTATTTGATATTTAATTGGTTGGTCGAGTATAGGATTATATGTGATATGTTAATTAACCCTTGTTTTGTGGCAAGATTTGAAAATGGCATCCGAGAATGTTGAGAACATCAATGGAGCATGTGAGACCGCTGAGTCTCCATAGATCAATAATCGTGATAATGTGCATCGTAGAAGGCGACAATCCTAATGCAAACAACAACACCGACCAAATGATGAACGATGGAATGTTCCGAGGCTTCATGCAATTCATGCAACATCAAAGCAAGAGAGCGCTCTCATCCAAAATGTGTGTGGAAACATCGGCAACTCTCTGACGGCCACCGCCAAACAGCTTCAAGGAGCCGGGACCACCGGAGTTTTTTGGAGAGCCAAAACCACTTAAAGTGAGACGTGGATAAAGCAGATCAACAAGATATTTGATGTCTTGGGATGCTCCGAGGAGCAAAAGGTTCCCTTTGCCACCTTCATGTTAAGTGCAGAGGCAGACATCGGTGGGAATCAGAAAGCGACTCAACCCGCCAGATCAAGATGTCTTGGGAGAAGTTCCAAGAACTGTTCAACGACAAGTACTTTCCCGAAAGTATTCGGCTACATGAAAGAGGTAGAGTTCATTAAATCGAACAAAACAATACGACCGTGTCGCAAAAGACGACGAAGCCAAGTTTGCCGAAGTTGTCCCATTACAGGCCCCATTTGGTTGATAATGAGGAGAGAATGACGCTAATGTTTCTAAGAGGTTCAAAACCCGAGATACGCCAATATCTTATCTCTCATAAACCGTGGTTTGTATTCAGATGTTGTTAATAGGCTCGCTTATTGGAGCGCGATAATGAGTCAACCCAACCAAAAGAGAGAGAACAACAAAATGATAATACTAAAGGATAATAAATACCATCAAGCTGGTGACAATAAGCGGAGGGAATCAACATGCCGTAAATGGTAACCACTTTGGTGGTAATCATGGCCAAAGCAATAAGAATGGACATTTCAAGAAGAGGAGATTCAACAATGATGGAAAGACGCCAAGATCAAGACTCTGTTGTTAAGGAAGGAGAACCACCACCCATCATATGCTTCAAATGCGAGGGGAGGACACATCACCCAAACCGCATGATGCCATCCAAAGCATGTTATAATTGTGGAAGAGAAGGTCACCTAGCCCGATTTTGTCGCTCATCAAGACAAGTTCAACTAGGATGGAGGCACCAAAGGACGCCCCGTAAAAGTCAAAGCCAAGAAGTGCAAGGGAGAGAGCATTTGTCGTGACCTCCCAGAAAGCAAAAGGAACCCGAATGAGGTCATCACGTAAGCTTATCATAAACTCTAATAAGTATATACCTTATTTGATACCGGTTCTACCCATTCCTTTATTTCTCCTACTTGCGCCAACGCTTAAATTTGACCGAGAAATTAGACTTTGATTTATCTCGTTGAAACTCCGCTGAGAGAAACCTTCATTACATCCATCGCTTATAAGTCTTGTTTGGTTCAAATTGGCACCTCACATTTACTCGTCGATCTTATTTCATTGAAAATACTTGCATTTGACGTAATTTTGTGGATTGATTGGTTAACTACTCATCATGCAAAAATTGATTATTTTCGTAAGTGTGTTAGCTTTCATATTCCTAATCAACCTATTATGCTAATTCAAGCAACCAAACCATTAAAATCAATCACTATCATCTCAAGCCATAAAGCTATTCGCTTATTGAAAAATGGATGTCAAGCTTTTCTTAGCTCATGTCACGGATCTAAACAAAAATACGCCGCTTTTGAATGATATTTCTATTGTTAATGAATTTCCGACGTATTCCCTCAAGAACTTCCCCGCCTACCCAGTAACGTGAAATTGAATTTTGTATCGACTTGAACCCTAAGATAAAACCCATTTCCAAAGCCCCATATCGAATGGCTCCTATTGAACTTCGTGAGTTAAAGACCCAACCGCAGGAATTGTTAGACATTGGCTTTATTCGCCCTAGTACTTTCTCCTCGGGGTGCTCCCTGCTCTATTCGTGAAGAAGAAAGATGGGAGTATGCGATTTTGTATTGATTATCGGAGTCAATCATGTCACCATCAAAAAAATAGGTACCCATTGCCACGTATTGATGACCCGCTTTGATTGGGCCAGTAAGGCGCCAAATTCTTTTCAAAGATCGATCTTCGCTCGATATCACCAATTGAAGATTAGAACCGATGACATTCCAAAGACGGCTTTCGTAACTCTGCAGACGGCATTATGAATTCCTAGTCATGTCTTTTGATCGACTAATGCTCCCGCCGCTTTCATGGATATGATGAACCGAGTATTCAAGGAATATTTGGATCACTTTGTGGTCGCCTTTATTGATGACATCCTTATTTATTCCAAAAGCCGTGAAGATCATGAGCAACACTTGAGGTCGATACTCCAAAAGCTTCGTGAATATAAGCTTTATGCCAAGTTCAAGAAATGCGAGTTTCGCTCGAGGAAGTAGCATTCCTTGGGCACGTGGTATCAAGTCATGGAATATCCGTCTGACCCAAACAAAGATTCAAAGCCATTCAAAGTCGGGAACAACCTAAATCAAAGGATCAAAGACGTAGCTTTTTTCGGCTTACCGGTTATTATCTGAGATTCAGAGGGGTTTTCTAATCGCTACTCCATTAACTCAAACCGACTTTAAAAGATACAAAATTTTATTGGAGTGAGGAATGTGAGAAGAGTTTTCAAGAACTCAAGAGAAGACTCATTTCAAAGACTGCTCGACAATACCATCCGCCTTGAGGGATTTGTCATCTACAAAGTGATGCTTCGTGCAAAAAGGGTTAGGATGTGTTCTCATGCAACATGGGAAAGTCATAGTTTATGCCTCTCGATAACTCAAAGAATATGAGAGGAATTATCCTACTCATGATCTAGAGTTGGCAAATTGTTGTCTTCGCACTTAAAATTTGGAGGCATTACTTCAGATGGGGAGAAAGTGGAGATCTTTACTGATCATAAAAGCCTCAAATATTTCTTCACTCAAAAGGAACTCAACACGCGACAAACGACGCTGGTTTTGAACTATTGAAAGATTATGATCATACCATCCAATATCATCCTCGAAAAGCAAACGTGGTAGCCGACGATCGAGTAGTAAGATCATACGCGGTACGAAAAGCGATATTGTCAACGCAAAGGCCCATTTTGTATGACTTGCAAAGGATGGAGATAGAGATAAAACCTCAGGACCCACGTGATGATGATGGCGTAATATACGAGTAGAACCGATTTTAATCGATAAAGTTAAAGTCGCCAAGCTTACGTGCACCGGAGCCGATGCATATGAGGAAGAAAGTACAAGAAGGTGCTATGCCGAAGCAAGAATCGATGAAGAAGGAATACTTCGAGTCAACTCCTGCATTTTGTGTTCCTAACTAACCTCGATTTAAAGTATAAAATCATGATGGAGGCGCACAACACACCGCTTGTAATCCATCTCGGGAGTACCAAAATGTATCATGATCTTCGACATACATTTTGGTGGGGCAATATGAAAGAGGGAGATAATGCTTATTTATCTCAAGGTGTTTAACTTGTCAACGAAGTCAAGGCGGAACATCAAGTACCAAAAGGTCCATTGCAACCACTTGAAATTCTAGAATGGAAGTGGGAGCACATTACCATGGATTTCACATCGGTCTTCCCAAGGTTTCTCAAGGCATAGATGCAATTTGGGTCATTGTTGATAGATCGACCAAGTCCGCTTCATTTCTTACCTATACGAGAAACTTATACACTTGAACGCCTTGCTCAGATGTACATAAACGAGGTTGTAAGATTGCATGGTATGCCAAGATCCATAGTTTCGATCGAGACCCAAGATTCACTTCACGATTTTGGGTTAGTTTGCAAAAAGCTATGGGCACGGATTTACGATTTAGTTCTAAGCATATCATCCTCAAACTGGACGGACAATCGTAGAGGACTATTCAAACTCTTGAAGATTTATTAAGACTCGTGGTCCTCGACTTCAAGGGAAGTTGGGACAAGTTCTTACCATCGTGGAGTTTTCCTACAACAACAGCTTATCAAGCAAGTATGGCATGGCTCCATTCAAGCGCCAGATGGAAGAAAGTGTCGCTCTCCAAAGATGCCGGGATGAGGTGGGTGAAGCAACGTTGTTGGGACCGAGTTAGTACGATGACTACTTAAAAAGATACAAACGATCCAACAACGATAAAAACCTCACAAGATCGATAAAAGAGTTATGCCGATCTTCATCGAAAGGACGGAATTCGATATCGAGAGATCATGTGTTGTTACGTGTTGCTCCATGGAAAGGAGTTACTTAGATTTGGAAAGAGAGGAAAGCTCAATCCTCGATTCATCGCCCATTTTTAATCCTCGATCGAGTAGGGATCGTAGCCTATAGACTCGCTTTTACCGCCAAGTATGTCTCGTGTTCATAACGCTTTTCATATATCCATGTTACGTAAATATGTGAAAGACCCCAACCACATTATCGAAGTTAGAACCCTGATGAAATAGCGGAAGATTTAACGTATGAAGAGGTTCCTGCTCAAATCTTTGATAAGAAGGAACATATTCTACGCCCAAGGTTATACCTCAAGTCAAAGTTTTATGGAGGAACCACGATGTCGAGGAAATGACCGGGAGTTAGAATCAAATGAAATCAAGGTATCCTTACCTCTTCGACATACCAGTAACGCAATTCTAATTTCGAGGGCAAAATTTCATAAGAAGGGAGATCAGTAAGACCCCAACTTTTATGAATAAAGATGAATTTTCTATAATTATCATTTTTAAATATTATGGAATGAATTTGATATAATGTTATAGTTGTGGGTAATATTTAGAAATTTTGCAAAGTACGCAAGTTGTTATATAATAGATTGTTTATAATATTCGATTTTATTTGGGAATATTCAGACGATTAACACAATCATTGGTGGACCCCACAAAACTAATTATCATTTGATCGAGAAAACGACAAAAATATATTTTTTAAAAAATAACTACTGGAAGTTTTACCGTTAATCGCTGAAACACCCTTGTTAAAAGTACAGAATACGCGTGGTTGCATAGTAGAAGACACCAGATTGATTATCGATGCTTACGTGAGAAGTCATTCCGCTTTTGTTCAATTATCGCTCAAAGAATTGTCAGATAAGATCTCACGTTAATTGATTCAATTATTGTTGATATTTTATATTGAGATGATGAGAGTTATTAATATTATTATTTGCAATATTAACGATGTCAGAAGTTCGCCAAGGAGAGGTTTGGTCACCTAATCGCGCTACCAATAGGAGAAATCCTTATTCGAAAGCCCCTCTTCCGGAAACGAACTCGGTCGATTAATAATAGTGTGAATAATAATAATGATGATGAAGTTTTGTTTTATTAGTATTATTAATGTAATAAAATGTAAAAGCTTTTTTTTATATAAAATGTAATACTTTTATAAAGTTATTCATTTTATTAGCTAATAGTAAAATCTTTTTTTATAAAAAATGTAATACTTTTTATAAAGTTATTCATTTTATTAGACAATAATTAGAATATATTATATTTTATTATGCATAGTGTTCAGATAGTGCCTCGATATAGTTTTTGTATAGTAAAATCTTTTTAAAAGTTATTCGCTTTATTAGATTATAAATAATATATTATATTTATTGTAAACCAACTGACCGTCTGCTTAAAGTAAATCGATCCGGACCGCTCATGGATTGGTTATTATTCACCCATTCTTCTATAAATAAGCTCATTCCTTCATTATTTCTTATTTAATTCATCAAACTCTAGAGAGAGAAATCAGTAGAGAATTATTCTTCTATCTTCGAGCGATATTTCTTTAGCGCTTAAGAAAGCTTTGAGAGAAGTGCAAGTTTCTTCAAGTATATCCCCGCCTCTACCGCTTTGAGTACTCTTCTTTATAAGGTAAGGGTATTATTTTTTTTTTCATATTCATGAAGAGAACTTCGTTATTCCATTCTTTATTATTCTCGTTGAATAACTCAGATACGCGGCCTACCCTATACTTGGTGAAATTCTTCGTTATTCCATTATTTATTATTCTCATTGAATAACTCTGCTCTATGCCAAGTACCGCATACATGGTGAAATTTCGTTGTTATTCCATTCTTTATTATTCGCTGGAATATCCTCGTCTCAGTTTTACGCCGACCGGGTTCCGCTTTTTATTATTCTCGTTGAATATCCCGTCTCTGCAGGCATTTTACGCCGACCCGTTCCGTTATTTATTATTCTCGTTGAATAACCTCGTTCTCGCGCTAAGTACCGCATGCATGGTGATTTTCGTTGTTATTCCATTCTTTATTATTCTCGTTGAATATCCTCGCTTGCATGCGACATACCGACCGGTTCCGTTATTTATTATTCGTTGAATAACCTCGCCCATGCAAGTACCGCATGCATGGTGATTTCTTTTGTTATTCCATTCTTTATTATACTCAATTGGTTAAAGTTTTGACTTTTATACTCCATGAAATTAGTGGAATATCCTCGATATTTGCGCTTCATCCAAGATCTTTTCATGGAAATATTCTTCCGAGCATTCTTGAATTTTACTCTACAAAGAAGTATCATGTCGATAATTTGGACGTTATTAGTTTCCTAATAAATTAATTTTGAACTTGTTTTATTGAATTTTATATCATTGTCATCATCCTCATATTTATATTTTGTTGAAAGTCATCTGTGGGCCTCAGAAGTGCATAGATGGACTTGGTATGATTATGACTGTGGATTATTCTGTGTAATCATGACCGTAATGTTACAAATGATGTGGTAAAAGTCCTCATTGGCCCGTAGAGTGCATTGATGGATGCTTGTTGGCATGATCATGACCATCGATGAATACACAAATATCCTCGCCCCCAGTAGTGCATGGATAAATTGTGGTTGTGATACTAATGAATATCCTCTCGTCAGAAAAGGTGGATGATGTGGATTATTTATTGTCGAGTCCCGCCGATAAAAGTGATGAAAACCTTTTAAATCATAAAAGATAGTAGATTTTATTCTCTACTTGACTCTTTTAATGGATCAGATATGTTCACCGCAGCTTAAACTTGATGTCTATTGTATTTTATCGCTTTAACATTGTTGAAGACTAATGATAATTTATTCGCATTATCTTAGTCATAATATTTTCATCGGGCTAGTTGAGCTCACCCTTTCTTTCACCGTCTTCTTCGTGAAATGAGAACGTAATGGACTAATGGGAACGAGAGTGATGGGTCCGATGATAGTATTAGTAGTCCTCACTATTCGTTAAATAGTGTGTTAATAAATGTAATGAGGACTTATTTCGAGAGTGGATATTGTCTGTAAGACAATGTTTGTATTAAAACTCATGCCTCTCTTGTTGTATATTTAAGATTGTATTTGTATTCTGCATCATGTATTTGGCACTCGTAATAGGTGATGTATACCTATTTTCGCTATAAATGGTGCCCCAAATACCACGTGTATGTCATGCGGCTCCTCCTCTACTATTCGTCTAGGTCCTCCCATGCCAGTCATCCTACAATCACCAACATAAGACAAACAAACAACAACTCCATATAATGTTAGTAAACATAAGTTCATTATATATAATGAAGTTATATTCCATAACACACTAAGTCTCTCTCTAAGAAATCTCTACATAAGTTTCATCCCTCTCTATCTTCTAAGTTCTCCTAAGTTATAATGTAAGGACTCTCGCTCCTAAGGTTTATAACTATAGCTCAGATACCAACCTGTGATGCCCCCAAATTCAGACACTCATATCTCGAATTTGGTTTGTCACGTGCAATAATTCTAATGACTAAAAACATCTCATGCAACGGAAGTTATATAATAGATTACATTTATTTAATATAATCATTCATATTCCAAGGGTTTGTAACTGAAACATCTCTTACATATCTTAAGTATAATTAAACATATTTAGATATAATTAGTACATAGTACAACTTATGTCATTTCACAAATATAATAATCTTCACTAAATACAACTACTCAGTAGCTTTGCCCTTGCCCTTTATATGCTTGAGGGTCCTCCTTGCTCTGCTTTAACTGAAATGTTTTTAGGAAAGCAAGAATTAGCAACAAATTTGCCCAACAAGTAATATAGCAAAAAGGTTAATCAATACAGTTTTAATAATGATAGTTCAAGATAGTAAGAAGTATCGATGATTGTCAACAATAGTGGCTATAGACAAAAAATATCAATAATATTCAACGATTTATCAATTCAAGATTTCAAAGCAATAAATATTCAGCAGTCACTAAGGACTATGAACTTCTCCTAGAATTAATAGTGATATTATTGGTAATCCTACAAAACGAGTACAACAGGTTATCAGCCTAAAGTACCCTATGTCATGCATAACATTTAGTCTTTCTCATGCATGCATGTCGGTTCCCCGAGAATATATAATTCCCCTACCAAGAGGGTTGTTCATCTTAGTTATAAGAGTCTGCACCAAGTTAATTTGGTTTGGATAGCATTCAATTGAATATCAATAGTCTAGCCGAAGCAATAACTTAGACAGTTTTCTTTCACCGTATATATATAAACAACTTTCGTTCAAATCAAGGTTTGTAAACCATTTCATTTTTAGATTACAAAATATTGAACCTTCAAAGTTCTACTTGTAAGATCAATAATTGAACAAGTTCAAATAATTCTCAATAAAGAGTAAGGTTCAAGTACTTGCCTCAAGTGTAGTTTACCAAAGTATAGCTTATCAACACTCTTTGATTCCTAAGATAATATAGTTACGCGTATAGGATATTCATTAGTGACGTATATTCATACATAATGTGTAAGTTTAAATACATACATAAATGTCCAACTTAGTTGTATACTCTTCTCATACTTCATCACCCACCTTGCGTACTCATAGCACAAAATCAGTTTATAAGTCACCATAAAGTCAAATAACATAGTCTCTAATCAGTGATTTATAGTTTACAAATACCTTTTGGACTTATCATTTGAAAGTCTATACTCACTCATTAAACATTCAACCCTATCATTTAGCATGCTTCTTAACACATATGATAGTATACTAGCCATATAACACAGGTTAAGATAATAATATAATCATGTAATCACCTTCTAATTAACAACAGAAAACTAATCCCACTGCAGGGTGGCACGGCCGCGCTTGGTTTGTACTAAGGAATAGCACGGCCGCGCTGTTCTTGGTGCAAACCAAGACATGGTTTCTCCTATAGAGGTCAGTGTACATCCGTCTTGCACATATATGAATAATCATACACAACACACATGTTATTATGTGAATAACTAGGTTCCCCGACTAGTTCCGGCTACGTTCTCATTTCATGAAGAGAACCATAGAAGTAAAAGGGTGAGCTCAACTAGCCCAATAAGAAATATTATGACTAAGATAAAGAAAAATAAGTTATCATTAGCCTTCAACAATGTTAAACTGATATAATATAATAGACAACAAGTTTAACTGTAGTGGAACAAACAATCCATTAGAAGAGTCAAGTAGAGCATGATATCTACTATCTTATATGATTTAAAAAGTTTATCATTAACTTTATTGCTGGGACTCAACTTAATAAATATATCACATCATCGAATCACCCCTGCACTACGGGCCAAGGATATTCATTAGCATCACGTCCACAAATTATTCTTACACTATGGGCCAAGAATTATTCGTGTAATCATCAATGGTCATGATCATACCGAATTATCCCTAATCATAAGCATACCAATCAACAGTCCATATATGCACGAAAGCCAAAGATGACTTTCATCACAATATAAGCATGAGGATGATGACAATGATATAAGAATTCAATTAAAAGAAAGCAAAGGATAAATTTATAAAGATTTATAATTTAATTTATCCAGAATTCAATAATGTCCAAATTTTCAACATGATACTGTTTTGTGGAGTAAAATTCAAGAATATTATCCATGTATCAGAAAAAATTTGGATAGAAAAGAAATAAATTTTTCGGTGAATAGTACCGTGTGAATAGTACATCGAGAATAGTACCCCGTGAATAGTACCCCGACATGAAAATTTCCCCAAATACCTGAGTGAATAATTTTTGAGTGAATAGTAATCAGGTGAATTGTAACCCGTGAATAGTAACTCGTCAATAGTACCCCGGCATAAAAAGTGCCCCGAATACCCGAGTGAATAATATTATAATAAATAGTAATCGGGTGAATAGTAACCCGTGAATAGTACCTTATGAATAGTACTTTAGGTGAAAATATTGATATTTAATAAGAAAGTTTATATCAATATTCCAATAAAATGATACTGGATGAAGCGCAAAACTCAAGGATATTCCACTAATTTCAAGGATTATAGAAGCAATACATACCATAGTAAGTTTAGATTTAAGAAAATGAAAAGAATTAACATACAAAAATTGCAAATAGATTTTCATCGTAAATACGATGCGTAATCATGTGAGACAAATTATTCTGACATACTAAAGGATGAATACGAAAAATAGTTTTCCTTATGAATACGAAAGAAATAATACCCCTTACCTTAGTAGAAAGCTGGATACTGCAAAAGTGAAGTAACAGAATACTTTTCTTCTTATTCTCTATAGTTTCTCTCTCTATAGTGTCTCTTTTGAATCTCAGTGAATTGGTGAGAATGAAAGAAGAATTAAGCTTCTATTTATAGGAGAATGGACTAAATAGTAACTAATTCATGAACGGTCCAGATTAATTTACTATTAGAACGGATGGTCCATATTGATTACTATTAAAACCACTAACCCGACGGTCCAGATTGATTTACTTTTAAAAACCACCACCAAGCGGTCCAGTTGATTTACTTTTAAAACCATCATCAATGGTCAGATTGATTTACTATTAAAACCACCACCAATGGTCTAGATTGATTTAACTTATTACACTTTAGTACCCCTAAAGTTTTCCAAGTTTGCATTATTCCCCTCTAACTTTTGTAATTCACTTATCTTCAATAAACACATTCTTAATACTTCAACAATTATTTATCATTAATATTATAACTCATAATATTTAACAACCAGATCGTTCCCAGGAAAAAGGGGACTTTCTAATAAGGATTTCTTCCTATTGACGCGCAATTAGGTGACCAAACCTCTCTTCGACAAAACTTTCTAGACATTGTCAATATTGCAAATAATAATATGAATAACTTTGTTGTCTCAATTATTGATTTAATAATATAAAATATTATACAGATGATAACGTGATAATAATTGAATCAAATAACGTGAGATACTATGCAACAATATCTATAGCAATAATTGAGTTTAACTGAGTGACTTCTCACGTAAGCATCAATAATCAATACTGGCGTCTTCTACTATGCGAACCACAGCGTACATCGTACTTTTACCAAGAGTAGTTCAGCGGTTTAACGGTAAAACTTTGCAGATTATTATTATAAAAAGATATTTCTGTCATTTTCTAACTACAACAATACTTTCGTTGTGGGGTCCACCAATGATTATGTCGTCGTACGAATATTCCCTGTTAAAATGAATATTCCCCGACCAATCGAATATTCACTAACACAACGAATATTTTATATCAACTTGCTTACTTTGCAAAATTTTCCAAATATTTCCCACAACTATAACATTATATCATATCCACACCATAATATTCAAAAATATATTTCAAGAAAAAATTATTCTTTATTCAAAAAAGTTGGGGTCTTATAACCTCCCCTTCTTATGAAATTTTGTCCTCAAAATTAGGGTACGTACCTGATATGTTGAAGAGGTGAGGATACCTTGATTTCATTTTAGATTCTAACTCCCAGGTCATTTCCTCCACATCGTGGTTTCTCCACAAAACTTTGACTTGAGGTATAACCTTGGAGCGTAGAATATGATCCTTCTTATCAAAGATTTTAACAGCTACCTCTTCATACGTTAAATCTTCCGCTATCTCATCTGGTTCTAATTCAATAATGTGGTTCGGGTCTTTCAAATATTTACGTAACATAGATATTTGAAAAATGTTATGAACACGAGACATACTTAGCGGAAAGGCGAATCTATAGGCCACAGTTCCTACTCGATCAAGGATTACAAATGGCCCAATGAATCAAGGATTGAGCTTTCCTCTCTTTCCAAATCTCGTAACTCTTTTCCATGGAGCAACACGTAACAACACATGATCTCCAATATTGAATTTCACGTCCTTTCAATGAAGATCAGCATAACTCTTTTGTCGATCTTGTGAGGTTTTTATACGTTATCGGATCGTTTGAATCTTTTATATAGTCATACGTACCAACTTTGGTCCCAACAATGTTTCTTCACCAACCTCATTCCAGCATATTGGAGAATGACACTTTCTTCCATACAACGCCTCAAATGGAGCCATGCCAATACTTGCTTGATAACTGTTGTTGTAGGAAAACTCCACCAAAGGTAAGAACTTGTCTCGACTTCCTTTGAAGTCAAGGACATGGAGTCTTAATAAATCCTCAAGAGTTTGAATAGTTCTCTCTAATTGTCCATCCGTTTGAGGATGATACGCCGAACTAAATCGTAAATTCGTGCCCATAGCTTTTTGCAAACTAACCCAAAATCTTGAAGTGAATCTTGGGTCTCGTTCAAAAACTATGGATACTGGCATACCATACAATCTTACAATCTCATTTATATGCATATGAGCAAGACGTTCAAGTGTATAAGTTTCTCGTATCGATAAAAAATGAGCAGACTTGGTCAATCTATCAATAATGACCCAAATTTCATCAATGCCTTGAGAAACCTTGGGAAGACCAGTAACAAAATCCATTCTGGATTTTCAAGTGGTTGAATGGACCTTTTGGCACTTGATTCTCCGCCTTGACTCATTGACAAGTTAGACACCTTGAGATAAACCCCGCTATCTCTCTCTTCATATTTCTCCACCGAAATGTATGTCAAAGATCACGATACATTTTGGTACTCCTAGGATGGATTGCAAATGGTGTGTTGTGCGCCTCCATCATGATCTTATACTTCAAGTCAGAATCGTTAGGAACACAAAGTCTGGAGTTGACTCGAAGTATTTCTTCTTCACCGATTCTTGATTCCGGAATAGCACCTTCTTGCAGTTTCTTCTTTATACGCATTAGCTCAAGGTTTGTAACTTGAGCAGCTTTAACTTTATTGATTAAAGTCGGTTCTACTCATATATTTTCCATCATCACATGGGTCCCTAGAGTCTTTAACTCTATCTTCATCCTTTGTAAGTCATACAAAATGGGCCTTTGCGTTAATAATATCACACTCGTACCCGCATATGATCTTCTAATAAATGCATCAGCTACTACGTTCGCTTTTCCAGGATGGTATTGAATGGTATGATCATAATCTTTCAATAGCTCAATCCATCGTCTTTGCCGCATATTGAGTTTCTTTTGAGTGAAGAAATATTTGAGGCTTTTATGATCTGTAGAAATCTCCATCTTCTCTCCATACAGGTAATGCCTCCAAATCTTAAGCGCAAAAATGATAGCTGCCAACTCTAGATCATGAGTAGGATAATTTCTCTCATATTCGTTGAGTTGTCATGAGGCATAGGCTATGACTTTCCCATGTTGCATGAGAACACATCCTAAACCTTTGCCTGAAGCATCCCTGTAGATGACAAATCCCTCTGAACCAGATGGTATTGTCAGAACAGGTGCTGAAATGAGTCTCCTCTTGAGTTCTTGAAAACTCTTCTCACATTCCTTGCTCCAACCGAATTTTGTATCTTTTCAAGTCATCTGAGTTAATGGAGTAGCGATTCGAGAAAATCCTTCCACGAATCTCCGATAATAACCAGCTAAGCCCAGAAAGCTACGTACTTCGGTCATTGCCTTGGGTTGCTCCCAGCTTTGAATTGCTTCAATATTTGCTGGGTCAACAGATATTCCATAATTTGATATCACGTGCCCAAGGAATGCTAATTCCTCATGCCAAAACTCGTAATTTTTTAACTTAGCATAAAGCTTGTTTTCACGAAGCTTTTAGAGTATCAGCCTCAAGTGTTGCTCATGATCTTCATGCCTTTTGGAATATATGAGGATGTCATCAATAAAGACGACTACAAAATGATACAAATATTCCTTTAATACTCAATTTATCATATCCATGAAGGCAGCATGAGCATTAGCCAATCCAAAAGACATGACTAAGAATTTGTAATGCTCGTACTGAGTTCTGAAAGCAGTCTTTGGGATGTCATCAGTTTTAATCTTTAATTGATGATATCCGGAATGAACATCGATCTTTGAAAAGAATTTGGCGCCTTGCAACTAGTTAAATAGGTCATCAATACGAGGTAACTGTGAGAGCCCCAAATTCGGGTCCCAAATCACCACGGATCTGGTACAATCATTCTATAACTATTGCGGAAGATATAAACATAAATTTTTTATACAATAAACTTTACACACTATTCCCCAAGGTCGAGTAACCTTAACTTATACACAATTCATAACTTATTTAACATATAACATTATTATCATACAATACTATTACAAATCTAGTTGCACACATTAACTTAAAGTTGGAACTGTCTTAAATCTTTCCTTGTATCCAACGCATTCGTCTTAATCAGCAATGTTTATCATGATATAACAAGGGTGAGCATAAGTTTTCCGAGCAAGTATAAATTTATTTGAGGATATATCATGATTGAAAGAGTTTGAATAATAAGCTGGCTATAATTCAACAATATAGTTGTGAATTAGCACGAACAAACTTGCATAGCTGAAGAACCTTTAACATGAACACACACACACACACACACACACACATATATATATATATATATAGACCGAATCGTAATGAAGGTGATCAGCCTTTCATACCTAATTTAATACATGCAATATGTACAAAGTACAATTTAATAATTCTTAGACATGGCAATCAGCAATGACTAACCATAAGTATACTTGAATGTAACAACTATAGATCGAGTTAAAGAAAACTTGCATGTTCGATCGATTACGGTAACACAATTTATATCGCTTTATCCGAAGACCTAATATTAGTAATATAGATTTCCAATATTAGAATAATATCATCACAATATACTATTATTATTATTATTATTATTATTATTATTATTATTATTATTATTATTATTATTATTATTATTATTATTATTATTATTATTATTATTATTATTATTATTATTATTATTATTATTATTATTATATAGAATAACCTAAACATATAACACATAACCCTATCAGTCTACAACACACATAAGACTCAAAATCAAGTTAAACTATTTTAGTCTAAGTTGAATTCGGTACAATTCTAACAATCTGACGGTCTAGTCGGAGAAATATCGAGTTTAAGTTCAATTAAACTCTGCCTAACACTTAGCAATTGTCTTAGATAATTTTATTATCAGTCAAAATATTGTTCATAAGCTCGTAATAATTAATTTTTAGATAATTATTACCATTTATCATGATTTTTCAATCATTTATATCGTATTTATATTACATAAATACCACATTATTCTATTATAATTAATATTTATTTAATATTAGATATTAATGAAAATCATAACATAATATTATAATATATTTATACTATATCAAAGTATTTTCAATACCTTAAAATCATATTTATATAATTTTAAAGCATTAAATTCATTATCCGATAATTTCTATTAATATTAAAATATTAATATTTTCATGACAAAATATCAAAAGTTATATTTTTTAACTTAAAATATTTTTTATAACACTTAAATTATTTTATATGATTTTTAAAATATTAATTCTAATTTTCCATAATTTATTTAATATATTCATTAAATAAATCCATTACCATTAATATTAATTTATTAATGAATTTCATCAAAAAATATCAAAAGTTTCTAAAAATAACTTAAAATATTTTCTAGCACCATAATATAATTTTTCATGATTTTTCAAGTATTAAAATCATTTTTAACTAATTTATTTAATATTATAATTAAATAAATTAAATATATAAATATTCCAAAAATATTAAATATTAATAAAATACATTCAAAATAATTAAAAATCCATTTTTGGACTTTAAAATAATTTTTTGGAATTTAATATTAATTTTTAATAATTAATAACCATTTTTTTCTATTTAATAAATAAAATAATTGATACAGAACCGTCGCTATAGGTGTTCTTCACAAACCCAGAACATGCAATGTCAGACACCAAGGGGCTATGTTTGACTAGTGATAGATCTTTGATCAATAGGTTTCTGGACTTGTAATTTGATTAGAATTGTAATACTAATGTAATACTATAATCAACAACTTGTTTCCTAGTAATCCTATCACACAACAGAAAGTTATTGGCCTTCGAAATCCTTTTCAGGCCTGTTCTTCATTTTCTGGGTTTCCTAGAAATGAAGAACAACCAAGGTATCAAGTTTGCAAGCCTTGAATCTAGCATTCTGGAATTTGTCAGTGTAATATTAAGGTTCAATCGTGTAGTAGTCATGCCAGGGTACGATAATATATCACCAATCTAGTCTAACAACAACATATATAAGAGATCATGGCTGGTCAAAGTACCTGCCAGGTACGTGTTCATGAACAATCTGGGTTTTCCAGATAGTTCTTCAGGCAGATCGGTCAACTTAGTTTGACCATGATTTTCTACTATTCTGTTCAGGATCTGGGTGATCTAAGGGCATGGATATGTACTCCTCATGTCAGACAACAAGGATCAAACAACAACATAGCCAAAACACTAACATACTGCAAGATCTAAGGCTCAGAAAGAGTTGTCAGATGAGATCTGGAAATCTGGGTTGCCCAGATTTTAGTTGGTCATGGTCAGTCAACCATGTTTGACTACTTATATCTTGAGATCTGCACATGATCTGGCTCTATTTCCAGTTCCAGATCATAGACAACATGGCATAGAGCATATCTATAACTTAAAACACACTAAACAACTAACAGATAAAGATCTAGAGGCCCTGACATTAGGATGTCAAGCCTTATTTTTCCACTTTTCCAGATTTAAGAAATCTTCCAATTTGAGCACTTTGATGTTATGGATCTGGGATCTAACAACCCAAATCACTAAACAACAACTTATTACACAACTTTAAACAACCAAATACAACATATAACATCAGATCATAAGATTTCTAAAATTTAGGGTTTATACCTTTTTCTAACTTTAATCTTGAATCTGACTTTGATGATCTGATCTTGTCAAGTTAGGGACTGATATTGGCTTATCTTATCTCACTCTCTCACTCTAAATTTCAAAAATTTTGGAGAGAGAAAGTCTTGGTTCATATGAGAAAGAAAGTGAGTCTTTTTCTCTCTCTATAATCTATATAAATGATATGAATCAATGTATTTGTATAACATAGCTGCTGATTTGCTAATATAAGTCACATGGCTAGGGCTAGGCTAGGGTTAGGGTTGGTGAACAACCAAAGATATAGCAAGATTTGCAAGCTACCTTATTAAAGAAATAAAAAGGGCACTTTGGACATTTGATTTCTCAATTTAATGGTAAACTTGTAACATATTCAAACCCTTAGGGTTAAAACCTAAGGTTTTACAAATTCAATATTCTATGATTTCCAACTTAGGTTTTCAAAATAGAAAATTAATATTTCTAAATTATAATTAGGATTCTATAATTATAGTAAAATTTCCTAATCATAATTCAATCTTGATAATTAGGACTAATATTTCCTAATTAAAATTGCTAAATTAGCAACTAGGTCCCTAATTATAAATTAGGGTTTATAACGAAGCAATTAGAGTTTCCAATTTATGAATTAGGGTTTTCTAACTACTTTGTTAGGTTTTACCTTAATTAAATCAGTAATTAATTACACTTAAGCATTTGAATTCCCAAATTAGGGTTTTAATATACCGAATTAGGGTTTTAAATTCCCGAAACTAAACTTAGGGTTTCCAGAACTGGTTTCTAGGGTTTTTTATCAGTTGTTAAGGCTTTCTAACAGAACGTTGACGTTCTTAATATAATACTAGGGTTTGACACTAATAAAATTTATCTGGTCAACCCTTGACCCTTAACCACATTCTATATACATACATAACCATATACACAGAACATATACACTCATATACTTAATCCTATATAATTCACCTGAATCATTCAAAGAATTTTGAAATCCTCAAAATTCCTTCCCAAAAATATCAAACGCATACACTTATTTTCTGTCTAGGTCTATTATTTGACCTTAAATCCATCATTTAAAATTTTAATAAATTGTCTAATTTCTTGGGTTGTCACAGTAACGAGTACCTATTTTTGATGGTGACATGATTCAACTCCCGATAATCAATACAAAGTCTCATACTTCCATCTTTCTTCTTCATGAATAAAACAGGAGCACCCCAAGGAGACGTACTAGGACGAATGAAACTGATGTCTAACAATTCCTGTAGTTGGGTTTTTAACTCCTGAAGTTCAATATGAGCCATTCGATATGGGGCTTTGGAAATGGGTTTTGTATCAGATTTAAGGTCGATACAAAATTTAATTTCACGTTCTGGGGGTAGGCCAGGAAGTTCTTTAGGGAATACATCAGGAAATTTATTAAGAATAGCAATATCATTCAAGATTGACATATTTTTGTTTAAATCTGTGACATGAGCTAAGAAAGCTTGACATTCGTTTTTCAATAAACGAATAGCTTTATGGCTTGAGATGACAGTGATTGACTTTAATGATTTGGTTGCTTGAATTCGCATAATAGGTTGGTTAGGAATATGAAAGCTAACAACCTTACGAAAAAATCAATTTTAGCATGATGAGTAGTCAACCAATCAATTCCTAAAATCACATCGAATGCAAGTATTTTTAAAGAAATAAGATTGAAAGGTAACGTGCGGTTACCGATTTGAATCAGACAAGACTTATAAATAGTGGGTGTAATGAAGGTTTCTCCCAACGGAGTTTCAACAGATAAATCAAAGTCTAATTTCTCTGGAGTCAAATTTAAACGTTGAGCGCAAGTAGAAGAAATAAAAGAATGGATAGAACCAGTATCAAATAAGGTATATACTTCATTAGAGTTTATGATTAGCTTACCCGTGATCACCTCGTTCGGATTCCTTGCTTTTTGGGAGGTTACGACAAACGTTCTCCCTTGAACTCTACCGGTTTTGTCTTATGCAGGGAATGACCTTTGATGCCTCCATCCCAATTTGGACTTGACTTTGGTGCTGCGACAAAATCGGGCTAGGTGACCTTCTCTTCCACAATTATAACATGCTTTGAATTTGGTGCGTCTGAGTTTGGGTGATGTGTCCCTCCCCTTCGCATTTGTAACATACGACCGGCGGTCATTCTCCTTCCTTAACAACAGGTGTTGGTTCTGACGTCTTTCCATCATTATTGATTCTCCTCTTCTTGAAATTTTCACTTCTATTACCTTGGCCATGATTACCACCGGAGTGGTTACCATTTTTGGCATGTTGATTCCCTCCACATTTGTTGTCACCGCTTTGATGACTGCTACCACTAGTATTATCGACTTATAGGCTGCTCTCTCTTGGTTGGGTTGACTCATTATCGCGCTCCAATAACTGAGCCCTATTTACAACATCTGAATACAAACACAGTTTGTAAGAAATGAGGTATTGACGTATTTCGGGTCTCAAACCTCGTAGAAACATTCGCATCATTCTCTTCTCATTATTAAACAAATGGGATGCGAACCGGGACAACTCGACAAACTTAGCCTCGTACTTCGACACGGTCATATTGTTTTGCTCCAACTTGATAAACTCCACCTCGTTCATGTGACGAATAGTTTCGGGAAAGTACTTGTCATTGAACAGCTCTTGGAACTTCTCCAAAGATATTTTGAGTGCGGCAAGCTGGGTACGCTTTACTGATTCCCACCAGTAATCTGCTTCTCTTCTCAACATAAAGGTGGCAAAAGGAACCTTTTGTTCCTCGGAGCATCCCAAGACATAAAATATCTTGGTGATCTGCTTTATCCCCGTCTCCGCCTTAAGTGGTTTTGGCTCTCCCCAAAACTCCAATGGTCCCAGCTCCTTGAATTGTTTAGTGGTGACCATCTATGAGTTGCCAGTGTGTCCACCTGCATTTTGAACAGGAGCCGCTCTCGCCTGATGTTTCATGAATTGCATGAAGCCTTTGAACATCCCATCATTCATCATTTGATAGGTGTTATTGTTTACCTGAGGATTATTGTCTTCCTATTGCATATTATCCTGGGTATTGATTGTTGGTGACTCAATGGTCTCATGTGCTTTATTGCTTATCTCAACATTTTCAGATGCCATTTTTAAACACTGCCACAAAATAAGGATTAATTGACATGCCACTTATTATCCATATACTCTGACCAGCCAATTAAATACCAAATAAACTTAGGTAGGTCATACTAGCGAAGGAATTCCCCGTCTCTCCCCTCCTAGTTCTTGTCTCACATCTCAGCCAGTGTGAGACCCCGAATTTTATGAAATAAAAGTATTCAATTTTTCTATTTTGGTAAATAGTTAAATTGATAAAAGTTTAAAGTTAAGGGTAATATGTGAAAATTTTGCAAAGTAAGCAAGTTGATATAAAATATTCTTTGTGTCAGGGAATATTCTTTTTGTCGGGGATTATACGTACGACGGTACAATCATTGGTGTACCCCACAACGGAATTATTGTCGGATTGAGAAAACTATAAAAATATTTTTTATGAAAATAACGGTGGAAGTTTTACCGTTAAAACTGTTGAACTACTCGGTAGTAAAAGTACGATGTCTGGCGTGGTTGCATAGTAGCACGGTATTGATTATTGATGCTTATGTGAGAAGTCACTCGGTTTTGTTTAATTATTGCTTCTGATAATTATTGCATAGTATCTCACGTTATTTGATTCAATTATTGTCGATATTTTATATATTATTAAATCAATAATTGAGATAACAAAGTTATTAATATTATTATTTGCAATATTAACGATGTCTAGAAGTTCTGTCAAGGAGAGGTTTGGTCACCTAATTGGGCGCCAATAGGGAGAAATACTTATTGGAAAGCCCCCTCTTTCCTAGGAACGACCTGGTCGATTAATAGTGTGAATTATAATAATGATGATGAATTTTGTTTTATTATTATTATAAATGTAATAAAATAGAAAACTTTTTATATAAAACAGAATACTTTTTATAAAGTTTTATTTTATTTGATTATAAATAGAATATAATATATTTTATTATGCATAGTGTTTGCATAGTGTTTGCATAGTAAAATCTTTTTATATAAAACAGAATACTTTTATAAAGTTATTTGTTTTATTAGATTATAAATAGAATATATTATATTTTATTATGCATAGTGTTTGCATATAGTACTACATAGTATTTGCATAGTAAAATTATTTTATATAAAGCAGAATACTCTTATAAAGTTATTTTTTTATTAAATTTTAAATAAAGTATATATATATATATATATATATATATTATAAATAGAATATATTATATTTTATTGCATAATATCCTTTCCATTCTCCTATAAATAGTATGCTTAGTTAGAATTGAAAACAAACTAGAAATTTTGAAAATTCTTCTTCTATAATCTTGAGCTTATTTCTTTAGAGTTTAAGAAGCTTTAAGCTTAGAAAACAGTATAAGTTTTATTTAAGAATATCCTCGCCCTACCAGTCAGAATACTCTTCTTTCTAAGGTAAGGGATATTATTTATTGTACTCGTAAGGGGTATTATTCTTCCGTATTCATGAAGACAGTTATTTTCTTTCAATACTCGTAAGGGTTATTATTCCATTCTTTATTATTATGTTGGAATAAACTGCAATACATGCAATCACGCATACATGGTGAAATTCTTACATTATTCCATTCTTTATTACTATATTGGGAATAATCATTTGTGCGGTCTATTGCATGCACGATGAATTATGTTGTTATTCCATTCTTTATTATTACATTAGAACATCCTACCATGCAGGACTACGCATGACTGGTTCCATTCTTTATTATACATTTGAACATCTTATGCATGCGGATTCGCATGACTGGTTCCATTCTTTATTATCTTGTTGGAATATCACATGCATGCAGATTACGCATGACTGGTTCCATTCTTTATTACTCTGTTGGGAATAACATGTATATGCGATTCTATCGCATGCACAGTGAATTCTGTTGTTATTCCACTCTTTATTATTCTGTTGGAACATCTTATGCATGCGGATTCGCATGACTGGTTCCATTCTTTATTATTCTGTTGGAACATCCACATGCATGCGGATTACGCATTTAGCTTCCATTCTTTATTATTACATTGAAATAAATGCATCTACGAGGATTCTGGCGTGCGCGAGTGCGAAAATCCATTTGCGAGTTTCATAATATTTCGACCCTCAAAATTACGAAAAAATTTGAAATGATAATTTGATGAGTTTTCTATATTGTGTCCAAAAATGGCGATTTTTGGATGTATAGATCAAGAGTTATGAATTTTATGAAAAAAGACTATTTTAAAAGTAAACCCTTATAACTCCTTGTGGTTAACTCCAAAATTGGTAAAATTTTTATTGGGAGTACATGTATATATAAGTATATTAGTGTAAATTTTGGAATTTTGGACAAAAGTACGATTTATAAAAAATTCTAAATATTAGGTGATTGTTGGCCGTGTGAAAAATAGTAAATGAATTTTAAAAATTAAGAGAAAATATATGTTTAATATGAGACTATATTCTGCTAAATTCCAGAAAAGAAATATTTTTGGATCTGATTTGGTATTTTTCATGAAAATGGACTAGTTATGAGTAAATGAATTAAATATGTTATGTAAAGTAACAAAATTGGAAAATAGGATTTTATGGGTTGGGAATCCTATATAAGGTATATGCAGATCTTTGTTAAGGGTTTTGGTTATTGATGATGAAATCTTATGAGTTTAGCATTTTAGGATGATTAAATGCATTAATTAGTAAAGTGTAAACAATTAAAATAACTTGTTTATAAGTTTAAGAAATGATTAAAATATTGTTATAATATTAATGATATTAGATTATGAGATTATTAAGTGATTGATAACATTTGGTTATTATTGAACGTGGGATAAATTGTATTATAAATTCTGTGGACATGTGATATCTATCATAACCTAGACGTATGGCCTCCCATGTACGATGGTTTCCTTGAGCACTTCCCAAAGATTTGAATTTCTAAAACAGTTTTTGACTATACTTTTATGTAAAGTACCATTGTAGGGTTGTGGTCGAGGCACCATAAGAGTTACATGCATTTGTATTAAAACTCACAGTTAACTGTGGCCGTATTATATACGACAGTTCAACAGTTGTATAAATGAAGTTTGTATTTGATTTTTATACGGTGATATCTGGTGACTCAGAATGGGTCGTGTGGACCTATTTTGGGGGCGTCACAGCCAGGGATCATATCCCTAAGCTTTGATACCAACTGTGACGCCCCCAAAATAGGTATACATCACCCATATTGGGTCGCCAAATACATGGTAATGCGAATACAAATACAAACTTAATTATACAACATGAGCTGAGAGTTTTTACACGAATATTATCTTCTAGACAATATCCAAACTCAAATGGAGTCCTCTTTACATTTATTGGCACACTATTTTATAGAATAGTGAGGACTACTATAACACCATCTCGGGCCATCACTCCGTTCCCCGACTAGTTCCGGCTACGTTCTCATTTCATGAAGAGAACCATAGAAGTAAAAGGGTGAGCTCAACTAGCCCAATAAGAAATATTATGACTAAGATAAAGCAAAATAAGTTATCATTAGCCTTCAACAATGTTAAACTGATAGAATATAATATACAACAAGTTTAACTGCAGCGGAACAAGCATTCCATTAGAAGGGTCAAGTAGAGCATGATATCTACTATCTTCTATGATTTAAAAAGTTTATCATTAACTTTATTTCTAGGACTCAGCTTAATAAATAGATCACATCATCGAATCATCCCTGTACTACGGGCCAAGGATATTCATTAGCATCACGTCCACAAATTTTTTCTGCACTACAGGCCAATAATTATTCGTGTAATCATCAATGGTCATGATCATACAGATTTATCCCTGGTAATAATCATACCAATCAACAGTCCATCTATGCACGTAAGCCAAAGATGACTTTCATCACAATATAAGTATGAGGATGATGACAATGATATAAGAATTCAATTAAAAGAAAACAAAGGATAAATTTTTAATGATTTTTAATTTAATTTATCCAGAATTTAATAATGTCCAAAATTTCAACATGATACTGCTTTGTGGAGTAAATTTCAATAATATTATCCATGTATCAAAAATAATTTGGACATAAAAGAAATAAATTTTTCGGTGAATAGTACCCTGTAAATAGTACTTCAGGAATAGTACCCCGACATGAAAATTGCCCCAAATAACCGAGTGAACAATTTTTGAGTGAATAGTAATTAGGTGAATAGTAACCCATTAATAGTACCCCGGAATAAAAAGTGCCCCGAATACCCAAGTAAATAGTATTATAATGAATAGTAACTAGGTGAATAGTAACCCGTGAATTGTACCCTATAAATAGTACTTCGGGTGAAAATATTAATATTTAATAAGAAAGTTCATATCAATATTCCAATAAAATGATACTGATGAAGCGCAAAACTCAATGATATTCCACTAATTTCAAGGATTATAGAAGCAATACTAACCATAGTAAGTTTAGATTTAAGAATATGAAAAGAATTAACATACGGAAACTTCAAATTGATTTTCACCTATCATACGGTACGTAATCCGCATAAACAGGTTATTCCGATATACTAAAGGATGAATACGAAAAATAGTATTCCTTATGAATATGAAAGAAATAATACCCCTTACCTTAGTAGAAACCTGGATACTTCAAAAGTTAAGTAGCAGAATACTCTTCTTTTTGCTCTCTATAGTTTCTCTCTCTATAGTGTCTCTTGTAATCTCAGTGAATTGGTGAGAATGAAAGAAGAATTAAGCTTCTATTTATAGGAGAATGGACTAAATAGTAACTAATTCACGAACGGTCCATATTGATTTAGTATTATAACGAACGGTCCATATTGATTACTATTAAAACCACAACCGACGGTCCGGATTGATTTACTTTTAAAACCACCACTGACGGTCCAAATTGATTTACTTTTAAAACCACCACCGACGGTCCAGATTGATTTACTTTTAAAATCACCACTGATGGTCCAGATTAACTTACTTTTAAAACCACCATCAATGGTCCAGATTGATTTACTATTAAAACCACCATCAATGGTTCAGATTGATTTACTATTAAAACCACCACGAATGGTCCAGACTAATTTAACTTATTACACTTTAGTACCCCTAAAGTTTTCTAAGTTTGCATTCAATAAACACATTCTTAATACTTCAACAATTATTCATCATTAATATTATAACTCACAATATTTAACAACCAGATCGCTCCCAGAAAAGAGGGGGCTTTCCAATAAGGATTTCTCCCTATTGGCGCGCAACTAGGTGACCAAACCTCTCCTCGACAAAACTTTCTAGACATTGTCAATATTGCAAATAATAATATGTATAACTTTGTTGTCCCAATTATTGATTTAATAATATAAAATATTATGCAGATGATAATGTGACAATAATTGAATCAAATAACGTGAGATACTATGCAACAATTACTGTAGCAATAATTGAGTGTAACTAAGTGACTTCTCACGTAAGCATCAATAATCAATACTATGTTCTACTATGCAACCACGCGTATTACTGTACTTTTACCACCGGGTAGTTCAATAGTTTAACGGTAAAACTTCCAGATTATTTTTATAAAAGATATTTCGAATTCGTTTTTTAACTACGACAATACTTAGTTATTAGGGTCCATTAATGATTGTCTTGGCCGTACATCTGAATATTTCCTGTTAAAACGAATATTCCCCGACCAATCGAATATTCACTGACACAGCGAATATTTTTTATCAACTTGATTACTTTGCAAAATTTTCCAAATACTACCCACAACTATAACCTTATATCATATCCACACCATAATATTCAAAAATATATTTCGAGAAAAAATTATTCTTTATTCAAAAAAGTTGGGGTCTTACAACGTGGTCAATAGATCTCAACTATACATGTCATGAAATTTTACGTCGTTTAGACTTGTCATATTCCCTTTTTACCATGCACATGTCTAGTAAGGCATTTATGTTAATCACATTTATAGACATACACACGTACTCATGATGGTCAATTTCAGAATACTTATGACACATCTATTATCAAAAACTAGTTTATCGTTCTTAAGATTTCCTTTGAGAATCTCATATTAAGCCACCAAGCATGCAAAGCCACTTTACTTGTTATACTTCATGCTCTCATATATACATATTAAACCATATAAGCATGCTCATAAATTTCTATATAGCTTATCAAGATTGTACTTACAACTTAAAGTGTTCCTTAGTAAAACTTATTCAAGTATGCAAGATAAGTCCACATATTTTATAGCATGCTTTCATAATCACACAATAGATCACATGAGCATGTTTTGAAGTTTTAAAACCTAATACATGCATAGTTCATGTACACATAGATAGTATAGTCTTTCACTTGCATTTTCCTTTTTAATTCATGTTTAACTACATCATACCATCTCCAACAATGTAAACTAAAATATTGGTCACATATTAATGCATATCAGAACTTGATACATTTGCATATAAAGTCAGAACATGTATTACACGATGTTTATCAAAACTAGTTTCCAATCTTTAAATTCTCTTTGAATGTTCATATTAAAACAACTAACATGGCTCCTACATACATAGAAACTTTATTCCACATGCTAAGGTTGTTTATATGCATATACTAACTAACATAGAATGCTCAGATTAAGACAAGATCACAAAATCAGTGCACATGGTCGAAGCGCGAAGCCGTGGCGATGCGTATACTATATAAGTAAGTGGCAGTCACGCCACTTCGAGCATAATGAAAAATGAAGGCTCTTTTTCTGCAGAGCCTCAACACAACCAATGTCAAACCTTTATCCAGACCAACTATAAAGCTCCTAGACATGCAAACAAACCAAGACAACATGATGGCATGCTATTCTATATCAATTAACATAGAATTTCTGAAATTATAAGAATTTGACAAACTCAATTTTAAGAAAAAAAAGTTAGAAATTATACCTCTTGAAGCTTCAAATGAATCCCCTCACTTCTCTGATTATGCTCCCTCAATGCTTAGCAACTCTCACTCTCTAATGTACTTATCAGTGAAACTCTAGCAACTGAGAAATAAAGAATTCGGCTACCATTTATAGAGAAATCGTTGCCCAGTTCATGGTTTTGTTCTATAGTTTGAATCAATGGAAAATGGAAGAAAACAATGGGTATATAGGAGTTGGACAACTGCCAATTCATAGCCATCATCACCATAGATTTCTACCTGCTTGAGTTTACACAATAATATTATAGGCTACTGTGCATCACTATTTGGGTCACTTAAAATGGGATGCGAGTTTAATTCTCAGCACTTAGTTATATAATGCTTAATATGGTTCCTTGAACTCCCAAAATGTAATTTTAATGTGTTAATGCTACCACACAATGGAAAGTTAGTAATTATTTATGTATCCACATCATATTATTCATGTACATTAGTCTAATCCAATTACTTTTTATAACATGCATGGACTCAATTTAATTGATCACTAACAATTTAATATCTCCTTAAAACTTTATTATTCCAACAAGACTCGCTTATTGAAATAATTTATAATTCTTTGATATAGTACATCTTTAATGTTCCCACACAAACTTTGTGACAACCCGAGAATTTAAAAAATTATTTAAATCTAAAATAATGGATTAAAGGTTGAGTAATAAACCTAGACAGAAAATAAGTGAATGGATTTGAGATTTTTGGGAAGGAATTTAAAGGATTTCAAAATTTTTGGCAAAGGCTTGCAATATTAACTGTATAAGTGTATATGTTTTGTGTATATGGTTATGTATGTGTACTGAATGTGGTTAAGGGTCAAGGGTTGACCAGATAAATTATATCAATGTTCAAACACTAAAGTTATATTAAGAACTTCAACGTTCAATTAGAAAACCCTAACGATTGATAAGAAACCCTAATATCGACTCTAAAAACCCAAATTTTAGTTTCGGGAATCCGAAACACTATTTAGGAATGTTAAAACCCTAATTTGGGGTCTCGAATGTTTAAGTATAAATAATTACAGTCTTAATTAGGGTAAAACCTAATAAATTAGTTAGAAAACCCTAATTTTAAAATTTAAAACCCTAATTATTCCGTTAGAAACCCTAATGTACAATTATGGACCTAATTACTAAATTAACAATTTTAATTAGGATATATTAATCCTAATTAGCAAACTTGAATTTATGATTAGGAAATCTTAATATAATTAGAGAATCCTAATTATAATTTAGAATTATTAATTTTCTATTTTGAAAACCTAAATTCGAAATCCTAGAAAATTTATTTTTAAAAACCTTAGGTTTTAATCCTAAGGGTCAAATCCTAAGGGTCAAACCCAAAGGGTTTGCACAAGTTACCAATTTGCCATTAAAATGATAAGATAAATGACCAAATTGCCCTTTTTGCATTCTTTAATAGGAAACTTGCAAATGTAACCAAAACTTTAGTGGGTGACCTAATCTAGCTAACTTGTGTGACTTAATTCACAAAGATTCACCAACCTTATCGACCATTTACATTGTATACATTATATATATATATATATATATATATATATATATATATATATATATATATATATTAAAGAGAGAAAAAGTCAAAAAGTTGGCTAAAACATTTGTTTTTCTCTCTAGACCCACGAAATTTCTAAGTAATTCAGTCCCTAGCTTGATCTCTAGCAAGCCAAGAACAAACATAAAGGATCAGAATCATGATCAAATCATGAATGAGGTATAAACCCTAAACTTTCTAGATCTTCAAGATTGTAGTTAATGTTGTGATTTATTGTTTAGAACAGTGTTAGAGGGTGTCAATTAGTGATCTGGGTTGTTGTTTCCTAGATCCATAACATCTAGTGTTCGAAAATCAAGTTTTTAGAAATCTAGAAAAATAGAAAAAAAAAATTGTTTGACAGCCTAATGTTCTATCTGTAGATCCTTCCCTGTTAATGATTTGTTCTATTTTAAGTTATAGACTTGTTCTATGTTGTAAGGGCTTTGATATGCAACTTGAATCAAGGTCAGATCAAGTCTAGAACTCAAGATATGAGTGGTCAAAGTACGTTGACCGATTAGGAAATCTGAGTTTATGGGCAACCCAGAAACCCAAATTTTGTCTAACAGGATTTTGTAGGCTCTAGATCTTACAGTGTTTTATGTTTTAGGTCATGTTTTTGGTTTATTGTTGTAGGCTAGTATATAAACTACAAATACATGCTATTAGATCACCTAGATTAATAGTAGAATTGAAGATATTTGTGGTCAAACAAGGGTTGACCATCTGCATATGAACATTTTTTTGGTTTTCCAGAAATGTTCAAAAACAGTTTTTCTGGCCAACTTTGACTGGCTTAGATCTCCGTCATGTGTTGATATCATGTGATATAACTGTTATAGGATTGTTCTTTGACATGTTTATTCTGAGAAGAAAAATTGAACAAAAAGCAAAAGGGTGAGCTCAACTAGCCTAGTAAAGAATATTATGACTACGATAATATAGAAAAAATTATTGTTAGTCCTCAACAGGGAAAAAAATCTGATAGAATATAATAGACAACAAATTTCAGATCAATATTCGCAGCGGAAATAACAATTTATTATAAGAGTTAAGTAGAGAATGAAATCTACTATCATCTATGAATTTAAAAGTCCATCATCAATATTTTATCCCTGTAACATCAATCAATATACATCTTGAATCAAATATTCATCTTTGCACTACAGGCCAAAGATATTCATAAGTTGGTCATGTTCATCTCAACACCTGTTCATCTTTGGACTACGGGCCAAAGATATTCATTTGGAAATCATTCATCTTTGCATTACAAGACAAAGATATTCAGTTATATCATCATTTAGGACTGAGGATGATGAAAAATATTTTAAAGAAAATGAATCCAGTGAGGCAAAAGAAAAAATATTAAGGATTCGTACTTCGGTTTATCCATGTTCAAAAAACACCCCATAATATACTATAATGGAGTAAAATTCAAGAATGGAGATCAAAACATGGATACAATCAAAGATAGTAACAAAAATAGACATCTGGGACAAAGAAGAGAAATTTTCAAAGATAGTAACGCCCCAAAATCCAGTCTATCTTCACACCCGGATTCCGTTCGTCATGAGTACATCATTCATCCAAACATACACCATTATATACTGAAATATAATAACATACATTCTAAATTCCCAGGTTCTAAAACCTTATAACCTTTCTCATTACAAATAATGATAATTACAATATTCCTTTCATCTTATAAGAGTGACTTTTATCCGCCACCAAGGATACATAACAATTTATTAAACTAGTCTATAGTTTAATTTTCATCTTTCTACATTATAAATCTTCACTTGATCTTTTCGTTCATTCACATTTTGAATGGCACTTCATCTGGATACCGTCAGCTTGATCTATACGGGATCCTTAAGTTCATCTAACATCGTTCGCTGAAAATGTTTTTCATTTAAAGCAAGTGTGAGCATTCAATTGCCCAGCAAGTCATAGCAGTTGAACATACAACTTCAAGAGTTTAATATTCCTTTGGAACTTCGATAACCGAACAAAGGTTATGAAGCAGCTTGAACAATAGGAATAATCTCGATTCCCATCACTTTAAAACATTAGTCACATTCACTTTGAAATACTTTCATTCTCTACTCTCTTTCAAACACATTCCGTCTGGCTAGAATCAATAGCCCAGACTTAACAATAATGGTTCATGTATAAACAGAACATGCTCATATTGAACAATTCAATCACAGAACAGTTCATATCATAGAAACACTGAAGTGTTCACATTGTGGCACAAGGCCTCATACGTTCTACCACCTTATACAAATATTAAACATTCGCACATAGACAGAACTTCTCAAGTTCAACATCTGAGAAGTTTTAGAAACTAGCATTCATTTAAAATATGAATGAAGTTAGGAAACTTGCCTTACGCACAGCAACAGCTTACGTAGCACATAAGAAAAATAACACATACACCAATTAGTCATATATATTTGACTTATGCATTGGTTTATTTAACTTTACTTCTTAGGGTTCGCGTTCTTTCAACCTAAGTTTACGCGACAACTTCCTTTACCGTTCTACGGCTTCATGACATACGGAGATATCTTACTCAATATATTCATCATCTTTGATGATTTACATTCTTATCTTCTTCTTATAACTTCTCTAGGACTCAGCAGACATCGCTTCTCTGCTGGTAGTCCATATGGTACTCTGAGTGGTTTCCTACAAACAACCAACAAACAAGTTCCCGTCTCATCTACACTGCCATCACAGTGAGTTAGATTGGTTGCCAGTTTCGTATATACCTTCGCTCTCTGAAGGAATTGTTTAGCCCAACTCCCATATGTCAACCATCAAAGGTTACGATTGTACTACAATCTAAACTCATCTTAACTTATGCGAACTATTAAACTATAATGTTCGTTAAGTCAATTTCTTATTCCTTATGGCTTTCTGACAACTAAATGCCATACCTCAGGATTTGTTCTTATTCAACTCACATTCGGCTTTCAATACTCTTATTACCGTTCACTACGGCATTCTTGATAATTCATATCCTACTCATTACATTCATCAATGTCTAAGTCATACAACCAGGGTATACTTAGAACGTTCGTCCAACACGAATACGATTCACGAGGATTGTTTACGTATTCAACATTCACGTTGCTCATATCTTAACCTCTCATTCAACCTTTACTCAAGGTTTTAATTGCTTTTGATCGTTATCCATCCCATGAACCCCATGTTCATTATTTTTTCTTAATGTCGAAGCCATACAGATATTGTATGCTAAGACCGATCGTTCATCGCAACAACATTACATTCATAGCGTCAAATGTTATTCATTACTTTTGTCACTCATGGTCTAAGGAATTACAATCATCGCAATCCCTCACGTTCGTTTATCGCGACTACGGTCCCCAGTTATCGATTCTGTAACCCGTAATTACATTCTTTTAATCTCGTTTAATCTTTTCATTCAACCTTCATCAAAGGTTTAATACACTTGATTAAGTGTTACATTAGTTAAACATTATGTTCTTATTTCTTTCTTGCACATCCCCAAAGATTTGAAAGCAAGAAAATCTCATTTACGGGCATTGCCTGTCTGACCACTGTATGCGCCACTTTCTTCACTAAGACTCATGATGCGGCGCGAGTTAGCAGTGCTTGACTCTCCGATGCAGGCGCTTCTGATTGCCTACCTTACAGGCATATACGCATGCATGCGCCAAGCCCTTCTTCTCGAAATTTTTTTTCTAAGTGTTAACTTCATTTTGAGACGCTTACTTTCCGATCTCATAACTTCTTCATTATAACTCGGAACGAGGTCATTCCAAAGCCATTTTCTTCATTATCCTACGTACTTTGATTACACACAGATAGAACTTCATTCTGAATCCATTAACATGCCATTCAATTGGCTTAATCTTCGCCCTTTATTCATTTTACATTATTAACGTTCTTCGTTCGTTCGTCCGTAAGTCGGTCATCCGAACTCGGAATTCGTTCGTTCTTGAGTCCACGACTCACGTTTTATACGTTCACTTACTTTCTTACGAAACCCTACACGTTCGGGTTCATTTACTAACTTTCTAATTCTCGCTCATCTTTTACGAATTTTTCGCCATAACTTCGTTATAACTCCGTTTTAATCTGTTCTTCATGAATGTTTCTACCGTTCCTAACTAAGAAATAAGTATCTAACTTATACGCAATGGTTTTAAACTTGTCCATCAACAATAATTATACTATAATGGTTTTAAATTTGTCCATCAACAACGTTTTTCGTGTTCTTCGCGCATTCTTCGTGTTCTTCGTGTTCTTCGTTCATTCTTCATTTTAATTAATATTTTGGATTACGATTTCACTTTTTCTTGGAATTTGATATTATAGAACATCATTCCTTACTTATTTAACCTACTCATTCATAAGATTCATTCGGATCGCTCAAAATCCTTACGAATCTTATACTTCCTTAAGAAATTTATAAACTAAATTTTAGTTCTTATTTCTTCATTTTCTTACAATTTCAATCATATGAAATCATTCCTAACTTTATTTACTTCTTATTCTTATTAATCTATGTTTTTGAACATAGAAACTTAAAGAAAATTTCTAAGAGAATAGGCTTCGGATTACCTTTCTCCTTTGATCTCCTTCCATCGGACAAAGTTTGCTCACGAGCCAACTTTTCCTCTTCCTTTTCTCTTCTTCCTCTCATCCGAACTCTCTCTCTCTCTCTCTCTCTCTCAAAGTGTAGGATTTTTAAGAATCCAAACAAATGAGTTTAAGCTTCCTATTTATAGATTTTCAAGGCTAGGGGCAAAATAGTCATTTCGCCCTCCCTAACCTCCTTACTATTCAAGGCTTAAGGACTAAGTTAACTTAGCCCTCAAGTTTGCTTAGCCCTTAAGTTTCGTGATTCCGTCTTTTGGGTTTCGTTCGACAGTTCAAAAACTGCGATTCTCAGAATCCAAATATTTTTGGATATTTCGTCTTTCCTTTACCGATTAAATATTACGTATTCTTCGGATTTCCGAAAAACTGAAAAACACTTTTTGGTGTGAAGCATTTTCCTTCACGTTTTCCCCTAACGTAACTAAACGAATAAAAAGTACATAACAGTACTTTTTTCGTTTTTATTTCGTCCAATTTCTGCACATTTTTTGAGAAAAACTTCTATCGACTTACTTAACTTTTCACGAGATATTATCGTCAAATCTTTCGACGGAATGTCATTTCGACATACCGAACTCTCAGAAAGGCTTAGGTTATTCAAACCCTAACCCTTAGGTTTCGTCGGATGAATAGTGTCTATTTCGTCTTTTTCCCCAGAAATATTTTGTTTTCGGAAAATTTTTATTTTCGTCTTGAATTCATATTCATTCAATCTAGCTCGTAGCCAGAATCCTCCCGATTAATAATCATTCTAGGTTATAGAACGATTAATAAACACATAGCACAGAATAATATTAATAAAAATTTATTTTATTAATAATTAATTCTTTAATCTTAAATTCGGAACAATCCAGAATCTCCGGGTTGTTACAAACCCCGACACAAAAAGGTAGAAATTCCACAATAAAATTCATACCAATATTTTAGCATAATGATATTGAAAGAAATAATATCATTTATGAAGAAAATAACATCCCTTACCTCAAAAGAATAGTACTTCTGGCTGGAATATCAGATATAACGCTGAAGGAAACTTGCACCGTATAGCAACATTCAAAGTATCAAAATACTCACAAAAATACGCTCAATAATATAGAGAGAGAAAACTTCAGTTTTTTGTGTGATTTTCAATTCTAATCTAAGCACCCTATTTATAGGAAAATGCTTAGAACACCAAATCAAAAAATTTAATAAAATAATAATATTTATTAAAAAAATTCCTACACCCACCTTAGAAATCTGAATTCAGTATTTTGCAACAACAAGTGGGGCCCACCACACACAAAACATGTTTTAAACATTTTTTTATAACAAAATTAATTCAGACCCAATATTCTGGAACTTCAATAATTCATAATAAATAGCTCTTTATCATAAAAATCCAAATCTTATGTCCATTCCATAGGAAATTCAATTCTCTACAACTTTGTAGCTTGAAGTTTTTCCAAATTCCAAACAAAAATTGACCGAAATCCACATACGGATGATTTACAGGCTATAATCAAATTTCAGTCAAAAATGGGGTCCACCGACATGTTTAACATGTTTTTATCATTTTTGTAACAAAAATACTCTTCCTACTGAATTACTCATATATCACACATTCATTGTAAAAATATCACCATTATTATATTATTATATTATCACATTATACAATTGTAATATAATAATATAGATAAAATTTCAATTTTCAATAATTGTCACTTTTCTAAAAATTCCTCCATTTATATCCCACATAAATAAATATTTTCCTTATCATATAAATCAATAATAAATTATTCACAAATAATATTACAGAATCACAATAATGACAAACCGTGTCGTTCCCGTGAAAGAGGGCTTTAGATAAGGATTTCTCCTTACTAGCGCGCAATTAGGTGACCAAACCCCTTTTCTAGACAGAACTTTTCTCAGACATTACTAATAATGTTATCTAATAATATTATTCAAATAATATAAATTATTGATCTGATAATGGAAAATATTGTGCAGTGACAATTATGGAAACAACAATAATATAAAATATCAATGTAGCAATTATTGAATCAATAAAATAAAATATTAAACAGTAATTACTGTAACAATTATTGAGTGGTGCCTTCTTACGTAAGAATCAATAATTGGTGCAATACTGTGTATCTTCTTGCAACACCAAGCATATTATCGGTGTGTTTTAACCATCTGTATTCTAAGAAATGTTAATGGTAAACAATCATGGCAATTATTTATAAAAAACTCATACTTGTTATTTTTTTCATTCAATCACTTTCCAGTTATGGGGCCCATTATTAAGATCGTGGCAAATGCATACGAATATTCCTAACAACAATAATATTTTACGACCAAACGAATATTCTCCAACAACAATGAATATTTTATAACCACTTGCTTATTTAAAATATTTGCGCATTTTACCCATAACTAGCCTCATTAATCAAATTAACCCCTTATTATTACAAACTAATAAATAGAGGAAATTCTACTTTATTCATAAAAGTTTGGGTCTTACAATAATAATAATAATAAAATAACAATAATAATAATAATAATAATAATAATAATAATAATAATAATAATACTACTACTACTACTACTACTACTACTACTACTACTAATAATAATAATAATAATAATAATAATAATAATAATAATAATAATAACAATAACAGTAATAATAATAATTTTACAACGAATTTCTAACGAATTTTGTTTCCAAATTTTGCAACTACTTATGAATTTCGTTGCAAAAAGTGAAAGCCTGACACAATCTGCAACGGAGGACAAGTTTCGTTACTAAACATACACTTTTAGCAACGACTTATAAAGTCGTTGCCTGAAAAATCATTGTTAAAGTCCCATTTTTAGTAACAAAAAACTTTCGTTGCCCACGATGACGGAAAATCAAGTGGCCGAAAATTTTGCAACGAATTTCGAACGAAATTTTTTTCCCTTCAATGAATTAGCAACGACTTATGAATTTTGTTGCAAAAAGTGAAAGCCTGACACAATCTACAACGAAGGACAAATTTCGTTGCTAAACATATACTTTTAGCAATGACTTATAAAGTTGTTGCCTGAAAAATCTTTGCTAAAGGCTCATTTTTTTGTAGTGTTTATATTATGTTTCAGACAAAGCTAAATAAATTGTGTAACGATAATCAACGGATCAGGCAAGTTTTCCTTAACTCAACTTCGAGTTATTTATTCAAATATGCTTATAGATAATCATTGTTGATTACCATGTTTATGAATTATTGAATCGTACTATATGCATATTGCATGTATTCATTAGGTATGAAAGGCTGGTCACCTTCATTACCATTTAGTTGAGATATAATTGATATGCTCATGTTCAATGTTCGTTCAGCTATGATAGTTTGTTCATGCTAGTTCATAATTATATTGTTGAATGTTAGCCAACTATTATTCAAATTCTTTCTATCCTGATATATCCTTAATTTATTGAACTTAAACTTGTTGGGAAAATTTGTTGCTCACCCTTGCTATATCATGATAAACACTTGCAGATTAGGTGAATACTTCGGATACGAGGAAAGGTTAAAGAAAAGTACAACATTGGAATTATGTGTACAGTTAGATTTATAACAGTAATGTATGATAATAATTTTGTTTGTTAGATAGAATATTGATTTAGGTATTATGTGAAGGTTCTCGACCTTGGGGTTAGTGTGTAATGTTTAATGTATAAATAATTTATGTTTATATCTTTCGCAATAATTATAGAAATAGTATATCAGATCATTGGTGATTAGGACCGGGATTTGGGGATGCTACATACTCATTGTCACATACGCAATTATTTATGTAACTTATAATTTCTTTCGCTTTACTATTTAGTTTCTATATATAATATAGTTACACTAAAGTGTTACACTACACATTCATTTTAATGTGGGTACTATATATTTCTACATACCTTGCACGCATCAATTAAATGAGCAATATAATTCTATTTATGTGAGTTACTTTACTCATTGCTATTCTAATACTCATAATAATATAATATTAATTAATTAGTTAATTCTCAATTTATTCATTCCTTAATTAAATTATTCCATTCAATTTTCCATTCTCATGTCACACAAGGCATTTCACAAATCTCAATTCTCGTACAAATTCAATTTAAATTAATTGAATTACTCATCTCACAACACATCTATGTTTATATTCAAATAAATATTCATTCTCTTATTTTATCAAAATAATATTTATTCATGAAATTCTTGGTTCTTACACGTGGTGTGGATTGAATTGTGTTGAGACGACGTTGGTGTGATGTTTAGGTTGAAAAATGATGACTTTGCCCCCACTGGGATTATCTCCGGCTTTGGCACAGATGTAGCAGTCGTTTCTCAGGGTTATCTTTGAGATTGAGCTGTTATAGATACTGTGATAACCCGAGAATTTAGATAATTTATTTAAATCTTAAATGATGAATTAAAGGTTCAATAATAGACCTAGACAGGAAATAAGTCTATGGATTTGACATTTCTGTGAAGGAATTTTAAGGATTTCAAAATTTTGTGAAGGATTTTTCTGAATTTAAAATCTTTTGGTGAAGATTATTAGGGTTAAGTATATGCGTGTATAATCTATATATACTGGGTATTGGTCTGCAGTGTTGGTTTATGTGTATAGAATTGTGGTTTAAGATCAACTATTGATCAAATAAAGTATAACTTTAGCAAATCCTAAAGTTATATTAAGAATATGATTGATAAGTTATAAAACTCTAACAAACTATTAGAAACCCTAACGATCGGTCTGGAAAGCATAATTTTAGTTTCGGGAATCCGAGTCTCCAGACTCAATTATCACCACTTCAGGCTCTTCTGCTATAGGGTTCGGTAGGATTTCTATTTGATTTACCGACTCCTCACTCACTACATGTATATCCGTATACATTTCATTTTCTCCTGACATCTACAACAAAATAATTTTAGTTTGATTAGTACACGTTAGTAGAATAATAAAAACACATATCATATATAATGCATTTTTAGGGTTAATTTCATCTTTTACTTCTTTGACTCTTCTTAAGGTTATGACTTAAAGTTTTAATTCCCCCTTAAGATTTATAACCTAATGCTCTGATACCAACCTGTGATGCCCCCAAATTCGGGTAACTTTCAACCCGACATATGGTGCTACAGTTCACACATACATTCAATTGAAATGCCTCAAAAGAACGAATATGTCTTATATATATTCCAAATAATATTACCATTCCCCAGGTTCTTAATATCCATTACATTTGTTCTTGTCATAATATCAAATAATAACAACATTCAACCTACACTATTACAAAAGCAATCTATAGGTTCGCCTTAGCCTTCCATTTATCTTTAATGTATCCTACGGTCCGTTCAGTCTTAGCTACATTCATATAGTTCAAGAAAGAGTGAGCACAACTAGCTCAGCAAGTATGACAATTCCATTTAAACAATATACTTGAAACATACAAATCGTATATCTTCAATAACTAAATAATAGTAATGAAGTACTATCGATAATTCAAAGTAGCACTTCTCTTTTCTTAAAACATTTTACAATGAACAACATTCAGTAAAACATCAATTCCGGTCCATGACCTTGAGCATTTCATACTTTCTTTGAAAAGGACAACCCAGCACTAAGTCCGTAAGTCCGGCATTACTTACGAGCACGTCTAGGTGATCATCCTATTGTACTCTATATTATACAACACTACTTTCTTTAAACTTATGAGCGTTTAAGTTGTGGCAACCTCACATGCCTGTCATTTGGCGACAAAACATTTGTTTAGCATACTCAGTCTTCATTTAAAAACTATACCAACATAGTTTGGCAAAACTTGACAGCATTGAAAATAGTTTGATAGATTATAAGAAATCCATAAAACATCTTACGTCTAGGCGAAGAAATTGGCTTCAACTTCATCATACATCAATTCATGCGTAAGAAACATGAATCATAAAGCTTGTCTATATTGAACATAGACATGGGTTAGAACACTTGCCTTTATCGTCTGATATGGTTAATATACTTTTCCTTTGAATCTTTAAGGTCTCTATAATACACAACCACATAAAATACTACATTAGGTCATGAACAAGCATATATAGTTCCTAATGTATCTTACCCTTCTTCTGAATCTAATTGGTGTTTAGATTGTTTAACATTGGTTCAAGTTTATTACATTACCTTGTTCTTATGTCACATTCAAGTGACTTGTCTTTAACCTTTAGTGTATTACTTAAGGTTTACAACATCCTAATTGATGTTACATTAAGTTCATTAAGGAAATTTAATTTAACCTAATCACTTTACTTTCTTTCTTTACTTATAAGCCTTCATTACTATCATCCTTCTAGAGCTGGCGCTGTGGTGCCACTCTTCAGTGGCTAAGGTATGGACTCGGCGTTGCGGTGCGAGTCTTAGTTCATTTGGCCACGCTGTGCGCGAAAATTCTGTAGCTCATAGACATGTTTGGCGCTGGGGTGCCACTTATTATGCCTTGGCTGGCGCCGACACTCTGCACCAGACAAACTTGACAGATTTTCTACTTTACGAACTTCTCGGACTCCTAAATTGTTTATTTTAAGTCCGAATTAGCTCGTTCAAAAGCCATTAGCTCACAAATCATATACTCTAAGTGTTCATGTAAGAATTTTACATTTTCAAATCTGTTAACTCAGAATTCACCTTTTAGTTCATTTTTAACGAAAACAATAAGCGTTCGTGAACGTTCAACGCTCAATTCTTCATTCTATGTCAGAATTTGGTCATTTTTAAGTCCACAACTCTAGAATGCCAAAAGAGAATATTCTCCATCGAAAACTAACGTTTCCGAGTTCAATATAAAAATTTGACTTCCATTCTGAAAATTTTACGATTTCGACGATTATCGTCTAAACTCGTAAATTTCGTCATAACTTCGTTACTTGAGATTTTTAAACTGTTTCAAATGGATTCATTCCGTCATAATAAACCATAATAGTTTGATTCACAATATTCCATGTCATTATGACGCAATTAGTCACTATAAATACTCTGTATACAAATAAGTATCTATTTCATTTTTGGCTTGATTTTTAACCACATAATCAAGCTATATTAATAATGAAATAATAAAACTCGTTAATTATTAATAATATGCTTATTCTTAGTACTGTAATATTACAATAACAAAAATTACATTTTTAACAGTCATAATATTGCATCATATCAACAATTACAGACTCTGTGTAAAAGAAAACAATTTTCTGGCCATTCTATTAACCGGCGCTGCGGCGCCACAGTTTATAATGGAGTTGGCGCTACGACGCGGTGTCTGCGCTACGACGCGAGGTACAGGCTAGGGACTGGCGCTGTTGCGCGATGCTGGTGTTGCGGCGCGATGCCTAGTCCAGGCAGTGGCGTTGTGGCGCGAGATCGGTGCTGCGGCTCTGACTTTGGCGCTGAGGCGTTGAATTACAGAACCGAGCATGAAGAACATAACAAAGCTAATTTTTTGACTTTTTAAGAACTGCTAGCACGTATAACTTACATAGATTACTCATAAAACATTACCCATAATATATATACTGATTTCAAAACAACTAAACCACAATCTCAGAAAATTAAATCCTTGAATGCTATGTTTTAAGCCAAAAATCCATTGTTGACATTGTTTGATAAAATTAACACTGTAACCATAATTATACACCAAATTACCTCATTCGAACTAGGTTTTCTTCATTTCTTAACATATTAACATATTCAAGGTTTAATTTATCTATTAGTTCACAATCAAATATCAATTTATGTACTCCTACAAACCATGTTCATACATATATTCACTATGAAACCATTTTCTTTCTTTTTAAATGTAAATTAGCATACAAATCAACTACAATCATATATATATATATATGCTAGTTATAATATCACAATTACAATTTCACTTAATTTATTAACAAATCATAAAGAAATTTGGATTACAGACAATTTTTGTAAAGAAATTTATACTACAGTGAAACTCAAGAACACAGAACTTTAGGAATTACATCGTAAAACAAATATACGTACATATATATTAAGGTTATAGAAAAATACCTTCAATTTCTTGAGAAATCCTTGCTCACCACAGACAATTGTTTGAAACTTAGAAATTTCTCTTAATCTCTCTCTAGTCTCTCTCTCATATTCTCTGTAACTTTTTTTCTCTTTTCTCTTAGGCTTAGACCAAATACATTATACGTAAAATAAAACACAACTCAACACACACACCCAAACGTCTAAAACCGACATTATAATAACTATACTAATAAGTTATCGGTTACCAAAGTTAATATATATTATTTATATTTTATTTATTTAATTAAAATTCAAAATCCAAAATCCAAAAGCCATAAGGCTTTGTTTGGCAAAAACTCTTTAAAAATTAAAGACTTAATATCTTTAAGCCTTGTTTGGCAAAACCAAATTAAACTCCTTTAATTTATTTTAATAACTCATTTATAGCATAGTTATTTGTCACACTTTTATTACCAAATTAAATTAAAATATTATAATAATCCATTTCATCCCTATCAACTCTCTAATTTAATCATTAAATTAAATGAGAATATAATCTCATAATAATTAATTTCCTTCACTCATTAATTATTTATTGAACAAATAAATAATTAAATCAAATCAAATTAAATAAATATTTATTCCACAATAAACAAATCAATTAAATATTTATATAATTTAATAAATATTTAAACTTATAATTTAAAATTTCGGATTGTTATAGTAGCACCTGAATCAAATACCACGTAAGCATTTATGTCGTTAATCAGAATAATACCTGCAACTATGTCCCCTGATGCAACTGCATCTTGGACCGTCGCGTTAAAGGTGCGGGCCATCGGCCTACCCAGCTGCGCTGGACCACCAATAGCTAACTTACCGCTATTAGCGCCCTTATTCCCATCTGTCCCCTTCTTCGGGCAGTTCTTTGCTATGTGGTCAGTTGACCCATATACAAATCATTCGTGGTTTTTATTCGGACTTGGAAAGTTAGACGAAATGTGCCCCTCTTGTCCACAGTTATAACATACAGCCTACCCCTTGAGACAAACTCCTAACTGAGTCTTCCCATAGGTTTTGCATGCCCTCATCCTCCTCTTTGGATCTTCTTGTTTCACTTTGGTATTCCCAGAGTTAAAACCTTTCCTCTTCTGACCTTTGCCACTTCCACTGGCTCTTTCGATCTTCACTCCCCCATCGACCTTACCCTTATTCTTCTTATCTTTATGGTACTGGCTTAAAGCCTCATTCCCACCTTCGACGATTATCGCCTTCTCTAGTATGGTCCCAAAAGAAATTCTTTGGAACACCGATATTCGGTTATAGAGCCAGGGTTTCAAGCCCTGCTCAAACCTCTTAGCCTTCCTCACTTCAGTGTCCACCTGATTTGGAGCAAATCTTGCCAGTTCATTAAAACTTGGCAGCGTATTGGGGAACCGTCATTTCCCCTTGTTTCAAATCAAGAAACCGCATTTCCATCCTCCCTTGCATACTCGTGGGAAAGTAGTTCTCGAAGAAAATCTCCTCGAACCTTACCGACATTAGGTACTCAATACCAGCCCTAGCCTGATTAGCCTCCCACCAAAAGTTGGCCTCTCCCTTCATCATATAGGTTACAAAAACAACCTTCTGACCCTTGTCGACATTTGCAATAACAAATGCCTTTTCGATTTCTTTTACCCATGTTTGGGCTTCTATGGGGTCAGTAGTTCCTTTGAACTCCGGTGGACCGACACTCTTAAAATCCTTGAAAGTAGTAGCTCGTACTACTCCAAGATTTACGGGGATATTAGCCCCATTTCTATTAAACGCTGCCGTTAACAAGTTAACGAATTCTTGCATTGGGTTTACTGGACCTCCCTTGGTTGATTAACATTAGCATCTGGATTACGTTGTCTTTTTCTCGGCGGCATTTTGCTGTTAAGATAAACAACACATCATTATTACTCTTTTTCTTATTACTTAGTTATTATTCAAGATTAAACAATAACTTCAAAATTCATTACTCAATATGTTCTGTAAAAAGGTTTATATTGATTTGTTTCTTATAGTATAATACTACATCGTTTACATTACACAACCTAAGCTAATTACATTACTATCCCGCAATTGCTTTCCAAAAATTGAGATTTACAAAAGACTAACCTTTGTTATACAAAAGAGGGTTTTACATCACTACTAGATACACAATATTTACATATCTAACTCTACTCTAGCTAATACTAGATTACATCTAATGTAAGGCATTATCAAAATCCGTGTTAGCAAGACCGGTAATAACATCACGACTGATAGCATGCCAAGTCTGCCCTGCCTCTATCGGATACCCAGCTACTTACTGCTGGAAATCCTTATGAGAACTCCTAAAAATATAGGATATCCTCCATATCTTCTGTTTCTTGGTCTTTAGCTCCTCCTTGAGCTCAAAGACCTCATGTTTCATCTCGTGGACCTTGTCCTTTGCTAAAACTCTTTCATCATCTTCCTGCTCCCACATAAACTCCACATCTGTCTTATCTTCCAAGATAGCATGAAGCTCTGCTTTTAGTTCCTTTACCTCCTGACAGTAATGGAGGTTTCTATCCAACACTGTCATAAATAATGACATCATTGACTCCCCCTGGGGTGTCGCTTCCGCAAGTGCTACCAGATTAAAGGATACTACCTCCACCTCTTCTTCCGACATGCCGTCGAACACCGACTTAAGGTCATGTTTCTCCGAGTCTCCAGACTCAATCACTACCACTTCTGGCTCTTCTGCTAATGGATTTGGTATAATCTCTATTTGATTAACCGATTCTTTACTTTCTACTTGTACATCTCTATACATTCAATTTTCTCATGACATCTACAACAAATAATAAAGTTTGATTAGTACACGTCAGTAGAATAATAAAAACATATATTATATATATAATGTATTTTTAAGGTTAATTTCATCTTTTATTTCTTTGACTTCTCTTAAGGTTATGACTTAAGGTTTTAATTCCCCCCCCCCTTAAGTTTTATAACCTAATGCTCTGATACCAACCTGTGACGCCCCCAAATCTGGGTATCTTCCAACCCAACATATGGTGCTACACTTGTTATAGTTTAAACAAACATCCAATTAAAATGCCTCAAAACAACAAATATGTCTTTATATATATATATATATATATATATATATATATATATATATATATATATATATATATATATATATATATATATATTCCAAAACAATATTACCATTCCTCGGGTTCTTTATAATCGTTACATTTGTTCTTGTCATAATATCAAATATTAACATCATTCACCTATACTATTACATAGGTAATCTACAAGTTCGCCTTAGCCTTCCCTTTATCTTTCCCGCATCCTTCGGTCCTTTTGGTCTTATCTACATTCATATGGTTCAAGCAAGAGTGAGCATAACTAGCTCAGCAAGTATGATAATTCCATTTAAACAATATGCCTGAATCATACAAATCATATATCTTCAATAACTGAACAATAGTTATGAAGTACTATAGATAATTCAAAATAGCACTTCTCTTTTCTTTAAAACGTTTTACAATGACAACATTCAGTAAAACATCAATTCCGGTCCAAGACCTTGAGCATTTCATACTTTCTTTGAAAAGGACAACCCAGCACTAAGTCCATAAGTTCGGCATTACTTAAGAGCACGTCTAGGTGATCAACTTATAGTACTCTATGTTGATCAACACTTCATTCTTTAAACGTATGTACGTTTAAGTTGTGGCAACCTCACATGCCTATCGTTTGACGATAAAACTTTTGTTTAGCATACTCAGTCTTCATTTGAAAACCATACCAAAATTATTTGGCAAAACATTGACAATACTTTGATAGATTATAAGAAATCTAAAACATCTTAAGTCTAGCCGAAAGAATTAGCTTTGACTTCATCATACATCAATTCATACGTACGAATACATGAATCACAAAACTTGTCAGCTACGGTTAATATAATTTCCCTGTTGAGTCTTTAGAGTCTCTACAATATATAACCACATAACATACCACATTAGGTCATAATCAAATATGTATGGTACTTAACATATCTTACCCTTCTTCTTAATCAAATATGTATTGTTCGTCCAACGCGAATACGATTCACGAGAATCATTTACGTATTTAATGTTTATGTTGCTCGTCTCTTAATCTCTCGTTCAACCTTTTCTCGAGGTTTTAATTGCTTTCCATTGTTATCCAACCCATGAACCCCATGTTCATTATTCTTTCTTAATGTCAAAGCTATACGGTTTGATGTATGCTAAAACCGATCGTTCATCGCAACAATGTTGCGTTCACAACATCTATACGCTTTACTTTCATTTTTAATTACCATGTCATAACATCAAAATGTTATACGTTACCCTCGTCACTCAACGTCTAAGGAATCACCATCATAGAAATCCCTCACGTTCGTTTATCACCGACTATGGTGCCCGAATATTGGTTCTGTAACCCGCATTCACATTCTTTTAATCTCGTTTAATCTTTCTGTTCAACCTTCATTAAAGATTTAATTCACTTGTTTAAGTGTTATTTTATGTGAACTACATGCTCATATTTCTTTCTTACACATCCCCTAGAAATTGAGCACTTAAAAGCTCATCACTGGCTTTTTCCCTGCAACGGCGACGTGGCGCCGGGCCCCTTCCTTTACCTCGCATTGCAGCGCCACTCTGCAGTGTCAAACTGCCAAGGCTGGCACTGCGGCACCACAATCTTCTATATATCTCGCACTGCGGTGCCACTAAGTAGTAGCTGATGACCCGGGCCTCGTGGTTGCGGTCTGTCAGCTCCCAAAGGTGTTTAAATTTGGCGGCATGCATACGAGCACAAAACCTAGAAAATTTTTCTAAGTCTTGTATCAAGTTTGAGATGTGTACTTTGAAATCTCATATCTTATTCGTTATAACTTAGAACGAGGTCGTTCCAAAGCCATTCACTTCCTTATCTTACGTAATTCGATTACCCTTAGATAGAACTTCATTCTAAATTCGTTAACATGCCATTCAATTAACTTAATCTTCACCCTTTGATCGTTTTATGTTTTTAACGCTCTTCGCTCGTTCATCCGTAATTCGATCATCCGAACTCATAATTCGTTCGTTCTTGAGTCCACGACTCACGTTTTCTACGTTATTTTACATTCTTATGAAACCCTACATGTTCGGGTTCATTTATTAAATTTCTAATTCTCGTTCGTCTCTTACAAAATTTTCTTCATTACCTCATTATAGCTCAGTTTTAATCCGTTCTTCATGAACGTTTCTTTCGTTCCTAACCAAGAAATAAGCATCTAACTTATATGTGATGGTTTTAAACTTTTCCATCAATAACAATTATCCTACGATGATTTTAAATTTGTTCATCAACAACGTATTTCACGTTCTTCATTCGTTCTTCATTTTTAATCGATATTTTGATTACGATTTTACTTTTTCTTGGAATTCAATGATATAAAACACCATTCTTTACTTATTTCACTGAATCGCTCATATGATACATTCAGATCATTCTAATTCATTATTAATCTTACACTTCTTTAAGGAATTTTTTAACCAAAACTTTAAATTCCTATTTCTTCTTTTATCAATTATTTCAACCATATGAAATCATTCCTAACATCATCTACTTCTTATTCTTATTAAGTTATGTTTTTTAACATAAAAACTCAAAGAAAAATTATACGAGACAAGGTTTTAGACTACCTTTCTCCATTAATCTCCTCCCATCGGACAAAAGTTGCTCACGAGCAAGCTTTTCCTCTTCCTTTTCCTTCTCTTTCTCCCATCCGAACTCTTTCTGTCTCTCTCTCAAAGTGTAAGATTTTTAAAATCCCAAAACAATGAATTAAGCTTCCTATTTATATAAAACCAAGGCTAGGGGTATATTTAGTCATTTTGCCCCAACCTCCTTACTATCCACACATCCTCATTCCACCTCCTTACTATTCACGAAACTTCCCTTGGAAGTTTTATGGTTCCATCTTGTGGAATTCGTCCGACAGTTTAAAAACTGTGATTCTTGAAATCCAAATATTTTTGGATATTTCGTCTTTCGTTTACCGATTAACTTTTACGCATTCTTCGGAATTTTGAAAAACTGAAAAACACTTTTCCACAATAAGCGTTTTCCTTCACATTTTCCCCTAACGTAATTAAACGAGTGAAAAGTACATAACAGTACTTTTAGTCGTTTTTATTTCGTCTGATTTCTACATATTTTTCGAGAAAAACTTTTATCGGCTTACTAAACTTTTCACGATATATTATCGCCAAATCTTTCGACGGAATGTCATTTCGACATACCAAACTCTCGAAAAGCCAGAATCCTCTCGATTAATAATCATCCTATGTTCTAGAAAGATTAATAAACACATAGCACATAATATTATTAATAAAAATTCATTTTATTAATAACTAAATTCTTTAAATCTTAAATTCTGAACAATCCGGATTATTCGGGTTGTTACATTAACCATTCCTACACTTGGGCTTGTATAATTCCTACCAAAACCTACAAGTCCAATTCATTTAGCTTAAAGCCTTATAACGTATAATCTACATATTATTCTCGTATACTAACTCATATACTTATTCAACATGTACGACATACCATCATTCATATATACTCGTATAATACCTCGTATCATACTCGTATTCATTACCTCATACAATACTTACGCATTATATGATCATCATTTACTCCTTAACACTTTACTTTCCATAATGTTCTCAAATTAAGTCCGCAGGCGAAAAACTACGTTTCCCATACGTGAATTATTATTACATAATCCATCTTCCCATGATATTTTATCGTTATGTATTTCTCGAAAGTTCAAAAATAATTATCGAGCAGAAATCAGTGAATAGTTTTTTTCGGAAAACTTTTATTTTCGTCTTGAAAATTCAAACACTTGAATTCCATCACGTAGTCAAAATACAATGACATTCCGACATATCTAGGTTATAGAACGACATTCATCTTATTAACACATAATAATAACCTATAATATAATTTTACTCATTATTTAATTAAATAAAATTATTTTACAATAAATCTGAATTTCTCGGTTGTTACATTCTTCCCCCTTATAAAGATTTTGTCCCCAGAATCTCGTCTTACATTAAACAAATAATTGAGGGTAATCCTTCCTCATCTTTTCTTCCAATTCTCACGTTGCTTCTTCGGCATCGTGGTTCTTCTATAACACCTTTACTGAAGGTATAACTTTGTTCCTCAGAACTTGCTCTTTTATATCGATAATTTGAATTGGCATCTCTTCATACGTTAAGTCCTTCTCGATATGAATAGGCTCATACTCTATTACATGCTTATAATTCGGCTTAGAAGGACGTAACACAGAGACATGAAATACATTATGTATTCATTCTAAGTCTGGAGGTAATGTTATCGTATAAGCTACTTCTCCTACCCTTTTTAACACTTCAAAAGGTCCTATAAACCTTGGACTTAATTTTCCCTTCTTTTCAAAGCGTATCTTTCCTTTCCAAGGAGATACCTTTAAAAATACATACGAGCCTACTTCAAACTCTCTATTTACTCGGTGCAAGTCCGCATATTATTTCTGTCTGTCTTATGCTGCTACGAGACGCATCTGTATCAACTTCACTACATCCGCTATCTGCTGCACCAATTCTGGCCCTAGCATTCGGCGTTCTCCCACTTCATCCCAACACAATGGTGTTCGTCACTTCCTTCTGTATAAGGCTTCGTAAGGCGGCATACCTATGCTTGCATGATAACTATTGTTATACGCAAACTCTACTAATGGTAGATGATCATCCGAACTACCCTTAAAATCCATGACACAAGATCTCAGTATATCTTTTAACGCCTAAATTGTTCTCTCGCTCTGGCCATCAGTTTGTGGATGATAAGCCGTACTCAACTTCAACTGCATCCCCATCTGTTCTTGAAGACTCCTCTAAAAGATCGATGTGAATCGTGGATCACGATCTAACACAATCAAAACTAGTACTCCGCGTCTGGAAAAAACTTCCTTAACATAAAGCTGAGCTAATTGGTCTAAGTTATACTTAACCCTTATTGGCAAAAAGTGAGCCGACTTCGTCAAGCAGTCCACTATTACCCAAAGCGCAACATACCCCTTCTGAGTAATCAGAAGTCCCACCACAAAATCTATCGTGATATGCTCCCACTTCTACTCCGGAATCTCCAATGACTGTAATAAGCCACTTGGTCGTTGATGTTCGGCCTTAACTTTTTGACAAGTCAAGCACCTACTCACATACTCGGCTATCTCTCTCTTCTTGTTTGGCCACCAAAAACTCTGTCAAAGGTCTTGATACATCTTAGTACTACCAAGATGAATCGAGTACCTCAAACTAAAAGCTTCTTGTAACACTTGCTCTTTTAATTCCGTCTCATTCGAAATCCAAATTCTTCCTTCAAATCTCAATAACCCCTCGTTATCAAGACTATACTTTAAATCTTTTTCATGTGCTAACAACTTATTCATCTGGTCAAACTCATCATTTCTGAGTTGTACCTCCTTGACTCACTCTACAATAGTAGATTGAATCTCCGTCATAAATAGTCTTTGTCCCGATTCACTCGGCAACTTCACCTCTATCTCCATACTAGCCATCTCTGTTATTAACTCAGTTTGAGCTGTTAACATAGATAACTTTTCACGACTATATATAAAGTGTATATATAAAGTCAACGAGCTTAAAAGTATTTAGAAAAAAAATCACTCAATATAAAGCACTCTAGCAGGGGTTACAAGCTGAAATGGATATAGTCTTCTCTCTTTTGTCCTTTTTTTCAAATGAGCTACCAAGAGTTCATATTTAAAGACCAGATGGTCGCAGGTCAACCCGCGGTAGACGCGGGTCAACCCGCGGTAGACGCTGGTCAGCCCGCGGATGTGACTCTCAACATAAGTGAATATATATATATATAGTTACTAGAAAGCTTAAAAATCAGAAATATCTTATAGTGGGTTGCCAAGAAGACTTCAGATAGCTTTTGATACCTGAAAACTCGGTTTCCACGGGTCTACTTGCGGCTGCCCAAGCTACCCCAGGCCATGCGGGTCTTTTCATCTCAAAGTACGTGCATTTGGGCTACACGTTGTCTACTAGAACCTCCATAACTTTCAATCCAGGCTTCCGATAAAGGAGTGTTGTACCTTTTTAGAAAGCTGTTATCGAGAGCTACACAATGACATGGGATTAGATGTTGTATGAAGCCAGGAAGATGGGTCCATGACCAGATCTCCAAGAATTCAAAGTTTATTCATTGTACTATCTTGTGCAGTTATCACTCGGGATTTGAGCTATGGTTCTTGTGGGACGCCTTGGTACATAGTGTCACGCCTTGGTACATAAATAAAGAAAGATCAAGCATGTTAGGTTGATCTTATGATGTAATAGATAGACTTGTCTGATCGTCGAGCACTGCACCAGAAATCATAGTCTGCCAGGAGAGTCAAGGAAAACTGGAGAGCTATTGAGGCAGAATCGTAGTCTGTAAGATAGTAGATCTCAGAGTTCGTAGACTTCCAGGAGAGACGAGGAAGGATCGTAGTGTGTCGAGGAGAACTTCCTCAGGGCCGTAGTCTGCTGAGGAAGTCATGTTCAGAATCGTAGAAATAGCCTGCCTACGAGCCTACCGAGTATCTGCCAAAGCTAAGTCAAGAATCGTAGACTACACTCAGAGTCGTAGAGTCTACTAATCATACCAGAGGCAGAGATCGTAGTCGAGAAAGATCAGATGAAGACAACAAGCACAACGACAGAAATCGTAGAGTGTCAAGAAATGATCGCGGAGTCGTAGTGTCTGCACAGCCAAAACTGAATCGTAGAGTGTAGAACTAAGACCTCAACAGATGTGCTCACAATGCCAAGGCAGAATCGTAGAGAAAATATGATTCTCAACGAATGAGCACTCCCAGAATATCCAAAGGAATGAAGCCTCTGGTTGGCACTACATAGATATGTCCCACCTGAACGAAACCAGAGAGCACTCAACGAATGGCATGCAAGCTAACAGAAGATCTAAGCACCAACTCAATCAGTATCAAGATTGAGTTGTGAAGCCATTCGAGATGAAGTTTTCCACAAGGAGATCAGAAGAAGACTTTTATAACTGACCAAGAAAAGTCGAAGAAGTGCAGAGTTGTCAAGCAGATGAAGACAACGATCTTGGAAGTTACGGGATCGTAGTGTTTGCCAAACAAAGAAAGAAGCCCGATGGAGTGCATACAGAGATCTTTGGACAACTTCGAAGAACAAGGCTAAAGTGATTAAGCATTGGGTCAGTCCATTGATGATAAGTGAACGGGAGATCACAAGGAGAAAGCGAGCTGGACACGCCACAAATCTTAAGTGTCTTGTTATTCAGAAGAGGCCAGAGCAAGGAATCGAGCCATCAGTATCTGAGAATAGTTAAGGCAAACAGAAGTGATGAGGCACTGCACAAAAAGAGGAAGAGGTGTTCTACCTTAAAGAATAAGTGAACACTCCTCAAGAACGTAGTGTTGTGTCTACAAGTCAACAAGACACTACGATCAAGTCCATGAAGACATGCATCAGAATCGTAGAGTTCAAATAGCTGAAGAGTGAAGCATTAGCAATGGTTCAATTTGAAGGGTAATATTCGAAAAAGAGCTCATTGAGAGCATCGATTCAAGGACAACCTCTGATCGAGAAATCAGAAGGGTAAAATAAAGTCGTTGACCTGCCCAAGATATCAAAGTGACACATCTGACAGGGTTGGCGAAATAGCAGACTACAGTGTCAGAAAGTCAGAAAAGATGTCATGTCACATCTGTAGTCTGCACCAAATAACTCGAGATCTGCCAAGAAATTTGAATAGCTTTTAATGGCTGCTTTCCAACGGGAAGATTGGGAAGCAATATAAATTAACAGAGCTTCAAAGATCAAGAGTTGCTGATGATTGTGTAGTTGCAGAATTGTTGAGTTGGTGAATGCTATTGTTGACTCTACGAGTTCCACCAAAGATCAATAGAACAAGTCTCAATGACAGTGAGACTATCAAGGTGGAAGTGAAGCAGCTTTGAAGAAAGAATCAAATAGATCGAAGCTTCACTCAACAAAGATGAGAATGTCACTAAAGATGGCAGCCAAGCTGAGAGCCGAGAAGGCCAAGAAGATAGCATTCAGGAAAGTGGCTAACTACAAAGAAGATCAAGAGAGCCACTCTAAGAATCACCATAAGCCGAAAGCTGAAAAATGATCAAGTGCAGAACCATGTCTGCAAAGTATTCAAGAAGGGTTCAGGGATTGCTAAGTGTCAAACAAAGTCTACTAATAGCACAGAGACTTAGCAAACCCAGATGGTGATGGTGTACAGCTGATACCAGATGAAGATGAGCAGAAAAGAGTAAAGATCAGTTGCACCAAAGAAGATGTGGTCCGGACTAAAAGCTGAAAGCAAAGAGGATCACACTAAGCTGCTACGTACAAAATATGTTCAGAACCTAATGACATCTTAGCAGCTCAGCACCAACAACAACAATAACTACAACAACAAGATGCTAGGGCCTGAGGGGTCCTTGTCCGGATGGACTAAATGAAGTTCCAAACCTGCTGGGCTTGAAGAGTTCCTAGGGAACTAGAGAAGTTCCAAGGCTACTGGCCTTGAAGAGTTCTTAGTGAACTGAAGTCCCAAGGCTGCTGGCCTTGAAGGAATCTTAGTGATTCATGGTGTTGCCCTTCCTTAGTGGAAATCTTTCTAGTTGAAAGCAGAAGAGTGGATTAGGAGCTTGAGTCTCTGAACCACTTAAAACCCCTTGTGTCTTTTACTTTATGTCATTTACATTATGTACATTAACTTCTATAACTTCTACGTATGTTTTAACTGCTTACTACTGAAGTAACTCTACGAACAATGTATGTGTGATTATGAATATATCAATGAAGGGGATCTTTTACTTATTCCGCTGTGCTTGAAAAGATTCTTAAGTTTGTCATAAGCTACTTAATGAGCAATACAACTTAATAGAGTAAAAGTATTTTGAAATTCTAAGGATCTATTCAACCCCCCCCCCCCTTCTAGATCTATATTGTGCCTATTGAGAACTAACAATTGGTATCAGAGCAGGTTCTCATGCTACATTCAAAAGCTAATCATTTTGAGTCTGATCCTAGGCACAAACATTGTTCTAAACTTAGTTTAGTAGTAAGTCACTGGTTATATGCAGATGAGCTCACACGTTGGAAATATTGTGTACAGGTAAATGTGCATATACACCTGAAGCTGCTAAGATTGGTCCATGTCTTTGATTATCATATCAACAAGACCAATCCTTGCTCGATGTCAATCTTGTTGTCTAAAGACCAGGCTAAAAAGCTCAAGAGATGTCAACAGAAAAGATTCAAACATCCACCAGCCTGAAAAGTTGAAAAGGCCATACATGCTAAGTAATGCTTATCCAGAGAAGAAAGAAGAACTTCTCAATCACATGCTTGGTCAAACTGCAGCTGGATGTAAATATTATGAACTCAAGGATGTCAAAGAATTAGAGATGCTGACACTCTCTTATCTTGTATCTTCAAGACCACGACTGATTGACTGAAGATCAACTGGAGCAACTGGCTATCAGAAGCAAATGAGAGAACATGCACATCAATGCCTAAACTCAGTTTATCTAAGATAAATGACTGTTAAGAAATCAACAGTAAAAAGGTATGGTTCCTCGTTAACATAGATATGAACATCATATTTGTACCTTACTCATGAACTATAACAATTTTCCTTCAAATATTCATAATCTATCTAAAAAGGTAAAGAAAGAAAGTACACTAATGATAGAAACTCAAATGTATATAAACTTTTTCTCCATCCAAGTTTTAGGTTGAAGATGATAACTTGAAAGAGATCTGAATTGGTTTTAAGAGCCTCACAGGTCGATTGAATGTGAAGAAATCCTTGCTGATGGGTTAATGTGCTTTGTACATCCTATGGTTAAGTGTTTAATGACACAAGAGCATGATCAGATCTATAAGAGAATCTTGAAGATTCATAGAAACTGATCACCTCCATGAATCAACCAGATGCTAATAAATAAATAAAAGTCGATTCTCACTCTGTGAACATTTAAACCGTGTGATCATAACTTAGCATATGATGAAACCATCAAGAAAAGAGTGTTTTATTAAAATGATGATTTCTCTCAAGACTCACCACTATGCATCTCAAAATGTATTATATAAATGAAGTACATGCATGAATACGAATGATGGTGGTCAATATGATGTTTATCAAATATATGAGGAGCAGGGGTTTAGTAAACTAACCTAAAGAGGACCCATTTAATCATGGGTACCAAAATAGAAATTTATAACCTGCAGGTACCTGGTCCATCTAACCACACTAAGGAATGTTGAAGCAGAAGACTTCAGTCAAGAAAATTCAACCAGCAGAAGGCTTAAGACTGTTCAGAAATGATTATCATAAAACTCCTATTTATCAAAGCCTGTCCTAGAAGACCTGCTAAGCTAATCTGAATGAAGCTCACATTGTTGCTGATTCTTATAAGGAAGCATGTGACGCCCCCAAATCCGGGTACTTGAAACCCGAACTCAGTGCTTCACGATACCATTTCTATAAGCTGAATAATACAATAGTAATATTACATTCAAACTTAATTTACATACATCAAAGTTTACTTCCCAGGTCCGAGACCTTCAAATACATTCCTTACAATACTTGAATAGATACCAATGCAACTATAACCATTAACTCATAATACACACTTATTCGATCAGCTTTCCTTTTCCTTTGTTCGTGCCTGAGCCTTTAGGTTGCTCATACATAACTGAAAACATTTAATTTAAGCAAGGATGAGCATTTGAGTGCCTAGCAAGTAATAGCAATTATATATATAAGCTGAAAGAATATAAGTATTCTCTTTCCATAACACTTCTACAACGAATCGAAAGTTGTGAAGTAATCATCTTGATAAAAATTCACATAACAATTCTCTTTCAATTTCTTGAAATTAGGCTCCACCCATGAATAGGGTTTAAGAAACATACTATGAACATTATTTTTCATTTTCGAAAAGGTTTAGCAGAAATTCATCCGCAAACCGTCATAACTTACTGAGCACGGAGGGTGATCATTTCATTGTACCTGTGATTGATCAATACTACATAACTTGAACGAAATTCATCGCTTCACTCTATCGCCTTGAAATGCAAAAAATCTTCCCATATAGGGATGCTCATACATGCCACGGTTCCAAACCAGAAGGTTTTAATCTTGCTCAACAATAATATGTAATTCAACATATATATATATATATATATATATATATATATATATATATATATATATCTGTAGTAATCGACAAAGGTGTATCAACATGTGAATAAATGCTATGATTATCCAAGTGGGGACACTTGTATAACCATTTAGAAATCAACTTAACAGAATATATATCCGAGCTAACATGTTGATAATCAAAGCGCATATAACTGTATGACAGAATAGAATAATTTTGAAACTTCTTACTCATGTCCATTGCATAAAGGAAATGCAAAGGTAGGATACTCACCTCGACGGTCGATTACAAATCTCAACTTAGGTTTTATCTCTTTATCACAACCTATCAATAAGTAGATCATTAGTTCGATTAGAACAATATATCATAACACATAGTAATCTTTATTATTACGGTTAAAGACATAGTCTAATCACGTCATCACATAATCGCAGTGATCATACTTTTAGTTCATAATCTATACTTTTATACATTTTCAAATATCTCATCCATGCTCTTACGTGAAGCCTTTTCTTTTATTATATAGATTCGACATTTGTTGCTGCATCTCTAAGCTGACTTTATCGGGTAATTATTGAGTCTAAGACTCTTATTCTATACCTCAACATCTGTAAATATCAGACATTTTACTTTTAATCATTTTCGAATTTTCCAGAAATTGAAAAATTTTAAATAATTCAAATCTGTCACTACCGGGCCTATCGTGACATAACTGTTACCATAGGTGTTTTTCAAAACTTCATAACTTCATAATCGGTTCTCAAGTCAGCTAGTTTGACCGGATATAACTTTCAAACATCGGAATCATAATTAAATGATTTAAACATTAAATAATTCCATTATCATTAATAATTAATTTATATTAAACTATTAATGAAACCATTGCCAAAATATAAAAGTTATTTATAATAACTCAAACTATTTTAAAACATTTATTTTACCTTAAATGATTTTTAAAACAATTAAAATCATTTTAAATAATCACCATTAATATATAAATATTAATGTACTATTCATCCAAATATTAAAAGTCATTAATTATAACGTAAAATATTTTTAAATCCTTAATATCCTCTTTAAATAATTTTTAAATAAATAAAACCATTTTTAAACTATTTATTTAATAATAATTATTAAATAAACTAAATGTCATTAATATTATCTTAATATCATTAATGTTAAGTTATTAATGAAATTATCTTTTAAATATTAAAAGTTATATTTTATAACTTCAAATATTTTTAAATACCTTAATTTCATTTAAAATGATTTTTATAATATTAAAATCATTTTTAAACTAAATTATTTAATATAATCATTAAATAACTTTAATATCATTAATATATAATTAATTAATGAAATTCATCACAAAATATTAAAAGTCATGGAAAATAACTTAAAATATTTTCTTATACCATAAAATAATTTTTCATGATTTTTCATGAATTAAAACTATTTTTAAATCATTTATTTAATATTATAATTAAATAAATAAATACCTTTTATATTCCAAAAATACTAAATATTTTTGAAATATACTCAAAATAGTTAAAAACTATTTTTCAGACTTTAAAATAATTTTTTATAATTTATTTGGTATTTTTAATAATTAAAAACTAATTTTTTCTAATTTTTAAATTAATTTCCGAAAAATAAAAATAATAACCGTCGCTAAAGGCCCCTATAGCGACAGAACCGTCGCTATAGGTGTTGTTTGAGCCTTGAGATCTTCATGTCGAAGGCACAAGGTTACTAGTTTGAATTGAGAGATTTAATCCATGATCTAAATGTTTTACGGGCTTGTAAAAACTTTAATGTTGTAGTACTAATGTAATACTACAACTATACACTAATTTCATAACCAAACAACAACAAATCAGTGAGATCTAATTGCGATGAAAACCTTGTCGACGTGTTCTTCAGTGTTTTCGGGTTGCTTGAAACTTCCGTCAATCACTTGGTCAACGACCTTAGTGGTCTTATTCTAGTCGATCGGTATATGTTATAGGTGTTTTATACGTCGGGCTGTGTAGTCCAACTTACAGAGAACATGATTAAATCAAGATTCAAGTCTAAACATTAACAATACCAAAGATATAAATCATCAAACTCTCTGTCAAAGTTTGCATATCAATTCTGGGTTTTCCAGAATTTTAAAACAGATCGTGTAGGGTACTTTGGATCTTTATATCTTTCATTTTGAGTTTGATCTAAGTGATATATTGATTATAAGTTGTAGATAACATGTAATACTACAACTCTATTGCATAAAAATCATATAACAACAACAGATCTAACAGAAAGAGGTGGCCAAACGTGACCTCAACAATCGATTCTTGAATATTTCGGAAAACCCGAGAAAGTTCTTGAGCGATTCGATCGATGGTGGTTTGACCATCAATAACTTCTAATCTACAATGACTATGACCATGATTCCTTTTGTAGAATAAAGACAACATGACGGACTACACATAACAAGCTTTAAACATCAAAACACTTAACAGGATGAGATCTACGACCTCGACATTTGTTGTCGTAACATAAAAATGAAATTTTCAGATTTTGAAGATCTTCAAACCAAAGCTTACGAATGTTATGGAATCAACATCTAGCAACCCGGATCATCCTTAGACACTATAATCAACATGTTTTAACATTTAAACATAACATCTAACACCAAAAGTTTGAGAAAAATCAAGCTAGAGTTTATACCTTTTCTAAGCTTTGATTACGATTTTGCCTCTTGATTTGTTATTGGTGTGAATGGGGCTTGATTATAGAATCGATATGGTAAGGAAATTTCGTGAGTTTAAGCTTGAGAGAATGAAGCTAAGTGCTTGTGAATAAATAGGCCAAAATGGTACATTTTCTCTCTTGGATCCATAAAATAATGTATGAAATGATTGTAATGGTGATTGATGGTAATACTATGACCCATAGGTGATTTCTAGATGGAATGGCCGGATTTTGTGGACATGTGGTAGCAATAAAGCATAATTAATGAAAATAATGCATTTCCCCTCTCTTTAATCTATATAAAAAATATAATAGATACATTGGATGCTACACTTGGATAATTCCATTGTTTGCTAGCTGATAACATGGTAGGGTAAGCATGTTGGGCATTTTGTTACAAGATTCCATCAACAATGTAAGTAATAATACACTAAATAACCAAAAAGGGCATTTTGGTTATTTCACATATAATTTCAAGGGCATTTTTGTACAAGGCAATTAAATGTAATATTTAACCATTAGATTATAATTCTTACCATTTACCAACTAATTTCTATCCTTTGGTAAATTAAAACATTTATACAATAACATCGTAATTAAACCCGATAATTTTAAATTAGGGTTTTCTATAGAAAATTAGGGTTTTCTAATTAGGGTTTCTTAACGTCATCAATTAGGGTTTCTAATTGACCATTAGGGTTCTCTAATTATCTCGTATGTTACTAACACTGGTCATTACAATCTCTAACTTCAACCGATTAAGGTTATAATAATTAGGTTTGTCCTAATTATCGGTAGTAAAAAATAGTAATTAGGGTTTTCTTTCTAATTACCGACATTCGTGTAATACTACGGTAACTTCATATATACGAGCCGCTACTCGGTCATTTCTCATAATCGAGTTTAGGGTTTCACTGAAGACAAAGATTGTCTTTATGACCTAATCAACCGTCATTGCTCAATAATATATATGTCGCATATACACAAAGACATAATTATTGATCAGTAAAATCATTATAACAATAATATAATATTATTATTCTCATCTCTTGATCACAATCCCAATTCGTGGTTTGGATCTCATATATCGACTTCTCTTTCGCATATCAAGTTAAAATACTTGATTTAAATATTCGAACAATTCATATAATAAAATATATATTATATAAGTTCTAATTATCACTTCATATATTATTTCTAATCATGTTATCATGGAAAATAATTAATAAAAACATTTCTGCTTACAGAAATTAATTACCATAAAAATATAATTTGTAGTAATTAATGATTCCAAAATTATTTCTAATTTTTCAAGTAATAAATATATTTGTATCTATCGTTCACTTATTCTCGTCATTAAATAAAAAAAAATTTATACGCAAAATTTCTTATTTATTTTATATATAGGAAATCTCGGGTTATTACAAAGAAAGTCATTCATCCAAAGATGTAAAAGGGTCCTAGACGCTCAATCATTCAAAGCAGGTCATAAGAGAAAACTCCTCACGGAAGCTCACCGCAGAAGATCTTCGAGGATCAAATATGAGGAACTCATTACGGGAGCAGAACTCCACAAGTACAAACTGTAAAAGAAGACTACGTTCGTAGTACTGTCAAAGGATCATAGAATGATCAACCTTGAAGATGTCCACTTCTACGATATAAGAAGATTTGGTGATTCCAATCAGAAGGAGATATGCAAGTCTGTCTTCTGATACACATAAAGAAAAGGGAATCACATCTATCTGAGAAGACAGTATCAGCCATGAAGAGCAGTGATATGTTAAGAAACAATAATACTGAGATATACTATGAAGCAGTGTACCAGTTATAGAGTCCCAAAACTTTGTAGCTGATGAACTAAATAAAGATCCATAGTCAGTAACAACATTTCAAAATGTACTACTGATAACCTTTCAGCCACCCAACTCAAAACCATGGAGAGCCTACGATCAAACATCTGATCGTAGTGAAATAGCAGAAGGACACCACGATTACAGCAAATGAAATTGTCTGAATTTGATAAAGGACCTCACCAACAAAAAAGGTCAAATGAGATATCAGTGCAAATCACTTTTAAAGTATTTCATCTGGAAAGCGCCTCAGGGACAAACCAGACCATTAGCTCACTCTAAGAGGTTGGCCCTTCCTGAGCTACCTTGACCCAGAAGGAATGCTTAGTAAAGTTCATCTCAAGGACCAAGTCAGTCAACGATTATAGAAAAGATTTTTAAGAGAACTCAACGATCGTGATGCAATCTTCACGATCGTAGTGAAAACTCTACAATCGCAGAAGCAGACTCGACGATCGCAGACTTACCAAAAGACACTCTAGCTCATGAAGAGCTTGGAAGAACGAGACAATTGCTCTACCATTCTGAAGTATAAGGAGATTAGTTCAAATACAATTTGGAAAGACATCTTGCAAACGCACATCAGAACTTAAGTACCCAAACTGGCTTGGGGTACATCAGTGGTTGAGCTATGCAGGTTCAACATGAGGAGAAATGCCAAAATCATCCACTGCAACATCGTTCACAGAATTGATCGTCGAGTCAACAAAGGAAAACGTAGAGTCAATAGCTGTCCTATCATGCTACTCTACGAACTCAAGAGGTCAAAGGTCAATCTACGTCAATCAAACGTCCACTCTTCTAAAAGAGACAAACTAACCGACAAGTTCTTTGGGTAGTTCTGACTCGATTCATTGGGCATCGTACAACCAATGACTGAGTGACACATGACAGCATATGCAAAGTCAGAAGGAACCTCCATAAAGATAGATTCAAATCTGCAAACAGTTATCAGAACCCCTTTAACCTCTCTCTCCCTCCCATTTTCAAACCCTAGACTTCTCTTCTAAGCCAAACCACCAAAATTTCCAGAGTCCAAATCACAATCAGCCATACTCCATAAATCTCCCTGAATCAATATCCACATTCCTCAAATCATTCAAATGGCAGAATGGCGAGTAATCACCGGCATTCAGCTAGGAACCAAGACGTTCGAAAAATCAAAAAAGAAGTTCAGGGATATTCTTGAACTTGTGAAGAAGGCCGGGTTCTCAGAATGTCTTGAGGAAAACACACGAATATATGGTGATCTGGTCAAGGAGTTTCATTTAAACGCAACTGTAAATTCTGGAATCCTCTCCACCAAGGTTAAGGGTCAGATTCTGAAGCTAAACTCTTCTGACATCAATCAATGCTTAGGCCTTCATGACCGAAATCTGAAAATCTTGGAAGAGATCGACACATAGAAAGCTAAAAAGATTATGCAGTACAGAAGAAACCCTAGTCTGAAGGACATGAAGAAAAAGGAGTTTCCTGAAGAATTTGAGTTCCTTGCTGAAATCGTGGGGAAATGTATCTTATGCAAAGACACTGCACATGATACTGTGATTGACCAACAGCTAAAGATCATGTCTGCCATAGTCTTAAAGGAACACATCAACTTTGGAGATGTCCTGCTCGAACATATGTCTAAGTGGTTGGATAAGGAAGAAAAGAAAAGATTAACTGAAAAACCACTCACAAAGGTTTTTCATGGGAGATTCTTAAGTATCATCCTGAAGAAAAAGTTGAAGAATAAAATTAAGGATGATGATGGTGAAATCCTTAATGTTCACAAGGTAATGTCTCCACAACTGTTCATAAATTGGAAGAAAAACCCAAAGGAGAACAAGAGGTTGACAACCGGGAACAGTAACAAAGCCTCTGCAAAGAAGAGGAAGGCAAAAGAGGTAGAAAATTTTGAATCTAATGATTCTGTACCGACAGCAACAACACCAACCAGGAAGAAATCCAAGAGCATAAGTAAAGGTGAGGCCCCTCCAAGAAGTCTATCCATAGAAGATAAGGTTGAGGATGAAAAGGACTCAACTGTAAAGACCACCAAGATAAGAAGTAACAGATTAATTCAAAGGCCATTCAGCAAGAAAGCTAAGATGATAAACAGTCCAATTTCAACTCACCATGAAGGTATGTCGAATGAAAAAAAGGACGTAGAACCAGAAGAAGAAAAGGCTGAGCCCCCAAATGCCAAATCTAGCAATGAAGGTGAAGCTGGATTAAAGGAAGAAAATACAGTATCTGCTGATGAAGAAGAATGCACAGGCCCCCAGAGCATTCACTCTGCTGATAAAGACAAGATACAAGTTGACCAAACTGTATCTCCAAATGCAAATGCTCCAACCAACCCAGATGATGGATCAAATGATGCTGACTCTAAAGAAGAAGGAAATGCCCCCACCAATGATAGAAATCAAGAAAGTTCGTATGCTGACTCAAAGACCTTAGAGTCTGAAGAAGAGGAAGTATCTGATTCACCTATAAATGAACCACCAAGTAGAAGGAGGAGTCACAGATTGATAGCTCACTTTGCCTCAAAGAAGAGAAATGATCAATCTACTGAAATCATTGAACTGAGTGATGGTGAATCCGCATCAGGGGAAGAGAATGCTGAAAATAAGACCAGCTTTAAAGGAGATGATTCCAAGGAAGACATTGCTGAAGAGGATCCTGAAAATGAATTTCAGCAAGAAGAATCTATTGATAAATCTGATGAAAGGAATCAACAAAACTTAAGCTCAAAAAGGGAAGAGATAGAGAAAGATTCCAACTCTGCACATCAGGAATCTGAGGAACTAGAATACTATCCTATTCTCTCTCCGACCAAAATTAGCAGAAGAATTGTAGTGGAAGTCTTTGATGAGCCACCAACAGAACCACCTGCAAGATGGATAAATCAAGGAAATGAACAACTTTGAGTTGTAAGGATGACTACAGATGAAGTGCTTCATAACTGGAAAAATATGGAGTTAGACTGCACAACTATACTGTACAACTCCAAAGACCTTTTGATGAAGTGGTTCTTCCCATGGATGCCATGGTTAAAGGCACACACTAAGAGAGATGAAAGTTACTTCAGCTGGTGCTACTCTCAGTTTCCAAATTTGGAACTGATATCACAAAACTTCCCCAGGGTTAAGAAGTTTGCAACCATGATGATCAACGACAAGCCCTACTACAAGATCTACCGATATGCTGAAAATCATTATATTCCTTATGATCGTAGAGTGGACTCTGATGGAAAAAGAAATTTGGCCAAGACACTGATGGTAGAGTCTGTTCACTCTACCACTGATAATGATCGTAGAGTCTGTTCACTCTACCACTGATAATGATCACTCTTCCTTAATTTATGGAAGCGATATTCTAAGTATTTGTTTTAAATGTGTCAGGAATAAACATATGAATGATATTCCTATTTATATATGATTTGATTATGAAATATATATGAATGAATATGCAAGTATGCTTGCATTAAGAAAAACTGTAAAGTCCTTTGATAGATAATAGAAACATATGTACAAGGACTTAGAGTGAATTGATCAAATGTGTTAGGTTGATCCTACATAAGCAAAACAACTTTGTAAAGTCCTTAAAAAGAAATGATGTACAAGGACTATAAATAAAGAAAGATCAAGCATGTTAGGTTGATCTTATGATGTAATAGATAGACTTGTCTGATCGTCGAAAGCTTCGCACTGTAAATCATAGTATCCGCCAGAGAGTCAAGGAAAACTGGAGAGCTATTGAGGCAGAATCGTAGTCTGCAAGATAGTAGATCTCAGAGTTCGTAGACTTCCAGGAGAGACGAGGAAGGATCGTAGTGTGTCGAGGAGAACTTCCTCAGGGCCGTAGTCTGCTGAGGAAGTCATGTTCAAAATCGTAGAGACAGCCTGCCTACGAGCCTACCGAGTATCTGCCAAAGCTAAGTCAAGAATCATAGACTACACTCAGAGTCGTAGAGTTTACTAATCATACCAGAGGCAGAGATCGTAGTCGAGCAAGATTAGATGAAGAAAACAAGCACAACGACAGAAATCGTAGAGTGTCAAGATATGATCTCGGAGTCGTAGTGTCTGCACAGCCAAAGCTGAATCGTAGAGTGCAGAACTAAGACCTCAACAGATGTGCTCACAATGCCAAGGCAGAATCGTAGAGCAAATACGATTCTCAACGAATGAGCACTCCCAGAATATCCAAAGGAATGAAGCCTCTGGTTGGCACTACATAGATATGTCCCACCTGAAGGAAACCAGAGAGCACTCAACGAATGGCATGCAAGCTAACAGAAGATCTAAGCACCAACTCAATCAGCATCAAGATTGAGTTGTGAAGCCATTCGAGATGAAGTCTTCAACAAGGAGATCAGAAGAAGACTTTTGTAACTGACCAATAAAAGTCAGCAAGTGCAGTAGTTGTTAAGCAGACAGAAGATAACGATCTTGGAAGTTACCAAGATCGTAGTGTTTTCCAAACAAAGAAAGAACTGATGGAGTACATACAGAGATACTGGATAGCTTCTGAAGAACAAGGCTAAAGTGATTAAGCATTGGGTCAATCCATTGATGATAAATGAACGGGAGATCACAAGGAGAAAGCGAACTGGACACGCCACAAATCTGAAGTGTCTTGTTATTCAGAAGAGGCCAGAGGAAGGAATTGAGCCATCAGTATCTGAGAACAGTCGAGGCAAACAGAACTGATGAGGCACTGCACAAAAAGAGGAAGAGGTGTTCTACCCTAAAGAACAAGTGAACACTCCTCAAAAACGTAGTGTTGTGTCTACAAGTCAACAAGACACTACGATTAAGTCCATGAAGACATGCATCAGAATCGTAGAGTTCGAATAGCTGAAGATTGAAGCATTGGCAATGGTTTAATTTGAAGGGTTATATTCGAAAAAGAGCTCATTGAGAGCATCGATGCAAGGATAACCCCTGATCGAGAAATCAGAAGGGTGAAATAAAGTCGTTGACCTGCCCAAGATATCAAAGTGATATATCTAACAGGGTTGGTGAAACAGCAGACTGCAGTGTCAGAAAGTCAGAAAAAGATGTCATGTCACATCTGTAGTCTGCACCAAATAACTCGAGATCTGCGAAGAAATTTGAATAGCTTTCAACGACTACTTTCCAACGGGAAGATTTGGAAGCAGTATAAATCAACAGAGCTTCAAAGATCAAGAATTGCTGATGATTGTGTAGTTACAGAATCGTTGAGTTGGTGAATGCTATTGTTGACTCTACGAGTTCCATCAAAAATCAATAGAATAAGTCTCAGTGACAGTGAGACTATCAAGGTGGAAGTGAAGCAGCTTTGAAGAAGGAATCAAACAGATCGAAGCGTCACTCAACAAAGATGAGAATGCCACTGAAGATGGCAGCCAAGTTGAGAGCCGAGAAGGCCAAGAAGATAGCATTCAGGAAAGTGGCTAAGTACAAACAAGATCAAGAGAGCCACTCTACGAATCACCATGAATTGAAAGCTGAAAATGAACAAGTGCAGAACCATGTCTGCAAAGTATTCAAGAAGGGTTCAGGGATTGCTAAGTGTCAGACAAAGTCTACTAAAAGCACAGAGACTTAGCAAACCCAGATGGTGATGGTGCACAGATGATACCAAATGAAGATGAGCAGAAAAGAGTGAAGATCAGCTGCACCAAAGAAGATGTGGTCCAGACTCGAAGCTGAAAGCAAAGAGGATCACACTAAGCTGCTAAGTACAAAAGATGTTCAGAGCCTAATGACATCTTAGCTGCTCAGCACCAATAACAACAACAACTATAATAATAAGAAGCCAGGGCCTGAGGTGTCCTTGTCCGGAGGGACTAAATGAAGTTCCAAGCCTGCTGGGCTTAAAGATTTCCTAGGGAACTAGAGAAGTTCCAAGGCTACTGGCCTTGAAGAGTTCTTAGTGAACTAAAGTCCCAAGGCTGCTGGCCTTAAAGGAATCTTAGTGATTTAGGTTGCTGCCCTTCATTAGTGGAAATCCTACTAGTTGAAAGTAGAAGAGTGGATTAGGAGCTTGAGTCTCTAAACCACTTAAAACCCCTTGTGTCTTTTACTTTATGTCATTTACATTATGTACATTTACTGCTATAACTGCTATGTATGTTTTAACTACTTACTACTAAAGTAACTCTACGAACAATGTATGTGTGATTATGAATATATCAATGAAGGGATCTTTTACTTATTCCGTTGTGCTTTGAAAAGATTCTTAAGTTTGTCATGAGCTACTTAATGAGCAATACAACTTAATAGAGTAAAAGTATTTTGAAATTCTAAGGATCTATTCAACCCCCCCCCCCCCTTTAGATCTATATTGTGCCTACTAAGAACTAACAAAATGGTTTTTCAAAAATCGATAAGATAGGATGGTTGGGGTTTCTTGGGAAACATAAGTGTGTAGGGGTGTATATACATGCATCCATTCCTTTTATTTAACTCTCTATCTCTTTCTCCATTCTCTTCACTTCTCATACTTTTTGTTATCTGACTTTCTTTCTCTTTCACTTTATACTCATCTTCTCTATCCTTATTGTCAAACCTCAAACACCATGAGAACCCGAACACATAAGCGTTCGATGATCGATTCTGACCACAATCAGACATCGGTACCTCCTCAATCGTCTGTCGGACCTTTGCGCAAATAAAGAAAAATAAAAAAGGTTGTGTCTGTGGAAACTGAGTCTTTGGACTCTTCATCTTTTGACGAATCAAACTTCAGTCCATCCTTGCTGAAATCACCAAGACCATCTCGACGATGGAAGTCAACGATCCCATCGTGTAAGCCTGAGTTTACTCCACCATCGAAATCGGTAAACCCTATCCTCACCTCTGATCTTCCTAAAAATTTCTTTCGTAATAATGCTTATGAGGTACGGTTTAAGACTGTTGTTTTCCCAAAATAATTTGTTTATGAAAAATCTGTTGATCAAATCTGCTATCAGACGTCTCCTCTGAAAAATTTGTTTGAATCATGTGGTATTTCTTCCATGATTTTTCCTCCCTTAGTTGCATATCCTAGACTAGTTCAGCAGTTTTATACTAATATGGAGTGTCATAGGGATTTCTACACAACTTTTGTTAAAAGGAAAATCACTATATTTTACTGTCATGGATTTTGGTAGCATTCTAAACATTCCATTCACGGGTGTCTGTCCATTTACTCGAAAAGGGGTTGTCCATTTTCCTTTTACTCCTTTGGAACAATTACAAATTGTCATGAACAATCCTCTGATTAATGATGTTTTTACCCCCAAAATAGTGGATGTTTCTCCTCTTGCATGTGTAATTCATCATCTGGTTAGGTATAATCTTTTGCTCCGCTTAGGTGGAGGTGCAGATTTTACCTATCAGGATTTGATAATAGTTGCTATGATTTTGAAAGGTGTGTCTTTTAATCTGTCTCAAATGTTGCTACATCAAATGATGAGTTGTTTGCAAAAAACAAAAACGTGTCTGCCTTATTGTGATAGTCTCACCACTATTTTTAATCATTTTAAAATTTCCTTTAAAAATGAAATTTTTGTTGTTGTGACTGATTACATCAGCGTTGGTACTTTAAAAATGTCTCGTATTGCTTTAAGCGATGGTCAGTTTGTTCGTATCACTTTTGATAATTTTGTCCCTCCCATATCAATTCCATCTTCCCCTGTTCTGTAACCTACTCAGTCTCCTTCTGAGATTGTTGACATGTTGAAAGTCATTATTGGTAATAAAGAAAAAATGCAACTTCAGATGTCTGGTCTCAACAATTGTATGTCTATGTTGGAGAAAGGCAAGCTGTCTTTTGGTGCACCTGAGATTAATAAACTTTATCAAAATATTGAGGATGAGTTTATTGACTTACAAGCAGGGTTTGAATTGAAAACCACTGCTTTGGCAGAGGTCATGCAATGAAGACTCAACTGAAATGCTTGTCAATTGAGTCAGGAGATCAAATTTGTTAACAATCAGGTTGGCGAGTTGGCTGAGTTCATGGCTATGCGTTTCAACGACGTAGACTCTAAGTTACATATGCAGCGTAAGCACTCTACTGTTACGGAATGGGTTCATTGTAACTGTCTAGATGAGTATATTGGTGATATCTTTGGCGTGTCGTTACCACCTACAACTTTCATTCCCCGTCCTCCTCAATTTGCTGCTTATCTTACCCTTGCTAAAAGGATTCACCGTGCCAATCATCATCCTTACTTCACCCAAAGGGCTGCTCAGCGTGCCACAGTGGTAGATGTTGACTAATAGCATTATTTCCCTTTTTGTTTGATGACAAAGGGGGAGAAGTACTTGTTTTAGGGTTTTAGTAGACTGAAAAGACTTATTATGTTGGTTTTTGGTTCTTCACAAGACTTATTTATTATTTTAGGATTTTAAGAATGGTTTAAAACTGATATATCTGATATGTTAGTAGTTAATATTTGATATTTGATGAACAAACATAAATGTAGGTAGTAGGTTGTTTAAAATTTTAGGATACACTAAAAATCAGATTTAAGCTATTATGTTGAGATTCCTGAAATGATTATATTGAATTACATGGATTTAGGGGGATCTAGTTATATTGTATACATGGTTTTAGGGGGAGCTAATGGGAATTAAAATTTTTGGTTGTCATCATCAAAAAGGGGGAGAATGTTGACTTAGTCATATTCCATTCCTTGAGTTTTGACGATGAACTGTTCATATACTAAATTGTTTCATGGCATTTCAGGTATATGATGATAAAGAACATTGGTGGGATTTTCAAGTGGTTGAAGAAGTTTTTTTTTACTCGGAAAACCAAGTGTGAGGTCAATTGTATAATAATTGATTTTTCATTTAAAGGCTCTAAGATATATCATTGGCATTTAATCTTATATGTCTTAAATGAAAAGTCTTGAAAAAAAAAGGTTTTTCCTAATATTAAAATAAATTCTTGAGATTAGATTAAATATATGTTATCAAGTACAAAGATTTTTTAAAAGCATTATTTTAATACGTTACTTGATATATGTTACATGTGCATACTTGTTACTTGATAAATGTTATATATTATGTCTACAAGTGAAAAGGACGGTAGCATTGTGATATGATATGTGAGTGTGCGGTTTTCAAGGGATAATGATTATTAATATCTTGGAACTATAAGACCTTGTTTATTGGAATAGAAGTGTAATGACATACGCCACTTTTTGTGTGCCACTTTTGCTGGTACACGCCACTTTAAATATAAAGACAAAGTCAAAGTTGTTATGTAGTGGGTTATCTCTTAAAGGTGTCTTTAAATTTATCCAAACTATATAACTAACAAGATTTTGAGTTGTTTTAAAAAATATGTTAACTGGATAAATATTAAACGTGTCGTTGCTTTACCATTGTGGGATTTCTCCATTATATGCGAGATATTATCAATCCAATTATTTTGGACAAATGGAACATAAGTAATATCTGGTATCAAGGATAACTTTATTGTGAGCTATATAAATCGTAATTCATGTATGGAATAAGATACAACTCACGAAATTCTATTTCCACTAATTACTGATATTACCGAGCAACTCATTTTATTTGGTGCAATTTTTGATCAACTAAGATATTATATTTCTGATATTCTTTTAGCTGGTATTTGGTAAGATTTAATTGTTTATCTTTTCGTGCTAATTGATCATTACATATAGTTGAGCCTTTAATGTTAAATTGATTATTCTTGCATTAATCATAGACCTCTATATTTGTATTTAATTTTTTGTTTAGACTAAGTGTAGTCTAAAGGTATTAATTATAGTGGATTAGAGAAAAGGTTTACAAACAGGTTCAAGGAAGCAAAGGTGCTTGAAGAGTGTATAGGTGCACAAGGAGCAAGACTGCTCAAGAGAAATTATTTTTTATTAATTGTTGTAAGAATTTGTTTTGTAATTAGTGTTTATTTAGAAAGAAATAAATAAAGTGAGTCTCCAATACTAGTTGGTATTGGACGTGGACTAGACTATTATTATAAAGGGTAATAGTTGAACCACATAAAAAATCTTGGTATTGATTTTATTATTTGCTTTATTTTAATTACTCACAAAAGCTATTTAATTATCTTAATAATTAAAATTTTAATAATAGCATTATCTTAAGATAATTCTTTAACACCAAGTATTTTATCTAAGTTATAAATTCAGCAGAATATTTTCTTAAAAGAACTAACAGTCAATTCAGTAGGCCATATTATTTCAGTAAGCTGAATTCATCAATATAGTAGCCTCAATTTAATTGTTTAGTTTAAAGTTCAAAAATTGGTCATAGATTGCTTCCACACTTATTAAACCCCCCCCCCCCCCCTTCTAAGTGTGCCTATTTAAATTTCAAGTCCATATACCAGTGTATAACTATCATACATCTACATAAGCTAAACACATAACAAATGAGAGATCTAAGTCCATGAAAATCTTATCAGACCATTCTGGAGAATTTATGGGTTACCCATAAACTCAACTTCATGACTGGTCAACCCAATTTGACCATTAATATCTTAGAATCTGGACATGATATGAATATGATTCCACTTCCAGATTACTCCTCTCATAGCATACTACAACACTGATACATCTAACAAGTCTAACAATTAACAGATCTTGATTTATGGCCTCTGACATTTGGTTGTTGGACCATAAATCTAAGGTTCTTGAGTTTTGAAAAGTTCATTTTTAAGCACTTTGATGTTATGGATCTATGATATATCATCATAGATCACTAAATAACATCCTATAACACATAAATAAACACAAAACACAAAATTTATCTTAGTATACAAGATCAAACTTAATTAGGGTTTATACCTCTCTTTGAACAATCTTTGATCCTTGCTTCCTAATCTGATCTTGGAGTGTTATGGACTAATCAAGGGACTGAATATCTGTCTAAATTTCGTGTCTTGAGAGTGAGAGAGTCTTGGCTAGGTTCATGTACCCAAATAAGCTTGGTTTTGGTTTTTCTCTCTCTTTAATCTCTTATCTTTGATGCAATGAATCTAAATCTTGATAGGTGGCATATAAGATCAGATTTTGTTTATATTTTAAGCACATGGTGTTATCCTAAGGATGGTGAGTCACTAGATTTGAAAAATCTCTTAACTTAAAAGTTAAGTAAAGGGTATTTTAGTAATTCTACTTCCAAAAGGGTATTTTGGTAATTTCCCATATGATTTTAAGGGTATATTAGTCATTTGACATGATTCCCTTTAATCTTAACCCTTAGGGTTTAATAATCAAAATTAAGGTTTACCAATTAGGGTTTAGGGTTCCCAAATAGGAAATTAGGGTTCTTAAAAATATAATTAGGGTTCCTAATCAATCGTTAGGGTTTTCTAACTACTGATTAGGATTTCTAATCTACACTGGGGTTTACTAAGGTTATACCTTATTTGATCAACACTTGATCATTAATTCCATATTGTACCAACATATACTCAAAGATACAATTATAATAACTGTATTAACTATCAAATCCCTATTTGTGATTAGGGTTAGGGTTTTCCTTAGCTATTTAACATAATTTCACTCATATTACTCAGTCAATAAATAGTTTGACCATCTTGCTAAGCTCATATCACACAGATACTCAGCATAATATTGAAAACCAATACCGATATTAAATAAAAATAAATTATTCATAAAAATTGTATTGTTTAAAATTCTGGGTCCTCACACTCTCCCCTCCTTATTAGGATTCCGTCCTCGGAATCACTATTTCCTTGCGTTCTAATATCTTTCAAAGTTGCATCATCAATTCCTCTATATAAATACAATACTAATTTTTGATTCATATATTAACCTATGACTTGGGTCAGTAAATGAAAACAACTCACAGCGATATTTACCTGATAATATGCACGTAATTATATTACTGAACGAAATTATTACCTGTCACCACCTCATGTGCAGCTACTGTGTCTTGAACAGACATATTAAAAGTACGTGTCGTTGGTCTTCCTGGCTGAGCAGGTCCTTTGATCGTCAGTGTTCCGTGTTGGGTAAAATTTAGTTACGCACAACACGCAAGTATATGTGGTCAACAAGTAATAAAGTGAAAGTAGAGTATCGTTCGCACGAGGAATTGTTTAATAAAAATTACCAAGTACTAACATGTAACCAACTCAATCTTATTTAAACGAATGAATTTCAAATTATATAATTAAACTACTATTAAATTCCACTAGTTAAATTAAGATTACGAAGATTTAAGATCACAACTTCACTTATTGCTTCATTTAAGTTAACACACTTCTCATCAATTATTCTCAAACCTAAATTGTTAATCAAGAACACTAAAGCAGATAAAACCACCTCTCGATGCATAATACCCATACTCACCTAAATCCACAGATGATAAAATTAAGCAAGACACCCTAATTAACTAATCCACTATATCTCTATATGAATTACAATTAAAAGGGATTTAAAACACAAGTTCTCTATAAGATTACATATGGCGTAAAGGCATATCTCTATCCTAAACACGAATCATGAATTTCATCTATGTAGAAATCAAAAACACATGTTATCATAATCAGATCTAAATCTAAACTTCATCTCTCGAGTTCATATAGATTATCACAGTAATTGATGGACAATCAATTAAACAATACAAATCACAATAGACAATCCTCACAATAAAACATAATAATTGATAGTGAAGCATATTAAAATAAACTACACAATAAGATCCATTGTAATCTCAAACATAGAATTAGTTCATTGAATTAAAACTAAGAATCCACACTTGAATACACATTAAAAGATAAGAATAAAAGAAGATGAGAAGATAGAATCTAGTGTCCGTAGATGTGATGCTCTCTCCTTGCTCCTACTTTGAATCTTCAATGGTCTCCAAGTCGTGTAAATCTCTAAATCTCATAAAAACTAGTGTTTTCTCCTATTCTACTCTAATCTAATCTAATGGAATCCTCTCTCTCTCTCTCTCTTGATATATGTGATTCTCCCCTTTAATAAGTCTCTTTTCATGTCTTTAACTCCTCTAGGAAGTCTTTGAGTCAATTGAATCGAAATAATCCTTCTTGGACTCAAATTTGGACAAAATTCACTTTTTCTATGCGTACCCCCACCCCGGCGGGGGTTTAACCTTGTAAAGGACCCGCCCCAACGGGGGTCACTTTTCTGCTCTAATGTCCTTTGGTAAAATGGCCATAACTTTTGATCCGGGAGGAGTTACGGGGCCTGGCACCTATCAAATTGATGCTATCGACGAGCTCTACAACTTTCATTTTTTGAGAATTGAGAAAGTATGGCCAGAAATGCTGTGTAAATTGCAAACATGAGAACTTTTAGCTTTGATCTTCGTTGATAAAAAGGCCATAACTCTCGCATCCTAACTCCGATTAGGATGATTAAATATGTTCCAGAAAGCTAAGAAGAAGCTCTACAGTATAATTCAAGTTCCAAGCCAAGAACATGCATCAAACTTGGTGTTAAAAGCCCTGTAATCTTCCATTCTTGTATTTGCTTGCATATTTTAGTCCAAAAGATGTTCGAATTGCTTTTTTTGTGCTTCTTCATGCCAATGTTATGTTATAACCTACAAAATAACATAAAATATATGAAAAGTAACTAAAAAAAATAGGTTTAAGCAACTAATTCAAGTAATAGATGTCAGATAAGTAGGTATAAAATCTACTTATCAAATACCCCCAAACTTAAACTGTTACTTGTCCCCAAACAACAGAATATAATGTAATCTACATGTTATGAAATGAAAATAATCTATATGACTCCAAATCCAGCAATAATGATAGAAACAAGTCTATTCAATCGACCTCAGCGAAATCAAATAAACATGACAATACTTCATATCAAAATCAATCAACAATTTCCTAGTCCATTATCAAGTCTTAAACTGTTATTACTGGTATAGTGCGTGTGTGCTCCACAATAATGTTAACTAATATAAAATCAAATTTAACACATCACAAGTCTCTTCAAAGGCATCATACAGTGTAAACTCAAGAAATCCACAAATGGACTAGATCCGACTAAAATCAAATAATTACCAATATCGAGGGTCAACATGGGATATTTATGCTTTATTTTTCACTTACGAGGGCTTTTTGCTCTTATTTCCTGTTTTATTCAAATTTTTTTTAGTTTATATATACATAGCTATGCAATGTCTTATTTCCTTAGGCTTCTCAATGCTACCAAAAAGAGCTTTCGACCAACGACTCCCAGACCATTAAGACCTTAAGGCGCTAGGTGTAAAGACAATCCCCTCGGGCTTACTTACTCAAGTAACAAAGGCCACAAAACTAGACAAGCACGCCATGGTGTTTATTCATACCTTTTTTTTCTTTTTCTTATATAGCTTTTATACCCCAAATATTCCCCCAAACTTACGTTCTTGTCTAACTTTAGCCATCATTACTTATTCTTGTCATTCTTTCATTCAAACTAGCATTATCCTTTAGAGTCCCATTATGTATCAATTTAAACTCAATCAATCAACAAGTTGTTTTTACTATGATATCTTTATTATACAAGTTTCAAACAGAAAAAGACTCAATTCCTAACAAGAAATCACATCAAAGCTCTAATAGTCAGTACTATACTTGTCTACCCAATTCAAACCTCATCATTGGCCAAAAAAAATTTTAATGTCAAGCAGCTGGACTCATGCAAGATGTACTAAATGCTATATAAACATAGTAAACTAACTACTATTTTTCAAAAATTTCCATTTCTTTTTTTAATTTTTTAATTTTTATTTTTAAAAAAAATGAATGCAAAAACTAAATGTAACTATACGAACTACAATGTAAATAATTAACTATATGCAATACGACACTAAAATGCCCCCAAACTTAAACTAGACATTGTCCTCAATGGCTGAAATAGAAAAAAGTAAAGCGTAAGACTTCCTTAAAAAATATAGCAATCCTCCTCCTCGTCCGCTAAGTTTGGAGAATAGATTAGGCACATGGAACAAATTGGGCACCACACTTGAATTGGACTTGAATAACCTTTTCATAATCTTTTGCCTGTCCATTGAACCTCAAATACCTGCAATTAAGAGAGACAACATGGATTAGAATAGCACTTGGATTGGTAAGAGAACTTAATAAGAAAATTAATTCCTATCTACTAAATAAACTAATAAAGCATATAAATATAAAAATTTCACAGTTTGCCTCCCGCTTAGCGCTTGAATTACGTCTTCACCGACTTTGTTCGTCAACGCTATCCAATTCCTCTTCGATAATTGAGGAACCCTCCATCCATCGGAAATAATATAGCTTTTGGTATGTTCCCATTTGTGATGGCCAATGCATCAAAGTCACCTAGCATGCTCTAATTTGGTATGATCTCAATCAAGAACGTCCCACGGCTAGGTGTTTTCTCCATTATGTATGTGATCACTTTGGGGCATGGCAGCTTGTCACACATAATGGGCTCTTCATCTATCTTCTCTTTCTCGTCTCACCATGGATTCAAAATTGTACTTGCTCTTATGTCATAAAGAGCTTCGCTGATGACATGACTACCAAGTGGGCATGATTTTGCAAATCTGACTGACTCTTTAATCTTTGGTGGAGACCTATTTAGATCTTCGTTGACCTCTATTTCATTATCCACAATTATCTCCACACTTCCGATATCTTGTGGCTCATCTAGTCGAAGATTTGGTTCGGGTTCTCCATCAATCTCGGAATCCTCGTCATAACACCAATCATTTTGAGGACAGTTGTTCAAGGCCTTGAGCATTTGATCCATCTGGTTCTGTAGATTTGAATTTCTATCTCTTGATTCTGAATTGATCGCTCTTGATTAATCCTCCTCTCCTCATTTGATGCTATGAACTTGGACAATAATTCCTCTAACCTTGAATTATCTGTCTCAGTTTTGGAATCCATGTATTGAGGACCACGAGTTGAAGTGATGATGAGTTGTTCCATCTGTTGCTCAAAATTATGGCTCGATATTTCTTGACTCATCATCCTCTCCTCTTGGTTTGCTATGACCTTTGACAGTAATTCCTCCAACTTTGACTTTTTTTCTTTTGGCAATGGAGGTTTACATGAAAATTCTGCTGCGTATGTTAGATTTGGAACGTAGTATTGGTGTTCATAAGTATAGCTCCATGACGAATCCAGGTGATACCCCCAAACATGATGATAATTAGCATATGTATAATCGTTGAGGTATTCACCACCATGTTGTCCCGGCCCAAAACTAACGGTGCATTGATGACTCAAATGATTACCAGCACAATAATTGTAAGTAACTGATATCCTTCGATTATGTTGGGCTGCAACAACGTCCAACCTCCTCGAAAGTGTCTCAAGTTGCACTGATAATGCAGAAAATGCATTGAGACCATCAATCTCCGCTTCCCTTGGTTGAGTCATGTTTGTGTATGGCCATTAATACGCAAAGTCATCCATGGTACCTAAAAAGAGAGAAATATAGGAAGAGAATTAAAAATAAAAATAAAAATGTTAAAATTAAGACTAATTTGATTGAAATTAATATTGGTAAAAAATATTAAACTAATTCCCTGGCAACGGCGCCAAAAACTTGTTGGGTAAAATCTAGTTACGCACAACACGTAAGTATACGTGGTCAACAAGTAATAAAGTGAAAGTAGAGTATCGTTCCCACGAGGAATTGTTTAATAAAAATCACCAAGTACTAACCCGTAACCAACTCAATCTTATTTAAACGAATGAATTTCAAATTATATAATTAAACTCCTATTAAATTCCACTAGTTAAATTAAGATTACGAAGATTTACGATCACAACTTCACTTATTGCTTCATTTAAGTTAACACACTTCTCATCAATTATTCTCTATCCTAAATTGTTAATCAAGAACACTAAAGCAGATAAAATCACCTCTTGATGCATAATACCCATACTCATTTAAATCCACGGATGATAGAATTAAGCAAGACACCCTAATTAACTAATCCACTATATCTCTATGTGAATTACACTTAAAAGGGATTTAAAGCACAAGTTCTCTCTATAAGATTACATATGGCGTAAAGGTATATCTCTATCCTAAACATGAATCATGATTTCAATCTATGTAGAAATCACAAACACATGATATCATAATCAGATCTAAATCTAAACTTTATCTCTCGAGTTTATATAGATTATCACAGTAATTAATGGCCAATCAATTAAACAATTAAGTTTAAATCACAATAGACAATCCTCACAATAGAACATAATAATTGATAGTGAAGCATATTAAAATAAACTACACAATAAGATCCATTGTAATCTCAAACAAAGAATTAGTTCATTGAATTAAAACTAAGAATCCACACTTGAATACACATTAAAAGATAAGAATAAAAGAAGATGAGAAGATAAAATCTATTGTCTATAGATGTGATTCTCTCTCCTTGCTCCTACTTTGAATCTTCAATGGTCTCCAAGTCGCTTCAATCTCCAAATCTCATAAAAACTAGTGTTTTCTCCTATTCTACTCTAATCTAATCTAATGGAATCCTCTCTCTCTCTTGATCTATGTGATTCTCCCCATTTAGTAAGTCTCTTTTAATGTCTTTAAGTCCTCTTGGAAGTCCTTGAGTCAATCGGATCGAAACAATCCTTCTTGGACTCAAATTTAGAAAAAATTAGCTTTTTCTACGCGTACCCCCACCTCGGCGGGGGTTTAACCTTGTAAAGGGCCCACCCCAGCGGGCTATGGTTCTATTTTCCAGTTTAGTATGTCACTTTTACGGGCATTTTGTGAAGTGGGAAAGTCATTTCAATGTGGGTCACTTTTCTGCTCTAACATCCTTTGGTAAAATGGCCATAACTTTTGATCCGGGATAAGTAACGAGGCCTGCCACCTATCAAATCAAAGCTATGGACAAGCTCTACAATGGCCATAACTTTTGATCCAGGATAAATGTTGTGTAAATTGCAAGCATGAGAACTCTTATCTTTGATCTTCTTTGATAAAAAGGTCATAACTCTCGCATCCAAACTCCGATTGGGATGATTCAAGATGTTCCGAAAAGCAAAGAAGAAGCTCTACAGTATAATCCAAGTTCCAAACCAAGAACATGAATCCAACTTGGTGTTAAAAGCCCTACAATCTTCCATTCTTGTATTTGCTTACATATTTTAGTCCAAAAGATGTCCGAATTGCTTTTCCTTGCTTCTTCATGCCAATGTTATGACGCCCCCAAAATATGTATACATCACCCATCTTGAGTCGCCAAATACATGGTACAAAATTCAAATACAACTTAATAATACAGTTGTCGTGTAAAATATGACAAAACGTAAACTGAGAGTTTTAATAAGAATATTGTCATTTAGACAATATTCACACTCAAAAGAGTCCTCGTTACATTTATTTTCACACTATTTAACAGAATAGTGAGGACTACTAATACTATCATCTGGACCGTCACTCCGTTCCCCGACTAGTCCCGACTACGTTCTCATTTCCTAAAGAGAACAGTGAAAGAAAGGGTGAGCTCAATTAGCCCAGTAAGAAATATTATGACTAAGATAATGTAGAATAAATTATCGTTAGCCTTCAACAGTGTTAAACTGATAAAATATAACAAACATCAAGTTTAACTGTAGTGGAACAAGCAATCCATTAAAAGAGTCAAGTAGAGAATAAAATCTACTATCTTTTATGATTTAAAAGGTTTTTCATCACTTTTATCGCTGAGACTTAGCTTAATAAATAATCTACATCTTCCCTGCACTACGGCCAAGGATATTCATTAGTATCACAACAACAAATTATCCATGCACTACTGGCCAAGGATATTCGTGTATTCATTAATGGTCATGATCATGCCAACAATTGTCCATCAATGCACTACGGGCCAATGAGGACTTTTACCACATCATTTATAACATTACAGTCATGATTATACCGATTAATCCCTGGTCATAATCATACCAAGTCCATCTATGTACTACAGGCCACAGATGACTCTCAACATAATATAAACATGAGGATGATGACAAAGATATAAGAATTCAATAAAACAAGTTCAAGAATTAATTTATCCAGGAACTAATAACGTCCAAATTGTCAACATGATATTTCTTTTCAGAGAGTAAAACTCAAGAATGTTCGGAAGAATATTTTCATGAAAAGATACTAGATGAAGCGCAAATATCAAGGATATTCCACTAATTTCATGGAGTATAGAAGTCAAAACTTTAACCAACTGAGTATAATAAAGAATGGAATAACAAAAGAAATCACCAGGCATGCGATAGACCGCACAGATAGGTTATTCCAATAGAATAATAAATAACGGAATCAGGTCATGCGTAAACGCACAGATAGGATATTCCAATAGAATAATAAACAACAGAACCATGTCATCCGTAAATGCACGCATGGGATGTTCCAATGTAATAATAAATAACGGAACGGTGTCATGCGTATACGCATGCATGTGATGTTCCAACAGAATAATAAAAAATAGAATAACAGAAGAAATTCACCATGTATGCGATACTTTGCATAGACAAGTTATTCCAACATAATGATAAAGAATGGAATACAGAAGAATTTTACCATGTATGCGGTACTTCGTATAGACAGGTTATTCCAACATAATGATAAAGAATGGAATAACAAAAGGATTTCACCAAGTATAGGGTAGCCCGCGTATACAGGTTATTCCAACAGAATAATAAAGAATTGAATAACAAAAGTTCTCTTCATGAATAAGAAAGAAATAATACCCCTTACCGTAAAAGAAGAGTATTCCGACTGGTAGGGCGATGATATTCTTGAAGAAAACTTGCACTACGATCAAAGCTTCTTAAAACTCTAAAGAAATACGCTCAAAATTATAGAAGAATTCTCTGAACTTCTGGTGTGATTTTCAATTCTAACTAAGCATCCTATTTATAGGAAAATAGAAAGGATACTATGTTGCACTATGCAATAAAATATAATATATTCTAAAATATATATATATATATATATATATATATATTAAAATCTAATAAAACAAATAACTTTATAAAAGTATTACGCTTTTATATAAAAAGATTTTACTATGCAAAATACTATGCAGACACTATGCATAATAAAATATAACATATTCTAATTATTGTCTAATAAAATAAATAACTTTATAAAAGTATTCTATTTTATATAAAAAGATTTTACTATGCAAAACACTATACATAATAGAATATTATATATTCTATTTATAGTCTAATAAAACGAATAACTTTATAAAAGTATTTTGTTTTATATAAAAGTTTTTCTGTTTTATTACATTAATAATACTAATAAAAACAAAACTCATCATCATTCTTATAACTCACATTATTAATCCACTGTGTCGTTATCAGAAAAAGAGGGCTTTCAATAAGGATTTCTCCCTATTAAGTGTAAATTAGGTGACCAAACCTCTCCTTGGCGCGAACTTCTAGACATCGTTAATATTGCAAATAATAATATTAATAACTCACATCATCTCAATATATAAAAAATATAAATAATAATTGAATACAACTGAGTGACTTCTCACGTAAGCATCAATAATCAATACCGTGTGCTACTATGCAACCACGCGTATTATTGTACTTTTAACACTAGGTGTTTCAACAGTTAACGGTAAAACTTCCGCCGTTATTTTAATAAAAAGATATTTTTATCGTTTTCTCAATCGACAATAATTCCGCGTTAGGGGTCCACTAATGATTGTCTTGGCCGCATTGAATATTCCCTATTAAAATGAATATTCCCCGACCAATCGAATATTATATAACAACTTGCGTACTTTGCAAAATTTATAAATATTACCCACAATTATAACATTACATCAAATTCATTCCATAATATTCAAAAATGATATTTATAGAAAAATCATCTTTATTCGTAAAAGTTGGGGTCTTACAACCTCCCCTTCTTAAGAAATTTCACCCTCAAAATTAGGGTACGTACCTGGTATATCGAAGAGGTAAGGATACCTTGATTTTATTTTAGATTCTAATTCCCAAGTCATTTCCTCAACATCGTGGTTTCTCCACAAAACTTTGACTTGAGGTATAACCTTGGAGCGTAGAATATGTTCATTCTTATCCAAGATTTTAACAGGAACCTCTTCATATGTTAAATCTTCCGCTATTTCGTCTGGATCTAACTCAATAATGTGGTTCGGGTCTTCCATATATTTACGTAACATGGATATATGAAAACAGTTATGAACACGAGACATACTTGGCGGTAAAGCGAGTCTATAGCCCACAGTTCCTACTCGATCGTGGATTAAAAATGGGCCAATGAATCAAGGATTGAGCTTTCCTCTCTTTCCAAATCTTGTAACTCCTTTCCATGGAGCAACACGTAACAACACATGATCTCCGATATCGAATTCCACGTCCTTTCGATGAAGATTGACATAACTCTTTTGTCGATCTTGTGAGGTTTTTATTCGTTGTCGGATCGTTTAAATCTTTTCCATAGTCATACGTACCAACTCCGGTACCAACAACGTTGCTTCACCCACCTCATCCCAGCATACTGAAGAATGACACTTTCTTCCATACAACGCCTCGAATGGAACCATGCCAATACTTGCTTGATAACTTTTGTTGTAGGAAAACTCCACCAATGGTAAGAACTTATCCCAACTTCCCTTGAAGTCAAGGACACATAGTCTTAATAAATCTTCCAGAGTTTGAATAGTCCTCTCTGATTGTCCGTCCGTCTGAGGATGATATGCCGAACTAATACGTAAATCCGTGCCCATAGCTTTTTGCAAACTAACCCAAAATCGCGAAGTGAATCTTGGGTCTCGATCAGAAACTATGGATACTGGCATACCATACAGTCTTACAATCTTGTTTATGTACATACGAGCAACACGTTCAAGTGTATAAGTTTCTCGTATTAGTAAGAAATGAGCAGACTTGGTCAATCTATCAACAATGACCCAAATTGCAACTATGTCTTGAGAAACCTTGGGAAGACCAGTAACGAAATCCATGGTAATGTGCTCCCACTTCCATTCTAGAATTTCAAGTGGTTGCAATGGACCTTTTGGTACTTGCTGCTCCGCCTTGACTCGTTGACAAGTTAGACACCTTGAGATAAACAGCGCTATCTCTCTCTTCATATTGCTCCACCAAAATGTTTGACGAAGATCATGATACATTTTGGTACTCCCAGGATGGATTGCAAACGGTGTGTTGAGCACCTCCATCATTATTTTATACTTTAAATCAGGGTCGTTAGGAACACAAAGTCTGGAGTTAACTCGAAGTATTCCTTTTTCATTGATTCTTGCTTCTGGCATAGCACCTTCTTACACTTTCTTCCTCATACACATCAGCTCCAGATCTGTAACTTGAGTAGCTTTAACTTTATCAATTAAAGTCGGTTCTACTCGTATATTTGCCATCATCACATGGGTCCCTGGAGTCTTTAACTCTATCTCCATCCTTTGCAAGTCACACAAAATGGGCCTTTGCGTTGTCAATATTGCACTCGTACCCGCATATGATCTTCTACTCACTGCGTCAGCTACCACGTTCGTTTTTCCAAGATGGTATTGGATGGTATGATCATAATCTTTCAACAGTTCAAGGAAACATCGTTGTCGCATGTTGAGTTCCTTTTGAGTGAAGAAATATTTGAGGCTTTTATGATCCGTAAAGATCTCCACTTTCTCCCCATACAAGTAATGCCTCCAAATTTTAAGTGCGAAAACAACAGCTGCCAACTCTAGATCATGAGTAGGATAATTCCTCTCATATTCTTTGAGTTGTCGAGAGGCATAGGCTATGACTTTCCCATGTTGCATGAGAACACATCCTAACCCTTTGCTTGAAGCATCACTGTAGATGACAAATCCCTCCGAGCCAGGTGGTATTGTCAGAACAGGTGCTGAAATGAGTCTCCTCTTGAGTTCTTAAAAACTCTTCTCACATTCTTCGCTCCAACTGAACTTTATATCTTTTCGAGTCACCTGAGTTAATGGAGTAGCGATTCGAGAAAACCCTTCTACGAATCTCCGATAATAACCAGCTAAGCTGAGAAAACTACGTACTTCAGCCACTAATTTAGGTTGCTCCCATCTTTGAATAGCTTTAATCTTTGCTGGGTCAACAAATATTCCATAACTTGATACTACGTGCCCAAGGAATGCTACTTCCTCCAGCCATAACTCGTATTTTTTCAACTTGGCATAAAGCTTGATTTCACGAAGTTTTTAGAGTATCAGCTTCAAGTGTTGGTCATGATCTTCACGACTTTTGGAATAAATAAGGATGTCATCAATAAAGACGACCACAAAGTGATCCAAATATTCCTTGAATACTCGGTTCATCATATCCATGAAGGCAGCATGAGCATTAGTCAATCTAAAAGACATGACTAAGAATTCATAATGCCCGTACCGAGTTCTAAAAGTCGTCTTTGGAATGTCATCGGTTCTAATCTTCAATTGGTGATATTCGGAACGAAGATCAATCTTTGAAAAGAATTTGGCTCCTTGTGGCGGTCAAACAGTCATCAATACGTGGCAATGGCTACCTATTTTGATGGTGACATGATTCAACTACCGATAATCAATACAAAGTCGCATACTCCCCGTCTTTCTTTTTTCACGAATAGACAGAGCGACCCAAGGAGAAGTACTTAGGACGAATAAAGCCAATGTCTAACAATTCCTCATATTGGGTCTTTAACTCCACGAAGTTTAATAGAGCCATTCGATATGGGGCTTTGGAAATGGGTTTTGTACTAGGTTCAAGGTCGATACAAAATTCAATTTCACACTCTGGGGGTAGGCTAGGAAGTTCTTCAGGGAATACGTCAGGAAATTTATTAACAATAGAGATATCATTCAAAACTGACGTATTTTTGTTTAGATCCGTGACATGAGCTAAGAAAGCTTGACATCTGTTTTTCAATAAACAAATAGTTTTATGGCTTGAGATGATAGTGATTGATATTAATGGTTTGGCTGCTTAAATTCGCATAATAGGTTAGTTAGGAATATGAAAGCTAACAACCTTACAAAAATAATCAATTTTTGCATGATGAGTAGTTAACCAATCAATCCCTAGAATTATGTCAAATGCAAGTATTTTTAATGAAATAAGATCGACAGGTAATGTGAGGGTACCGATTTGAACCAAACAAGACTTATAAATAGTGAATGTAATAAAGGTTTCTCCCAATGGAGTTTCAACAGATAAGTCAAAGTCCAATTTCTCCGAAGTCAAATTTAAATGTTGAGCGCAAGTAGGAAAAATAAAACAATGAATAGAACTGGTATCAAATAAGGTATATACTTCGCTAGAGTTTATGATAAGCTTACCCGTGATGACCTCGTTCGGGTTCCTTGCTTTCTGGGAGGTCACGACAAACGCTCTCCCTTGAACTACCGATTTTGTCTTATCCGGGACGGCCTTTGATGCCTCCATCCCAGCTGGACTTATCTTCGGTGCATGTCAAAATTGGGCTAGGTGACCTTCTCTTCCATAATTATAACATGCTTTGGATGGCATCGCGCAATTGGGACTGATGTGTCCCTCTCCTCCACATTTGAAATATACGATAGGTGGTCGTTCTCCTTCCTTAACGACAGGTGCTGATGCTGACGTCTTTCCATAATTGTTGAATCTCCTCTTCTTGAAATGTCCATTCTTATTATTTTGGCCATGATTACCAAGAAGTGGTTACAATTTACGCATGTTGATTCCTTCACGCTTGTTGTCACCGCTTCGATGGACTCTCCTTTGGTATTATCATTTTTCCATTTGCTCTCTTTTGGTTGGGTTGACTCATTATCGCGCTCAATAACCGAAGCCCTATTAACAACATCCGAATACAAACACGCTTTATGAAAGATAAGATATCGACGTATCTCGGGCTTCAAACCTCTTAGAAACATTCGCGTCATTCTCTCCTCATTATCAACCAAATGGGACGCAAAACACGACAACTCGGCAAAAGAACCCGTCTTTGCGATCGCGGATACGGCCATGTTGTTTTGTGAGAGACCCAGATTTTATGAATAAAGATTTAAATTTCTCGAAATATTTTTTAATATTATGGTGTGGATATAATATAATGTTATAGTTAGGTAATATTTACAAATTTTGCAAAGTAAGAAAGTGGTTATATAATATTCGATTGGCCTGGGAATATTCGTTTTAACAGGGGAATATTAAATGCGATGGCACAATCATTGGTGGACCCCTACAACCGGAAGCATTGTCGTAGTAAGAAAATGACAGGATTATCTTTTTATAAAAATAACAGTGGTAAGTATTACCGTTTAAAGCTGTTGAACTACTTCATTAGTAAAGAAATACAAGAATAAGCGTGGTTGCATAAGTAAAGCACACAAGATTGATTATTGATGCTTACGTGAGAAGTCACTCGCTTATACTCAATTATTACTTGAGAATTCTTTGCATCATATCTCCTATATTATTGATTCGATTATTGTCACAAGATCATCCGCATTAATATGTTATATTATTAAATCAATAATCACTACACCAAAAATGGCCTATAGCGAAGGAAATTTTATGAAGGAATTTATTCCTTCGCATGAGGAGTTGTTTAAAGAAGAGAACGGTGAAGGAAAAAAGTATAGTGACAATATAGTTATTAGTGAAAGAAACATCCTTCATAATTTATATTTTTTCCTCGCAAAATTAGGCGATAGAAAGATTTTTGGAGCCAATTTATGTTGAAAATTTGCGAGGAAAAAATCTATTTAGTGAAGGAATTATTATTCACTATATATCATTATTCAAAAATTGTTTGCGAGGGATAAAATTAGTCGCTATCTTGTTCTAAATATTTTTTTTTTGAATTAATTGTGGTGAATATAAATACCTTAAATTTTTTACAATAGTAAATTTATTTTTAATAACACTTTTTAAGTAACTTACAATATCAACTATTTATTTTAATAAACTATAAAGTAAATAACTTTACATTATGTTAAACTTTAAAATTTCTACATAAAAGTTTATTTTTATAATCATAATTAAATAAAGTTAAAGTTAATGGAAACAGCAGTTGAATGAATTCTCCGTTCGATGCCATCATTCACAAATTGTATGGTGAAAAATGGAAACAACAGTTGAATGAATTCTCCTCCCAAAAGCCTAGCGTCGTCATAATCGATTCACCCGTTGCAATCGAAAGGCTTTACAGTCGAATATAAATGCTCGAATTAGTGAAGGATTTGAAAATATCTCAAGAAAACGGGGCTGTAATTAGCATTCCGAAACAGGTTTTGGCCTTTGATTCAGATTTATTGTCTGATTTGAGTGATTGTAAGTGCATACATCTGTATTCAGTATCCTTTCCTGTAGTCCTGTCACTTTTTGACTTTCAATGTTTATTTTTATGCAAGTAATACTACTTCTGCCGCAAAACTTGCTGCATCTATTAATGATATGACAAAAAAATGTTTGGGCAAAAGTATGTAAATTTGTGATTGAGTTTTAGCTCCCTATAATCAGTGTAAATTAGAGGAAGGAGTATAAGTTTTGAACAATGTCTTGACTAAGATGGTCTGGATGGCATTTTAAGAGTGTACTTAATGTAAAATTTGCAGCAAAATTTATTTTATACTTTCTGCATATAAGGGTTAGATGCTAGTGAAACTTAATTGAACAATTACCTTCTACAACTGGGTTCACTTGGTAAACTTGTTAGCTTCTATTAGATATGGTGGCATGTATGAACTTATAGCCATATTATTTTGATTCCTGTTGTCCATGTATTAGAATTGAACTATCGTGATACAGTTGAGTTGCAAATTTATCTCAGTGCTAAAACTGGAGGCACGTGATCTGCTAGGCACTGATGACTAGATATCTGTAATACATTTTTTTGATTAGATAGTTGTTCCATATTTCTCTTTTCATTTATGTTGTTAGTAAATTCTAGGTATCTTTTGGTTATCACATTGTTTCTTGTGTAGTGCTTTTGTTTCTATTTGATTTAGTTGGTTGCTGTTATAGGAAGCAGAGCTCGCAAAGGAGAAGACAAATGGATACAAGTTAGACAGGGCACACGTATTTGCTGTGAACATGTTTGATGAAATAGAGAAGTTCATGAAAGTTCCAGATGAATGGGCCCCTCCAGAAACCAAGCTATATACATCAGGGGTAGGCATTTAAAGTTGTTCTATTATGTTTTGTATTTTTTCTTGGTACCTCTTCGTTCTATAGTATATACATTACATGCTTCCTACAAGTGTCCAAAAAGATGTGAGAAGAAGATCCTTTAGCCTCGGTAAGTTTTTTGCCTAACTTTGTAACTTTTAGTTAGTTGTTACCCATCATCGATTAAACAGTTGTTGTGTGATGAAACAGGTTCTGTTAAGAACCACAGCTACCTCTATGGTGGACAATCTATTGCTGAACTTGGTAGTTTTTATACATACTATTTCTTGTCGATTTGTTTCTTTTATAATCTAGAAAAACTAAAGTTTATGATGGGATGGCAATGGACCTAATTCTAGGGATTTCTAATTACAGATACTGCCTCAAGCAATCTGTACCCGCTATGGATTGACTGTTGGAGCAACAATGGCACCTTTTGTCCAGTTCCTTCTATGGTTGTTCTTCCCTATTGCTTATCCAATTAGTAAGGTGTAGTAAATTTTTCTTTTATGTATTTATATGCAATCTTAATTGTTATTGTTTCCACTTTGTCTTTTGTAAACAAATTGATTGAGTTATTCTCTCTGTTTGTTTTAGTTGTATCGTAAAAATATTTAACTTTATGAAAAATGTAACTTTTATATGTTTTGTTGCTTGGGACCTGTGAGAAACAAAACAGAACTATTTGTTGACTGGATACATAAGTTCTCTAAATAAGACTAATTGTGTGTCTATCTTTCCTTTTATATTGGTAACAAAATGGATGTATAGGAAAACTTATACGTGTTACTTCTTATGTTATGCTTTTGCTTTCCTCTTATGTTATAGAACATCCAAAAAGGTCATTCTTCCATTGAAAGAGGGAAGCAGAGAAAGAAATGCGTATCAGGGGGCGAGGAAATATGCCGTGAGTTATGCAACATGGACTAAGATGTATCAGTCCTAGCGGGTTTGAAGTGGTGTCTCCAGTATTCTTACATTTAGCAATAGGTGATTCTTCATTCCATGTCTCTTTTTTGTTTTTGGGGTGGTTTATGCTAGTCTTGTCATTTCAGGTTGCTGCCCTTATTATGATGATGGTTAATTGGAACTGAAGTTTCAGTGGCAGTTAAGTTTGTTTTGTTTATGATTTTGACTTCCTTTTTTCACATTGGGATTGTTTATGTTAAGCTAGTGTTATTAATTAGAAGATGTGTTGTACTATTATTTACAGAGTTAGTGTTCTTATTTTTCTTTGTAGAGGGATTTTTACGTTATTTATAACTATTCTGCTAGCTGTGAGAATGAAATACATCAAGCTACCTCCGGGAAATACTATTTTAAAAAGATGATTATTAAATATGAAGAGTACTAGAATTGACAATCACTTGATGTGTATGATGAATCTGTAGACTTGTGATGTTATAGAGCAACAAAAAGAATTCTTAACTTGGTCCATATGTTCAATAAAGAACAGGAAATGATGTTGCCAAATAATACTAAATATTGCCAGGGAGATTACAACTTTTAACATATGCTATAATTCATGCAGAGCTGCAATATCATATCTTCGAGAATTAAGAACAAAAGTAGTTTTATGTTACTTATATGCTTGATATCATGATATGTAACTCTTTTCTACTATCATGCTTTCCTAAGATATCTTATTCAATTATGGATCATTACAAAACTCTGTTTTGTGATGCTATACTTTCCCTACAGATGACAAGTTACTCAATGACTTGATAGAACCGTCTTACAGGTTTTTTCCCAAGCAAACCATTTTATTCTGTACTACTTCTTGAGCACTGCTTCCAGGATTTTCCTTAGGTGGACTTGTTTTTCAATGGGCATGAATATGATGGTTCTTATTATGATATCAGTTAATGAAGTTGTCCATTTGATATTTTTCTTCTGACCTTGTTGTGAAAAAAAATATTGGTTGAGTTGTCCTGTTTTATTTTTTAAAGCTAAATAAGAGAAATCCGATGATGACATGAGCATAGCGAGTTCATCCCATGAACAACAAATCTCACAGGGTTCTTCTCCGCATAATGAAAATCAATTTGAAAATAATTTGGTTGGAAAACCTGACTTGGAGATGAATGGAAGATTCTTGGAGGGCATGGTTACACATCCTCATACAAGGAGGGGAGGTTCTTCTGGCAGAATTATAGCTCCAGAAACTGTTCTTTCAACTAGTAAAGGTGATAGGTATGCTATTTAATGGACATGATCAACAGTAGGTAGTGGCTGGCAGACACTATCACATTCAAATCTTCTTTTAAACTGAAAATTTTACAATAGGTGACATGACGTTCACAGCTTGGGGAAAGAGGCTGCAACAGTACACTTTTCTTTGATGGGTGATCTTTCTAAGGTTTACTTCTCTCTTAAATATGATTATTTTTTTTGTCTGGAAATATCAATTTATGCATATGTTGCAACAAGTTTATTTTCCATTAGAGTTTTTTAATTGGTTCACTTCTAAATGTGCAATCTCTTTTATTACGGGCAGGCAAATTCCATTTTGCTTCCACTTGAATCTGTGTTACCAATATAGTTACTGCTATGACTAATGCTATGGCTAAAGAACAATGTTACTTATGCACTAGTTTGCAGTTCTTTTTGGTATTAAGGTTACTGCTGTGGTGCCCAATTTTTTTCTGCCAGAGCACAGCTTATTCCTGATATTATTCGTTGTTATAGCAGGTTAATCTTTTTAGACCTTGAAACTTGTGAATTATGATCTTCTGACATTTTGTACAAAGTTAATAATTCTCTCAATTTCTTATCCATTGGGCTGTGTTGTTTCAGTGGGGGGTCGTACAATCATTTTCACGGAGACAAAAGATGATGCTTCTCAACTAGCTGGGATATTGCCTGGAGCACGTGCTTTGCATGGGGACATACAACAGGCCACACGTGATGTAACATAAGCTATTCTTCTAAATTTGTAAACCTGATGTTCCATGTGATTTTTTTATATAAATATTCAATTTTTAGGGTTCCCTAGCTAAAATATCTTTCGGGAATGAAAAGGCTTCAAGTTTGTCCCCACCATATGCAGAATTGCAAAACCTATATGGAGCTTGGAGCCCCTAAATTTATTGCGCTACGGGGAAATAAAAGAAAATACAAAACAAGGAATGTTGCAATAATTCCTTCAGTTAGTAAAAAGTACTATTTCTAGGACTATGCATTGATATTGATGGCTTCACACTATACATGAAATAATTTGTCTAATAACAAGCTATGATGCTTCTTTTTTAGGTGGAATTCGTGATATTGACCTCTTATATATATATGTCAATTTACATGAATGGGTTCCTTCAAATTTGATAATATCCAATCAACTTGAGTTGAAGTTTAGTATCATATTTTATTGACCGTTATAAGAAAAATATTTTATCATACCAACCCTTGTTTGCTATGTTACATAGACTTGGATAGAGTGTTCGGTTGGATACGGTATTTGAAGAGTTTGACACAAGTATTCCTCAGTTTTATCAATTTTTTACATTTACGTAAAGTGTCCCGTGCCTATGTCTTTGTCTAATTGTCGAGTGTTGGACACGGGTACTTTAGGACAAAGGGAAGAGTTTGTGTAACATAATTTGTTTGTATTTCCTTTTAAGATGCTGGAGAAAAACTTTGGAGGTTGCCTTTGGAAGAAAGTTATTGGGATTCCATGAATCTGGAGTTAGTTGATATGGTCAACACCGATGGTCGTCAGGGTGGTTCAATTACTGCAGCTCTTTTCCTGAAGTAGGTAACGTACACATTGATCAGTATACATTCAACACACTAGAGCATAAGTTCACCAGGCTCATTTTTTCTTATTCCTCATCTTATTGAAATTGAATTTTGGTGTTTCTTTTGCGTGAGAAATTTACATGTCCAACCTTGATTTCCTTGAAGAAAATGATGATGAAGTGGACCTAACATGATGTACACTTCATTCTATCTAGTTCGTTGTTATTCTTTCAGTTTTCTTGTGTTAGTTATTAAATATTCTAAGTACTATGATCTTTAGGAGATCAAGACATAATAACAAATTTTGTACTTATCGTGACTTGAGCATTATCTATTTATATATGGAGTATTAGTTTTAATTATTAGCTCTTTATGCATTAGTTTATCAATTAGTTTGAAATAGGTATGATATTTATATTAACTTGAAATATTAAATTTAATATTTATTATAGCAATTACTAAAAATAATAGTAATAATAATAAATTTGAAATCATTGATTTGAAAATTAATTATAATTTTCAATGAACTTTGATTAATTGCTAATTAATCAATTATTTTTATTTACAAATTTATAATTTGTGAAGGAATTTTTCTTTCACTAATTTGAAAAAAGATTCTCAATTTATAATTAGTGAAGGAAAATATTCTCTCGTTAAATAAATTTGTTCTTGACAATATATTATTTGTGAGGGAATCAAGTTATTCACTAATTTCAAATAGTCCTTCTTAAAATATTATTTGTGAAGGAAACCAATCTTTCACTAAATAACAATATTCCATTACTAAATACAATTAGTGAAGGAATAAGTTATTCACAATATATCATTCACAAAAAATATTTAGTTACTACTTAGCGATGGATACCTAATTGAAAGGAGGTCTAATGCGAGCACTCGTTTGAAGGAAATATTTCTTCGTAATAAATCACTTGTGAGAGATAGATGGCCTCTAGTGAAGGATGTGTCCTTCACTAGAGGCCATTTTTGGTGTAGTGAATTGAGACGACAAAGTTATTCATATAATTAAATTGCAATATTTACAATGTCTAGAAGTTCTGTCAAGGAGAGGTTTGGTCACCTAATTGCATGATAGGGAGAAATCTTATCGGAAAGCCCCTCTTTCACAGGAGCGACACGGTTGTTAAATATTGTGAGTTATAATATTAATGATGAATAAGCTCGTATTGATTAAAGATGAAATTGATAGTTCTATTGTGTTGGAATTATTAGTGTTAGTGGAAGTCGACATTTATTTCGATAATAATTGATGTCTGGAGGTTATATTGTTCAATCGGGTATTCGGGGCACTTCTTATGTCGGAGTTACTATTCATGAGTTACTATTTATGAGTTATTATTCACGAGTTACTATTCACGAGTTACTATTCATGAGTTACTATTCACGAGTTACTATTCACGGGATACTATTCACCCGAACAAAATATATTTCTTTTCGGTCCAAATTATTTTTAGGTACAATATTATTCCATTAGGAGATGTCTTTAATTTTTGAATAGTTGGTTGAAATTATATTAGTAAATCAATATGGATCGTTGGTTTAAAGTTTAATAGTGAATCAGTATGGACCGTTGGTTTAAAGTTTAATAGTGAATCAGTATGGACCATTAGTTTAAAGTTTAAATAGTAAATCAATATGGACCGTCCGTTTAAAAGTAAATCAATATGGACCGTTCATGAATTAGTTACTATTCAGTCCATTCTCCTATAAATAGAAGCTCATTTCTTCATTATTTCTTACGAATTCACTGAAACTCTAGAGAGAGAAATTATAGAGAGAAATTATAGAGAAAAAATCTATAGAGAGAAAGAAGAAGATAAGTCAACCTCACTATTCCAGTATCCAATTTTATTCTAAGGTAAGGGATATTATTTGTTGTACCCGTAAGGGGTATTATTTTTTTCATATTCATGAAGAGAACTTCGGTTATTCCATTCTTTATTATTCTGTTGGAATAACCTATATACGTGGACTACACTATACTTGGTGAAATTCTTCTGTTATTCTATTCCTTATTATTATGTTGGAATAACTTTTATACATACAAAATCGCATACATGGTGAAATTCTTCTATTATTCCATTCCTTATTATTATGTTGGAATAACTTTGTCTATCTGCGAAATCTTCGCATACATGGTGAAATTCTTCTATTATTCCATTCCTTATTATTATGTTGGAATAACTTTGTTTATCTGCAATCTTACCGCATACATGGTGAAATTCTTCTATTATTCCATTCTTTATTATTACTGTTGGAATATCATCATCGGTGCAATTTACTTTAACTTTGGTTCAGATTATTTATTATTCTATTGAAATATCACATGCATGCGTTTACGTAGAACTTGGTTCCATTATTTATTATTACATTGGGAATAACACATGCTGTGCGGTCTATCGCATGCATGGTGAATTCTTACTCGTTATTCCATTCTTTATTATTACGTTGGATAACATGTCTATGTGGATTACCACATGCATTGTGAATGATCCTTTGTATTCATTCCTTATTAAATTGTGGAAATGATCTGTATACGTGGATTACCGCATGGCGGGTGAAAATCCATTTGCAGTTTCATATATTGTTATTATACTCAGTTGATTAAAGCTTTGGCTTCTATACTCCATGAAATTAGTGGAATATCCTTGATATTTGCGCTTCATCCTGTATCTTTTCATGGAAATATTCTTCTGAGCATTCTTAAGTTTTACTCTACAAAGAAGTATCATGTTGACAATTTGGACATTATTGAGTTAAGGATAAATTAACTTATAAATCTTTAAAATTTATTCTTGAACTTGTTTTATTGAATTATTATGTCATTGTCATGATGAGTTATGTTGGTTATTATGTGAAAACATGAAAGTTTCTTAGAAATCACAAAGGGTTGAAAATCAGATTTTGGTGAAAATGGAACATGAAATTCAACTGACCATATCTCCTATTATATTTTGAATTTTTGAGTGTGGTCAAGTTCTAGAGTTAGATCTATGATTTATATAACTTATCCAAGTGGAATCACTGGAAAAGGTGTTGTATATTTTCGTGTGGACTGATTTTAGCAAAGGAGTCAAAAACTGTCAATTTCAAAAAAGGCTACTGCCCATAAATTTGAAGGGGTTGTTTCGGCCACTTAATTTGTGAGAAATATTCTGGCCTTTTGGGACAAGAAAGTATATGGTATAAGGTACCTCCTGACCAAAACTGAGCTCATTCCGACTTAAAATGAGCAAGTTATGACCATTTCAATATTTAGGTTTTTCCGACGAATAACGTTATAACCGGAGTTCTATAACTCCGATGACCCTGAAATTTAAACTGGAAGCTCACATTAACATGTGTAAGATCCTTCCAAGATTTGGGAATTTCTGGAGTTAAACTTGAGGTAGCTAATTTCTTAAGGAAATAATTAGAAATTGATTTTTGAAAAATAGTAAATGAATTTTAAAAATTTAGAGAAAAATACAAGTTCATTATGGGACTATATTCTGCTAAATCCCAGAAAAGAAATATTTTTGTGATTGATTTGGTATTTTTCATGAAAATGGTTTAGTTACGAACATATGAGTTAAATATGTTATGTGAAGTAACAAAGTTGGAAAATAGAATTTTATGGCTTGGAAATCCTATATAAGGTATATGCAGATTTTTTTTTATGAGGGATTTGATCATTGGTGATGAAATCTTATGAGTATGGCATTTTTGAATGATTAAATGCATTATTTGGTAAAGTGTAAGCAATTGAAATAAATTGTTTATAAGTTTAAGAAGTGATTAAAATATTGTTATGATATTAATAATATTAGATTATGAGTGGTTGATAATATTTGGATAAATTTAAAGTCTTTAATAATTATCCTTTTTTTTGTTTGATTAATGCTTATATCATTGTCATCATCCTCATGCTTATATGGTGATGAAAGTTATCTTTGACTTACGTGTGAAGATGGACTGTTGATTATTGAGTTGTATATCTTTGGCTTACGTGCAAAGATGGATAGTTGATTATTGGTTTTATTGTTGTATATCTTTGGCTTACGTGCGAAGATGGACTGTTGATTATTGAGTTGTATATCTTTAGCTTACGTGCAAAGATGGATTGTTGATTATTGGTTTTATTGTTGTATATCTTTGGTTTACGTGCAGAGATGGACTTGGTATGATTATGACGAGGATTATTTGGTATAGTCATGACCATTGATGATTTAATATCCTTGGCCCGTAGTAGGGGATGATTCGATGATGTGGTTTATTTATTAAAATTTGAGTTTGTGATAAAATTAATGAAAACATTTTTAAATCATAGAAGATAGTAGATATTATGCTCTACTTGACTCTTCTAATGGATTGCTTATTCATTATGATTAAACTTGATGTCTATTGTATTTTATCGGTTTAACATTGTTGAAGACTATTGATAATTTATTACGTATTATCTTAGTCATAATATTTCTTCTTGGGCTAGTTGAGCTCACCCTTTCTTTCTTTCCTTTGTTCTCTTGAAATGAGAATATATTTGGGATGAGTCGGGGAAAGGAGTGAGCGGTCGAGATGATAGCATTAGTAGTCCTCACTATTACATTAAATAGTGTGACAATAAATGTAATGAGGACTCCTTTGAGTGTGGATATTGTCTATATGACAATATTCCTATTAAAACTCTCGGTTTATGTATTGTCGTATATTACTGACGGTTATATAATTAAGTTTGTATTTGTATTACGTACCATGTATTTGGCGACCCAAGATGGGTGATGTATACCTATTTTGGGGGCGTCCGCTTTTTACTCGACTTGATGAACTCTACCTCTTTCATGTGACGAATACTTTGGAAAGTACTTGTCATTGAGCAGTTCTTGGAACTTCTCCCAAGACATCTTGGTCGGCGGGTTGAGCACGCTTTCTGATTCCCACCATGAATGCCCTGCCGCATAACATGAAGGTGGAAAAAGGAACCTTTGCTCCTCGAGCATCCCAAGACATCAAATATCTTGTTGATCTGCTTTATCCACGTCTCTGCCTTAAGTGGTTTTGGCTCTTAAAAAAACTACAGTGGTCCCAGTTCCTTGAACTGCTTAGCGGTGACCGTCCGAGAGCTGCCAGTGTTTCCACCTGCATTTTGGACAAGAGCCGCTCTTGCCTGATGTTGCATCAATTGTATAAAGCCTCTGAACATTCCATCGTACATAATCTGGTCCGTGTTGTTGTTTGCCTGAGGATTGTCGCTTTCCTGATGCACATTATCCTGATTATTGATCTGTGGAGACTCAACGATTTCCTGTGCTCCATTGATGTTCTCAACATTCTCGGATGTCATTTTCAAATATTATCACAAAACAATGGTTAATTAACATATCACATATTATCCCTATACTCTGACCGACCAATTAAATACCAAATAAACTTAGGTAGGTCATACTAGCGAAGGAATTCCCTGTCTCTCCCCTCCTAGTTCTTGTCTCACATCTTAGCTAGGGATCATATCCCTAAGCTTCGATACCAACTATGACACCCCCAAAATAGGTATACATCACCCATCTTGAGTCGCCAAATACATGGTACAAAATTCAAATACAACTTAATCATACAGTTGTCGTGTAAAATACGACAAAACGTAAACTGAGAGTTTTAATAAGAATATTGTCATCTAGACAATATCCACACTCAAAAGAGTCCTCATTACATTTATTTTCACACTATTTAACAGAATAGTGAGGACTACTAATACTATCATCTAGACCGTCACTCCATTCCCCAACTAGTCCCGGTTACGTTCTCATTTCCTAAAGAGAACAGTGAAAGAAAGGGTGAGTTCAACTAGACCAGTAAGAATTATTATGACTAAGATAATGCAGAATAAATTATCGTTAGCCTTCAACAGTGTTAAACTGATAAAATATAACAAACATCAAGTTTAACTGCAGCAGAACAAGCAATCCATTAAAAGAGTCAAGTAGAGAATAAAATGCACTATCCTTTATGATTTAAAAGGGTTTTCATCACTTTTATCGCTGAGACTCGGCTTAATAAATAATCCACATCTTTCCTGCACTACGGCCAAGGATATTCATTAGTATCACTACCACAAATTATCCATGCACGACGGGCCAAGGATATTCATGTATTCATCAATGGTCATGATCATGCCAACAACTGTCCATCAATGCACTACGAGCTAATGAGGACTTTTACCACATCATTTGTAACATTACGGACATGATTATACCGATTAATCCACGGTCATAATCATACCAAGTCCATCTATGCACTCTGAAGCCACGAGATGACTTTCAACATAATATAAACATGAGGATGATGACAATGATATACGAATTTAATAAAACAAGTTCAAGAATTAATTTATCCAGGAACTAATAACGTCCAAATTGTCAACATGATATTTCTTTGTAGAGTAAAACTCAAGAATGTTCAGAAGAATATTTTCATGAAAAGATACTAGATGAAGCGCAAATATCAAGGATATTCCACTAATTTCATGGAGTATAGAAGTCAAAACTTTAACCAACTGAGTATAATAAAGAATGGAATAACAAAAGAAATCACCAGGCATGCGATAGACCGCACAGATAGGTTATTCCAATAGAATAATAAATAACGGAATCAGGTCATGCGTAAACGCACAGATAGGATATTCCAATAGAATAATAAACAACAGAACCATGTCATCCGTAAATGCACAGACAGGATGTTCCAACAGAATAATAAATAACGGAACCAGGTCATGCGTAACGCACAGACAGGATGTTCCAACAGAATAATAAAAAATAGAATAACAGAAGAATTTCACCATGTATGCGATACTTTGCATAGACAAGTTATTCCAACATAATGATAAAGAATGGAATACAGAAGAATTTTACCATGTATGCGGTGCCATTATAGAGCAAAAGTTATTCAACATAATGATAAAGAATGGAATAACAAAAGGATTTCACCAAGTATAGGGTAGCAGCGTATCTGAGTTATTCCAATGAATAATAAAGAATTGAATAACAAAAGTTCTCTTCATGAATAAGAAAGAAATAATACCCCTTACCTAGTAAAAAAAGAAGAGTATTAAAATTTGGTAGAGGCGATGATATTCTTGAAGAAAACTTGCACTACGCTCAAAGCTTCTTAAAACTCTAAAGAAATACGCTTCAAGATTATGAAGAATTCTACGAACTTACGGTGTGATTTTCAATTCTAACTAAGCATCTTATTTATAGGAAAATAGAAAGGATACTATCTTTGAACTATCACGATAAACTATAATATATTGAAATATATATATATATATATTATTTAAAATCTAATAAAACAAATAACTTTATAAAAGTATTTTGTTTTATATAAAAAAGATTTTACTATGCAAAATACTATCTGAGACACTATGCATAATAAAATATAATATATTCTAATTATTGTCTAATAAAATAAATAACTTTATAAAAGTATTACATTTTTATATAAAAGATTTTACTATCTGAAAACAATATGCATAATAGAATATTATATATTCTATTTATAGTCTAATAAAGCGAATAATTTTATAAAAGTATTTTGTTTTATATAAAAAGCTTTTACATTTTATTACATTAATAATACTAATAAAACAAAACTCATCATCATTATTATAATTCACATTATTAATCGGCCAAGTCGTTCTAGGAAGAGGGGTTTTCAATAAGGATTTCTCCACTATTGGCGCGTAATTAGGTGACCAAACCTCTCCTTGGCAGAACTTCTAGACATCGTTAATATTGCAAATAATAATATTAATAACTCTGTCATCTCAATATATAAAATATCGACAATAATTGAATATAACTGAGTGACTTCTCACGTAAGCATCAATAATCAATATTGTGTGCTACTATGCAACCACGCGTATTACTGTACTTTCAACACCGGTTGTTTTAATAGTTAACGGTAAAACTTCCGCCGTTATTTTCATAAAAAGATATTTTTATCATTTTCTCAATCCGATAATAATTTCGTTGTGGGGTCCACCAATGATTGTGCCATCGTACGAATATTCTCTATTAAAATGAATATTCCCCGACCAATCGAATATTATATAACAACTTGCGTACTTTGCAAAATTTATAAATATTACCCACAACTATAACATTATATCAAATCATTCCATCATATTCAAAAATGATATTTATAGAAAAATCATCTTTATTCATAAAAGTTGGGATCTTACAAATGTTATGTCATAACCTACAAAATAGCATAAAATGTATGAAAAGTAACTAAGAAATATAGGTTTAAGCAACTAATTCAAGTAATAGATGTCGGATAAGTAGGTATAAAACCTACTTATCATTCCGTTACTAGTTCCTTTGTTAATGTTTCCCTTATCCGCATTCTTCTTTGGGCAGTTCCAAACCTGATGATCCAACGATCCACAAAAGAAACAACCTTGTATCTTCTTTAAACTGGAACAATTGGGAGACATGTGTCCCTCTTGACCATAATTAAAATAGACTCCTTTACCCTTTAAACAAACTCCCTAATGGTTCTTCCTACAAACCGCACATAGCTCACTTCCCTTCCTACTCTCTCTTGACTTGTTTCCCGATTGGGTATTTCACTCCACTTCCGCTTATTAGGATTACTCCCTCCGCTACGACCTCCTTTATTCATTTTCTTCTTCTTCTCCTGATGGTATCTGGATGCAGCTTCACTTCCTCCTTCAACAATGATTTCTTTTTCCAACAGAGTCTTAAATGTATTAATCTACAACACAGCTACCTTGTTAAATATCCCTGGCTTTAGTCCATTCTTAAATCTTCGCGCTTTTTATGCCTCCGTATCCACTTGATGAGGTGAAAATCTTGCTAATTCGTTGAATTTGGTGGCGTACTCTGAAACTGACATATTTTCTTTCTTTAATTCTAGAAAATTCACGTCCATTCTGGCTTACATACTCGGCGAGAAATAGTTCTCAAAGAACAACTCCTTAAACCTTGTCCACGTTACAACTGCCATCCCAGCTCTAGCCTGATTTGTCTCCCACCAATAATTAACTTCTCCCTTCATCAAATAGGTAGCAAAAGCTATCTTTTGCTCCTCTGCTACTCTTGCAATAATAAATTCCTTCTCCATCTCCTTTACCAAAATTTGGGCTTTAACATGATCTGTGGTTCCTTTAAATTCTGGCAGCCCTACCGCTTTAAAATCTTTGAAATTTGCCAATCTATTGGATGGAAGATCTCTTGCTGTTGGTGCCCTATTTTGCATCGCTTGAGCTAACATGTCTACACATACTACTATAATAAGTTACTATCCCTTTTGACAAAAATCAGGATTAACTACCACAACTTTACACAAAAAGTTGAGATTCACAAAATTATTCTTAATATTCATACAAAAATAAGGATCACATTCATATATATATATATATATATATATATATATATATGCCTACTCATTATTTACAATATTACAATCTTTAATATTACATCTCACTACTAAAAGGTACTACTGCTCATACTGAATCTGTCTACAATCCACTCCCTTCATATGTCTTCTTCTTAGGACACTTGGTGAACCCGTGACCCATTCCACCACATGAAAAACATCTTCTTTTATTTGGCTTAGGACAATTTGGTGAAATATTTCCTTCCTGTCAACAATTAAAACACACATTTTTCGCCATCATACATTCTCATAAATGATTCTTTCCACACTTGCCACATGCTTGTTTCTTCTTTAAATTTGAATTTCCTGAGTTACTATCACTGTTATTATTCCTTTTCTTTTTATTGTTACCCTTCTTCTGCTTGATTGTACCTTCCGATGATCCGCCACCTTCAGCCCTCATTCTATCCATTTGTGCCTTCAGATCATTTCGTTCTTCGGTCATTTCATGCAACGCCCTCTCCGTCTTCCACAATTCCTCCAAGAGAAATACCTTATTTTGTAGCTCCTAAACTTCTGCAGATACTTGACCTTTTTCTCCTACTTCGGCCTTAATTTCCGACTCCATGTGACGCCCCAAAATAGGTATACATCACCCATCTTGGGTCGCCAGAAAATACACTACTGACAACTTCATTTATACAACTGTCGTGCAAAATACGACGACAAGTATACTGTGAGTTTTAATACAAATGTATGTAACTCTCATGGTGCCTCGACCACAACCTTACAATGGTACATTACATAAAAGTACAGTCAAAAACTGTTTTAGAAATTAAAATCTTTGGGAAGTGCTCAAGGAAACCTTCGTACATAGGAGGCCATGAATCTAAGTTATGATAGATATCATATGTCCAGAGAATTATCCTTGGTTGACCCAATAAACCCCAAAAAAAATGAGAAGATTACTATCATGTTCCTTCCAATGGTGAGTCTTCTCTTGACATATAACTATCTCCAATGTCTCCAAGTGAAAATTATATTTCAAATAAACTCCAAGATCATATAAGTGGTGCTCGTAGATATACTCAGCAAGTGGATGTGGATAACCTTGTCTTATGATAACACGAGGTTGTATGTCATTAGACATCTTGTATGATAGTGACAAAACATCCTTCCAAATTTGGGTTCGCCTCACGCTATTCGGTTCACCAAAATTAAATATCAAATGACGTATACAATACGACACACTTATCTAAAGTTCTCACTAAAATTATTTTCATACTATTTAGGGAGAACCTCGACAGCTATAGACCACCGTTCTATTCCCCTGTTATCACATTTCGGCCATACTACACTCTTATTACCTAAAAGGAATTGTGAAGCAAAAGGGTGAGCACAACTAGCCCAATAAAGAATATCATAACTAAAGATAATTAAATTATCAATAGCTTTTGTTAATAATAAATCAGAGATTTAGAACATATGGTAGATGATAAAACTTTTCAACCATAGTTGCAGCAGAACGAGCAATCCATTAAAGGAGTCAAATAGACCATCAGGTCTATTATCTTCTCCATGTTAAAAGTCCACTAATAATGTTTTATCCCTATAACATCAATCAACAATTCATGTCCACAATTATATGAATAACTTATAATCATAATTGTGATTCTGAATTCCTTTTCGCACCCAGGACGAAGATAATTTTCATCACCTATCATCACGAAACATCAAAAATCATGGTTATACCAAATCACAATCCTCGCTTTCATAATCATACTAATAAATTCATCTTTGCACTACGCCAAAGATATTCATTAACAATTCCTCTTTTGCACTCTGAGCCAAAGATATACAATCGTATTTTAGAAGAGTCAAGTAGAGCATGATATCTACTATCTTCTACGAATTTAAAAGTTTATTATCAATATTTTATCATTTGAGACTCTGAAGCTTAATAAATAATCCACATCATCGAATCACCCCCTTTTTCTTAAGGATATTCATTGTTATCACATCCATGAATTATCCATGCACTACGGCCAAGGATATTCATTATTATCACATCCATGAATTAATATTTCCTTGCTGAGACTCAGCTCAATAATTAATCCACATCATCAATTCATCCCTTCACTATAGGCGAAGAACATTCTTTAAGTATCACGACCACGAATTATCCATGCACTACGGGCCAAAGATAATTGTGTTTTCATCAACGGTCCTGATCATGCCATAAAACAATTCATCTTTGCACCCTTGGTAAAAAGAATCCATAGCCATAATCATACCAAAATTGTCCATCAATGCACTACTACTAATGAGGACTTTTTCCACATCATTTGTAACATTACGGTACCATGATTATACCAAGAATAATCCACGGTCATAATCATACCAAGTCCATCTATGCACCTACAAAGACTCTGCGATGACTTTCAACATAATATATACATAAGGATCATGACATAACGATATAAAGAATCAATCAAATGAGATAAAGGATAAATATTAAACATTTATAATATAAATTATCCAGGGTCCAAGAATATCCCGATGTTATCAATCACTTAATAATCTCATAATCTAATATCATTAATATTATAACAATATTTTAATTATTTCTTAAACTTATAAACAATTTATTTTAATTGTTTACACTTTACCAAATAATGCATTTAATCATTCAAAAATACCATACTCATAAGATTTCATCACCAATGATCAAATCTCTTATCAAAAATCTGCATATACCCTATATAGGACTCCCAAGCCATAAAATCCTATTTACAAATTTTCAACTTCACATAACATATTTAACTCATATACTCATAACTAGTGAATTTTCATGAAAAATACCAAATCAGTCCCAAAAATATTTCTTTTCTGGGATTTAGCAGAATATAGTCCCATAATGAACACATATTTTTCTCGGAATTTTTAAAATTCATTTACTATTTTTCAAAAATCAATTTCTAATTAATTCCTTAAGAAATTAGCTACCTCAAGTTTAACTCCAGAAATTCCCAAATCTTGGCAGGATCTTACACATATTAACGTGATCTTCCAATTTAAATTTCATGGTCATCGGAGTTATAGAACTTCGGTTATAGCGTTTTTTGTCGAAAAAACCTAAATATTGAAATGGTCATAACTTGCTCATTTTAAGTCCGGAATGAGCTCATTTTTGGACAGGAGGTACACCACAAGCTTGAAGGCGGTTCGTCGGGGATAGCTCAAGCGTGAGAATTAGTATGTGTTCACAAGGTTAACGGTGGAGGAATGTCTTTGTCTAGTGTCTAGAGAGAGATAATAATTATTTTTTTTGTGTATGTGAGAGAAAATGAATCTTAAAGTGTATGAGAGCGTACCTATTCATGAAGGCTTCCTTGCTAGGTTATCTTATCTCACTTTGGATTCTTTGTGCCACCCTACTACTACGACACACCCTACGATCGATGGGCTCTTAGGCGTATATAGTTTATCCTTTGCTTTTGGTACTTGTTTTCTCTGGCATGTAAAGTAATTTATGATCCCATCCACATTAATGCATGGCGAGAACTTTGGTCGGCCGTCATGCTTTTTCATCATCACAAGTCAAAATGTGATATTAAAATATTTAGCGAATTCGACCCATTGGGCCGATCCGGTCTTAAAGGTTAAAATGGATATAGTATGAGGTGGGCAGATGACTTTCACGGATTAATAATAAAGGCCCAATGTACGGCCCAAAGATAGGAAATATCACGACCCGACATTGCCCCTAGATTTTTTGTTAAGCGAGAATGTTTAGTAGAAAACTATGAATAGCCCAAGATAATTTACTAAAGGTCCATAGTGAGAGATAATTGAAGTGTACCCGGTTGTTGTTCACGAAATGAAAGGAGAAGAAAGCGGAGGCCCAAATCGGAAAAGCCCTATTTAATAGAATCGTGGACCGGGCGGACCCTTCCCATTCAAATTCAAATCATTACTAACATTTAATGGTAGGCCTTGAACAGTGTATGGCAAATCGATTATAAAAGATAACTTTACCAATTTTGACATTTTTTTACGCCCATTTGAAATTCGGCGTATACGAACTCTCTAACTTTACGAACTTTCTCTTTTCTTACTGCAACTTGTCAACAATGGCTTCCCAAAATTACGAACAAGGTTCTCCCATACTAGTAACACCGATCTTTGTCGTTCACTTGAACCCTACCTCTCATGAAGAAACTTGACCTCGAATCAAAGGGGTTGGCAAGCAAGAATCCTCTCCCAAAACTCCCAAAACCCCTACGAGTACTACAGAGAGCTTTGGCGATTCTCGCGTGCCAATACTCCCTCTATCGTGGCCGAGGTGAGATTCTGAGAGGATTCGATCCGGTACCACATTAGGATACCACGCGATTAGGGCTCCCAGATCCGGTGAGAAGATGTATCAATGGCCAGAGAGTTGGACGGCCGTCCCTGTGACTCTGTTAGAGAAGGGGGTTCGTTTCCCTTTGCACATTTTCATAGTAACCTTCTTTGGGGTTCTGAGGGGTGGGGTTTCTTGTTGTACCAAATTCATACATCCACATCTTGGCCTTCGTGGCCTTCTGTCATGAATTGGGCGTGGATCCCTCCTTGGATTTCTTCTTCACCGTATACAAGATAGTACAATCTAGGGAGAAGGGGTTCAAGGCCATTAGTAAGCACTCTCCGAAGTCAGGAGAGAAGTTAGAGAAGGCGTTCATTTGGTGAACACGCCTTGAGCGATAGAAATTTGGCATGAGAAGTGGTTCTACGTCGAGGGCCAGAAATTTCTTCACTTCTAGAAATTTGGGCCCTTGATGAGAAGATCTCTGCGACTTTGGAGATATTTACGAAGAAAAGAAGTGGAAATGATGGAACTTTTTGACAATTTCGAAGGAGGGTGGAAGTATGGACTCTATCGAAACAAGCATGGTTGTATGACCATAAATGTAAATGTCGGTCTATTTTATATGTATACAAATTTTTTGAAAAGCGCTTTTATAAGGTGGATTCTAACAGAGAGTTGGTTGGTTATCACGATTATCTTTGATCAAGCCAAGAGCTCTTTGGAGATAAAAGAGTTCGAAGATTTTTTATCAGGAAGTCTTGAGCGGTGGAAACTACGGCGACAAAATTTGCTCCGGCCGAACCAATCCGGAAACACATCTGAGACGAGTTGAATTGTGAACGGAAGGCGATGAGGTTCGAGTTCGAGACGAGACCCTCCGTCCTCGTCGGAAGAGGAGGGCAATCGAAAGCCAAGATCAACACCCTTTCCGGCCCTTACGAAACCACGCTTTGAAGTTGAGCCAACCACCACATCCGTCCCACGGCAGGGAGGTCTACTCGATCGTCTGATCGAAGAAGCATCCTCGCGCAAAAAACTAAAAAGTAAAATAACTCCTCGGCCGTAGAAGAGCTTAGGGTGCCCCGGTCTTGATCATCCCTCCTTCGTCTGCTTTGTAGAAATCTGATTATCGAAGAGGGTGATCGGGATGAAACTATCAAACCACATCCAAGAAGAGAAAGCACTCTCAAGCGACCATCCGAGCTCTGCATCTGCAGCTCCTTTCCAAGAACCCAGCCCAAACAAATCTCCATCTCCCGAAACCGTGTATGCTGAACCTGAACCTACTCCTCCTGAGCAACCAGTTCCTTCCCCGGAAAGGTCGAGACCCTCGCCTGAACGACCCGGTCCTTCAGGTCAGGGTTATCATGCCGAGGCCATGGGGTCTCCGACTCTGTGGCCTAGATTTAATCTAACTTTCCTTGACCTCTTGAGGGCCTTCGTGAGAACGGCGGCGATCATCGGTTCGATGATCACACGGACGAGAATCTGCTCGATGAAGGAATGAGCTATCTAGCTAAGGTAAATAGCCATTGCTTTATTTTTCTGTTTTTCTGTTCTTAATTGGATATCTGGAGTCTTGACTTGCGTCTTTGTTTGGTCATATATGCGGCTAATCTTTGTCTTGGACGTTTGCGTCAAGACACATAAATGGAGAAAGCAGGAAGATTTCATGAGGCAAGAAATCAACATCTTTGAAATCGACCTTGGCTCGAGAAAAAGCGACCATGAAGGCGCTCTTCACACCATCAATGGCCTCGGTGAGACTTAGATCGAGCAGGATGGACTGAAGGCGTCCAGATGATGAACTAAAGGCCCTGAGGATGGGTTGGCGCATCAAAACCGACCAACAAACTCTAAGCGATATGAGAGCAGGGTTTGGTCAAAGAAAACTGCTCCTAAAAGCCAAGAATGAGGAGTTTTCTTGACCAACCAAAACTGGCTATTGACTTGGCGAGGCTCAATCGAAGGCCCAGGATGAAGGGCGGAGGCATAAGAACAAATGCCACAAGCTTCGCCTCAAAATAAAGGAGCTTGAGGAAGGGTCCTCTTCGGTAGAAGAGTTGAAAAAAAAGCGAATCTGGTGAGTATAGAGATTCGGACGAGCTTAACGTAGAGATCATGAAGGTCTATTAGGAAGGCTCTGAAGACTTAGAGGCGAGGTAAAGAAAAAGCTGCTGCTTGCTCAATTTGGATCGACTTTGCTCGACTCAGGGGGGCGAAGGTGGTGCCTAGGTGTTCTTCCTGCCTTCATTCTGTCTTATGTAAAAATTTATCTGTTTAATCTTTTTATGTTTTCGGGATCGTTTTGAAAATTTTATATATGGAAGTTTGTCACTGTTCTGTATTGGTGTATTTAATTTATAAATGATCAGATCGAATGGATGTTTTAGTTTTCCTGATGAATCTGTAATTTCCTTAATTGTGAACTATGTTTTCGGTTAGTTTCTTGTCAATAATTCAATATCAGTAAAATGAACCTAAACAGTGAATCAGTTTAGACATATAATAATTAATGTATGAGGCGAAGTAAATTGAATTTCATGGGATGAATTTAACTTAAGCTGGCAGAAAAATTTGAACTCAACACTTAAATAAAATAAAGTAACACATACTCATCGGTTCGAAGTGTGGGATCGGTCATTTGTTTAATGCTCGGGATGAAACAATCATATAAGGACCGATATATAAGGATTAAGATATAAGGATCAAGATATAAGGATCAATTGTGACCATTGACTTACCACCACAGTAAAATCAATATAGGACCTTAAATACACCACTCGGGGTAGAAACGACAAATGAAATTTGCCATCGAATGGCCGGTGAGTCCTACCATACCTCCTTACACCATAGTGACCATAGGACAAATAGGACCGGGATCAATAGTGACCATTGATTTACCACCACTGGTAAAATTAATATAGGACCTTACCACCACTCGGGGTAGAGCGACAAATGAATTGCCATCGAATGGCGGTGAGTCTACCAATACCTCCAACACACCATAGTGACCATAGGACAAATAGGACCGGGATCAATAGTGACCATTGATTTACCACCTGGTAAAATCAATATAGGACCATAAAATACCACTCGGGGTAGAACAACAAAGTGCCATTGAATACCATAGTCCTACCGTACCTCCTTACACCATAGTGACCATAGGACAAATAGGACCGGGATTAATAGTGAAAAAGTGACTTTTTATTGATAATGAACAACAATATCTGAGACTTAGGTGAATTGACTTGATCTCTACTGAAAATATTTCCGAAGCCTGCCAGAATGCCATGTATTTTTGATCTCGGAACCATCTAATGCTCTTAACCGATAAGTGCCCGGTTTTGATACTTCGATCACTTCATACGGCCCTTCCTAGTTTGGCATTAACTTTCCCGTGTTTTGAGGTGTAGAAGCTTCGGCTTCTCTGAGGATGAAGTCTCCTACTTCGAATCTGCGAAGCTTGACTCCTTTGTTATAATGCTTAGCTACTCTTCGTTGATAAGCAGCCAATTTAAGCAGAGCCACCTCTCTGACTTCTTCTAGCAAATCCAAATTGGCCTTCAGTCCTTTGTCATTGTAGATCTCTTTGTATTGGCTGACCCGAAGACTCGGAGATCCAATTTCGACAGGGACTAAGGCATCCGTACCATAAGCCAGTCGAAAAGGTGAATCCCCAGTGGTAGTCCTCGGTGTAGTCCGGTAAGCCCACAACTTTGGCGACTCTTACGGCCATCTTCCTTTAGCTTCATCGATCTGTGGCTTGATCCCATTCGTGCGAGTCTGTTGGTCACCTCAACTTGGCCATTTGACTGTGGATGAGCCACTGAAGTCTTCTTATGCTGAATCCCCAACTCCTTTAAAAATGCTTCAAATTTTGATCCTACGAACTGGCGTCCGTTGTCCGATATTAATACTCTAGGGATCCCGAAGCGAAACACTACGGACTCTTTTATGAACTTCAAACATTCTTGCTCCGTAATTAACCGAAGTGGCTTCGCCTCTACCCACTTAGTCATGTAATCAATAGCAACTATGACAAAGCTAACCTGACCTTTAGCTTTAGGCAATGGACCCAGTATATCTACCCCCCAGACAGCGAAGGGTATAGGAGATAAAATCGAGTATAGCTCTTTCGGTGGCTGATGTGGGATCGGACTGTTGAGTTGGCACTTTTCACATTTCTTGACATACTCTGTAGCTTCTTTAAAAATTGTAGGCCAATAGTATCCTTAGAAGTACTTTGTAAGCCAAAGATTTAGCGACCATATGATCACCGCAAATTCCTCGTGAACTTCCCGAATAGCATATTACGCCTCGGATGGGACCGAGACACTTGATGTGCAAGGGAAGAAAAGGCCGATCGATAAAGATCCCCATCAATAAGAACAAAATTGGCACTCACTGTGCTTGATCTTCTTTGCCAACATCGATCGAAGGAAGGGCGCCATCGCCAAATACTCGATGTAGGGGTCATCAATGAGTTAGATCGCTCGATACACATCACCGCTTCATCTTTGAACACTTTCGGTTCTTCGCAATACTTCCAAATAAAGCGATCCGTTGAAGACATCCCCATCCGTAGTGGCCCGACCGATAAGGCATCGGCAATGGAATTGTCATTCGCTCTATGCCACGAAATTCGTATAAAGAGAAATTTAAAGTCGGTCCTTTAACTCGCGGATATTTGATCATCCAAAGTTCCACGAGCCTCATAATCTCCGGCAATTTGCTTGGCGACCAGCGAGAGTCTTTGTAAATGATAAGCACGGACCTCTAGACTCTTTGCCGATCGAACACCCGCTAGCTTCTTGCTTCATACTAAACCTTTGTTGTTAAATCGCTTTAAATCCGAATCGATGGCTGTTGAACTTTGAATCCGTCCGGGACTTGTCAAGATAATTCACCTTACTAACAGTTAGGGTAGAGGAACCATCTGCATATAGAGTCCAAACATTACTCGCTCTGTTGAAGAAGCGCAAGCCTTTCGTCAGACGATCGGACGGTAATTAAACTTCGCCCGGTGAGCGAACATTCTACCATGAATCTGAAAGCTTGACCTTTGATAGCGGTTCGTGGATGGTATTCGATGAAAAGCTGTGACAACTCCATTGTTGTACATTAATCTTCACGAAACTTACGACTTGCCCATCACCTTCTTGATCTACTCGGTGCAGCGATCAAGAATGGCCTTGAAAAGACTTAGAGCTTTCTCTTAGCAATTATCAAAGCGAAGGCAAATTTCTCGATATTTGGATACTGGTTTGACATCTCGCGGGACGTGGTGACATAATAGGCCAGGATGCTTCTTTCCCGCGACCTCCCGAACCGATCTTTGCTCCAACCGCTAATGAACTTCTTTGCGAAAGGTGCAGATATAAGGTCTCATTGGAATATGTTTCACCAATAAAGGTAGAAGAAAGATCGCCTTTATGCTCTGGAAGGCGTCTTCACACTCTGAAGTCCTTTGGAGCGTCTTCGCATTCTTGGCCCTTTCAATGTATCAAAGAAAGGAAGGCACCTCTCTGCGGACTTGGCGGCGAACCTCCTTATATTTGCAATCACGCCCGATCGAGACGTTGGGCGTCCTTGAGCGGACCGAGAGTCTTCATATTAAGAATGGCTGGATCTTTATAGGATTGGCCTCAATGCCCTTTGGTGACGGATAACCCAAAAACTTCCTCCTGCGAGGCCAAAAGTGCACTTGGCGAGATTAAGTCTCGATTAGCGATGATGGGACGGTGCGAAAGCACTCCTCTAGATCGTCAAATGATTACGAACTTGCATGCTTTTCACAATCATGTCATCGGCGTATACCTCCATATTCCTTCCCGGATGCTGTCGAAGATGAAGTTCATCATTCTACGGTAAGTGTCTCCGGCATTTATAAGGCCAAAAGTCATCTTCTTGTGGCGTACACTCCGAGCGGTGTGTAATAAATGCGGTCTTTGGGATGTCCTCTTTACGCATGGATATTTGGTGATAACACGAAAAAGCATCCATAAAGCTTAATAATGCATACACTGAAGTGGCATCGATGAAATTTGATCAATATGGGGCGAGAGGATAAAGTCCTTGGACAAGCTTTATTGAGGTCGGTGTAGTCGATGCAAACCCGCCATTTTCCATTCTACGCACTGACACCACATTCGCCATCCACTCGGGATAATCAATCTCATAGATGAAGTCGGCAGCCAACAGCTTTGTGATTTCCTTATCAATGATTTTCTGTCGCTCGGGTGCAAAGATCCGTCTTTTACGCTTAAGGCGGCTTCTTCGTGGGATCTACATTCGGTACGTGCTCACTATCTTAAATTTAAATCTAGGCATGTCCTTTGGTTCCCATGCAAAAATATCCGCATAGCAGCGTAAGAGTTCTATGAGGTTTGTCCGAAGAGGTTCTTGTAGACCCGAACCGATCTTCACGGTCTTGTCTAGCTTTCCGATGATCAACTCGACCTCCTCCGTCCCTCCTGCAGGAATCACTATCGGTTCGGAACTACTTTCGGTAAAGGGCTCGATCTTAATCGCCATTGTCTGTTTCTGTTTGCTGACCCCCACTCCAGAGGAAATAACAGCATTTCGGTAACATCGTCGGGCTAGATCCAAGTTCCCCACCACCTCTCCTACCCCATGAGCCGTGGGGAACTTGATTTTGAAATGAGGGATGGAGGTTACGACTTGGAGAGCAGTTAAGGTAGGTCTTCCCAGTATAGCGTTATAAGCTGAATCAACGTGCACAACATAGAATTTGCATATTATTTCGACCTGCTGGGGTGCTGTGCCGAAGATAACTGGGAGTTCGATAGTGCCTGCAACTTTGACCGGATCGTTGCTGAAGCCGTACAAAGGAGCCTCCTGCCCGACCTCCATTTTCTGCCCATCAAGATGCATCCTCTGATAGGCATGGGCGTATAAAATATCCACTGAAGATCCATTGTCTATCATCATGCGCTTCATGTCCACCGTGCCCACTTGTGCTGTGATCACCAAGGCCCCCTCATGTGGTTCAATGGGCTCCGAAGGATAATCAGCGTCAGTAAATGATATGACAGTCCCTGGAAATGTTCTGTCAACCTTCAGAGGAGCATCTGTCACAGTCATGACCGAATCCAGGTAAGCCCTTCTTTTCTTCCCGATCAACTTCCCTACGGACCCACCGGTTATCACATCGATGACATGCCTTGGGGCGATCTTTGGAGCCATCTGAATTTATACGAATAAAATGCGGTTACTAGTCTGCTGATCATTCGCGGCCACATATTGTACCAACAAGCCATCTTTAATCTTCCTCTCCACAAAGTCTTTCAAATTACAACACTCGTTAGTGTCGTGGCCTGCAGCTTGATGATAGCCACAATACTTACGAGAGTTACCCTGCCCTGTTCGGTAGTTATCACGGGGTGGCTCGAAGAAAGGTTGATTTCTGATTTGATCCAGAATCACAGATCTATCTGTGTTCAATTTGGTGTATACCTTATTCACCTTGAAATTTGAAGCAGTGGGGACGATCGCTTCCTTGCTTGAGGAATTATTGTACTTCTTCGAATTGCCTTCCGGCCGATCATTATATCCCCCATTTTCTCTACGATCGACTTGGGCTTTGGAATTATTAACTCTTTCAAGCGGGTCGAGGGAGGATGTTTCAGTCATTCATGGCTTCTTCCACAACAATAGCCTATACGCCTTGTCAAAGGCTTCGGCCAAGCTCTTCGGATGATGAAACATCAACTTCTTCACCAACTTCTCGGACTTCACCAAATCCAATCCGTTCTTGAATAAACCCACAGCCTGGAGATCATTAAGGTCGGACACTTGACCGACAGCTTCTCTGAACCTCTTTACATATTGGCCCAAAGATTTGCTGATAAATTGCCTGATCTGTGCCAAAGAACCCATAGGCTTTCCTCTTCTCCGATTACTCCCAAAACGGGCATGGAATTTATCACAAAGTTCGATCCAAGAGGATATTGAATCCGAAGGCAAAGTTCCCAACCACTGTCTCGCATCCTTTCTTAGCATCGTAACAAAGGTGTGGCACTTGACATCATCAGTGAAGTCGTAATAGTCCATTAGCCGATCGAACGCATGGCTATGGTTATAAGGATCCCTGGTTCCATCGTAACTTTCTATGCGAGGAAATTTTTTAGTGATATCCGCCTTTTCCTTGAGAATATCCAGGAAAAAGGGATGCTTTCTTTCGGGCGTCCTTCACTCTTTGGACCTCGGCGATTTGCTTTACGAGCTCTTTCGGCTCCTTTACGAGGAAAATCAGCGCCTTCAGTACGTGGGGAAACCTCTTTCGTGAACAACATTATGTCTACGAGAGGATCGACCTCCTCCCTGCCGAGATCCTACGCCTGGAGGACTTCTTGATCGCCCGGTACACAACTCTTTCCTTATGGTGAGAATGACCACGTTGATAGTCCATTACCACGACTTGGCACGACCTCCCTCGACCTGCTCCTTTGTCGATAATCATCTCGATCTTTGAGAGTAAAAGCCATTATTGCCTTCTTGAGGCCACGGAGTTCGCTCCTCGATCTCCTCCTACTTGAGAATGATCCCTAGAAACATGCTTGAACGCGGCTCCTTACCCTTTCATCGCGACTCCTCCTTATGCCCCGCCGTCCTTGGACCGATCATGGCTAGATGCTTCGTCCGTAATTCCATACCCAAAGCATCTGTTTGGCTATATCCTCTCTTTGATTTTACTTGGGACCTCCATGGCTCTCTCTCGCCGTTCGCCATCTTCATGACTTGGCGGCTCTATCTTCTGACCACACTTATGATAAGTCTTGGTGGTGAGCCTTCCATCTTCCCTCGACCATGATCTCGCTCTTTATCCTTACCAAGACCAATCTTAAATGCCGGCCCCACCATGAATCTTGGACGGAGATCTCTGAATTATGCTTAGAGGTCGTGCTCGTGAGCACTTTTAGAAGGACCCAAACGATCCTTCAGAAACATGAAGCGTTGATGAAAGCTAATGACCATCGCTTTCGCCCTTCCGGCGTACCATCCCTACTCCTCGCCATCTTAGAAGTATGTTTAAATGATTTGTGATTGAAAATTTAATGACACTAGAACTCAAAACCCCTCCTTTAGCGCTTGATATTAACGCCAAGATCTTCTGCCACGTCCCAATCACGTAAGATGTCACGATCTGCCTGATAAAACGATAAACACCACAAACTTGATGGCGGTTCCGTCGGGGGATAGCTCAGGCGTGAGAATTAGTATGTGTTCACAAGGTTAACAGTGGAGGAATGTACTGTCTAGTGTCTAGAGAGAGATAATAATTATTTTTTTTGTGTATGTGAGAGAAAATGAATCTTAAAGTGTATGAGAACGTACCTATTCCTGAAGGCTTCCTTGCTAGGTTATACTATCTCACTTTGGATTCTTGTGCACCCACTACTACTGCGACACACCCTACGATCGATGGGCTCTGTAGGCGTATATAGTTTATCCTTTGCTTTTGGCCCTTTATTTTTCTCACGTACGTGCATTATGATCCCATCCACATTAATGCATGGCAGGAACTTTGGTCAACCGTTATGCTTTTTCATCATCACAAGTCAAAGTAACAGATATTAAAATATTTAACAGGTCGACCCACTAGACCGATCCGGTCTTAAAGGTTAAAATGGATATAGTATGAGGACTGGCCCGATGACTTTCACGGATTAATAATAAAGGCCCAATGTACCCGGCCCAAAGATAGGAAATATCACGACCCAACACTAAGAAACTTTCATGTTTTCACATAATAACCAACATAACTCATCATAACACTTACTAATACTTCATATACCCATGATTTTCATCAGTCCAATACTTTTATTATGACTCTCATCATAATTAACGTAACCAGATCATTTCCACAATTTAATAAGAAATGAATATAAAGGATCATTCACCATGCATGTGGTAATCCACATAGATAGGTTATTCCAACAGAATAATAAAGAATGGAATAACAGAAGGATTAACAATGCGTGCGATAGATTGTACAGACAGGTTATTCCCAATAGAATAATAAATAATGGAACCAGTCAAATTGTAAACGCATACGCATGTGATATTTCGACGAGAATAATAAAGAACGGAACGTGTCGGTGAAATTCGCACCAACGGATGTTCCAAATGTAATAATAAAGAATGTAATAACAACGAAATCACCATGCATGCGGTATCAGATATATAAAGGTTATTCTAACAAAATAATATATAACGGAACCAGTCATGCTAAATTCATGACAAACAAGATGTTCCAATGTAATAATAAAGAATGGAATAACAATGAAATCACCATGCATGCGGTACTTCGTATAGATAGGTTATTCCAACAGAATAATAAAGAATGGAACAACAGAAGTTCTCTTCATGAATACAAATGAAATAATACCCCTTACGAGTACAACAAATAATATCCCTTACCGTAAAAGAAGAGTACTCCGACGGGTAGGGCGATGATATACTTGAAGAAAACTTGCACTACACTCAAAGCTTTCTTAAACTCTAAAGAAATACGCTCAAGATTATAGAAGAAGAATTCTCTCTGTAGAGTTTCAGTGAATTCCTCAGAAATAATGAAGGAATTAACTTCTATTTATAGAAGAATGGACTGAATAGTAACTAATCCATGAACGGTCTAGATTGATTTACTTTTAAACGGATGGTCCATATTTAAAGCAAAATCTTTTAAATAAAATATAATATATTCTATTTATAATCTAATAAAATGAATAACTTTATAAAAGTATTACATTTTATATAAAAAGATTTTACTATGCAAACACTATACATAATAAAATATAATATATTCTAATTATTGTCTAATAAAAAGAGATAACTTTATAAAAGTATTCATTTATATATAAAAAGATTTTACTATTAGCCTAATAAAACGAATAACTTTGTAAAAGTATTCATTTTATATAAAAGCTTTTTCATTTTATTACATTAATAATACTAATAAAACAAAACTTCATCATCACTTACTTTGAAAAATTTTCAAATGTCACCCTTAACTTTAAACTTTTATCAATTTAACTATTCACCAAAATAGAAAAATTGAATACTTTTATTTCATAAAATTCGGTGTCTCACACTCCACCTTAGCTTCTTCGGAATATACTTCTTCATCTTCATTTAGATCCATTTCAGGATACTTGTCACGATCGCTTCCCAGATTTACCATAGGTTCGTCTCTTACAACTTCTTCAACTGACTCACTCTGAGCTGGCACCTAAGCTAATGGCATTGGTGCAATAGCTGCCAACACCTCTATAATCATTTCATCATTTCCTGACATCCTACAATTAGTTTTAAACAATCTTGATTAGTACACCACCAATACGAAATTCATAAACACTATGTGTCCACATATCTCACTATTGATGCACTTCGTCAATCCCTTACTTAGAACTCTAAATGAGTTTTCTCTATCTTGCTTATGATTATAATCCTAAGGTTCCCCCCAGCCCCCACCACTTAAGGTTTAGAACCTACAGCTTTGATACCAACCTGTGACGCCTATTGGGTAAAATCTAATTACGCACAACACACAAGTATACGTGGTCAACAAGTAATAAAGTGATAAGTTGAGTATCGTTCCCACATAGACAAATTAGCAAATACCTTAACTTACAATTACCAATCTTCTATTAACCCTAATTTTATTAAACAAACCAAATCAATAATTTAAATTAACAAAACTAAAATTAAGAATAATTAAATTAGCACAAAACAACCACGAATATCAAAATCTGAATTTTCAAACAATTGATGGAGAATTAGACTTATGATTTCACCCTAAGCTTTACTTTGATTTTAACACATTTATTCCAATTCAACTCACTATCCCAGTTTATTAATCAAGAACATGAACGTAGTATTAACCACCTCTCGATGCACTAATACCATATTAACTTCAATCCACAATTAAGATAGAAATCTGTTATACACCTTAATCAACTAACCCACTATATCTCTATGTGAATTACAATTGAAGAAGGTTTAAGAACAAGTTCTCTATCCGATTACATGTGGCGTCAAGCATATCTCTACCTTAACACACATCAAGTTTAAGCTACTAACAAAATCATGAACACATGCTATATTAACTAGGTCTAGATTTGAATATCCTCTCTCGATTCCATCCAACTCCACCAAGAATTGTTGATCAGGCAATTCATAGATTCAAGCACAAATTAATATAGATAAACTAGAGATAGCTTATTAAATTGGAAATCAAAGCTTACAAAATCATTGATTCACTTAAGGATCCATCACAAGCCTAAAAAGTGAATTAGTTCATAATAAATGAAATAAACATTGAATAAATCATAGAAAACATTCTTCTAATTACAAATAATAATCTAACACAAAGAATATTAGAAAACACCCTTCACGTAGACTAAAGTTGCAATCATCTTGAAAAACTCCTCGAAGTACTCCTCCACACTTGCTATCAAAAACTAAACTTTGATCTTCATAATCTCTAACTCCCCCTCAATTGTGTTTAATAGAGTAGTATATATCTAGCATAACACTCTAGTTGTATTCTCTATCCAATAGAGTTACAATGCCATGCAAATAACTAAAGTTCGTACCCAAGAAGAATTATAACTGGAACAAGACACCTAAAATTTTTCCACCCCCAGCCCCGGCGGGGGTGTGTATGCTATAGACGCCCGCCTCGGCTGGTTTGTGCTCTAACTTGATCGATTGAAGACCCCCCGCCCCGACGGGGGTTTGTGAACTGTGCATGCCTTCCCCGACGGGGGTATGTCCTATTATCTAACTTAGCTTCATTACTGAGTAACTTCCAAATATGCTCCATTTAAGTTCCAAATGCACCGAATATCACCAATAGTACGTTTAATGCCACAACCACCAACCTACACATAAAATGACATAAAACAAGTAAAAATGCTCATGATCAAAAGAGTATAGCAACGAATAAGCATGAAATAGATATGAAATCGCGTATATAAAATACACTTATCAAAATCCCCCAAACATAAACCGTGCTAGTCCTCGAGTATAAAACTACTATATGCAATGCAATGATATGAATACGAATTTACTTATATGCTAACAAGTCCAACAATATCGCAGAATCAAACTTATCTTGACGGCCTCAACGAAAACAAGCAACTATATAATATCAACTATCAAAAACCAATCTACAAATCACTTTAATCCTCAAATCTCAAGTTATCATCACTAGTATAGTGTGTGTGTGTGTGTGTGTATGTGTGTGTAACATCCATGACAACTGATACCGACTCAAATTCAATACATAACCAGTCTCTTAGAAGGAATCATGCAGTACAAACTTCAAAACTTCAAAAATAACTAGTTCCAACTAAAAATCAAACAATCACAAATCGCCAGGGTTCACGCGGGGTACTTATGCTTTATTTCCATTTACGGGGGCTTTTTGCTCTTTTCCCGTTTTATTATTATTATTATTATTATTATTATTATTATTATTATTATTATTATTATTATTATTATTATTATTATTATTATTATTATTATTATTATTATTATTATTATTATTATTATTTTATTATTCACATAGCTGTGCAAAGTCTTATTCTCTTAGGCTTTTCAATGCTACCTTAACGAAGCTTTCGACCAACGACTCCTGCACCATTAAGACCTTAGGGCGCTTAGGTGTAAAGACAATCCCTAGGAGCTTACTTTTACTCAAGTAACAAAGGCCACAAAACTAGACAACCACGCCACGATGTTTATTCATATTTTTTTTTCTTTTTCTTTTTTTTTCATAAGCTTATATACCCCACATACATCCCTCAAACTTAAGTTCTTGCCTAACTTTAGCCTTTACCAGCCATCCTTGTCATTTTATCATTCACTCTAGCATTATCCTTTAGAGACCATTTAGGTACCGGTTTAAACTTAACCAAATAACACAAATGTTTGTTAAGCATGCTATCCTTTTATACCAGTTTCAAACAAACTCAAGATTTGATTCATAAATGATCATTATGTCATAGTTCTAATACTCAATACTGTATTTGCTACTTATTTGACAATCACATCATAGGCCCACAATAACATGAAACACAACATTGAAGGACTAAAGCAACACAATAATTACTAATTAACAAAAAAAAAATTTTTTTTTTTTAGATATAGATATGGATGGATAACAAAATGCAAATACAAAATGCATTACACTAATCTTTACTATGTTAAACCTAAACTACCATGAATGCCCTATGTTATCATGCAATACTGAAAATAAAATTCAATACATCAATTTAATTGCTTATAATTAAAAATGAGTCCTAAAAACTAAAATGCATGCTAACATGAATGTAAATCCCCCAAACTTAAACAATACAATGTCCTCATTGGATAAATAATCAAAATAAGTACGTGAGGACTTCCTTGTCAATGCTTAAGCTTGAGGAGGTGGTTGTTGTTCTTCTTCATCGGAATCACTCGGTGGGAACCTTGGCATTGGACCGGGCTGTTGATATGGAAATTATACCGCCGGGTTAAAACTTTGGAGAGTTGTGTTCAATGAAGTAAAAGAGGTGTGCATAGCCTCGAACATGTGCTCTTGCCTCATCTCCAATCGGCGCATTTACCGACGAGTGGCTTTGGTGTGTACATTCATTTGATTTTGGAGATCAAGGAATTGAGATCTGGATATAGCCTCGGTCCTCGGTACCTGCTCATCCCCTTGATCGCCCATGTCGTCGTCTTCGTCCCCCGAAGCCTCTGTAGCATCCACATCTTCTTTCGATGATGACGAAAAATGAAACCCACTCCACGCGGTGTGACTTGCCGCCTCCACCTTACATCTCTGAATACCGCATGTTATCATTCTAGAATTAAGCAATACGAGCGGCATTTGAGTGGGCTCGTCATAGAACCATTGTACACCAGCTTGCTGACATAACCCACATATGAGTGATGGGTGTGGCAAGCCTCCAAACAAATTCCCGTGAAGGCACCGGCGGATAGAGAAGCAAATGAGCCCCGACGTCAATAATAAAGTCTTACACAATGGCGAACAAAAGCAACGCCTTCTCCTTGGTGACGTCTGAAGTGTGTTAGGACGAAAGAAATTTTTCTCAAAGGAAGGCATACCAAATTTTTCCATACCGGCTAAGGTTCTTGCTGGGGAACACGGTGCCTCCCTTTCGACCTTTCATCCATGACGTTCCTGGCTTTGTCATCGCCATGATAATTTCATCAAAATCTGGATCAGAAGTACGGAGATGCTCGTACTGGCAGTGGCAAGGCACCCTCAGTTGGTAGTACGTATTAATGGTGTCTGCAATGAACGGAACCAACCGTCCTCGCATAAATGCGCGAAATGGTTCTTTGTCCTTAATATTTGAATAAAACTCTCTCTAGCTCACAATGATGTTATCTTGATGCTTAATATGAAGTGTGGTGGAGAGGTTTGGAAGAATTGGTTTGATATTTATAGATGGGGAGGGTAGTCTAGCATTGGTGGAATAAAGAGGTGGAGAAGTGGGGAAATGTAGAGGAGTAATGAAGTCTTGGGAAGGTGGGGAGAGTGGGTGGTAGTTATGGAGTAGTGGGGAAGTGTAAAAGTGGGAGTTATTGGGAAGGAGAGAAGACCAACATAACTTCCACGTCTATCAACATTCTCGGACCCCTTACGGCCGGGGTAAATAAAGTGTTAAAAGGCCCGCCCCGTGGCATAGTCCCTATCTTCTTCGATGTTGAGTACCTACTTACGTAAGGTTATATCATTGTTATTAGGGCCTGACCAGGCTATGTCACTGCCAGACCTTCATGTCTTGCTCCAACTTAGCTTACTTATGCTGCTGAATACTCGATTGATCTCGTTTTCCCAGCCTGCATGGTATGAAACATGAAAATTAGTTAGTCTTGGATGTCATGTCATGTTGTGGAGAGATTAACGAGTTTTTATTTTATTCTTCTACCTAATAATGTAATAAAAACTATGATTAAGCAAATATGAATGGAAAATACGATAAAAGAACTAAAAATTGGGTTGCCTCCCAATGAGCGCTTGATTTTAAGTCATTCAGCCTAACTACTTCCTGCTTAAGTTGTATCGGCCAACGTGATGGAAATCACGTCGGTGTTTGCTTCTCCTCCCCAGTAATGCTTCAACCGGTGTCCGTTGACTTTGAATGTTTCAAGAGGGTTGTGACTGTAAATTTCAACTGCCCCGTGAGGGAATACTTGCTTGACTGTGAATGGGCCCGACCATCTTGATTTAAGCTTTCCGGGGAACAAACGCAGCCTTGAGTTGAATAAAAGTACTGATTGGCCTGGCTCGAATGTTTGATGTAAAATTTTCTGGTCGTGCCATCTTTTGACTTTTTCTTTGTATATCTTGGCATTCTCATAGGCATGAAGGCAAAACTCGTCTATTTCATTTAACTTAAGTAGTCGCTTCTCTCCTACAGCTTTTTGATCAAAATTGAGTTTTTGCACTGCCCAATATGCTTTATTCTATAGTTCCACCGGTAAATGACATGCCTTTCCGTACAACAGTTGATATGGTAACATCCGGATTGGCGTCTTGTATGCTGTCCGATAAGCCCATAAAGCATCATCCAATCTCAGTGACCAATCTTTTCGACTCGGATTCACCACTTTCTTCAATATCTTTTTGACTTTTCTGTTTGATACCTCCGCTTGTCCACTGGTTTGAGGGTGATACGCTGTAGCTATCTTGTGGTTCACCCCATACTTGGCCAAAAGAGCTATAAATAGTTTATTGCAAAAGTGACTACCTTCGTCACTTATAATTGCTCTTGGTGTGCCAAACCTAGTGAAGATGTTCTTTTGCAGGAATTTGAGGACCACTTTGGCATCGTTTGTTTGTAGAGCTGCAGCTTCAACCCACTTTGACACGTAGTCCACTGCGAGGAGAATATATTGATTGTTCATGGACGATGGAAATGGTCCCATGAAATCGATACCCCATACATCAAAAATTTCCACTTCCAGAATCGTTTATAAGGGCATCTCATTACGCTTCGAGATGTTGCCCACCCTTTGACACCTATCACATTGTTTGACAAATTGGTGGGCATCTTTGAATAATGTGGGCCAATAAAAACCACATTGTAGCACCTTCGCTGCTGTTCTCTCACTCCCATAATGCCCACCATATGCCGATGAGTGACACTCGTACAGGATATTCTTCACTTCGTTGTATGGGACGCATCGTCGAATCACCTTGTCGGCGCACTGCTTAAACAAATATGGATCATCCCACATGTACCACTTTACGTCGTGAAGAAATTTCTTTTTCTGTTTCCTTGTGAGGTCAGGCGGTAGAATGTTGCTCACCACAAAATTTGCATAGTCGCCATACCACGGAATCTCTGCTGACATCCTAAAAAGTTGCTCATCCATGAATGATTCATTGATTTCGCATTTGTCATCTTTTTCTTTCCCGTGGTTCTCTAGCCTCGACAAGTGGTCGGCTACTTGGTTCTCCGTCCCCTTCCTATCCTTTATTTCTAAATCGAATTCTTGCAGTAGGAGAATCCACCGGATAAGGCGTGGCTTAGCATCCTTTTTCACTATCAAGTACCGAATCGCTGCATGGTCTATATAGACTATCACCTTAGTCCCGATTAAGTAAGCACAAAATTTGTCAAACGCATATACCACGGCAAGTAACTCCTTTTCTGTGGTTGTGTAGTTCATTTGGGTTTCTGTAAGTGTTTTGCTTGTGTAGTATATAGTTTGAAACACCTTGTCTCTCCGCTGACCCAAAACAGCCCCAACCGCGAAGTTGTTTGCATCACACATAAGCTCAAAGGGCATGCTCCAATCCAGTGCAACTATAACGGGGGATGTAGTCAATTTCCTCTTTAACAATTCAAATGTTGTCTTGCATTCTTCATCAAAGCTGAATGTCGCATCTTTCTCTAAAAGACTGCATAGGGGTTTCGCAATTTTAGAGAAATCCTTTATAAACCTCCTGTAGAACCCAGCGTGACCCAAGAAACTCTGAATACCCTTCACTGAGGTTGGTGGAGGTAATTTTTCAATTGTTTCAACTTTGCTTTATCGACTTCCAACCCTTGAGCGGATACCTTATGGCCCAAAACTATGCCCTCTTCAACCATGAAGTTGCATTTTTCCCAATTTAGTACGAGATTCGTTTCCTTGCATCTTTGCAGCACCATGACCAGATTATTCAAACAATTATCAAAGCTATCCCCAAAAACTGAAAAGTCATCCATGAAGACCTCAACGTTTTTCTCCACCATATCCGAAAAAATGGCCATCATACACCTTTGGAAAGTTGTCGGTGCATTGCATAACCCGAATGACATCCTCCTGAATGCAAATGTGCCATATGGACACGTGAATGTGGTCCTTTCTTTATCCTCCGGAGCGATGACTATTTGGTTATACCCCGAATACCCATCTAACAAACAGTAATATTGGTGTCCCGCCAATCTATCTAACATTTGGTCAATAAATGGTAGCGGAAAATGGTCTTTTCGGGTTGCCTTATTCAATTTTCTGTAATCCATGCAAACCAGCCAACCCGTCACTGTTCTAGTTGGGATCAACTCATTATCTTCATTTTGCACCACCGTCATTCCTCCTTTCTTCGGTACGCACTGGACTGGACTAACCCATTTGCTGTCGAAAATTGGGTAGATGATACCAGCATCTAACCATTTCAACACTTCCTTCTTTACCACTTCCTTCATAATTGGATTGAGCCTCCGCTGTTGTTCTACTGTTGGTTTTGCCTCATCTTCCATCAAAATTTATGTATACAAAATGAAGGGCTGATTCCCTTTATGTCGGCAATTGTCCATCCAATAGCTGATTTGTGTTCCCGAAGCACCCTCAGCAACTTTTCTTCCTGCAATTCGGTAAGTGCAGCTGAAATAATGAGGTGCTTAGGAAGTGGCTTAAGTTCCAGCTTTGGTGGCTCTTCCAATGATGGTTTCAATTTTTTTGCATTTACCTCCTCCGTGTGCAGTGGTTCAAATGGGGTTCTAAATCTCAGTACTCATGGCAATGCGTCTAGCAATTGAAGGTAATCCACCAATTCCGGATCATCGATCTCTTCATCTCCCAATAATGTTGTTTCTAATGGATCATTCACCAAACTTTTGCTCATGTCATGACTAATGATTTGCTCAATTAGATCCATTCGAAAACATTCTTCCTCATCCGTAGGGAATTTCATGGCCTTAAACACACTAAATTTTACTTCTTGATCTTGGACCCTCATAATGAGTTCTCCCTTTTGTACATCAATGAGTGTTCTCCCTGTAGCCAAAAATGGTCTCCCTAGGATAATTGGGATGTTCTTATCCTCCTCAAAATCTAGAATGATGAAGTCCGCGGGGAATATAAATTTGTCCACTTTCACTAAGATGTCCTCTACTATGCCTCTCGGATACGTGACTGACCTATCCACCAACTGTAAGGAGATGTTAGTAGGCCTTGGATCGGGCAAACCTAATTCTAAGTACACTAACAATGGCATAAGGTTTACACTTGCCCCCAAATCACATAAACACTTGCTGAAATGCCTTCCCCGATCGTACATGGAATAGTAAAGCTCCCCGGGTCCTTGAGTTTTGGTGGTAATTTCTGCTATAATACCGCACTACAATCCTCTGTTAATGCCACCATCTCAAAATCATCCCATTTCTTTTTCCTTGATAGAATCCCTTTCATAAATTTTGCGTAACAGGGCATTTGTTCTAGGGCCTCTGCAAATGGTATGTTAATTTAAAGTTTCTTGAAAACTTCCAAAAATTTTGAAAATTGCTTATCTAACTTTTGTTTTTGAACTCTTTGTTGCAATGGTGGGGGAGGATAAACAGCTGGTTTGTTAACTGGTTTGTCCTTTTCCATTTATTTTTCATTCCCTTGTTTTACCTTACCCACTGTATTTTCTATCTCTGGTTCATCCTCCTTTATCACCGAAATTTCTGGCTCTTGACCAACAAGTTGTTTTCCACTTCTCAACATAATGGCTTGACACTGCTCATGATTACCCTTAGGATTTTTCTCGGTGTCACTCGGTAGTGTTCCTTGTGGTCTACTATTCACTGCCAACGCTAACTGACCCATCTGATTTTCTAGATTCTTGATTGCCATCTCTTGTGCTTTAAACATCAAGTTATGATTTTTTATAGCCAACTCGGTGGTAGCTATGAATTTATCCAACTTTTCCTCCAAATTGGGTTTCCTTTCTTGATATTGAACTAGTTGTTGCTGATTCTGGAAACCTGGAGGGTATGTTTGACGTGAAGCTTGATTTTGCTGGTTGTTGCTCCATGAGAAATTCGGATGATTCCTATTTCCTTGGTTGTATGTGTTCTAATATGTGTTGTGAGGAATTCTGTTATAATTACCGATGAACTGCACCGCTACTGGATTAATTGCACATTGCTCCGTTGGGTGTTCTCCTGCACATAACTCACATACTATTGCCACTTGTGGTGCTTGTTGTGTTTGTTGTGTCTGTGCTGCTACCACTTGCTCCAACTTCTTTGACATTAAAGCTATCTGTGCTTGCACCGCTGTCACGTTATCTACTTCTAATACCCCAGCTGCCTTTGCTTGTGTCATTCTCGTTGTGGGCCACTGATAGTTATTAGCAGCCATGGTTTCAATCAACTCGTATGCTTCCTCGTAACTCTTAGCCATGAATGCTCCGCCCAATGCTGCATCGATACTTGTCCTAAGATTCCCATGTAGTCTGTTGTAAAAGGTGTTCATTTGTAGCCATTGGGGCAATCCATGATGTGGGCATTTTCTGAGCAGTTCTTTGTATCTCTCCCATGCCTCATATAACGACTCCCCATGTTGTTGTTCAAACATTGTGATTTCATTCCTCATCTTCACAGTTTTCGCCGGTGGGAAGAATTTTGCAAGGAATTTCTGAGCTAAATCCTCTCAAGTTGTTATCGAACCAGATGGTAGGGAATGCAACCAACTCTTCGCCTTGTCCCGTAGAGAGAATGGGAACAAACGAAGTCTCACCGCCTCATCCGAAACTCCATTAAACCTAAAAGTGTTGCACATTTCCAGAAAGCTGACTAAATGCTCGTTTGGATCATCATTTGCAAATCCCCCAAACTAAACTGAATTCTGAATCATTTGTATCATCCTAGGCTTAATCTCGAATGTATTTACTGCTATTGCTAGCCTGGTGATGCTTGAGTGCAGTTCCGTCACCTTGGGGGTTGCGAAGTCCCTTAGCGCTTTCCGATCTTTTGCCACCATTACTATTTCCTCTTCCGTTTCAGGTAATTCGAATTCTTGCCTCGTTTCCTTGAAACACTTACTCAACCTCTGAAACCTTTTCTCAATGTTGTCCTCAAAAGGCAACAAGTCTGGATTTTGGGACCAAGTTCGTATAAACTACGTCCAACACCTGAAATAAGAAGCACAATGCAAAAATAAAAATGTTTAAGTAAAACTGGATTAATTAAACTGATATTGTAAAAATATTAAGAATTATACTAAAGATATCCCCGGCAACGGCGCCAAAAACTTGTTGGGTAAAATCTAATTACGCACAACACGCAAGTATACGTGGTCAACAAGTAATAAAGTGATAAGTTGAATATCGTTCCCACGGAGATAAATTAGCAAATACCTTAACTTACAATTACCAATCTTCTATTAACCCTAATTTTATTAAACAAATCAAATCAATAATTTAAATTAACAACACTAAAATTAAGAATAATTAAATTAGTACAAAACAACCACGAATATCAAAATCTAAAATTTCAAATAATTGATGGAGAATTAAACTTATGATTTCACCCTAAGCTTCACTTTGATTTTAACACCTTTATTCTAATTCAACTCACTATCCCAGTTTATTAATCAAGAACACGAACGTAGTATTAACCACCTCTCGATGCACTAATACCATATTAACTTTAATCCACAATTAAGATAGAAATCCGTTAAACACCTTAATCAACTAACCCACTATATCTCTATGTGAATTACAATTGAAGAAGGTTTAAGAACAAGTGCTCTATCCGATTACATGCGGCGTCAAGCATATCTCTACCTTAACACACATCAAGTTTAAGCTACTAACAAAATCTTGAACACATGCTATATTAACTAGGTCTAGATTTGAATATCCTCTCTCGATTCCATCCAACTCCACCAAGAATTGTTGATCAGGCAATTCATAGATTCAAGCACAAATTAATATAGATAAACTGGAGATAGCTTTTTAAATTGGAAATCAAAGCTTACAAAATCATTGATTCACTTAAGGATCCATCACAAGCCTAAAGAGTGAATTAGTTCATAATAAATGAAATAAACGCTGAATAAATCATAGAAAACATTCTTCCAATTACAAATAATAATCTAACACAAAGAATATTAGAAAACACCCTTCACGTAGACTAAAGTTGCAATCGTCTTGAAAAACTCCTCGAAGTACTCCTCCATACTTGCTATCAAAAACTAAACTTTGATCTTCGTAATCTCTCTAACTCCCCCTCAATTATGTTTAATAGAATAGTATATATCTAGCATAACACTCTAGCTGTATTCTCTATCCAATAGAGTTATAATGCCATGCAAATAACTAAAGTTCATACCCAAGAAGAATTATAACTGGAACAGGACACCTAAAATGTTTCCACCCCCACCCCGTGAGTGTGTATCTGTATGTAGACGCCGCGCTTGGGTGGGCTTGTGCTCTGACTTTATAGATTGAAGACCCCTTACGGTGGTTTATGGAATCATGCATGCCTGCCGACGGGTATGTCTGATATCGACTTATTTGCATTCTTGAGTAACTTCCAAATATGCTCCATTTAAGTTCCAAATGCACAGAATATCACCAATAGTACGTTTAATGCCACAACCACCAACCTACACATAAAATGACATAAAACAAGTAAAAATGCTCATGATCAAAAGAGTATAGCAACGAATAAGCATGAATTAGATATGAAATCGCGTATATAAAATACACTTATCAACGCCCCTAAATTTGGGTTACCTAACCCTCGGGTTTGGTGCTCACGATCCATCATCTAACTACCCATTCATTTATGAATATAAACATACATATCATTAATTAATATCTTGATAACATTATCCCATATTATCCAACCTTAACATAACTTACATACCATCAGTTATACAAAAAGGTTTAAGTATAATAACACAATAAGTAAAGTATATAATAACTACTCATGCAATTTGCCTTTGCCCTTATCCTTCTCTGACCCTCTTGCTACTTCGTTCTTAGCTGAAATGTTATATTTAAGTAAGGGTGAGCAACGAGTTTGCTCCATAAGTTAAAACATATAATAAAAGATGTGAACCAATAATATAAGACTTTAGATTTGATAGAACTTCAATAAAGTTCAAAGGACTAAGAAGTAGCTGAATAAATCATTTATCGATAACAAGAAATTACCGAATTACAAGCTAAACAACAATTCAATAATGAGAGAGTAAAACCCTTTTGAAGTTCCAATAATGTTCAATTGATTAATAAGAGATAATACTACTGCAATAAAAAAGTGGAATATTTCCAGATTTCATGCTAAGTGATCCCAATGGATCATGAACAAATCGAGTAATTATCAAATATTTAATGCTGAATTACCCAGTCATATCGGATAACCACAAAGATTTAATCATACACCTCTGCAAGTACATAAAGTGATCAGCTTTATTGTACCTAATTTTATGCATAATACTCAAAATCGCGCAACGGCCGGATATACGACCACAAAGTCCCCTTTATATAACGGTTGTTCATCTTAGTCTTACATCAAGAGTTTGTATCACAACAATATAGTTTGGATTTAAAGAAATACTATGATTTCAACATATAATATCTATCTTGATCTAGCCAAAATATTTTGCATTGATCTTTCAACAACAATTGAGTTCAAATACTAGAACGTATCAAATTTCAACAAATAATCGTCTTGCCAAAACAATTAGCTGAGACAAAGCTCAAAAACTGTTCAATAATAGACAAAAATCAACTGTACTATTTGCAATCAATAATAATATTGTGAATAACCAACAATAGTTATTCCCCAGTCATACTTTCAAATTTTAAAATTCAGATTGAGTTAATAAACTTGCACTAACTGCGAATAATCAATAATAAATCTCAGATGTGGAATAATCAGTAATAATTACCCACTACTATGTTTGAAAAGTAATAACTCGAGATTGAGTTAAGGAAACTTACCTTTGTCGTTGACTACTACTACACAATATAATTTAGCTTCGTTTGAAAGACCTATAATCAATAATATTGGTCTCGTAATTAGCGTAATACATCACAACATATAATACTGTAATTTAATGTCACTATATTACTTAGAACCTATAGTAACACTTATCAGGACAAACTATATGAATCTAGTTGGACTTCGGTATTAATACTAGGTCTTGATTGCTATGTCAGATAATAAACGAGTTTATTATCAATCAAACTCTATTCCAAAGCTTCAATATTATTTTAGATAATTAAAATATCATTCATAATATTTTTCAGAAGCTTATAATAATTTTCAAATAATTATTATCTTTTATAATGATTTTTCAAACATTGTTATCATTATTAAATGATTTAAATCTTGAATAATATCATTATCATTAATATTTAAGTAATATTAAAATATTAATGGAATCCTTGTCAAAATATTATAATTATTTATAATAACTCAAAATATTTTTAAAACACTAATATTATCCTTAAATGATTTTTGAAACATTTAAAATCATTTTCAACTAATTACCATTAATATTTAAATATTAATATATTTTTTATCAAAATATTAAAAGTCATTTATTATATCTTAAAATATCTTTAAATAATTTATATCATTTTTAAATAATTTTAAATCATAAAATTATTTTTAAACCATTTATTTAATATAATTATTAAATAAATTCATTATCATTAATATTAAGTTATTAATGAAATTTATCTCAAAATATTAAAAGTTATCTTTTATAACTTAAAATATTTTAAACACTTTATTATCATTTAAAATGATTTTTAAAATATTAAAATCATTTTTAACTAATTTATTTAATGTAAGTATTAAATAAATTTAATATCATTAATATTCAAATAAATAAAATATTAATGAAAAATATGTCAAATTATCAAAAGTCAATTTTTATAACTTAAAATAATTTTTAAACCCATTTTTGAATTTTTAGGAATTATTTTCTATTTTTATTGATTTATTGGAAATTAATATAAATAATTTTAATAAAACCGTCCATATAGGCTTTAGCGACACAAACTGTCACTGTTGTTGTTCTTGAGCTTTCAAGAATATTCAAAGTCAGTTCTTGGGTGCCTAGTTTAACCAACTTTAATTCCTTACTCAAGATGTGTCTGGGCATGCAAGTGTACTGGTTATGTAGTATTAATGTAATACTATGACGCCCCCAAAATAGGTATACATTACCCATTTTGAGTCACCAAATACATGGTACAGAATTCAAATACAAACTTTATTATACAACATGAGCTGAGAGTTTTAACACGAATATTATCTTCTAAACAATATCCAAACTCAAAAGAAGTCCTCATTACAATTATTATCACACTATTTCATAGAATAGTGAGGACTACTATAGTCATTATACTAGACTATCACTCTATTCCCCAGCTCGTCCCAACTATATTCTCATTTCCTGAAGAGAACAATGAAAGCAAAGGGTGAGCTCAACTAGCCCAGTAAGAAATATTATGACTAAAATAATGCAGAATAAATTATCTTTAGCCTTCAACAATGTTAAACTGATAGAATACAATAAACAATAAGTTTAACTGCAGCGGAACAAGCAATCCATTAGAAGAGTCAAGTAGAGCATGATATATACTATCTTCTAAGATTTAAAAAGTTTATCATCAATTTTATCGCTGAGACTCAGTGTAGACACTCAAAATTTATGTTGTCCTGTTACTAACATTGCAGGAGGGCAGAATCGTCTTTTCAGAGATAACCTTGGAGGAAAAACCATCTCAATCCCGGAGACAACCCCGGGATACACAGTTTTTCATCTCGGAGACAACCCCGAGGTACTCAGTTCAAGTCCGGAGAAACCCCAGGAATTTCAGTTCCAACCTCGGAGACAACCCCGAGGAATGCAGTTTCAGTTCCTGAGATAACACTAGAGAAGTCGGTCCCATCTCGAAGACAACCCCGAGATACTCAGTTCCATCTCGGAGACAACCCCGGGAGTTTCAGTTCCAACCTCGGAGACAACCCCGAGGAATGCAGTGTTAGGTTTGAAATATTCATGAACGCAATCAAATTGCACAAAATAAGCGAAAGCATGGAATATTAGAGTTTTAAAATTTTACAAACCATATACCCGGATCATCCTTTATGAACAATTATTAATTAAACAAAAATATGAAGAACAAGAATCATACCCTTGATGTTTCGAGCTTCCTCGGGTATAAGTTCACCTTCAATCCTTTTCGCCTTTTTCCCATTCAACTTGAATCCACCGGATTTGGTTCTTTCCTTTGATAAACGTTAGCCACCCAAGTGTTTGGCCTTTAGAGGTGATCCACCAAAGAAGAAGAAAGATTCAAGAAGATGGGTATTTGGCAAAACCCTAGTTTTATGTCTCTCATAAAAAAAGAGCATACTCTCCAACAATTGCAATCACGTCTAATGATATCTGATATAAGACTCCTCTTATAAAGATATCAGTTAACCCTTCTAATCTAATTAGAAAATAGGGTATTATTTATTTAATTAAATTCCTTTAATTAATTAAGCTCTCTAATCTTATTAGGGATAATTAATTAAACTCTTTTAATTAATTTATCTCCTAATCTTATTAGGAATAAATGAGAGTACTTTTATTAATTAATTCCCAAACTCCTTTAGGAATTAAATAATAATAATAGTAATAAAATAAGACTCCTCTTATTAATTTATATTTAATATTTCTAAAATATTAAATAATAAATATTAAGTTATTTAATTTATTCTATCACCATAGATTAAATTAAATATACTTAACATATTATAACGATTATTCCATTAACTTCTTAAATAATTATTCTTCCTTTATGGTGTGACCCTTTAGGTTTTCCATATTAAACCGGTTGTGAATAAATCAATTAGAACAATTCTAATCTTATTTAAATAAATAAATTAAACTATTAATTTATTTAAATAAATAATATTTATTCTACAATAGGGATAAGTCTCCCTAGCGATTAACGACTTTTCAGATAATATAGATTTTAATATTAATCATAAAAGAATCTTTGAGTAAATAGTTACCGTACAATTCAATCCTTCCGCCATACAATATCCCAATTAAATATCAGATATAGAATTACTGTCAAGTCTTATTTTATTTAATTATATGTATTTCGACTCTTAAATGCACAACTCCAAATAATGAAAATTAGAAACTATTTTCTAATTTCATTCTGCCTTGGCCAAGGAAAACTGGGTTGTCATTTATCGAATCACATAGGACATTGCTCTTCTTTTACTAGAAGTGGTAGATTCTTTATTGATCATACATTATCTCCATGTACAACTTATTATACCCAAGCATACCCTTTGATATACCCTATGGGTCTTAAGGAATAAGTCAAAGTATAACTCATCATACACAAGATACTATAATGATCTCAAGTCCAAGGATCACTCATATTACTATCACCGCAGGAATTCCTATTGACAAGCGAGTAAAACTCTATTAGGTATTTCTTAGCGAGCCACGTTCAGTGAACTTATTCTCTAATAATCACCTACATACTTGCTTTAGTGTCTCCACACAAATGATCATGAGATCAATCATCCTTATCCAATGAGCAATCAACGTATGTACCAATCAATCCGGATTCACTAATCCCCAATTTAGTAATCCAACGATTGGGAACTATTTTAGTTTTAAGCTTTATAAGAATTTAGATCTCATTAGAATGATCATCATCATTATTCTAAAAGCATTGCTTAAAACTATGGGTTTATCACATATTATAAAGCAGCATCATGTAGATAATTAAAAGCCTTTAATAAATTAATATTTTTTTATTAATAAATGAATAAGATCGTTGCAAAGTATATGCTTTATCATCAAACATGATTGGCTTGTGTGCATACTATTTTCAATCTCCCACTTGCACTAAAGCCAATCGTCATGGTATCTCATACCTTTCTTCTCTAAGTGATGATTATCTTACTGTTGGATAAGCTTTAGTTAATGGATATGTAATATTATTCTTGAGAGTCCACTATCTTTATAGTGATTTCCCATCTTTCAACGATTCCTATAATCAAATGAAAGTGCCACAACACATGTTTAGATCCAAGATAAGACTTAGGAACTATTCCTAGTTCTATAATGAAATTTTCATCCAAATAATCAACTTGTAGCTTCATTTATAGCTATATAATTTGTCTTCATCACTAAACCAGCAACTCTTTGCTGTTTGAAACCTTTTCAATTCACTGCACTACTGTTCAAGGTAACCCTTTACCTTAAAGTAGATTTTTTGTAGTCTTGGTCTATCTGAAAAACTTGAGTCTGTTAAGCCCTCTAGTTTTAATTTAGATCCACCATAAATTTTAATCACATCCTTAGTGCCAGTTAAGTACTTTAAGATGTTTTTCACTGTCTTACAGTGATCTTCTCCAGAATATGACCGATCAACATCAGGTCTCGTATATTTTATTTTATACATGATTTTCACTCATGCGATCTCTCTTTTTAGGAGTCTATGGGGACTATTAAGAGAGATACACTCCATGACTCATCAACATGAGTCATCTCTTGGAGTTTTTCATGCTAAATAACTTTAGCATTAAATGAATATACGTTCCTTAGGTTAAGTTAAGCATCCTCTTGAATCTATCTATATAGATTTGTATCCCCAATTAAGATACTCTTTCCAAATCATTCATAGAGTAATGTTTAGACAACTTTATCTTTACTGATTGTAGCATTAGTATGTCATTCCTTATCCATAGTATATCAACATATAATATTAGGAATGTCACGGTGCTCCCACTGACCCTTTTTGTACACACTAGGTTCATTCTTGTTTTTGATAAAAATCAAACTCTTTTGAGTGTCTCATAAAAACGAATGTTCCATTTTTGAGAAGCTTGCTTCAATCCATTTCTCTAAGTGTCTACAACTATTACCTTATCGTATGTAACTGGATCATCATCTTCTATGATGCGTTCCTCATCATAATCATTTATGATGAATCCATACCTCCCAGGTATCTTCGGTACTATTCCAGATTTACGATTTGGTTGTGGTACAATAGTTCTATCTACAGGTTCTTCTTATTTAACTTATAATGTTTTGTGGTTCTTGAACTCTTTAAGATCTATTATCCTCCCAATAGCCCCTTTAATGATAAACATCTTTATCTTAGAAGGTAGCATATTTCGCAATAAACACCTTTTGCTAAGTAGGATTATAGAACATATACCCTAAACTTACTTTAGGATGTCCCATAAATCTGTACTTATCAAATCTTGTCCCAAGCTTATCCTTTGAAACCTTTTACACATAAGCTGGACAGCCCATTATCTTAACATACTTAAGATTAGGAATCCTCCATGTCCATAACTCTTATAGAGTCTTGAGGTCGAATTTTGAGGTAACCTTTTTTGTAGATATGCAACCATTTCTAGGGCATAACCTCAGAAGGATACTAGAATGTCGATAAAATCATTATGGACCATACCATGTCCAACAAGGTATAATTTTTCCTTTCAGATACATCAATCAATTATTATGTATCAGGAGGAGTCCATTATGAGAAAACCATTTGAGATGATCTAGAAACTTATTGCACAAGTATTTATTCCTTGATCTAATCAAAGAATCTTAATACTTTGCCAATTTGTTTCACTTCTGAATTATTTGAACCTTTCAAATAATTCACACTTGTATTTCAACAAATACACACATTCAACTCTTTGAATGATCATCTCCTTTTCTTATACTTTGAAAAATTATTTTCACGTAAGTCAAGTATACAAAATCCATTAAGTAATATTCCATTTCTATACAAAACATTTTTATTATAAATAGAACAACAATTGTTTTTAAATATAATACCAAAGATTTCATTGTCCAACATAAAAATTGAAATAATGTTTCTAACGAGAACTAGAATATAATAACAACTTATTGACTTAATAGATTTTCCCGTAGAAAATGCTAAACTATAAGTTTCTATGGCTAATGCAGCAACCTTTGCTTCATTTCCCACACATAGGATTACTTATCTTTGTTTAGCTTTCTACTTCTGCTTGGTCCCTTCATAAATCTATATTTATGATAACCAAAGTTGGTATCCAATACCCAAGTAGAACCTTGACTTAAAGAAAAATTTATTTTAAATCATGAACAAAATTGTATTTGTAACCAAAACTTTACTAAGCTTATTCGGGTTAGCCTCTGCAAGATGCTTCTTGCAGTTTCTTTCCAGTGTCCAGGCTTATTGCAGTGGAAGCAAACTCCTTTGCTATCCGTATCAGTTTTGTTCTTATTATCCTTTGTTTTTTCCTTTCTATTTACCTTCTTTGAATCGTTCTTCTTTTCCGAAGATCCTTTGGCCCCTACCAGTAAGACATGGTCTTTCTTGGTTGGAAAGTGACTATCAACATTTTTCAATATGTTAAGCAAATCAGCAAGGCTGATATCTTGCTTGTTCATATGAAAAATTCAAAACAATTGTGAAAGGAGTCCGGGAGTGAGTGCAAGATCAAATCTTGGCTCAACTCTCCATCCATGACAAAACATGTTGTCCTAATTGATCAATCAAATTGATAATGTTAAGGACTTTTATCTGTACTGTAGTGTCATCGGTCATTCTAGATTGGAAGAGCTCCTTAGATATCTGATATCTATCAGTCTTATTTTCCTCACCATCAACTACTTGATGTGCAGGAATATAGTAAGAGCATCCATAGTTTCATATTGACGCTGAAGCACGTTACTCATGGAGGCCAGAATGATGCATTGAGCCAACTGTGCATCATCTTATCACTTTCTAAAAGTAGCAATCTCTTCCTCAGAGGCATTATCTGCAACCATTGTAGGGATAGACGTATTAAGGACATAAGATAGCTTTTCAGCGATGAGAACTATTCTCAAATTCCTTAACCAATCCATTTAATTCGGTCTAATATGCTTCACAGTGATAGTAATTTAGACATTGTAAAATTCTATAAATGAATTTGTAATTTATAACATTTTAGCCTACATTCTTTTATTAATTACCTAAATAAATTAGGTCTTATTTTAAAATGGTATCTTTCACTATTTTCATCAAACTATATTACCCTCACTTATATAGTTCGGCAAAATCTAATTAAAGATTTGCTAGTGAGAATAAGGATCCCATTTTAAATGTATATAGCCTTGTGGTGACACAACAAACTATATATAAATAAATAGGTAGACAACTCTTGTCAATTACATCAACTATGCAACTCCTTATATTTTGCCTCTTAGATTATTTTGATCAAGTGGTGGCACATCCGAATCAAAATTATCCAAGTTAAGTCCAACCTAGCACTCCATATATTCAAAAAAAATAAATATTATCCTTGTGGTGACACAACAAAACAACATTGTTCAATTTTCTTTATAAGCATCAAATGTGATAAAATTAACATCTCAAAGAATTAAGATAAGTCATGTGGTGACACAACAAACTTATAATAATTAATTGATACTCTATTATTTTTATCATGTTAGAAGGCGACGTTCGATATTCCAAATATCTTTGAATGCTTAGGACTTAATATAAAAAATTTGAGGGGTTTGTTATTAATTTGTATCATCTTGTTTAGCGTGCATGCACATATATATAAAATACGCATCATATTAATTAACATGCAAAACATGTTTGCATAATATATATATATTGTATAAGCATGCACATATAGAATAATATATTCTACCTGGATTTATTATGGACTTTAGTCTAGTTTAGTTCACTAAAGCCACCAAGTGAACCAAAAAGGTCAAACCCTAGGGGTGCAAGAATTAATTTAAATATAAATATTATATTTAAACCCGGGCTCCATTACAAACGGGTCTTCAAACGCTCCTTGCTCTTTAATCTCTAATTCTTCAAAAATAATTCTAACTATTTCTATTACAAAACTATTTTAAAATAAATAGAAACCTTGATCAGCAGTCAAGGGGTAATATATAGAAGGAAGATAGAATTTACATTAAGAAAAATAAGAGAAGACGAGGTACGCAGACCTCATTTAATAAAACTCATGCATTCATACATTCAACTAAAATAAAATCTAATCACATTGGTCAATAGTCCATAATCAATCCCATTAATTATCATACACATCACCATATGCATCAATAAATAACATTCATCTCATGAATAATAAACATTCAATATATATATATTGCTATCATTTAATGGGAAAATTTAGTTAGCATAAAATCTAATTTTGAATCAAAATAAACTCCTTTATTTTAATCTAAATTTAAATAAAAATAAACCTCTTTTATTTTAATTTATCTAATTTTAAATAAAATAAACTATTTTATTTTAGTCAAATTCTTTAATCAAAATAAACTCATTTATTTTAATTAATTATGGAATCCAATTCTAAGTCAAAATAAACTCTTTTATTTTGGATAATATGAAATCTTATTCCATATCTAAATAAACTCTTTATTTAAGGAAACATGGATTCACTTTTCTATTCACAAATAAATTCCTTTATTTTAGAAAACATGGAATCCAATTTTAACTCTAATTAGTTATTATGGAATCCAATTCCAACTATAATTAGTTAGCATGAAATCTAATTTTAAAATTAAAATAAATTTTTTATTTTAATTATAAAATTATTAAGAATATTATATATATATATATATATATTTACATATGAATACCAAAGTTACAGCAAGTCTGCAACATGATAAAAGTGAATAATATATACTAATAGTACAGGTGATATAACAAAATCATCCAGAATATCCTGAATGCAACAGTGATCTCTATATATATAATCTGCTCCAAAACCCATGGAATCAAAGAAGATCAGTTCGCGAAATCCTTTATAAAAATCGCGAAGTGATTTTGTTTTTTATAAAAATTAATTTTATACAACAAATTATGCCTAATTAAATTATTTTAAACACATATCAACATACATATCAAATTAAAACAATTAATAATTCGCATAAAGGTTTGGCTCTGATGCCACTGTTAGGTTTGAAATATTCATGAACGCAATCAAATTGCACAAAATAAACGGAAGCATGGAAAATCAGAGTTTTAAAATATTACAAACCATATACCCGGATCATCCTTTATGCACACTTATTAATTAAACGAAAATATGAACACAGTACAAAATACTAAATAGATAACACTTAAATCACAACATTTTTATAAAAAATATTGTGGTATTTTTTTTACAATATTTTTTAATAAAACGTTGTAGATATATATGAAAAATCGTTATCTATTTAAAAGAATATTTTTTGATTTTAATTAGATAACGTTTTTTAAAAAAAAACGTTATGTATATAAAAAACACGGAGCGCTCAAGTGAAAACTTAAAATTAAAAAAAATGGGACTGAGAATGCATCCTCGAGGGTTTAGAGAGAGAGGCTCCTCATTCTCTCTATAATTTTTTCCCCTCACCATCTGCCATCACCTCCTCCTCCACTTACTCATACGTTAACTCTCTTTGCTGCAACTTTTTCGTCTACGGCAACAACTGCCCTAACAAACTCCGCCACCACCACCATGAATACACCGCCCATGCCTCTTTTTCTTCCTCAATCGCTAACGGCACTACTTCCGAACGATACTCCCCAAAAACCCTAAACTTCACCACGATTCTAGTGCTACTTCTAGTAGCTTCACCTGTCGTTTCAATACTCGAGCCGAGTCCAACAATGGCGTCGAGCCTCGCCAGTATGATTTTGACCTCTTCACAATCGGCACTGGAAGCGGCGGTGTTAGGGCTTCCCGTTTTGCAGCCAATTTCGGCGCTTCGGTCGCCGTTTTTGAGCTTTCTTTTTGCCACCATTTCTTCGGAGACTACTAGAGGCGTCGGCGGAACGTAAGTTTTGAATTTTGTGGTTGTATGTTTATGTCTCGTGGATTTATTTCACAGTAAATTTTACCCTCACAGAGATGCTTACTATTGTCAGAGTTGAAGATTTTAATTTGAACTTGACAAATGCATTAAAGGAGTAAAAATAGTCACTATTTGGAATTATGTTCATTTTAAACCCTAAGTTGAATTCACTTGTAGTTTCAGTGTATCTGTACAACTACTATGGTTTTAGTTGTAGGACAATATTCAGTGGATAAATGCGTAAACCTATGATGATATTTTAATATATTTTAACTGCTGAATTAAATGTGTTATGAGCCATTAGAGTTTTTGAACCGAATTCCCTCTCCATTCACTTGCAGTGAAAAAACAAAAAATGTGCTGATTGCAGCTTCTTATATACACCTAAAGCACATAGAACAAATTAAATATACAGCTGAACTTCCTACAGTTAATCCGAGAATTTTGCTTTCTGGTCCTGCAGGTATGTGGTTCATTACTACTGTTGTTAATTGGAAACTGCATCTCCATTTGCTTGACTAATTATGGCTTTCATTCTAAATTTTTATACTTTGTTTTCAGGATCAGAGATATATCAGGAGATGTTAGCAAAGGCGCTTGCTAGATACTATGGTGCCAAATTGCTTATATTTGATAACTATTCATTTTTGGGTGTAAGATAAATTCACCCAATGGACTAAATAATATCTTTTATATATAAATCTTGCGTGAATGAATGATAATAGAAATATAATTTTTTACTAGTTCAAGTTGTTGTAGGGAGCTTTCTTGCACTTGGTTTTTAATATTGTGATAAATACTCCTTTGTTTTTCAAAGATTGTCACTTTTTGCTGATTTCTCGCAAGTTAAGGTAGTAAATTTTTGTAATCAAAACTTTTGAATATGAAAAGAATTCTAACTTTACTCTTAACTCGCATAACATGTGCTTGTTCATAGCTACCAATATCTGGTAAGCTATTGATACTTTTTCCGTTGTCATTGTGACTAATTGTGCACTCTTGACTTAATCTCAACAAATATTGAAATAACTTGCAGTGAAAGCATTATCTGGAAAGCATTTAGCCCCACAATTATCAACAGTGGGCGTGGTGCTGAATTTGAAGGTGCTGTTATCGCCTTGTTCCATCTGCTAATTACTAGGACAGACAAAGTTCGAGCTCTTCGGAAAGCTTTCTACTGGCAGAATCTTCCGAATGTGACAAATCTGCTTGCTATTGTCCTGATCTTCCTTATTGTGTTCTACTTCCAAGGTTTTCGTGTGGTTTTACCTGTTGAGTCAAAGAATGCTCGTGGACAACAGGGCTCCTACCCAATAAAGCTATTTTATACTTCCAACATGCCTATAATTCTTCAGTCTGCACTTGTATCCAACCTTTATTTCATTTCTCAAGTACTGGTCCTTACATGTGTTGGTGTAGCTGAAGTATTTTACTTTCACATGGTATATGAAATTGTATAATACCATTTGTTTTTTTACAGTTGCTGTATAGGAAGTACAGTGGAAATTTCTTGGTAAATCTGTTGGGCAAATGGCAAGAATCTGAATATTCAGGTCAATCAGTCCCGGTTGGTGGTCTTGCTTACTATGTGACTGCACCGTCAAGGTAATAAAGCTCATTCTTTTTGCTTCCATTTTAGCAAAAAAAATTTGTTGGTATATTGCATTTTAGCAATTTGAATCAGGTCGTGCACTTATTACTACAATATGGGCTCTTTGTTTCTTATTCTGGATAGTCTTAAAACTTGGTTTTCTCCTATCTATTGTATTACTGACTCCTAATTTTTTTTCTTTCTAAAAATCTATGTGGTCATATATCAGCTTAGCAGATATGGCAGCCAATCCTTTCCATGCTCTTTTCTATATAGTGTTCATGCTATCAGCTTGTGCACTATTCTCCGAAACTTGGATTGAAGTATCTGGATCTTCTGCCAGAGATGTGGCTAAGCAACTTAAGGTATGCTTGGATGAGAACTTTATTTTGTCATCTCATTATACTTCTCATCATGTATTCTGGTTTTGCACATTGTTGTCGTTCAGCTATTTTAAATGTATAAAAGATTACAAGTTTCTTCAAGAGAAGAAAGGTTTAAGAATTAAGGTAGAATTGAGCTTATTTGACACTTTGTACAAGTTTCTTCATTAAGGTAGAATTGAGCTTAAGGTAGAACCGGTTGCAGGTTTTGTATGACCTGGTAGAATTTCTATGCTGCTGTGTACCAACTAATATACAATGAACCTTCTTGTGTGCTGACACTTTTTCATGGTTGTGTCTGCTGTATTGATCATGTGTTGATCTCTGGCCACGATGGAGGTACAGAGGCTTCTCGATGGACTGGTATAAAGAGTGCTGGGTTACCATGGGAACTTGGTCTGGCAGAGACCCACCAGACTCTTGTTGCTAATGACCTTCGTGGTCGAACAGTTCTCCAGACAGATGGTCAACTAAAAACTAGAAGAGATGTGGCTATTGCTGCACTTCTCGGAGTAGAGGAGTTTGGTTTCAGCACATCTCTAATAACTCTTGGCTGCATCATGATGCGGAAGTGCCACAAGAACACTTGCCCAGTTGGCATTGCAACCCAAGATCCATTTCTTTGAGAGAAATTTGCCAGAAAAACCTGAACATGTCATTAATTTCTTCTTCATGCTAGCAGAAGAGTTAGCAGAAGGGTTGAGTGGACTGGAATAGACTAAAATTTAGCATTAGAATTTCCTCCTCTTTTCCCCCATAGTCCATACTTGTATGTTCTACATTGCTATAGGAGACCAGTCTGTCCTATATGCTTCATATTACCTAATATTGTCAACTATATGTATGCTAGTTACCTTATTAGGAAGGTGTCAATTGAGCGAACTTGACCCTAGTATTTGCAGTAGGAACCATGTGTCTTTTTCCAGGGTTTTTGGATTACTGTAATGCCCAGACCATTCCTAAGATTTTCTAATGGGATTTTTCTGGCGCTGTTTTTTAAGTCAAACAAATTTCTAGAGGCAGAGTATTTTGAGATTTCAAGTTTATTTTCAATTCAATTTATCCTCCACAATATTTATTAAGGCTTATCCTGATTCCTGACCAGCATTTGGGGAGGACTGAAGGTTATTTGCCTATATTATTATGAAACCTGTTACTTACAAAGAAAAAAAAATAGTTTTTTGATGTTGTATTTGCACCTACACTTTCTTTATGTTGTAGGTGGTATGATGTCGTTAGTGGTCAAGTCCAAAACTGAAGATTCAGTAAAATTTGAAGTTGTTGATGGAGGAGAGCTCAAGTCGAGGCGACATCTAAATTTTCGAGGAAAAAGTGCTACACTGCCATCCATCACTAGTTATCTTCAAGCACTGCCCATCTAATGACTTCAGTTTTATAAATGTTTTTGTCTTCCTACAACAGAGTGCTAACTATTTGTTTTCCAAATGAACATAACTGCGTCAAATGATGTGCAACTGCGTCAAATGATGAGCAACAAAAAAGGACTGGGATGACATCAAGTTTGGAGTGGACAATAAAGTAGACTTCTATGATGTTTCCTTTGTTAAAGATGCAGCAGTGGTGCATGAATTGAAGAATAATTTGAAAAGTAAGCTTACATGGATATTCTTAGATATAATGGAATAAGGTTAATATCATGTTACATATAGATATATACTAACTGCAGTTCTAATTTTATTGTCACTCTCTTATTGCCTTTGTAGGCTGTGGCGTGGATATACATGTTATTCCAAAAATCGAGAGTGCAGACTCTATACATGTTATTCCAAATATAGTAGTAATTTATATTGAAAAGTGAAATTGAGATGTATATATGGATAGTTTGGTATATATTTTGTGGATGTAGTAATTTGAAATTGTAAAAGAATGATATTATTGGGATGTATTTTGAATGGTTGATACATTTTAGCTTTAAATTTAAATGAGAATTTAGATCTTTTAGCTATATATCATGTCATTAGTAGATTGCAGGTGCACTGGTAATATAGGTGAATTACAACTATTTTTTTCTTTTTTTTTAAGTCAATCTACAATATTTTAAAAATGTTGTGTAAATGAGCCTAAACGTTGTCTGATATATTAAATTACTACATTTTTAGCCAGAAAACGTTGTGGAATTATACCTTCTACAACGTTTTTAAACATCTGCTAATTTATGAAAAATAAATTTACGTTTTTTTCTTAAAAAATATTGTATAATGTGCTTAATTACAACGTTTTAAAAACGTTGTGTAAGGAAAATAGATGACACCCTTAACTACGACGTTTTTCTGATTGAAGCCATAATATTTTTTTCACGTTATCTATTTACTGTTTTGTAGTAGTGGAAGAACAAGAATCATACTGTTGAAGTTTCGAGCTTCCTCGGGTATAAGTTCACCTCCAATCCTTTTTGCCTTTTCGCGTTCAACTTGAATCCACCGGGTTTGGTTCTTTCCTTTGATTAATGTTAGTCACCTAAGTGTTTGGCTCTTAGAGGTGATCCACCAAGGAAGAAGAAAGATTCAAAAAGATGGGTATTTGACAAAACCCTAATTTTTCTATCTCTCATAGAAAAAGAGCGTACTCTCCAACAATTGGAATCACGTCTAATGATATCTGATATAAGACTCCTCTTATAAAGATATCAGTTAACCCTTCTAATCTAATTAAAAAATAGGTATTATTTAATTAATTAAATTCCTTAAATTAATTAAGCTCTCTAATCTTATTAGGGATAATTAATTAAACTCTTTTAATTAATTTGTCTCATAATCTTATTAGGAATAAATGAGAGTACTTTTATTAATTAATTCCAAAACTCTTTTAAGAATTAAATAATAATAATAGTAATAATAATAATAAGACTCCTCTTATTAATTTATATTTAATATTTCTAAAATATTAAATAATAAATATTAAGCTATTTAATTTATTCTATCACCATAGATTAAATTAAATATACTTAACTTATTATAACGATTATGCCATTAACTTCTTAAATAATTATTCTTCGTTTTATGGTTTGACCCTTTAGGTTCTCCATATTAAACCAGTTGTGAATAAATCAATTAGAATAATTCTAATCTTATATAAATTAATAAATTAAACTATTAATTTATTTAAATAAATAATATTTATTCTACAATAGGGATAAGCCTCCCTAGCGATTAACGACTTTCCAGATAATATAGATTTCAACATTAATCATAAAAGAACATTTAAGTAAATAGTTACCGTACAATTCAATCCTTCCACCATACAATGTCCCAATTAAATATAAGACATGGAATTACTGCCAAGTCTTATTTTATTTAATTATATGTATTTGGACTCTTAAATGCACAACTCCAAATAATGCAAATTAGAAACTCTTTTCTAATTTTATTTTGTCTTGACCAAGGACTAATGTGTTGTCATTTATCGAATCAAATATGATATTTCTCTTCTTTTTCTAGAAGTGGTAGATTCTTTATTGATCATACATTATCTCCATGTACAACTTATTATACCCAAGCATACCCTTTGATATACCCTAAGGGTCTTAAGGAATAAGTCAAAGTATAACTCAACATACACAAGATACTATGATGATCTCAAGTCCAAGGATTACTTGTACTACTATCACTACAGGAATTCCTATTGACAGGCGAGTAAAACTCCATTAGGTATTCCTTAGCGAGCCACGTTCAGTGAACTTATTCACTAATAAGCACCTATAAACTTGCTTTAGTGTCTCCACACAAATGATCGTGAGATCAATCATCCTCATCCAATGAGCAAGTAACGTATGTACCAATCTATCCGGATTCACTAATCCCCAATTTTGTAATCCAACGATTGAGAACTATTTTAGTTTTAAGCTTTCTAAGAATTTAGATCTCATTAGAATGATCATCATCATTATTCTAAAAGCATTACTTAAAACTATGGGTTTATTACATATTATAAAGCAGCATCATGTAGATAATTAAAAGCTATTAATAAATTAATATTTTTTTATTAATAAATGAATAAGATCGTTGCAAAGTATATGCTTTATTATCAAACATGATTGGCTTGTGTATATACTACTTTCATGTAGTTGCAGTTCCGGAGATAACCCCGGAAAAGCTCGTGTTACGTCCCCAGCAGTCAGCTTCAACCTCGGAGATAATCCCGAGGCACTCAGTTCCAACCCTAGAGATAACCCCGGGAGGTCAGGTACACCTCAGAGACAACCCTGGCGACATCTAGCACCTACATCAGCCAAATCTCAGAGATAACCTTGAGCAACGACCGCTAAATCAGCCCAAATCGGAGATAACCCCGGTGAGGGGAAAAATCGTCATTTTTCCACCTCGATCCCACATTTACGTCGTCTCAACAACATTTCAACATACATTCTACACAGAAGTGTCCTACAAGAACCATAGCTCAAAATCCCGAGTGACTACTACACAAGACAGTATAACGGATAGAATTTGAAGACCTAAAGACCTGGGCATAATCCCATCTTCCCGACTTCATACAACCTCTTATCCCATGTCATTGTGTAGCTCTCGACAACAGCATTCTGAAAAGGTATTATACACCTCAATCGGGTGCCTGAATCAAAAGTTATGAAGGTTCAAGCGGATAACGCATTGCATGCGTGCACGTACTTTGAGACGGCAGGGCCCACGGAGCCCGGGGCACCCCGGGTAGCCGCAGGTGAACCTGCGGTTGCTGAAGGTACACCTGCGGCTCCCCCGTCTATAAATAGAGGGCTTGAGGTGGCCATTTTAAGAGAAAAGGCGAGGAAGCCATGTCCATTTTGCTCTGTAGACACTATAAACTGAGTGCTTTCTTTTTTCAAACACTTGTGAGCTTGTGCTTTGTCATATTTTACCGGTGAAAACTTAGTGTTCATTCATTTAAAGTCCTTTTAAGTCTTCTTGGCAGCCCACTGTAAGACTTCTTACATTTCTTAAAGCCATTCTCCACTTTTGTGCACACATAGTTATTCACGTTGAGAGTCGTGTTGCATGTGATTGCCTGAACTTCGGTCCGTGACTTTTTATTTCTTTATATATATATATATACATATATATTATTATCTAGTTATGCCTCGATTGAGCGAATATAATATTCAAGCGTTCATACGATTATATATATATATATATATATATATATATATATATATATATATATATATATATATATATATTTACATTTAAAATCACTTTGGGGTTTACTTAAATGGCGGTTGATCGATCTCTATATATTTATTTGCTTCTTTATATATTAATATATTTATATTTTCGTCTAAAATGGAGTTTACTTTTGACAGTTGATAAATCTATATATATATATATATATATTTACGGCTTATATATATATATATATATATTTACATTTCCAATCCCCATGAAGTTTATTTTGTGGTGGTTGATCGTTCATATCTATCTATATATATATATATATATATATTTACAGTTTTTATATATGTATAACTGTTTACAGCTTTCCTACATACTGCATCATCATGTGAGCCTAGAAATTATGTGATCACAGATTCAGTCCTTGAATCTAGATTCGGTTCCCATGATGGACATTTTCGGCTGTAACCAGCTTGTAAATTATTCACGGTGTTTGAATTTCCTTAGATGGCTTACATGTCCATATGGAGTTCGGCACTGCTTTGTACATTATTTTCTCGAAGATGCTTCCCATCTCGAAAATAAAAGCAACCCCAAAATAGGTATACATCACCCATCTTGAGTCGCCAAATACATGGTACAAAATTCAAATACAACTTAATAATACAAGTTGTCGTGTAAAATACGACAAAACATAAAGCGAGAGTTTTAATAATACGAATATTGTCTTACAGGCGGTATTCAAACTCAAATGGAGTCCTCAATACATTTATTATCACACTATTTCATAGAATAGTGAGGACTACTAATGCTATCATCACGGATAATCACTCCGTTTCCCAGACTAGTCCGCTACGTTCTCATTTCTGAAGAGAACAATGAAAGAAAAAAGGGTGAGCTCAACTAGCCCGTAAGAAATATTATGACTAAGATAATGCGAGAATAATTTATCGTTAGCCTTGATAGTGTTAAAGCGATAAAATATAACAAACATCAAGTTTAAGCTGCTGCGGAACAAGCAATCCATTAGAAGAGTCAAGTAGAGCATAAAATCTACTATCTTCTATGATTTAAAAGTTTTTCATCACTTTTATCATTTGAGACTCGACAATAAATAATCCACATCATCGAATCACCCACTTTCTGACGAGGATATTCTTTAGTATCACGACCACAAATTATCCATGCACTACGGGCGAGGATATTCGTGTATTCATCGATGGTCATGATCATGCCAACAATTGTCCATCGATGCACTACGGGCCGATGAGGACTTTTACCACATCATTTGTAACATTACGGTCATGATTATATCTTAGAATAATCCTGGTCATAATCATACCAAGTCCATCTATATGCACTACTGAGGCCCATGAGATGACTTTCAACATAATATAAACATGAGGATGATGACAATGATATAAGAATTCAATAAAACAAGTTCAAGGATAAATTTTTAAAGATTTATAATTTAATTTATCCAGAAATCAATAACGTCAAATTGTCAACATGATACTGCTTTGTGGAGTAAAATTCAAGAATAATATTGTACCAAAAATAATTTGGACCAAAAACGAATCAATTTTTATCATGAATAGTACCCCGGGTGAATAGTACTCGAGTGAATAGTACCCCGTGAATAGTACTTTGGGAATAGTAACCCCGTGAATAGTACTCCGGCATGAAAAAGTTAAAACTTATCAAGAATGCTCAGAATAATATTTCCATGAAAAGATACTGGATGAAGCGCAAATATCAAGGATATTCTACTAATTTCATGGAGTTTAGAAGCCAAAACTTTAACAAAATGAGTATAGAATTCAAAATCTGAAACGAAATAATATTACTTACATACTACAGAGTATGGAAGAAAATATTATTTCAAGCGAATATTGAACAAAAATAACATCCCTTACCTTGAAAAGAAGAGTATTCCAACTGGTATAGCGGGGATATTCTTGAAGAAAACTTTCACTATTTTCTACGCTCAAAGCTTTCTAAAACTCGAAAGAAATACGCTCGATATTATAGAAGAAGAATTCTCTGATTCTGGTGTGATTTTCAATTCTAACTAAGCATCCTATTTATAGGAGAATGGAAAGGATACTATTTGAATTTTAAAATCATCATAAAATGATAAATTAGCGATATTGATTTATTATATTGGAAAATTTAATTTTTTGATAGGATTTTTATATTTTAACAATAAAATATTTAATAAAATAAAACTTTTAAATAAAATATAATATAAATATTTATAATATATATAATAAAATAAATATATATATATATATATATATATATATATATATATATATATATATATATATATATATATATATATATATATACATATATATATATAATATATATATATATATATATAACCTTATATATCCATATATATTCATTTTCTTCTATCCACATTTCCCCCCCCGTTTCCTATCCCATATATATACATATGGCCCCCATATGTGGGTCCCATATTTATATATTAAATAATTTTCTCCAATTATTTTGAAAAATGGGTAAATGGGGGTCATAAATAATAAGCAAAATTTACAACAAATACTTCATAAAAAATTCCTCAATATTTTTTAACAACATTTATCATCATTATTATAATTCGCAATATTTAACAACGAGGTCGTTTCCCGGGAAAGGGGCTTTCAATAAGGATTTCTCCTATTGGTAGCATGATTAGGTGACCAAACCTCTCCTTGTGAGAACTTCTAGACATCGTCGATATTGCAAATAATAATATTAATAACTTTGTAAATCTCAATTATTGATTTAATAATATATAAAATATCGACAATAATTGAATCAAATAACGTGAGATCTTATGCAACAATTCTTTGTAGCAATAATTGAACAAAAGCGGTGACTTCTCACGTAAGCATCAATAATCAATCTGGTAGTGTGCTACTATGCAACCACGCGTATTCTTTGTACTTTTAACACCGGGTGTTTCAGCGAGTTAACGGTAAAACTTCATGCGTTATTTTCATAAAAGATATTTTTGTCGTTTTTCTCAATGAATGATAATAATTACGTTGTGGGGTCCACCAATGATTGTGCCGTAAATACGAATATTCCTGTTAAAAGCGAATATTCCCGACCAATCGAATATTATATAACAACTTGCGTACTTTGCAAAATTTATAAATATTACCCACAACTATAACATTATATCAAATTCACTCCATAATATTCAAAAATGATATTTATAGAAAATTCATCTTTATTCATAAAAGTTGGGGTCTTACAACCTCCCTTCTTATGAAATTTTGCCCTCGAAATTAGGGTACATACCCTGGTATGTCGAAGAGGTGAGGATACCTTGATTTCATTTCAGATTCTAACTCCCGGTCATTTCCTCAACATCGTGGTTTCTCCACAAAACTTTGACTTGAGGTATAACCTTGGGCGTAGAATATGTTCCTTCTTATCAAGATTTTAACGGGAACCTCTTCATACGTTAAATCTTTCGCTATTTAAATCGGTTCTAACTTCGATAATGTGGTTGGGTCTTCCACATATTTACGTAACATGGATATGTGAAAAGCGTTATGAACACGAGACATACTTGGCGGTAAAAGCGAGTCTATAGCCCACAGTTCCTACTCGATCGAGGATTAAAAATGGGCCGATGAATTGAGGATTGAGCTTTCTCTCTTTCCAAATCTCGTAACTCCTTTCCATGGAGCAACACGTAACAACACATGATCTCGATATTGAATTCCACGTCCTTTCGATGAAGATCAACATAACTCTTTTGTCGATCTTGTGAGGTTTTTATCGTTGTCGGATCGTTTGAATCTTTTTTAAGTAGTCATACGTACCAACTCGGTCCCAACAACGTTGCTTCACCCACCTCATCCCGACATCTTTGGAGAAGCGACACTTTCTTCCATACCTGGCCTCGAATGGAGCCATGCCGATACTTGCTTGATAAGCTGTTGTTGTAGGAAAACTCCACGATGGTAAGAACTTGTCCCAACTTCCCTTGAAGTCGAGGGACAAAGAGTCTTAATAAATCTTCAAGAGTTTGAATAGTCCTCTCATTGCCCATCCGTTTGAGGATGATATGCGAACTAAATCGTAAATCCGTGCCCATAGCTTTTTGCAAACTAACCCAAAATCTTGAAGTGAATCTTGGGTCTCGATCGGAAACTATGGATCTTGGCATACCATGCAATCTTACAATCTCATTTATGTACATCTGAGCAAGGCGTTCAAGTGTATAAGTTTCTCGTATAGGTAAGAAATGAAGCGAGACTTGGTCAATCTATCAACAATGACCCAAATTGCATCTATGCCTTGAGAAACCTTGGGAAGACCGATGCTTGAAATCCATGGTAATGTGCTCCCACTTCCATTCTGGAATTTCAAGTGGTTGCAATGGACCTTTTGGTACTTGATGCTCCGCCTTGACTCGTTGACAAGTTAAACACCTTGAGATAAACTCCGTTATCTCTCTCTTCATATTGCTCCACCAAAATGTATGTCGAAGATCACGATACATTTTGGTACTCCCAGGATGGATTACAAACGGTGTGTTGTGCGCCTCCATCATGATTTTATACTTTAAATCGAGGGTCGTTAGGAACACAAAGTGCGGAGTTGACTCAAGTATTCCTTCTTCATCGATTCTTGCTTGGAATAGCACCTTCTTGCACTTTCTTTCCTCATCGCATCGGCTCAGTGCGTAGCTTGAGCAGCTTTAACTTTATCGATTAAAGTCGGTTCTACTCGTATATTTGCCATCATCACATGGGTCCCTGGAGTCTTTAACTCTATCTCCATCCTTTGCAAGTCATACAAAATGGGCCTTTGCGTTGACAATATCGCTTTTCGTACCCGCATATGATCTTACTACTCAATCGTCGGCTACTACGTTCGCTTTTCAGGATGGTATTGGATGGTATGATCATAATCTTTCAACGATTCAAGCCAGCGTCATTTGCCGCATGTTGAGTTCCTTTTGGGTGAAGAAATATTTGAGGCTTTTATGATCCGTAAAGATCTCCACTTCTCTCCCCATACAAGTAATGCCTCCAAATTTTAAGTGCGAAGACAATGACTGCTTGACTCTAGATCATGAGTAGGATAATTCCTCTCATATTCTTTGAGTTGTTGAGAGGCATAGGCTATGACTTTCCCATGTTGCATGAGAACACATCTAACCCTTTGCCCGAAGCATCTTTGTAGATGACAAATCCCTCAAGGCAGGATGGTATTGTCGAGCAGTCTTTGAAATGAGTCTCTCTTGAGTTCTTGAAAACTCTTCTCACATTCCTCGCTCAACCGAATTTTGTATCTTTTTGAGTCAATTTGAGTTAATGGAGTAGCGATTTGAGAAAACCCTTCTATGAATCTCCGATAATAACCGACTAAAGCGAGAAAGCTCGTACTTGGTCTTTGATTTAGGTTGCTCCCGACTTTGAATAGCTTGATCTTTTTTGGGTGATAGATATTCCATGACTTGATACTACGTGCCCAAGGAATGCTACTTCCTCAAGCGCGAACTCGCATTTCTTCAACTTGGCATAAAGCTTGTTTTCACGAAGCTTTTGGAGTATCGACCTCAAGTGTTGCTCATGATCTTCACGGCTTTTGGAATATATGAGGATGTCATCAATAAAAAGCGACCACAAAGTGATCCAAATATTCCTTGAATACTCGGTTCATCATATCCATGAAAGGCGGCGGGAGCATTAGTCGATCAAAAGACATGACTAGGAATTCATAATGCCGTCTTAGGAGTTACGAAAGCCGTCTTTGGAATGTCATCGGTTTAATCTTTAATTGATGATATCGGAAGCGAAGATCGATCTTTGAAAAGAATTTGGCGCCTTACTGGTTGGTCAAAAACAGGTCATCAATACGTGGCAATGGATATCTATTTTTGATGGTGACATGGTTGACTCCAGATAATCAATACAAAGTCGCATACTCCCATCTTTCTTTTTCACGAATAGAAGCAGGAGCACCCCAAGGAGGCGTACTAGGATGAATGAAGCCGATGTCTAACAATTCTGCAGTTGGGTCTTTAACTCACGAAGTTCAATAGGAGCCATTCGATATGGGGCTTTGGAAATGGGTTTTGTCTTAGGGTTCAAGTCGATACAAAATTCAATTTCGCGCTCTGGGGTAGGCGGGAAGTTCTTCGGGGAATCGTCGGGAAATTTATTAACAATAGAAATATCATTCAAAAGCGGCGTATTTTTGTTTAAATCAGTGACATGAGCTAAGAAAGCTTGACATCCATTTTTCAATAAGCGAATAGCTTTATGGCTTGAGATGAGCGGTGATTGATTTTAATGGTTTGGTTGCTTGAATTTGCATAATAGGTTGGTTAGGAATATGAAAGCTAACAACCTTACGAAAATAATCAATTTTTGCATGATGAGTAGTTAACGATCAATCCCTAGAATTCACGTCAAATGCAAGTATTTTCAATGAAATAAGATCGACGGGTAATGTGAGGTACCGATTTGAACCAAACAAGACTTATAAGCGAGTGGATGTAATGAAGGTTTCTCCCAGCGGAGTTTCAATGAGATAAGTCGAAGTCTAATTTCTCGAGTCAAATTTAAGCGTTGGCGCAAGTAGGAGAAATAAAAGAATGGGTAGAAGCCGGTATCAAATAAGGTATAGACTTAGCTAGAGTTTATGATAAGCTTACCGTGATGACCTCGTTCGGGTTCCTTGCTTTACGGGAGGTCACGACAAAAGCGCTCTCCCTTGAACTCTTGGTTTTGACTTTTTTGGGGCGGCCTTTGGTGCCTCCATCCAATTTGGACTGGCTTCCACTGAAGCGAAAAAATCGGGCTAGGTGACCTTCTCTTCCATAATTATAACACGTTTTGAATTATTGCGCGCTGATTTGGTGATATGTCCCTCCCTCGCATTTGAAGCATATGATAGGTGGTCGTTCTCCTTCCTTAACAAGCGGGTCTTTGGTCTTGGCGTCTTTCCATCATTGTTGAATCTCCTCTTCTTGAAATGTCCATTCTTATTGTCTTGGCCATGATTACCACCGAAGTGGTTACCATTTCTAGCATGTTGATTCCCTCCACGTTTGTTGTCATAGCCGATGGTATTGCTACTACCTTTGGTATTATCATTTTGTCGGCTGCTCTCTTTTGGTTGGGTTGACTCATTATCGGCGCTCAATAAGCGAGCCCTATTAACAACATCTGAATACAAGCAAAGTTTGTGAGAAAAGGTATTGGCGTATCTCGGGTTTCAAACCTCTTAGAAACATCCGCGTCATTTCTCTCCTCATTATCAACTAAGTGGGGCCATATGGCCGGGACAACTTCGGCAAACTTTGGCCCGTCTTTGCGACACGGTCATATTGTTTTGCTCGGTTTAATGAACTCTACCTCTTTCATGTGATGAATACTTTTGGGAAAGTACTTGTCGTTGAGCAGTTCTTGGAACTTCTCCCAAGACATCTTGGTGCGGCGGGTTGAGTCGCTTTCTGATTCCCACCGATAATCTGCCTCTGCTGCATAACATGAAGGTGGTGGAAAAAGGAACCTTTTGCTCCTCGGAGCATCCCAAGACATCAAATATCTTGTTGATCTACTTTATCCACGTCTCGCCTTAAGTGGTTTTGGCTCTCCAAAAAACTCCGGTGGTCCCGGCTCCTTGAAGCTATTTAGCGGTGGCCGTCAGAGAGTTGCCGGTGTTTCCACTGCATTTTGGAAGGAGCCGCTCTCGCTTTGATGTTGCATGAATTGCATAAAGCCTCACGAACATTCCATCGTTCATCATTTGATCGGTGTTGTTGTTTACATGAGGATTATTGTCTTCTGATTGCACATTATCTGGGTATTGATCTGTGGTGACTCAAGCGGTCTCCTGTGCTCCATTGCTTATTCTCAACATTCTCGGATGTCATTTTCAAAATTGCCACAAAACAAGGGTTAATTGACATGTCACATATTATCCCTATACTACGTGACCAATTAAATACCAAATAAACTTAGGTAGGTCATACTAGTGAAGAATTCCCGTCTCTCCCCTCCTAGTTCTTGTCTCACATCTCAGCCAGGGATCATATCCCTAAGCTTTGATACCAACTGTGACGCCCCAAAATAGGTATACATCACCCATCTTGAGTCGCCAAATACATGGTACAAAATTCAAATACAACTTAATAATACAACTGTCGTGTAAAATACGACAAAACATAAACTGAGAGTTTTAATACGAATATTGTCTTCTAGACAGTATTCAAACTCAAATGGAGTCCTCAATACATTTATTATCACACTATTTCATAGAATAGTGAGGACTACTAATGTTATCATCTGGACCGTCACTCCGTTCCCCGACTAGTCCCGGCTACGTTCTCATTTCCTGAAGAGAACAATGAAAGCAAAAGGGTGAGCTCAACTAGCCCAGTAAGAAATATTATGACTAAGATAATGCAGAATAATTTATCGTTAGCCTTCAACAGTGTTAAACTGATAAAATATAACAAACATCAAGTTTAGCTGCTTGCGGAAACAAGCAATCCATTAGAAGAGTCAAGTAGAGAATAAAATCTACTATCTTTTATGATTTAAAAGGTTTTCATCACTTTTATCATTTGAGACTCGACAATAAATAATCCACATCATCGAATCCCCCACACACTGACGAGGATATTCATTAGTATCACGACCACAAATTATCCATGCACTACGGGCCAAGGATATTTGTGTATTCATCAATGGTCATGATCATGCCAACAACTGTCCATCAATGCACTACGGGCCAATGAGGACTTTTACCACATCATTTGTAACATTACGGTCATGATTATACCGAATAATCACTGGTCATAATCATACCAAGTCCATCTATGCACTACAGGCCACAGATGACTTTCAACATAATATAAACATGAGGATGATGACAATGATATAAGAATTCAATAAAACAAGTTCAAGGATAAATTTTTAAAGATTTATAATTTAATTTATCCAGAAATCAATAACGTCCAAATTGTCAACATGATCTTTGCTTTGTGGAGTAAAATTCAAGAATAATATTGTACCAAAAATAATTTGAATGAAAATGAATCAATTTTTATCATGAATAGTACCCGGGTGAATAGTACTCGAGTGAATAGTACCCAAGTGAATAGTACTTTGAGAATAGTAACCCAAGTGAATAGTACTCGGCATGAAAAAGTTAAAACTTATCAAGAATGCTCGAATAATATTTCCATGAAAAGATCTTTGGATGAAGCGCAAATATCAAGGATATTCTACTAATTTCATGGAGTTTAGAAGCCAAAACTTTAACAAAATGAGTATAAATTAAAATCTAAAAGCGAAATAATATTACTTACATACTACTACAGTATGGAAGAAAATATTATTTCAGCGAATATTGAACAAAAATAACATCCTTACCTTGAAAAGAAGAGTATTCCAATTTGGTATAGCGGGGATATTCTTGAAGAAAACTTTCACTATTTTCTACGCTCAAAGCTTTCTAAAACTCTAAAGAAATACGCTCAATATTATAGAAGAAGAATTCTACGATTACGGTGTGATTTTCAATTCTAACTAAGCATCTATTTATAGGAGAATGGAAAGGATACTTATTTGAAAAAAATCACGAATGCAGGAATTAGGGATTTCAATCGAACAAACTCACAATTCAAATTTGTAAGGTCACATATTTCATACGCACACTATTTCTATAATATAAAATATTCAAATAAAAATAAAAAAAAAAAATATATATATATATATATATATATATATATATATATATATATATATATATATTTATGAAAACATCCACCCACCATATATGAACCTTATAAAATCCAAACCCCTTTCATTATTTCTTCCATATATATATGGGCCCCGTGTTCCTCTCCCACCAACATCTTATAATATATGGGCCCCATGTGGGTCCCATTTATATTTAAAAAATTTTCTGGAATTATTTTGAAAAAAATGGTAAATGGGGATCCAAATAATAAGCAAAATTTACAACAAATACTTCATAAAAATCCTCCTCAATATTTTTAACAACATTTATCATCATTATTATAATTCGCAATATTTAACAACCGAGGTCGTTCGAGGAAAAGGGGCTTTCAATAAGGATTTCTCCTATTGGCGGCGTAATTAGGTGACCAAACCTCTCCTTGTGAGAACTTCTAGACATTGTCAATATTGTAAATAATAATATTAATAACTTTATGTCATCTCAATTATTGATTTAATAATATATAAAATATCGACAATAATTGAATCAAATAACGTGAGATCTATGATCATGACAATTATTGTAGCAATAATTGAACAAAAGCTGAGTGACTTCTCACGTAAGCATCGATAATCAATACTGGTGTACTACTTATGCAACCACGCGTATTCTTTGTACTTTTAACACAGGGTGTTTCAGCAGTTAACGGTAAAACTTTCGTCGTTATTTTCATAAAAAGATATTTTTGTCGTTTTCTCAATCAAACAATAATTACGTTTGTGGGGTCCACTGATGATTGTGTCGTCGTCTGAATATTCCTGTTAAAAGCGAATATTCCCACGACCAATCGAATATTATATAACAACTTGCGTACTTTGCAAAATTTATAAATATTACCCACAACTATAACATTATATCAAATTCACTCCATAATATTCAAAAATGATATTTATAGAAAATTCATCTTTATTCATAAAAGTTGGGGTCTTGTTTCTTTATACTTTTCCATTTCAATTAATTATAATATCCATTATTTGTAAATTCATTTCCATGTCAATCTCAATGTAATGGAAAATTTGAAGGAATATGTATATATGCATTCCCTTTTATATAAAACTCTGACGTGTTATCTTGTCAAACTGACATCCATTTTGTAGGATACTACTCCTAAAACGGACACACCTAGCATGTAACTTTTCTACATTCACTAAGACTAAACTACATAAGTCTTTTTATAGGGAAACAATTAGTCCTATTACCCGTTCAAAGTTCAAAAAGGCAATAAGCCTACAACCAAACATGGCTTCATCTGGCCAGTCTAATCTTAATGTGTCTGCCGAGGAGTTTAAAGGATTATTTCAGGGTCCACAAATACCCATACATACAGAATCCTTTGCACAAGGAGGAACCTAGGGTCTGGACAAAGAAATACCAGTACCTGAATCTCAGTTGGACAAAACCAACAAAACCCCTGAAGTCACCCATCTCAGAGAAGATCCAGACACTGGTGATATCAGGAAGGAAGTCCTACAAATGGAAGAGACCATTCGGTCTGTGACGCCCCCAAATTCAGGTACTTGAAACCCAAACTCGGTGCTTCACGATACCATTTCTATGAGCGGAATAATACTAATAATAATAACAATAATATAAATATTAAACATAATTTATATATCAGAGTCTGAATCCCAGGTACGCGACCTTTAAACATTCATTACATGATACTTAATAGTTATCATAATCTTAATAAGGTTATACTATTACATAGAATACCATAAATCTTATTCTATTTGCTTTCCTTTTCCTTTGTTTCTGCATGAGCCTTCTGGTTGTTCACACTTAGCTGAAAACATTTAATTTAAGCAAGGATGAACATTTGAGTGCCCAACAAATAATAACAATTATAAATATTAGCTGAAAGGATTAAATGTTTTCTTTGTACTACCATTCTATAACAAATCAATGGTTGTGAAGTAATCTAAATCGATAATAATAACATAACAACTCTCTATCAAATTTTTGAAACTACGTACTGACTATAAATAGGGTTAAGGTGACATACTATGAACATTGTTCTCAATTTTTGAATAGGTTTAGCAGAACTTCATCCGCAAACCGTCATAACTTATGGGCACAGGGGGTGATCAACCCGTTATGCCCTGTATTGATCAATACATGTAGGAACGATATTATCATTCACTCTGTCTGCCTTGGGTGTATAAAAGTTTTCCCTTGATCGGGATGTTCATACTTAGTCTAGAATCCGAACCAAAAAAATTTGATTAGATACAAAAAGGTTTTATCATATTCAACAATATTTCTAAATCTGTGTCTAGCTGGTCAAATGACTTAGACGGCTTTTTCTTAACGATACACATGGGGGATCAATAGGTATGTGTGTGTGTGTGTGTGTATATATATATATATATATATATATATATATATATATATATATATATATATATATATATATATATATCAACATGTGATTAAATACAATGATTATCCAAGTGGGGACACTTGTATAACCATATATAAAAATTAACGAACAAAATATATATCTGAATTACAATATAGTACCATGTTGATAATCAATGATTGGATATAATATATATATAACAATAGGGCTAATAATCTGGTACAATAATATAATTCTGAAACCTTCTTACTAATGTCCATTACATAAAGAAAATGCAAAGGTAAAGATACTTGACTGGTCTGCTGCTTACACAACTTAGTTCTATCCTTAATTTAACGACCTATCATTTATAAGATTGTTCTATTGATTAGAATACCATATCATAACATATCATACTGTTATTTTCAGTTAATACATAACCTAATCACATTATCACATAGTTATATCAGTCATTAAGACACAAACAAACACTTATATAGTCAAACTATATAGGTTCGAATCAATTTTGGTAGCATTTTGGTGTACCGACGACTTTATCGAGTAATTTCCGAGTATAAAACTCTAATCTGTATCTTAAATATTATTCAGGATAATTTAAATATCAATCATATTATTTATAAATGACTTATAATAATTTATAATTAATTATTATAATTTATCATAAATTTTCAAACTTTGGAATTATTATTAAATGATTTAAATATTAAATAAATCTATTATCATTAATATTTAAATAATATTAAAATATTTATGTAACCCTTGCCAAAATATCAAAGTTATTTTATAATAACTCAAAATATTTTTAAAGTATTAATTATTACCCTTAAATGATTTTTAAAACATTTAAAATCATTTTTAAACAATTACCATTAATATTTAAATATTAAGGTATTATTCACTAAAATATTAAAAGTAATTTATAATAACTTAAAATATTTTTAAACCACTTATATCCTTTTAAATGATTTTTAAAACAATAAAATCATTTTAATCTATTTATTTAATATTATTATGAAATAAATCTAATATCATTAATATTAAATAATTAATGAAATTTATCTTAAAATATTAAAAGTAATATTTTATAACTTAGAATATCTTTAAACTCTTTATTTGCATTTAAAATGATTTTTATAATATTAAAATCATTTTAAACTAATTTATTTAATATAATTATTAAATAAATCTAATATCATTAATATTAAATAATTAATGAAATTTACATTAAATATTGAAAGTTATATTTTATAACTTAAAATATTATTAAATACCTTATTATCATTTAAAATAATTTTTAATATAATGAAATCATTTATAGTTAATTTATTCAATTGCATTTATTAAATAAATTAAATATTAATAATATTCAAATAATTACTAATATTTATGGAATATATGTCAAATTATTAAATGTTAATTTTATAACCTAAAATAATTTTTAAAACTAATTTTGTAATTTTTAGAATTTATTTACTATTTTTAAATGATTTTTAGAAATTTATTTAATTAAAACAAAAAAGTCTGTCGCTAAAGCCTTTAGCGACAGTAAGTGTCGCCTTAGGTGTTCTTGAGGCTCAAGAACATTCATAGCCAGTTACCAAGTAGCCATGTTTGACCAAGTGAAAATTTTAATATATGATGTTTCTGGGAAAGCTTAGGGTCGAATATTGTAGTATATATGTAGTACTACAAGTACATAACAAATTTTGGTTCATCTCATAACGTACAAGCAAGATCTAAGGCTCAGAAGATTCTGTCAGAGTTGTTCTTCATTTTCTGGGTTACCCAGAAATGAAGAACAGTTTGTGAGGCCTACTTTGGGCTTCCACTACTCGTTTTCTGTGTATTATTTTTTTGATTTAAAGGTTCTAGTGTGTAGCCAACATGTAAGGGAAGAGATCTATTACATAAAAATAGTACAACAACAATATAATCAACAAATATTGTCCAGTCAAAGCATGTCAGAAAACACGTGCATACATTTTCTGGGTTACCCAGAAAACAGAAACCATGATCATCTTGCCTGGTTTGACCGTCCACTAAATCTACACAGTTTGATGTTTATCTGTTCTAAAGGCATAGATCTGTAGTTAATCTACTATACTACAACATTAATATAACAACAAACTCATATCACAAAACACCTGCAAGACCAGAGGCTACTAATACGTTGTCAGACGCTTCTGGGCAGTTTCTGGGTTACCCAGAATTGCCTAGTCATGCTCGGTAACCCGAGTTTGACCAACAATAACATGAAATCTACACATCATCTGACCCTAGTTCTAGTTCCAGAACACAGATCTCATAGCATACTACAATTATCAACCATTAAACAAACAAAAACATAAACATATTGAAATCTATGAGGTCTGACATTCATTGTCAGACAACATTTTCAAACTTTTCCAGATTTCTAAAATCAATAATTTCAAGCATCTAAGTGTTATGGATCTGAGTTATAACAACCCAGATCACTAAATGACACCTTCTAACATAACTTTAAACAATAAACAACAACAAATAACATGAATTACATAAATTTCTAAGTTTAGGGTTTTTTTATACCTTTTTAGCTTTGATCCTTGAACCTGACTTTTGATTCTGATCCTTGGCAAGCTATGACGTGTTCTGAGCTTTGTTTTTCACTTACTATCACTCAAAATTTTCGGATGGGAGAGAGAGAGAAGACTTGGATAGGTTGAGAAGTAAAGTAACTTACTTTACTTACTTGTATGCTCCTGATCTGTGATGCAATGTATTTAATCTATCAAGTTGGCTGATTAAAGTTGAATACTAGACCATGTGGCTAGCTAGAGTTGGTCACCAACTCCTTACTAGGGCTAGATCTACACTCCACCTTATTAAAATAATCAGAAGGGTAGTTTGGTCACTTGACTTATAAAGTGAATGGCAACTTGGTAACTTCTCATAACCATTAGGTTTTAACCTTTAGGGTTTAACCCTAAGGTTTGATAAGCTTAATTTCTAGGATTGTGTAATAAGGGCAAAATGGGAATCTTAGTTTCTAAATTTCTAAGTTTAGGGTTTTTATACCTTTTTAGCTTTGATCCTTGAACCTGACTTTTGATTCCGATCCTTGGTAAGCTATGAAGTGTTCTGAGCTTTGTCTCTCACTTACTATCACTCAAAATTTTTGGATGGGAGAGAGAGAGAAGACTTGGATAGGTGGAGAAGTAAAGTAACTTACCTTACTTACTTGTATGCTCTTGATCTTTGATGCAATGTATTTAATCTATCAAGTTGGCTGATTAAAGTTGAATACTAGACCATGTGGCTAGCTAGAGTTGGTCACCAACTCCTTACTAGGGCTAGATCTACACTCCACCTTATTAAAATAATCAAAAGGGTAGTTTGGTCATTTGAGTTTAAAGTGAATGGCAACTTGGTAACTTCTCATAACCATTAGGTTTTATCCCTTAAGGTTTAACCCTTAGGGTTTAACCCTAAGGTTTGATAAGCTTAATTTCTAGGATTGTGTAATAAGGGCAAAATGGAAATCTTAGTTTCTAAAAATGTGAATTAGGGTTCCCTAATTAAATTAGGTTTCCTAATCATTTAAGATTTGTAAATTAGGCTTTATAAAATACTAATTACCATTAAGCTTGCTAAATTAATAATTAGGGTTTATAACTTAGCAATTAGGGTTCTAATTCAGTAATTAGGATTTCTAAATATTAATTAGGGTTACTTAATTAACATTAAACATAATAATGGTCATTAATTTCATAACCCATATCTTAACAAATCTTATAGTCATAGTTGACTTCTGTATTGTAGTTTATCCGTAATGCTAGGGTTTTGTACTGTTTTACTATAACTGTTCCACACATTAACATTACACACATATCAGACATATTTATATCATTGAAATATGAATAATATTATATTAATATTCTCATTCCATATTCAAAATCCAGACTTAGGGTTTTGAATTCATATCTGACATAACCTTCATACATACCCTTATTAATTTAGTTAAAATAATTAACTTAACTAATATAATAAAATACATATTATAATAATCATATCATATATACAATAATCATATTTTCATGGAAAATAAATAATAAATATCTTTATTACAAAATTAATTTATTGTAAGAATATAATCTATATTGATCATTAATTCTTAAAAAGAATTTATTTACAATTATTCATGTAATAAATAATTTTATCTATCACACACACACACACACACATATATCTATCTATATATATATATATATATATATATATATATATATATATATATATATATATATATATATATATATATATATATTGTATTTTGCACATATTCCCACCCTTATATATATATAACAAATTTATTCGCAAAATTTCTTATTGAAAATATTGGGTTATTACACTGGCCTATCAAAGGGATTAGAGCACCTGGGAGTGTTTCATATATAGACCTTTCCATCTTCCCTGTGGTTCATTATCCAGAAAAGTTCAAGACTCGTGACTTTGAAAAGTATGATGGGTTGGGGGATCCTTACACACATTTGAAGGTGTTCATTGGAGAACTCGGATCTTATGTCGAGGATGAAAAGCTCAGAATGCAGCTATTTCAGAAAAGTCTGACTGGAGAAGGCAGATCATGGTATACCATATTAGACAACTCCAAGATTCATAGCTGGGAGGTGACGGCTCATGCTTTCCTTAGTTAGTACAGTTTCCAATCTCAGATGGCTCAAGACCGGTACCAAATTACTAAGGTCAAGAAACAAGCCAATGAGTCTTTTAGAGAGTATGCTCAAAGGTGGAGGCGCCTTGCTGCTCAAGTTATTCCCTCTATGACTGAGTTTGAAATGGTGATGACCTTCATAGACATTCAAGAAGCTCCCTTCAATGAGAGAGTCTTAGCTGGCATAGGCAAGCCATTCTCTAAAATGATCAAACAAGAGAAATGGCTGAGATGGGAATGAAGTCATGAAAGATTCAAGACCTTGCCATTCTAAAAGTTGTTGCTGAGCACATCCAGTCTGGAAGTTATGGAAACAACCCCCGGAGGGTCCATAAGAAGAAAGAGGAGGATGTTTCCTTGACACTACAAGGACAAAAAGGCAGTTAGAACATGCCTATTCAGAGGAGAAACTACTCCCCTTTCCAAGCACAGTCTTCAAACCCTCTATTACCAAAAAGTGGAGAAGTCAGACGCACTCAAGTGTTCACACTCTTAGGGGACTCACTCGAGAACAATCTCAATCTTCTGACAACTCAGAAGAAAATTACACATCTTCTTCCACCAGCCAACCTGAGTGGAAAGGGTTTCAATGCTAGCAGGAACTGTGCTTATCATGCGTGAGCTCCAGAACATGACACCCAAGATTGCTGGGCCCTGAAGCATAATATCCAGAATCTAATTGACAATAGTGAGATTATGGTGACTAAACCCGACCAACCCCATGTGCAAGATAACCCTCTTCCTCAACACAAAGAAGAAGAGGTTAATATGATTAATTGGAGTAGTGGACAGACTTCCCATTACGGTGGTGGATCCTCCCAAACTAGCAAAGATAGTGCTAACAAATGGGATTTTGCACAGTTCCAGTTTGTGATGGAACAAAAAATGAAGGCTCTTTGCGAGCAAGTCAACAATTGGCAGAACTGGTGGTCCATCAACACCAAGTCAAACGTCAATTATTCAGCCAGGAGCATGCTAGCCTTCTTCCTCTTGTTACAACTACTCCACCAGTTACTCTAGAAAGTGAAACACTGGAGGATAAAATTGCAAAAAGAGCAAACACCAAAGCCCGTCGGGATTTAGCCAATAAAAGGGAATTTACCTATTTAGGCCAACCGATGGAAGAGATATTGCATATGCTGATCAATGAGGGAAGAATCACAGCTCTGCTACCTCCAATCAGCCCGCGCTCAAGATGGTTTAATTTCAATGGAGTATGTCAATATCACTCCTACTCTTGCAGTCACAACACTGAAGAATGCTGGGAACTCCACCATCTTATTCAGAACCTGATTGACAGTGGTGTCCTGCAGATGGCAGACAGTGACGTTGTATTACTGGAGAGTGGGGACACATTTCCTACAAAATGGAACGAAGTCGTAGCAGTTATATCCTCTGAGGATGATTTGGTTTCCATACCACTTATAATACAACCAATTCAGCTCAAAGGTGTTAAGACTCCTTTGAAAGTGGCTGCGCAAAAGCCAATCACATTGCCATTTAGGCCACAATATCCTGTTATCAGCCTATAAAAAGTGTCATGGAATTATGGAAAGGCTGAAGGATCCAAATCCAATATAACTGCTGCAGTGTTGAAGGAAAATCCACTGTATCTTCCCCAACGGGTGATGACGCTTACCATCAAATCAAAGGGGAAAGTTCCCATTGAGAGGATTGAAAAATTCCTCTGTACTATGGGACACAATGAAGCCAAGGTGGTTTTAATCTTGAGAGAAGCTCCACACAAAAATTCCATATTGGACTTGGTTTTCTCTTCCGAAGATCACATGAAGGTCTTGCTAAGGGTCTTGGAAGAGGCCCACTTGCTAAAATCAGTGGATGTTGAAAAGTTCCATCATTTGGTTGATCACATTTTCAACAGTAATGTGATATCCTTCACTGATGATGACATACCTCCCGAAGGGACGGGTCACTGCAAACCGTTGCACATAGCGGTTATGTCTTCCGGATACATGGTGGGAGGAGTTCTGATAGATGGAGGATCATCCTTAAACATCTGCCTTTATGCTACCTTGGAGAAGATGAATATCAATCTCAATAGGATCTGAAGCAGCTATACAGTTATCAAAACTTTTAATGGATCCCGATGAAGTATTGTCGGAGAGATTGAACTGCCAGTGGAGATTGGTCCACATACCTTCTGTGTATCCTTTCATGTGCTCAAAATAGCTACAGGATACAACCTACATTTGGGAAGACCGTGGATTCACATGGCTGGAGCCGTCCCTTCCAACCTACATCAACAACTCAAATACATTATTAATGTGAGTCCGGTCATCAAGTGCCGCCGTTTGGAATATCTGAACAAGGTGACATACCACTTATTAACTTCAATGCAGAAGTTGAGCCTGTCAGCTTCCAAGCCCTTGAGGTGAGCAACACTTACTATCATTGGGGTGCCACCTCTCATACCCAAAATTTTTTCCGAGGTGATGTCGACAACTCAAGAGATGATATCCTTGGGCTATCAACCTGGACAAGGGTTGGGCAAAGATCATCAGGGTGTTAAGCACCTAATTTAAGTTCCCAATCAAACAGGGACAGCCGGATTAGGCTATTTTGGGTCCAGTCACAGGAACCCTCATAAACACAAATAGGTTCCTTCAACTTCAGCCACACGATGGTTATCTCAACCTACAGATGCTGAGCCTGTACGACCTTCATTAAAGGTTCCTGCTCATGTGGTAGCCATGTTGTTTCCTAAGCCGATACCGGTCAAAGGAAAGGAAGTCCTGATTCCAGATCTTGAAGTGGAGGAAAAGGAACGAAGACATAAATAAGACATTGTCAGGCGGCTGTCAAACATGTGCGTCATAGTTCATACTAAGGGTATTAACAGAGACATCCCAGACGATAATTGTCCAGACATCATGGTCATCATTTGAGAGAAGGAGGATGATAACCGCCCCTTCATCACTACTGTCCACCAGGACTTCACCGTTGACAATTGGAGCAACACTCCTTGCATTTTTCGACAAGGGTAAAAAGGGCAGAAACTCCCTCTGCCCTGTAGATAACAATAATTGCTTACTTTTTTTGTACAGTATTAGCAGTTATTTTGTCATTACATCCTAACACTTTGTATGATTGAACAGTTTCATATATTAAGTGAAAGCATTTTGTTTCAGGACTCTAAAGTTAGGTGTACCTAAACTTGCTAATGAGCTGTCTATTCTCCACAAGGGATGTAACTTTGATGTAAAGTTGGACTTAGACTTGATGGAAGTACAAGAGGACTTGAGATACCTCAGGAGATCAAAGAGTGGGTCGAAGACAAACCCAAGCCAAATCTTGATCAAACCACCTTTTTTAACCTCAGAACTTTAGAAAATCCCAAACAAATCCAGATTGGTATGAACCTCACTCCAAACCAAAGGAATGACATGGTTACCCTATTGACCCAATTTTAGGATGTGTTTGCATGGTCTCATGAAGACATGGTCGGTTTATCCACTGACATTGTCATCCATCACCTTCCCATCAAAGAGGGATTCAAGCCAGTCAGGCAGAAGCGCAAGTGATTAAAACCTGAGTGGAGTTTAAAAGTTAAGGAAGAAATTGTGAAACAATTTCAAGCCGGCGTAATCATGGCATCAACATACCCTGAGTGGCTATGCAACGTAGTCCCCGTGCCTAAATCGGGAGGAAAGGTGCGAGTTTACGTGGATTACAGGGATCTGAATAAAACTTGTCTCAAAGATAGCTTTCCCGTGCCATTCATCCATATACTTATTGACAATACAACACAGTATGACATGTACTCCTTTGCTGATTGTTTTGCGAGGTATCATCAAATCATGGTCGCTAAAGAGGATCATGAGAAAACTGCATTCATCATGCCTTGGGGAACCTTTTGCTACAGATAGTTGTCATTCGGCCTCATTAATGCTAGAGCTACCTATCAGCGAGCCATGATGGCTCTTTTCCATGATTTAATGCACAAAGAGATAGAGATCTATGTGGATGACATCATTGTTAAGTCCCGAAGGGAGGAAGACCACCTAGACCATCTCAAAAAGCTCTTCAACAGGTTGCGTAAGTGCAACTTGAAGCTGAACCCAGCCAAGTGCGCCTTTGGTGTTAAATCAGGTAAGTTGCTAGGATTCCTAGTCAGCCACAAAGGGATTGAGTTGGATCCCACAAAAATCCAGGCTATTACAGAAATACCCATACCTCAGACAGAGAAAGAGATACGTGAATTTTAAGGAAGAATCAACTTTATCAGCCAATTCATCTCCCAACTCCCAGCAGCCTGTGAGCCTATTTTCAAGTTGTTAAGGAAGAACTCCTCCATGAAATAGAATGATGAGTGTCAGAAAGCCTTCCTTACAATCAAAGAGCAGCTAGTCAAAGCTCTTGTTTTGGTACCACCCAAGGATGGTGTTCCCCTGTTCATGTACCTGTCCATTAATGACAACGCCATGGGCTACATGCTGGGACAAAAAGATGACAGAGTCCAAGAGCGAGCTATCTATTACCTCAACAAGAGGTTCAGCAACAGTGAACATAAGTACACTCTGATTGAGATAAACTTGGTGTGCTTTAGCATGGGTTTCCATAAGGTTACATCATTACCTCCATGGTCACACAACTCATCTCATATCCCACGTGGATCCTCTTATGTACGTGTTCAGCAAACCCATGTTGAACTGTCGATTGTCCAGATGGAAGTTGATCCCACAATAATTTGACATCGTCTACATGACACAAAAGTCTATCAAAGGTCAAGGAATTGCGGATGAATTGGACGCTGCACCTTTAGGGGACTTCAAACCCTTGGAAACATACTTCCCTGATGAAGGGGTAATGATAGTTCAGCAACACCATTAGGATGATACACACCAATCATGGAAGACGTATTTTGATGGAGCTATAAATATAGAAGGTTTTGGGGCTAGAGCAGTTCTAGTATCCATTACGGGGGAGTAGTATCTTGTCGCCGTCAAATTGCAGTTTATCAGCACCAACAACATAGCTGAGTATGATGGCTGTATCATGGGGCTAAAACACATCAGACAGTTAACTATCTTTGGAGATTCCAAATTGGTAATCAGACAAACCACTAGGATCTATCACACCAAAGAGCTACATTTGCTGCCTCACCATCGACAGGTTATACAGATGGATTCGGAGTTTGAAGAAATATCCTTCCTCCACATTCCTCGAAATAGGAATGACTTTGCGGATGCGCTAAAAACTTTGGCCTCCTTGATTAACATACCTGACAAGGAAAACATGCCAAGAATCACACTTACCCTGCAAAAGGCTCCAACCTATGGGAATTACATTGGAGAAGTATTGGATGATCTACCTCTCATCCAACACCCTTGCTATCAGCATATCAAGGAGTATCTGCGAGATGGATCTATACCCGCTGAGGCGAGTCTAGCTGAAAGAAAGCAGATCCATCGAATGATTATGAAATTTTACCTGAGCAGAGATGCAGGACTAGGTCTCCTCAGATGTCTAGAGAAGGACCAAGATCAGAGGCTCATGGATGAAATCCATGGTGGAGTATGCAGCCCACACATGAGTGGCCCTCTACTTGTCAAGAAAATCCTCAGAACAGGGGATTACTGGCTCTCTCTCAAGGCTGACTGTGATGACCACGTCAAGAGATGCTACCAATGCCAAATTCATGGGAATGCTATCCACTCCCCTGCAAGGGAGCTCCACAATATGAGTTCACCCTGGCCCTTCTCAATGTGGGGAATAGACGTTATCGGGCCCATCGAGCCCAAAGCCAGTAATGGGCATCAGTTTATCTTCACCATGATCGACTACTTCACCAAGTGGGTAGAAGCAGCCTCCTTCCCCAGGGTTACCAAAGAAGTTATCATTGGTTTCATCAGAAACAAAGTCATTTATTGATATGGACAAGCAGAGGTGATTGTGTCAGAAAAAGCTAAAAACCTCAATAATCAAATGATGGAGGAATTATGTAGTAAATTCCACGTCAAACATCTCAACTCCGTCATCTACCGTCCAAAGATGAATGGTGTTGTTGAAGCTGCTAATAAGAATACAAAAAGATCATGTAAAAGATGTTCGCCAATCACAAAGGATGGCCTGAAATGTTGCCTCTAACTCTATTAGCCTACAGAACGTCAATGTGCACTTCCACTGGGGCAACCCCCTATTCATTAACCTATGGGATGGAAGCAGTGCTCCCCATAGAAGTGGAAATGGAATCCCTCAAAGTGTTGATAGACGCTCAGCTGGATGAAGACCAATGGTTACAAGATATGTATCATCAATTGTCTCTAATAAATGAAAGGTGAACCGCTGCCATCTTCCATGGTCAATTATACCAATAGAGGATCGCTAGATCCTACAACAGGAAAGTCCGGCTACGGCAATTCAAACAACATGACTTGGTCTTGAAGAAAATTCTTTACAACCAAGATCAGTCCAATGGAAAATTTTCCCCAAACTGGGAAGGCCCGTTTGTTGTTAAGGAGGTATTGAAAGGAAGAGCACTCAGATTACAGGAAATGGATGGCGATGAATTTTTACAGCTCATCAACTCAGACACCGTGAAACGGTACTATGTCTAAAATTACCATCAAGCAAACATCCTGGTTTTAGATCACCAGATCCCCAGTCACTTTAGGTTTTCTAAACCGCACTACATACAACCCTACTTCACATCTGTTTGCACCATCAGGGAAAAACACACCTTCCAACCAGCAGCCTAGTTTTGGATCAGCAGATCCTTCACTCAACTCTGTTTTCAAAACCTTTCACATCTTCAGGTTATCCTACCAGGGATTAAACCTTTCACACTTTCCATTTTGTCCCACCAAGGATAAAACTTTTCACACCTGCAATTTTGTCCCACCAGGGATAAAAACTTTTCACACCTTCAGTTTGTCCTGTACATGGGATCAAACTTTTCGACTGTAATAAATCATGTACACGGGATGAACTATGTCGACCTGATTTCCCCAATACACGGGAGTTCGTAGGCAACCATTTTTATGGTCCAGTCATGCCACATAAAAAAAACCACATCTCTACACCCTTTCACATATAACTTTGAACCTCTCACACCAGGTTCGAACTATGCAGACCTGATCTCCTCTTCAATAGGAGTACATATGCAGCCATTCATTGTTCGGTCTTACCCCCTACCAAAACACAAAAACTTGTCAACGGTACTAGGATCAACCTTCAATCCACCACACTTCATCGACTTAGAAAAAAGGGATGGAATTACCTGGTTTCCCCACATAAATGGGAGAATCGGCGACCATCTAAGCTGCGGTTGAATCCTCAAAGAGAAACACCAATCCATAAGAGATGGAACTACCTGGGCTCCCCCATACAAAGGAGTACCGGCCACCATCTGTGGTGCGGTCAACCTCAAAGAGGAAATCCACATTCCTCTCCACAACTAAATACAGAAACCAGTCCCAAGACACCAAAGAGGTAGGGGATACACACGGATCAACGATCCATTCTGAAAGATCCTATGACATCTCAATATCCGTTCATCAAGGATGAGTTCATAATACATCAAGATCACAAGTCTTGGAGAAATAGGTAAATATCAAGCAAGTAACAAGACACAACTAAAAGGGAAGTGAATCAAAATATATTTCCTTGCCATATGATGTTTGATATATACACTGTGTACTATACATGACAAAAATGGCTAAGTCAGTCTATGCAGGAAAATACAATCGTATCTATAATCCAGTGGATATACGTGCTATCAAGTCCAACATAAAATCTCTCTCAGAAAAAGGAGGTAATGCTGTGAACTCCTGCCCAGGGTATCAACACGGGACAATAGATCCACAGCCAACTGTATGGTGACACTATGCTCATCAATATAGGAGATCATCTCTGTAATGATATCAGTAGTATGGGAAATCACTGCAGTACTATTTGTAACGACCACATCTGGGCAGATATAGTAATATCCTGCTCAATAATCAATGCATCTCTGGATGATCTAGCCTCATCCCGCTCAACAATAGCGGTATCTCTATGAGCTAAGGCATCCTCTCTCTCTAATAGAGCGACATCTCTCCCAGCAAGAGTTGTCAACATCAAGGCCTTAGCCTGATCTCTCTCAAATGTCATCAGATGAAGACTTTTCTCTAAACACTCTGCCGAATGCGGGGTCACAGTAGCGGTCATACTGGGAGAATTAACAAGAGTTGTTGTCAACCCAGAAAATAGCTCCTCCTCGGTGGGAGAATCAATGTCCTCTATAGGCTCTCCACCATCAGAATCAATCCCCGGCATTATGGATACAACCGCATCCGATGTGATCTCTGCCTCCATCCATGCAGAATACTCTGTAGAATGGCTGGAAAACTCAGCTCTCTCACGCTGATCCCAACAGGCATACACCCTGGATCTATCATCTGCTGAAAAATGTCGGGAAGCCAAACACTGACCTAATGCCCCCTCAAAAGGATGAACATCCTGAAATTGGTCGAACTGTGACATCACAGCCAGTTGGTGATACGTGGTCATGTCCCTCAAACCAGATAGAGGGATATAATCCTTGCTAGGTGCATGAGTAATGAAGCTGTCTGGAGAACTGAGCCTTGTGCACGGTAAAATATCAATGGATCCTCGATCCCTGCCAAGAACACCGACCAAGAGGTAGCGTCTGTACACTCCGCTGGCTGAAAGGAGTAAGACATGGCTATCTCATGGGAAAAGCACTACCCATGTCGTCAGAAGGTGCCATTCGGTCTCAGGTGTGACATAAACCACACATACAACATGACCGAGATGCCTATGAATACCTATGACAACCCGAAAAATAGGATTGTCCAGAATTTAAGATTTAAAGAATTAGTTATTAATAAAAGGAATTTTTATTAATAATATTTTATGCTATGTGTTTATTAATCATTCTAGAATCTAGGATGATTATAATACAGGAGGATTCTGGCTACAAGCTAGACTGAACAAGTAAGAATTTTCAAGATGAAAATAAAATTTTTCCCGGAACAAAATATTTCTGGGGAAAAAGACGAAATATGCACTATTCACCCGACAAAACCCTAAGGGTTAGGGTTTGAATAACCTAAGCCTTTTTGAGAGTTCGGTATGTCGAAATGACATTCTGTCGAAAGATTTGACGATAATATATCGTGAAAAGTTAAGTAAGCCGATAAAAGTTTTTTTCAAAAAACGTGCAGAAATTGGACGAAATAAAAATGACAAAAAGTATTGTTATGTACTTTTCATTCATTTAATTACATTAGGGGAAAACGTGAAGGAAAACACTTAATGTCAAAAAGTGTTTTTTAGTTTTTCAGAGATCCAAAGAATACATAAAAGTTAATCGGTAAAGGAAAGACGAAATATCCAAAAATATTTGGATTCCGAGAATCGCAGTTTTTAAAATTGTCGGACGAATTCTGCAAGACGGAAGCACGAAGTTTCCAAAGGAAGCTTCATGAATAGTAAGGAGGTGGAGTAAGGAGGTGTGAATAGTAAATCTAGGGGTGAAATGACTATTTTTCCCCTAGCTTTGAAAATTTATATAATGAAAGTGTTAGTTGATTTTTTTCATAAATTAACCAAGACTTTGGAAGAGAGAGAGCTTGAGAGCTTCGAGAAGAAGGAGAAGGAAGACAATGAGAATGAATGATCCGATCGAAGGTTTTCGTGAAATAGAAAAGCTAGCGAATCGCCGGCTTTGTCTAAAGGAAGATAAATAAATAGGAAATGTATTAAAAACCTAACTTCTAAGTTAGATTTTCCTTAAGTTTTATATGTTAAAAACATAAATTATTGAGAATAAGAAGTAAAAGATGTTAGGACTGATTTCATATGGTTGAAATCATGAGAAAATGAAGAAATAAGAATTTGAAGTATGTTAACAATTTCTTAAGGAAGTATAACATTCGTAATGAATTTGAGCGATCCAAATGAATCATATGAACGATTCAGTGAAATAAGTAAGGAATGGTGTTTTATAAAATTGAATTCCAAGAAAAAGTGAAATCATAATTAAAATATCAATTAAAAATAAAAAAACGAACGAAGTACGCGAAGAACACGCGAAGAATGCGAAGAACGTTGTTGATGGACAAATTTAAAACCATCGTAGGATAATTGTTATTGATGGACAAGTTTAAAACCATCGCGTATAAGTTAGTTGCTTATTGCTTGGTTAAGAATGGTAGAAACGTTCATGAAGAACGGATTAAAACTGAGCTATAACGAAGTTATGGAAAATTTTTTGTAAAAGACAAACGAGAATTAGAAAGTTAGTAAATGAACCCAAATATGTAGGGTTTCATAAGAATGTAAGAGAACATAGAAAATGGGAGTCGTGGACTCAAGAACAAATGAGTTCTGAGTTCGGATGACCGAATTACAAACGAACGAACGAAGAACGTTAATAAAGTAAAATGAACAAAGGACGAAGATTAAGCTAATTAAATGGCATGTTAATGGATTCAGAACAAAGTTCTATCCAAGGGAGATTGGAGTACGTAAGATAAGGAAGAAAATGGCTTTGGAACGACCTCGTTCCGAGTTATAACAAATAAGTTATGAGATTAGGAAGTAAGCGTCTCAGAACAAGTTAACACTTAATTTTTTTTTTCAAGAATTAGGGCTTGGCACCGCAGCGCCAGCCATGCCTTGTAAGGTGGCGCTACAGCGCCAGACCGGGGAGTTGAGCACTGCTAACTCGCGCCATAGCGTGAGTATTAGTATTGAGGGTGACGCCGCGACGCCAGTGGTGCTGCAACGCGAGAATTGTAAAGAGGACCGGCATCGCAGTGCCGGTGCAGGGCAAAACCCAGTAATGAGCTTTTAATTGCTCAAATCCTGGGGGAAGTGTATCAAAAGCTAATGAACATATAGTTCATCGAATGTAACACTTAAACAAGTTAATTAAACCTTTAATGAAGGTTGAACAAAAAGATTAAACGATATTGAAAGACAAAGAATGTGAACGCGGGTTACGGAACCGATATCTGGGGACCATAGTTGCGATAAACGAACGTGGGGGATTGCTATTATTATGATTCCTTAGACATTAAGTGACGAGGGTAATGAATAACATTTTGATGTTATGTTGTGGTAATGAGAGATAAGTGTAAAGCGTATAGACGCTGTGAACGCAACATTGTTGCGATGAACGATCAGTCTTAGCATACAGCGAATCGTATGGCTTTGACATTAAGAAAGAATAATGAACGTGGGGTTCATGTAATGGATAACGAAATATAGTAAGTAAGATATGATTTATCAAGAAAGCTATAGCGAACGGTAATGAGATTAATGAAAGCCTAATGTGAGTCGGATGAGAATGTTAGAATGAAATGTAAGCATTAAACTCTTTAACCGATGTGAAGGTAGAGTGTACGCGAATAGTAAACGGACAAAACCTACACCCCGTGTATGGTTTGACTGTAAGATAATGAATACCAATGATTAAACCCATGAACGGTGAAGAATTGAATTAAAGATAATAACGTTTAATGTAAAGAAGTCGAGTTAATGATTAACTTGAATGATCGCTCTGAGTATACAAAAGACTGTATGACTTGGATGATAAAGAATGAATCCTAAGGTATGGCATTTAGTTGCCAGAAAGCCATAAGAAATAAGAAATTGACTTAATGAAAGTTATAGTTTAATAGTTCGGATAAGTTAAGATAAGTTAGGTTATGGTGAAATTGTAACCTTTGATGGTTGACATATGGGAGCTCGGCTAAACAATTCCTTCAGAGAGGGAAGGTATATACGAAACTAGCAACCGATCTAACTCACTAAGATGGCAGTGTAGATGAGACGGGAACTTGTTTATTGGTTGTTTGTGGGAAACCACTCAGAGTACCATATGGACTACTAGCAGAGAAACGATGTGTGCTGAGTCCTAGAGAAGATATAAGAAGAAGATAAGAATGAAAATCATCAAAGATGATGAACGTATTAAGTAAGACATCTCCGTATGTCATGAAGCCGTAAACCGGTAATAAAAGTTGGTCACATAAACTTAGGTTGCAAGAACGCGAACTGTAACACCCCCAAATCCGAGTACTTCATTTCCACCAGATTTGGTGTTCACTTGATAAAAACATTCATATCTAACTACCCAAACATAATAAAGTTTAATAATAAGCCTTCCCATTAAAGGGTTACATCAATAAGTCCAATAAAAATCTCCCAGGTTATCTAACCTTTAAATACACACATCATATGCAGAAAATTAAATAATGACATCACAAGATTTAAAATAAAGTTCAACAATATAATAGTCAACAGTTTTACAAGTCTTCAAAACTTTCTTATCTTCCCTTTCCCTCTACTGGTTGTAGGTTCATCAACCTTCTCAACTTTAGCTGCAATGTTTATATAAGCAAGAGTGAGCGAACAAAGCTCACTTAAAATGATAATGAATAAACATCATATCAATTGCCAAATGAATAGGCTCAATAGAAAATGAATAAGGTATTTCATCAATAGTAATAATCAGGAACAAAATCTAAAATATATAATTGAGGGTCAAAAGACCACGAACTATGTCCATAGTTATAAGTATTCTTTCAACTTAAACTTTAACAGTCGTAAGACTATAATGACTCCTCGTACTTAGGGGGATCAGCCCTTCATAAAATGTATTATGCACTAACATTTTAACGTTATGCGTAAATTATCCCTTATAATAGGGTTGTTCATCTCAGCATTTAGAATTCAATTTCGCACCAAAGTAAGTTTGGTTTGGATAAGTTCCAAGGTAATTTAGAGTTTACGAACATCAACTAAGGATTAGTTGAATAAAAATGTAATAACATTATGCTATAGAATAACTTATAAGTGAATCAACATTGTATACTAAAGTCATGCTTTAGGAATAATCTAAGATCATAAACATTGAATAACGTAACATACCTTGCTTGAACAATATTAAGCTAAGGTTATTTAGAATTTAGTATTGAGCATGCATAACAAGTAGTAAATTGAACGACAAAACTTGTTCAATATCAGTGTATCAGAATTTAGAGACTTGCATGCTAAACAAAAAGTTAAATATTAGAAAGACTGGCTCAATATCAAATGGTAAGATTTAGGAACTTGCACAATATAAATAGAGTTACGAAGCTTGAACAAAGAAGTTTAGGTTTAGAAAACTTGCTCAAAGAAAGTTTAGAGTTAGGAAAACTTGCCTTGCGTATGAGCTAAATTGTAACAATTCGATTCACAGTATCCTATACACATGTCATCATGACATAATTAGTTACTACTGATACTTTGTATATATATAAGTGTGTCTATTTCATGTATGGCTTGACTTTTAACCACATAATCAAATTACACAAGAAAATTCGTTAACTACTAACAATATACTCATTCATAGCACTATAATACCACATTTAACAAAATCACATTTTTTTAACAATCATAATATTGTATCATATTAACTATTACAGACTTTGTGTAAAAGAAAATTATTTTTTGGGCCTTATCGTTAATCTGGCTATTACTGGCCACGGTTTGAAATCGAGGTTGGCGTATTTGTGGTATGGGCTTCAAGGCGACATGTATGAAACAAGCTATATGGGGTCAAGGGCTGCGACGCTTGAAAAGAGGGAAATGGCTCGATTTGCGTCTACGATCGAGGCGCCAGGTGGCAATAACTAACCAACACGTAAAAAAGCAAGAACAAAACTATTTTCGACTGCTTAACAACTAAATTAACACGTATAACTTATATAATTTAGACATAACCTTTACCCATCATATATATACTATTTTAAAACAATTGAACAATTTGAAGTAAATTCTTGAATACCATGGTTTCAAACTAAAACTCTATTTTGACATTGTTTGACAAAAACTAACACTTTGTAATCCCGATTATACACCAACTTAGTTCATTCTAACTACGTTCTTTTTATTTCTTACCAAATTGACATACTCAAAGTTCAATTTCACATTTAACTCACAATCAAAATGCTAATTTTGGTATTCCTACAAGCCCTGTTCATACAGATACTCATTGTAAACCAATTTTTTTCTGTTAAATGTAATTTAGCATACAACACACACACACACACACACACACACACACACACATATATATATATATATATATATATATATATATTAATTATAACATCACAACTACATATGCGCATAATTTTATAACCAATTATAAACATTTGGATTACAGAAACTTTTATAAAACTTTATAACACAGTGAAACTTAGGAAAACAAATATACGTACATATAGATGCATATATAATATGAAGGTTATGAATAATACCTTCTATCACTTGAGAAATCCTTGTTTACCACAGATAGTTGCTTGGAAAGTTTCAGGAATCCTATCTTAATTCTTTCTCAAATTCTCACAATTTCTCTGTAATCTTTTCCTTTCTCTGTTCTCTTACGCTTAGGCTTAGCAAATAACTGCATGAACAAACTGATAGCCAAGTATGCGTCAAAATAAAAAAAAACTGATATGGCCATAATAGGCACACTAAATACTATCGGTTACAAAATATAAATGTATAGGTTATATATATATATATATATATATATTATTTTGATTTATTTTATTTAAAATTCAAAATTCAAAAATCCAAAACACATAAGGCCTTGTTTGGCAAAACCTCTTTAAAAATTAAAGACTTAATATCCTAAATCCTTGTTTGGCAAAACTAATTTAAACTCCTTTAATTTATTTTAATAACCCACTTATAGCATAGTTTATTGTCACACTTTTATTACCAAATTAAATTAAAAATATTATAATAATCTATTTAATCCCTATCAACTCTCTAATTTAATTATTAAATTAAATTAGAATATAATGTCATAATAATTAATTTCCTTCACTCATTAATTATTTATTTAACAAATAAATAATCACATCAAATAAAATTAAACAAATATTTATTCAGCCATAAACAAATCAATTAAATATTTATATAATTCAATAAATATTTAAAATTACAATTTAAAATTTTGGATTGTTACATCCTTCCCTCCTTACAAGAATTTTGTCCCCAGAATCACAACTCAAACAAATTATTCGTCACATTCTTCCCTCCTTACAAAGATTCTGTCCCCAGAATCGAAGACACAGATTAAACAAATAACTCAGGGTAATTCTTCATCATTTCAGCTTCGAGCTCCCACGAGCCTCTTCGACATTGTGGTTCCTCTATATTACCTTCACAGAAGGTATCACCTTATTCCTGAGCACTTGTTCTTTCCTGTCGACTATCTGGATAGGAACCTCTTCATAAGACAAGTCTTTATCGAACTGTAATGGTTCGTACTCGATCACATGCTTGTAATCGGGTTTATATGGTCGTAACACCAAAATATGAAATACATTGTGAACGTTTTCCAACTCTGGAGGTAGAGCTACCTCATAAGCCACTTCTCCTACTCTTCGCAGGACCTCGAAAGGTCCAATTATCCTCAGGCTTAGCTTTCCCTTTTTATTGAAATGAATTTTCCCCTTCCAAGGAGAAACTTTTAAGAACACAAAATTTCCTACGTCGAATTCACGATCTTGTCTATGTTGATCAGCATACTTCTTACATACATCTTGAAAGCATTACTACCAATCTTATCCTGATGAGTTTAACGACCTCAGCAGTTTGCTGTACCAATTCTGGTCCTAATAGTTGTTGTTCACCGACTTCATCCCAGCACAGTGGAGTTCTGCACTTCCTGTCGTATAATGCTTCGTAAGGCGGCATGCCGATGCTTTCATGGTAACTGTTGTTGTAGGCAAATTCCACCAATGATAAATGTTCATCCCAACTCCCTTTGAAATCCATGATGCATGCTCTAAGCATATCTTCCAACGTCTGGATTGTTCGTTCGCTTTGGCCATCTGTTTGCGGATGGTATGCAGTACTCATTCTTAACTGTGTTCCCATGCATTCTTGCAGTCTCTTCCAGAAGTTTGCCGTGAATCGTGGATCTCTATCTGATACAATTGATACTGGAACTCTGTGTCTCGAAACGATTTCTTTAGCGTACAACTTTGCCAAGTGATCAAGATTGAATCTAATCTTTATTGGCAAAAAGTGTGCTTATTTTGTCAGTCTGTCCACTATCACCCAAATCACATCATATCCTCTCTGAGTAGTTGGAAGACCCACCACAAAATCCATTGTGATGTGCTCCCACTTCAATTCTGGTATTTCCAACGGTTGAAGTAATCCGCTCAGCCTTTGATACTCTGCCTTTACTCTTTGACATATCAAACATTTTGCAACACATTCTGCGACATCTCTTTTCATGTTTGACCACCAAAAGTGTCGTCAAAAATCTTGATACATCTTCGTACTTCCCGGATGAATCGAATATCTTGAGCTATGAGCTTCGGTCAAGATTTCTTCTTTAATATATGGTACTACTGAAACCCAAATTCTTCCCTCGAATCTTAGCAATCCTTCGGTATCGATCTAGTATTTCACTTCACTACCCTCAACCACTTTCTCCTTAATTTTTCTACGTTCTTCATCTTGTAGTTGAGCGTTCTTTACCTTGTCCACCAAAGTTGGACTAGCTTCTATTTGGAATAGTCATTCGTCGGCTTCTTTCGAAAATTTTATTTCCAACTCCAGTTTTGTTATTGCTGAAATAAGCTCCTCCTGAGTGGTTATCAACATCAACTTTTCCTAAACTTTCCTGCTTTAAGCATTTGCAACCACATTCGCTTTTCCTGGATGATAAAAGATCTCACAATCATAATCTTTTATCAATTCCATCCATCTCCTTTGACGCATGTTCAGGTCCTTTTGAGTGAAAATATACTTCAGACTCTTATGGTCTGTGTAGATCTCACATTTTTCCCTATAGAGATAGTGTCTCCATATTTTCAAAGCAAACACCACAACAGCTAACTTTAAATCATGATTCAGATATCCTTTTTCATAATCCTTTAGTTGCCTTGATGCATATGCAATAACTTTGTCGTTCTGCATAAGAACACAACCCAATTCTTTATGTGAGGCATCACTATACACCACAAAGTTTCCTGTATTATCTTGTAATGACAACACAGGTGCCACACTTAACTTCTTTTTCAATTCTTGAAAACTCTCTTCACACTTCTCCGTCCAAACAAATTTTACAGCTTTCCTTGTCAAATTTGTTAGCGGAGTGGCAATCTTGGAAAAATCCTGAATAAACTGTCTATAATAGCAGGCCAGTCCCAAGAAACTCCTCACCTCTAAAGGTGTTCTTGGTTGTTCCCAATTGATTACAGCTTCAACTTTTGATGGATCCACTGAAATTCCATCTTTGTCAATCACATGTTTAAGGAATTGTACACGTTCTAGCCAAAATTCACACTTAGAGAATTTCGGGTACAACTTTTCCTTTCTTAGTGTCTCCAACGTCAAACGTAAATGTTCCACGTGTTCTTCTTGAGATTTAGCGTACACCAGAATGTCATCAACACTAGTATAAAACAGTAAATAGACAACACTTAAACAACAACGTTTTTTATAAAAAACGTTGTGGAATTTTTTTTCAGAACGTTTTTTAACAAAATGTTGTAGATACATATGAAAAAACGTTATCTATTTATAAAGGCAATTTTTAGTTTTAAATAGATAACATTTTTTTTAAAAAAAACGTTATCTATGTCAAAAACACGGAACTTAAAATAAATGGCGCCTAAGTGAAAACTTGAAATTTGACGTAACATAACATAAAATTGAAAGTGAAAGAACGAACCCCTAACCATCTCAGCACCACCATCGCTCTCTCTCTCTCTCTCTCTCTCTCACTCGTGGCTTCCTAGCTCTCCCCTCGTCAATCTCTCTCTCTCTCTCGTGGCTTCCTAGCTCTCCTGATTTTAAGGCTCTCTCGTTCGCTTCTTAACCATCTCAAGACCACCATCGCCAGTAGAAAACGACAATCGGGGTATGAATCTAGGGTTTATATTTTTTCCAATTTTGTTCATCTCTAAAAATCTCAAATTTCTAACACAAACAAAAGCACCAAACTTCTCTCATCTCCTAATTTCTCAAATTTCTAACACAAACAAATAGACCAAATTTCTCAATCTGGGGTTTTCTGTCCTCCACTCTCTGTCGTGTCTTCTATTTTTCAGGTTACAACTCCTTTTGTGCAACTACAGTTCCTATCTTTACCTTGTAGAATTAATCTTGATCGATTTAATTAACTTTCAAATCAGTTTATAGCCTTTTTAGCTCTAAATTTACATTGAAGTGCAATGGGGTAGACTTATTGGCGATGTTGCTTATGGAGAATGGTAAATGAGTATTATCTTTTTGCAAAAGAGGCAAACCCTCTTAGATTGCTCAAATCAAAAGGGTATTTTTGGGTATTTTTCATGGAATAGGTTAAAGTTGGATAGCGAGGGAAAGTCGAGAACTACTTTACCCGTTGACTTAATAATGTCATCAGATCTCTCTCTTGAGACCAATAAGTTCTAGTTCCCGTGTCAAGTTTTTAATCAAGAGGTAATTATCCTATAATTCTTGACAATTAAATTCTCTGTTCTAGTTTTTTCATATTATAATTGTGGGGTTGATTGTATTTGTCTCGTTTTTGTTAATACTGAACAAACCACTAAAAGTTGCTTAATGTTTTAAGGTGCAGAATGGGCATGTTGGGTTTATGATGTCATGCTTATGATGCCGAACTTTGCTATGATTCTCAAAGTGAGACAACTTGAGGCAAAAGGTACGCAGGAAAGATGTGTTATTTCAAAGCTAGTTTGTGTTTGTGTGTTGTATGCTATTAAGATACAAATTCTTGAAAGATGACTCCATAGAAAAGCTCGAGTGTGACTTATTTGGGGATGATGAGGTAAATTTTGTTTATAATGAATCTATTGTGTTATCTTTTAGATATCTGAAGCAAGCATTGGGCCTCCACCAACAGATGAATCGAGTATAGATGAGGAGAGTTTCTGGATTTGTAATCAGCTTGCAACCAGCATGGTACATTTGTAATAACCCAATATTTTCAATAAGAAATTTTGCGAATAAATTTTTTATATATATATATAAGGGTGGGAATATGTGCAAAGTAAAGTATATGTATATATATGATAAATAAAATTATTTATTACATGAATAATTGTAAATAAATTATTTTTTAAGAATTATTGATCATTTTAGATTATATTCTTATAATAAATTAATTTTGTAATAAAATATTTATTATTTATTTTTCATGAAAATATGATTATTGTATATATGATATGATTATTATGATATGTATTCTATTATATTAGTTAAGTTAATTATTTTAACTAAATTAATAATGGTATCTATGAAGGTTATGTCAGATATGAATTCAAAACCCTAAGTCTAGATTTTGAATATGGAATGAGAATATTAATATAATATTATTCATATTTTAGTGATATAAATATATCCGATATGTGTGTAATGTTAATGTGTGGAACAGTTGTAGTAAAATAGTACAAAAACCTAGCATTACGGATAAACTACAGTACATAAGTTAACTATGACGGTAAGATTTGTTAAGATATGTGTTATGGAATTAATGACCATTATTATGTTTAATGTTAATTAGGTAAACCCTAATTAATATTTAGAAACCCTAATACTGAATTAGAACCCTAATTGCTAAGTTATAAACCCTAATTATTAATTTAGCAAGCTTAATGGTAATTAGTATTTTATAAAGCCTAATTTACAAATCTTAAATGATTAGGAAACCTAATTTAATTAGGCAACCCTAATTCACATTTTTAGAAACTAAGATTCCCACTTTTCCCTTATTACATAATCCTAGAAATTAAGCTTATCAAACCTTACGGTTAAACCCTAAGGGTTAAAACCTAATGGTTATGAGAAGTTACCAACTTGCCATTCACTTTATAAGTCAAGTGACCAAACTACCCTTTTGATTATTTTAATAAGGTGGAGTGTAGATCTAGCCCTAGTAAGGAGTTGGTGACCAACTCTAGCTAGCCACATGGTCTAATATTCAACTTTAATCAGCCAACTTGATAGATTAAATACATTGCATCATAGATCAAGAGCATACAAGTAAGTAAAGTAAGTTACTTTACTTCTCAACCTATCCAAGTCTTCTCTCTCTCCCATCCGAAAATTTTGAGTGATAGTAAGTGAGAAACAAAGCTCAGAACACTTCATAGCTTGCCAAGGATCAGAATCAAAAGTCAGGTTCAAGGATCAAAGCTAAAAAGGTATAAAAACCCTAAACTTAGAAATTTATGTGATCCATGTTATTTGTTGTTGTTTATTGTTTAAAGTTATGTTAGAAGGTGACATTTAGTGATCTGGGTTGTTATAACTCAGATCCATAACACTTAGATGCTTGAAATTATTGATTTTAGAAATCTGGAAAAGTTTGAAAATGTTGTCTGACAATGAATGTCAGACCTCATCGATTTCAGTATGTTTATGTTTTTGTTTGTTTAATGGTTGATAATTGTAGTATGCTATGAGATCTGTGTTCTGGAACTAGAACTAGGGTCAGATGATGTGTAGATTTCATGTTATTGTTGGTCAAACTCGGTTGACCTAGCATGATCGGGCAATTGCAATTTTAGGTAACCGAAGCGCCTTGAAGCATCTTACAACGTATTAGTAGCCTCTGGTCTTGCAGGTGTTTTGTGATATGAGTTTGTTGTTATATTCATGTTGTAGTATGGTAGATTAACTACAGATCTATGCCTTTAGAACACATAAACATCAAACTGTGTAGATTTAGTGGGCCGGTCAAACAGAACAAGATGATCACGATTTACATTTTACGGGTAACCCGAAAATGTATGCACGTGTTTTCGACATGCTTTAATGGGACCATATCTGATTGATTATGTTGTTGTTATATTGTTTTTTATGTAATAGATCTCTTCCTTACATGTTGGTTACACACTAGAACCTTTAAATCAAAAAAATAATACACAGAAAACGAGTAGTGGAAGCCCAAAGTAGGCCTCACGAACTGTTCTTCATTTCTGGGTAACCCAGAAAATGAAGAACAACTTTGACAACATCTTCTAAGCCTTAGATCTTGCTTGTATGTTATGAGATGAACCAGAATTTGTTATGTACTTGTAGTACTACATATATACTACAATATTCAACCCTACGCTTTCCCAGAATCATCATATATTAAAAATTTCACTTGGTCAAACATGGCTACTTGATAACTGGCTATGAATGTTCTTGAGCCTCAAGAACACCTAAGGCGACACTTACTGTCGCTAAAGACTTTATCGACAGACTTTTTTGTTTTAATTAAATAAATTTCTAAAAATCATTTTAAAATAGTAAATAAATTCTAAAAATTACAAAATTAGTTTTAAAAATTATTTTAGATTATAAAAATTAACTTTTAATAATTTGACATATTTTCCATAAATATTAGTAATTATTTGAATGTTATTAATATTTAATTTATTTAATAAATGCATTAAATAAATTAACTAAAAATGATTTCATTATATTAAAATCATTTTAAATGATAATAAGGTATTTAATAATATTTTAAGTTATAAAATGTAACTTTCAATATTTAATATAAATTTCATTAATTATTTAATATTAATGATATTAGATTTATTTAATAATTATATGAAATAATTAGTTTAAAATGATTTTTAATATTATAAAATCATTTTAAATGGAAATAAAGAGTTTAAAGATATTCTAAGTTATAAAATATTACTTTTAATATTTTAAGATAAATTTCATTAATTATTTAATATTAATGATATTAGATTTATTTAATAATAATATTAAATAAATAGATTAAAAATGATTTTATTGAATTAAAATCATTTAAAAAGGATATAAGTGGTTTAAAAATATTTTAAGTTATATAAATGACTTTTAATATATTAGTGAATAATACCTTAATATTTAAATATTAATGGTAATTGTTTAAAAATAATTTTAAATGTTTTAAAAATCATTTAAGGGTAATAATTAATACTTTAAAAATATTTTGAGTTATTATAAAATAACTTTGATATTTTGGCAAAGGTTACATAAATATTTTAATATTATTTAAATATTAATGATCATAGAATTATTTAATATTTAAATCATTTAATAATGATTCCAGAGTTTGAAAAATTATGATAAAATTTAAAAATTAATTATAAATTATTATAAGTCATTTATAAATAATATGATTGATATTTAAATTATCCTGAATAATAATTAAGATACAGATTAGAGTTTTATACTCGGAAATTACCCGATAAAACCGTCGGTACACCAAAATGCTACCCAATTTGATTCGAACCTATATAGTTTGACTGTATAATTATTTGTTTGTGTCTTAATGACTGATATAACTATGTGATAATGTGATTAGGTTATGTATTAACTGTAAATAACAGTATGATGTGTTATGATATGTTATTCTAATCAATAGACCAATCTTATAAATGATAGGTCGTTGAATTAAGGATAGAACTAAGTTGTGTAAGTAGCAGACCAGACAAGTATCTTTACCTTTGCATTTTCTTTATGTAATGGACATGAGTAAGAAAGTTTCAGAATTATATTATTGTACCAGATTATTAGCCCTATTGTGTATATATATATATATATATATATATATTATATCTGATCATTGATTATCAACATGGTACTATATTGTAATTTAGATATATATTTTGTTCGTTAATTTTTATATATGGTTATACAAGTGTCCCCACTTAAATAATCATTGTATTTAATCACATGTTGATATATATTGATCCCCCATGTGTATACGTTAAGAAAATATATATCTAAGCTATTTGATATATATATGTTGACTGATTTAGAAATATTGTTGAATATGATAAAACCTTTTATATCCAATCAAATTATTTTGGTTTGGATTCCGGACTAAGTATGAACATCCCGATCAAGGAAAACTTATATGCTTCAAAGTGAATGACAGAGTGAACGATAATATCGTTCTTGCATGTAGTATTGATCAATGCAGGTCATAATGGGCTTATCACCCCCCGTGCCCGTAAGTTATGACGGTTTTTGGATGAAGTTCTGCTAAACATATTCGAAAATTGAGAACAATGTTCACAGTATGTCACCTTAACCCTATTTATAGTCAGTACGTAGTTTCAAAAATTTGATAGAGAGTTGTTATTTTCAGATTACTTCACAACCATTGATTTGTTGTAGAAGGGTAATACAAAGAAAACATTTAATCCTTTCAGCTAATATTTATAATTTTTATTACTTGCTGGGAACTCAAATGCTCATCCTTGCTTAAATTAAATGTTTTCAGCTAAGTGTAAACAACCAGAAGGCTCATGCAGAAACAAAGGAAAAGGAAAGCAAACAGAATAAGATTTATGTTATTCTATGTAATAGTATAATCTTATTAAGACTATGATAACTATTAAGTATCATGTAATGAATGTTTAAAGGTCACGTACTTGGGATTCAAACTCTAATATTTAAATTAAGTTTAATATTTATATTATTGTTATTATTATTACTATTATTCTGCTCATAGAAATGGTATCGTGAAGCACCAAGTTCGGGTTTCAAGTACCTGAATTTGGGGGCGACACATGTTAGTATCAGAGCCATAAACATAAAATTACAAAGAGCCTCGAGCCTCTCACTGGTGACTTCTTTGTGTGGAATGCACCGAAGCCAGACTCTCCGTAGGGGACGCCGAACAAGTCGGTGGCAAGCTGATAGGTACCATTGTGAGGTGCTATGGTTGGAAGCACCATGATAGTCACAGGTTAGTATCAAAGCCTTAGGTTTAGAAACCATAGGTGGGGTTAGACCTTAGGCTATAACCCTGGAGCAGAGGAAAACATTGAAAGTACAAATAACTCATATAGAGTTTAAAAGGAGGTGAATTGAATAAATTCATCGGTAAACCAAATAAAAGATAACTTATAAAAAATTTATTATTTGCTGTGTGTATATATGCTAATCAGGATAATTTATGTGTGTAGATGTCAGGCGTATAAGGCTTATTATATGCTTATAACGTGAAGAATGAACCAATATCAAAGCCAATAGCTGAAATAGAGGCTCACGTTGAAGATAACCTTGATGAGGTAATCATTTTAGAAAATATAGTACTAGACCCAGAAATGTTGGAATTAATAAATAGTGATTCAGACACTAAAGTTGAAGCTGATCAAACATCAATAGAGGTGCAAAATCTGAGGAACAAGGTTTCTTCTCTGGAAAAGCTGTGGGAAATAGAAAAGCTGTTGAATAGTCAGTTGCGAAAAGCCTTACTAGAAACAATGAAAGAACAAGATAAGCTTAAGATCCAAATTGATCAAATGAGAGCCCCAAGCAACATATCGTGTGCAGCTCCAAGCAAGAAGGGGAAAAGAAAGATAGAAGACCACGACTTAGGAAAATTTGATAAGAAGAAATGGAAAAAGATATGTTATCTTTGTGGTTATGAAGGACATACCACTCTGTATTGTCCCGACTATAAACTAGGTGTATGTTTTATTTGTGGATTGGAAGGTCATCAGGCGAAGGGTTGTCCAGAATCAGGAAAGAGGTGTAGGAAATAGGTAGAATTAGTATTTAATTATGTATGTTTGGTAATGTACGCGTGTATTGTAATAATCCCAACTTTGGTGTAAGTTGTAGTAGCGATTCCCGACTTTTATGGTCATAAAGGGATATCAAATGTTTAAAGCAGTATATGCTATGATATGTACTATGAATGAATATGAATCTATGTTTGATTAATGGAATAAGTTTGAAATATTAGACTTATATGATAAGGTTTAGAATGTAAGTTAATAAAATATAGATTTTATTTTATTTAACCAGAAAATGCCGCTAAGACGTCAAACTCGAAACCAAAGGGCAGAAGAATCTGTCAACAATGCTGGAGGACAACAACCAGATCTGATGCAGAATTTTGCGAACATGGTAGCTCAGGCCATGCAGAATGGAATGCCAGCGGTGGGAAATCAGCTAGACAATCGATTTGCGAACTTCAAGGATTTTAAGGCCGTAGGACCGCCAGAATTTAGAGGTACCACTGACCCGATAGAAGCCCAAACTTGGGTTAAGAAAATAAAAAAAGCGTTTGTAGTCGTTAAGATAGATGAGGGGCAAAAAACAACTTTTGCCACCTATATGATGAAAGGAGAGGCGAATTTCTGGTGGGAGGCAAATCAAGCTAGGGCAGGAGAAGGAGTGATAGCATAGATTAAGTTTATGACGCTGTTCTTTGAGAACTATTTCTCGTCTAGTGTGCAGGCTAGGATGGAGGTGAAATTTTTAGAATTGAAGTAGGAGAACATGACAGTTGCGGAGTATTCCATAAAGTTCAATGAGTTAGCTAGGTTCGCTCCACACCAAGTGGATACGGAGGCTAGAAAGGCAAGGAGGTTTGAGCTAGGCATAAAACCCTGGCTCTACAATAAGGTGGCGGTGTGACACCCCCAAAATAGGTATACATCACCCATCTTGAGTTGCCAAATACATGATACAAAATTTAAATATAACTTAATTATACAACAGTCGTGTAAAATACGACAAAACATAATCTAAGAGTTTTAATAAGAATATTGTTATCTAGACAATATCCACACTCAATGGAGTCCTCATTACATTTATTGTCACACTATCTAACAGAATAGTGAGGACTACTAATGCTATCATCTGGACGGTCACTCCATTCCCCGACTAGTCCCGGCTACGTTCTCATTTCCTGAAGAGAACAATGAAAGCAAAAGGGTGAGCTCAACTAGCCCAGTAAGAAATATTATGACTAAGATAATGCAGAATAAATTATCATTAGCCCTCAACAATGTTAAACTGATAGAATATAGTAGACAACAAGTTTAATCATATGAACAAGCAATCCATTAGAAGAGTCAAGTAGAGAATAAAATCTACTATCTTCTATGATTTAAAAGGTTTTCATCACTTTTATCATTGAGACTCAAATTTTAATAAATAATCCACATCATCGAATCAATACCTTGAGACGACCAAGGATATTCTTTAGTATCACTATCACAAATTATCCATGCACTTCACGGCCAATGATATTTGTGTATTCATTAATGGTCATGATCATGCCAACAACTCGTCCATCAATGCACTACGCCCAATGAGGACTTTTATCACATCATTTGTAACATTATGGTCATGATTATACCGAATGATCCTCGGTCATAATCATACCAAGTCCATCTATGCACTATGTGCCACAGATGACTTTCAATGTAATATAAACATGAGGATGATGACAATGATATAGGAATTCAATAAAACAAGTTCAAGAATAAATTTTTAAAGATTTATAATCTAATTTATCCGTAAATCAATAATGTCCAAATTATTCGACATGATACTTCTTTTCAGAGAGTAAAATTCAAGAATGCTCGAAGAATATTTCCATGAAAAGATATTGGTCAAGCGCCAAATATCAAGGATATTCCAATAATTTCATGGGGTATAGAAGCCAAAACTTTAACCAACTAAGTATAATAAAGAATGGAATAACAAAAGAATTCAATTCTGGGACATGTGATAGACCGCACAAAAAACAAAGTTATTCCAATAGAATAATAAATAATAGAACCGTGTCATGCGTAAATGTACGATGTGATATTCCAATGTAATAATAAATAATGGAACCAAAGTTATGCATAAACGCATTCGCATGTGATATTCTAATGTAATAATAAATAATGGATTAATGTAAGAATTCACCATGCATGCGATAGATCGTGATGCATACATGTTATTCCAACGAATAATAAATAATGGAACCAGTCGTGTGTAATACGCACAAACAAAGTTGTTCCAAATGTAATAATAAAGAATGGAATAACAGAAGAATTTCACCATGTATGCGGTACTTCTCATAGACAGGTTATTCCAACATAATAATAAAGAATGGAATAACAGAAGAATTTTACCATGTATACGGTAGTCCACGTATATAGGTTATTCTAACAGAATAAAAGGGATGGAATAACAATAGCTCTCTTCAAGAATACGAAAGAAATAATACCCCTTACCTTAGAAAAAACTGGATACTAGAATACTATAATTGCTCTATAGCTTTAGTGAATTGGTGAGAAATGAAGGAAGAATGAGCTTCTATTTATAAGAAAATATAGTTCCAATAATTGCACGTTTTGGGGCTCAAAATATTACAGAATAATACCTTCATCTTTTTCTTCAATTTTAATTTAGTCCTGCAAGTATTATCAAACTTGCACCACCTCCCCTAATAGTAAATCATGTGAATCAATAGTAAATCATGTGAATAAATAGTTCTAGACATGTGAAAATATGAATTATAGTATAATACCTCCATCTATACCTCCATTTTTAACTTAGTCATGCAAGTATTATCAATCTTGCACCAACTCTATAAGACCCCAACTTTTATGAATAAAGATGATTTTTCTATGACTATCATTTTTGAGTATTATGGAATGAATTTGATATAATGTTATAGTTGTGGGTAATATTTATAAATTTTGCAAAGTACGCAAGTTATTATTTAATATTCGATTGGTCGGGGAATATTCGTTTTAATAGGAAATATTCGTACAATGGCACAATCATTGGTGGACCCCACAATGGAATTATTATCGGATTGAGAAAACGATAAAATTAATTTATGAAAATAGCGGCGAAAGTTTTATCGTTAAACTGTTGAACTACTCGGTAGTAAAAGTACAAAGAATACGCTGTGGGTTGCATAGTAGCAATACCAGATTGATTATTGATGCTTACGTGAGAAGTCACCGCTTTTGTTCAATTATTGCTACAAGAATTTCGCGATAAGATCTCACGTTATTTGATTCAATTATTGTCAATATTTTATATATATTATTAAATCAATAATTGAGATGACAAAGTTATTAATACTATTATTTGTAATATTAACGATGTCTAGAAGTTTCACAAGGAGAGGTTCGTCACCTAATCAGCGCGCCAATAGGAGAGAAATCCTTATCGAAAGCCCCTTTCCTCGGAAATGACTCGGTCGATTAATATTGTGAATTATAATAAAGGTGATAAGTTTTTTTTTTTATTATTATAAATGTAATAAAATATAAAATTTTTTTATATAAAATGTAATACTTTTATAAAGTTATTTGTTTTATTAGACTATAAATAGAATATATAATATTCTATTATGCATAGTATTTGCATAAAGGCTCGCATAGTGTTTGCAGATAGTAAAATCTTTTTATATAAAATAAAATACTTTTATAAATTTATTTGTTTTATTAGACTCTAAATAGAATATATAATATTCTATTATGCATAATGTTTGATAGTGCTTGCATAGTGTTTACATAGTAAAATTTTTTATATAAAACAAAATACTTTTATAGAATATATTATATTTTATTTAAAAGATTTTGTTTTATTAGAATATTTTATTAATACTGCATAGTAAATCAATATGGACCGTCCGTTTAAAAGTAAATTAATCTGGACCGTTCATGAATTAGTTACTATTCATCCCATTCTCCTATAAATAGAAGCTCATTCCTTCATTATTTCTTACGAATTTACTGAAACTCTAGAGAGAGAAACTATAGAGAGAAAGAAGAAATATATTCTACTACTTCACTACTCCTATATCTAGTTTCTTTTAAGGTAAGGGATATTATTTGTTGTACACGTAAGGGGTATTATTTCTTTTATCTTCATGAAGAGAACTTCTGTTATTCCATTCTTTATTATTCTGTTGGAATAACCTGTATATGCGGACTACCCTATACTTAGTGAAATTCTTCTGTTATTCCATTATTTATTATTCTGTTAGAATATCTTGTCTGTGCGTTTACGCATGACCTGTTCCGTTCTTTATTATTCTGTTGGAACATCCTGTCTGTGCGGATTACGCATGACCTGGTTCCATTCATTATTATTCTGTTGGAATAACCTATTTGTGCTTTCTATCGTATGCATGGTGATTTCTTCTGTTATTCCATTCTTTATTATTCTGTTGGAATAACCTGTCTATGTGGATTATCACATGCATGGTGAATGATCTTTTGTATTCATTCCTTATTAAATTGTGGAAATGATCTGTCTAAGTGGATTACCGCATGGCGAACGAAAATCCATTTTGCAGTTTCATATATTCTCTTATACTCAGTTGGTTAAAGCTTTGAATTCTATACTCCATGAAATTAGTGGAATATCCTTGATATTTGTGCTTTATCCAGTATCTTTTCATGGAAATATTCTTCTGAGCATTCTTGAATTTTACTCCACAAAGAAGTATCATGTTGAAAATTTGGACGTTATTGGTTCCTGGATAAATTAATTCTTGAACTTGTTTTATTGAATTCTTATATCATTGTCATCATCCTCATGTTTATATTATGTTGAAAGTCATCGTGGCCTCGTAGTGCATAGATGGACTTGGTATGATTATGACCAGGATTAATTCCAGATAATCACGACCGTAATGTTACAAATGATGTGGTAAAAGTCCTCATTGGCCCGTGTAGTGCATTAATGGATGCTTGTTGGCATGATCATGACCATTGATGAATACACGAATATCCTTGGCCCGTAGTGCATGGATAATTTATGGTTGTGATACTAATGAATATCCTCGTCAGAAAAGTGTGGAGGATGATGGATTATTTATTGTCGAGTCTCAAATGATAAAAATGATGAAAACCTTTTAAAACATAGAGGATAATATATTTTATTCTCTACTTGACTCTTTTAATGGATTGCTTGTTCCGCTGCAGTTAAACATGATGTTTGTTATATTGTATCAGTTTAACACTATTGAAGGCTAAGGATAATTTATTCTGCATTATCTTAGTCATAATATTTTTTACTGGGCTAGTTGAGCTCACCCTTTTACTTTTATTGTTCTCTTCAGGAAATGAGAACGTAGCAGGGACTAGTCGGGAAATGGAGTGACGGTCCAGATGATAGCATTAGTAATCCTCACTATTCTATGAGATAATGTGATAATAAATGTATTAAGGACTTATTTTGAGTTTAAAAGACAATATTTGTATTAAAATCCACAGCTTATGTTGTATATTTAAGATTGTATTTGTATTCTGTACCATGTATTTGGCGACTCAGAATAGGTGATGTATACTTATTTTGGGGGCGTCACAGTTGGTATCAAAGCTTAGGGATATGATCCCTGGCTGAGATGTGAGATAAGAACTAGGAGGGGAGAGACGGAGAATTCTTTCGCTAGTATAACCTACTTAAGTTTATTTGATATTTAATTGGTCGGTCAGAGTATGGAAATAATATGTGATATGTTAATTAACCCTTGTTTTGTGGCAGTATTTGAAAATGACATCCGAGAATGTTGAGAATATCAATGGAGCACAGGAGACCGTTGAGTCTCCACAGATCAATAATTAGGATAATGTGCATCAGGAAGGTGACAATCCTCAGGCAAACAACAATACTGACCAAATGATGAACGATGGAATGTTCAGAGGCTTTATGAAATTCATGCAACATCAGGCAAGAGCGGCTCCTGTCCAAAATACTGGTGGAAACACTGGCAACTCTCGGACGGTCATCGCTAAGCAGTTCAAGAAACTTGGACCACTGGAGTTTTTTGGAGAGCCAAAACCACTTAAGGCGGAGACATGGATAAAGCAGATCTGCAAGATATTTGATGTCTTGGGATGCTCCGAGGAGCAAAAGGTTCCCTTTGCCACCTTCATGTTGCGTGCAGAGGCAGATTACTAGTGGGAATCTATAAAACATACTCAACTGCCGCATTGAAGATGACTTGGGAGAAGTTCTAAGAATTGTTCAAGGACAAGTACTTTCCCGAAAGTATTCGTCACATGAAAGAGGTGGAGTTCATCAACCTGGAGCAAAACAACATGACCGTGTCGCAGTACGAAGCCAAGTTTGCCGAGTTATTCTTGTTTGAATCCCATTTGGTTGATAATGAGGAGAGAATAACGCGAATGTTTCTAAGAGGTTTGAAGCCCGAGATACGTCAATATCTTATCTCTCATAAACTATGTTTGTATTCAGATGTTGTTAATAGTGCTTAGTTATTGGAGCGCGATAATGAGTCAACCCAACCAAAAGAGAGCATCTGACAAAATGATAATACCAGTAAGAGCAGTCATTAAAACGGTGACAACAAGTGTGGAGAGAATCAACATGCCAGAAATGGTAACCACTTCAGTGGTAATTAGGGCCAAAATAATAAGAATGGACATTTCAAGAAGAGGAGATTTAACAATGATGGAAAGACGTCAGCACTAACACCCTTTGTTAAGGAAGGAGAACGACCACCTATCATATGCTTCAAATGCGGAGGGGAGGGACACATCAGTCCAAACTACGCGATGCCATCCAAAGCATGTTATAATTATGGAAGAGAAGGTCACCTAGCCCGATTTTATCTTTCACCGAGGACAAGTTCAGCTAGGATGGATGCACCAAAGACCGTCCCAGAAAAGTCAAAGCCGGTAGTGCAAGGGAGAGCGTTTGTTGTGACCTCCCAAAAAGCAAGGAACCCGAACAAGGTCATCACGGGTAAGCTTATCATAAACTCTAGCGAAGTCTATACCTTATTTGATACCGGTTCTACCCATTCTTATATTTCTCTTACTTGCGCTCAACATTTAAATTTAACTCTGAAGAAATTAGACTTTGACTTATCTGTTGAAACTCCGTTGGGAGAAACCTTAATTACATCCATTGTTTATAAGTCTTGTTTAGTTCAAATCGGCACCCGCACGTTACCTGTCGATCTTATTTCTTTGAAAATACTTGCATTTGATGTGATTCTAAGGATTGATTGGTTAACTACTCATCATGCAAAAATTGATTGTTTTCGTAAGGTTGTTAGCTTTCATATTCCTAACCAAGATATTATGCGAATTCAAGCAACCAAACCATTAAAATCAATCACTATCATCTCAAGCCATAAAGTTATTCGTTTATTGAAAAACAGATTTCAAGCTTTCTTAGCTCATGTCACGGATCTAAACAGAAATACGTCAGTTTTGAATGATATTTCTATTGTTAATAAATTTCCTGACGTATTCCCTGAAGAACTTCCTGGCCTACCCCCATAGCATGAAATTGAATTTTGTATCAACCTTGAACCCGTTACAAAACCCATTTCCAAAGCCCCATATCGAATGGCTCCTATTTAACTTCAGGAGTTAAAGACCTAACTGCAGGAATTGTTAGACATTGGCTTTATTCGTCCTAGTACTTCTCCTTGGGGTGGTCCTGTTCTATTCGTGAAGAAGAAAGATGGGAGTATGTGACTTTGTATTGATTATCGGGAGTTAAATCATGTCACCATCAAAAATAGGTAGCCATTGCCACGTATTGATGACCTGTTTGACCAGTTACAAGGAGCCAAATTCTTTTCAAAGATTGATCTTCGTTCCAGATATCACCAATGAATTCGGTATTCGGGCATGATGAACTCCTAGTCATTATGAATTCGGTAGTCATGTCCTTTGGATTGACTAATGCTCCTACTACCTTCATAGATATGATGAACTGAGTATTCAAGGAATATTTGGATCACTTTGTGGTCGTCTTTATTGATGACATCCTTATTTATTCCAAAAGCCGTGAAGATCATGAGCAACACTTGAGGCTGATACTCCAAAAGCTTCGTGAAAATAATCTTTATGCCAAGTTGAAGAAATGCGAGTTCTAGCTGGAGGAAGTAGCATTCCTTGGGCACGTAGTATCAAGTCATGGAATATCTATTGACCTAGCAAAGATTGAAGCTATTCAAAGCTGGAAACAACCTAAATCAGTGACCGAAGTATGTAGTTTTCTCGGCTTAGCTGGTTATTATCGGAGATTCGTAGAAGGGTTTTCTCGAATCGCTACTCCATTAACTCAGCTGACTCGAAAAGATACAAAGTTCGGTTGGAGCAAAGAATGTGTGAAGAGTTTTCAAGAAATCAAGAGGAGACTCATTTCAGCACCTGTTCTAACAATACCATCTGGCTCGGAGGGATTTGTCATCTACACAGATCCTTCAGGCAAAGGGTTGGGATGTGTTCTCATGTAACATGGGAAAGTCATAGCGTATGCCTCACGACAACTCATACAATATGAGAGGAATTATCCCATTCATGATCTATAGTTGGCAGCAGTCGTTTTTGCACTAAAGATTTGGAGGCATTACTTGTATGGGGAGAAAGTGGAGATCTTTACGGATCATAAAAGCCTCAAATATTTCTTCACTCAAAAGGAACTCAACATGCGACAATGACGTTGGCTTGAACTGTTGAAAGATTATGATCATACCATCCAATACCATCCTAGAAAAGCGAACGTGGTAGCTGACACATTGAGTAGAAGATCATATGCGGGTATGAGTGCGATATTATCAACGCAAAGGCCCATTTTGTGTGACTTGCAAAGGATGGAGATAGAGTTAAAGACTCCATAGACCTATGTGATGATGGTGAATATATGAGTAGAACCGACTTTAATTGATAAAGTTAAAGCTGCTCAAGCTACAGACTTGGAGCTGATGCGTACGAAGAAGAAAGTGCAAGAAGGTGCTATGTAGGAAGCAAGAATCGATGAAGAAGGAATACTTCGAGTCAACCCCAGACTCTGTGTTCCTAACGACCCTGATTTAAAGTATAAAATCATGATGGAGGCGCATAACACACCGTTTGAAATCCATCCTAGGAGTACCAAAATGTATCGTGATCTTCGTCATACATTTTGGTGGAGCAATATGAAGAGAGAGAGATACTTATTTATCTCAAGATGTCTAACTTGTCAACGAGTAAATATGAACATCACGCACCAAAAGGTCCATTGCAACCACTTGAAATTCCGAATGGAAGTGGGAGCACATTACTATGGATTTTAGCATCTTGGTCTTCCCAAGGTTTCTCAAGGCATAGATGAAATTTGGGTCATTGTTGATAGATTGACCAAGTCTGCTCATTTCTTACCAATACGAGAAACTTATACACTTGAATGTCTTGCTCGTACGTACATAAATGATATTGTAAGACTTAATGGTATGCCAGTATCCATAGTTTCTGATTGAGACCCAAGATTCACTTCACGATTTTGGGTTAGTTTGAAAAAAGCTATGGGCACAGATTTAGGATTTAGTTCGGCATATCATCCACAGACGGATGGATAATCAGAGAGGACTATTCAAACTCTAGAAGATTTATTAAGACTCTGTGTCCTTGACTTCAAGGGAAGTTGGGATAAGTTCTTACCATTGGTGGAGTTTTCCTACAAGAACAGTTATCAAGCAAGTATTGGCATGGCTCCATTCGAGGCGTTGTATGGAAGAAAGTGTCGTTCTCCAGTATGTTGGGATGAGGTGGGTGAAGCAACGTTGTTGGGACCGGAGTTGGTACGTATGACTAAAGAAAAGATTCAAACGATCCGATAAAATATAAAAACCTCACAAGATCGACAAAAGAGTTATGCTGATCTTTATCGAAAGGACGTGGAATTCGATATTGGAAATTATGTGTTGTTACGTGTTGCTCCATGGAAAGGAGTTACGAGATTTGGAAAGAGAGGAAAGCTCAATCCTCGATTCATTGGCCCATTTTTAATCCTCGATCGAGTAGGAACTGTGGCCTATAGACTCGCTTTACCGCCAAGTATGTCTCGTGTTCATAAAGTTTTTCATATATCCATGTTACGTAAATATTTGGAAGACCTGAACCACATTATTGAGTTAGAACCGGACGAAATAGCGGAAGATTTAACATATGAAGATGTAAACCCGGAAAAAAAATATTAAATAATAAAAATTTCTTTGTATTGTGGGCATAAAATAAATAAATAAATAAATTTACGTGATGCAATTGAAAGCCACCGATTTTTGTAATATAGCAAGAATCAAGTTTTTTGCAGGATGAGTTTTATATATATTTAGATTTTTTATATTTTAATATGTATTTGATTTATGAAGCGTATAAATCGAACTAGTGAATCAAATTGATAGTTTTGTATATTATTTTAAACTAGTTAACCTTGTTGATAAAATTATATAATTTACTTGATAATAAATTTAACAATATTATGTTGTTAATGAGTAATTTTGTAATAAAATTTTATTTTATTTTATTAGATTTACTTGAAGGAGATTAGCATAATCTTATTTAAATTTTGGGTATTACATTGCTTAATCCAGGTACGGATTCCGTACTCTTTCAGCGAGACTTTTGTTTTTAATTTGTTCGTTTTGTTATTCGTTTCGATATTTAGTATTGCCTCTCATAATTATCCTTTGTCAATTTATTGTGATAGTTTTGTTTTGGCGTTGTATTATAACTCATGTTTGTACTCTTTAGACAAGTGTATCATGTCTAAATTTTATTTTGATATTTATAGTGATGTACATGTTAGTATATTTTTGGAGACTTGTGTTTATGATTCGTTCGATTTAACATGTACACGTTAGAACCCCTTTATATTGATATTTTGTTGCATATGTTGAGACATTATATTTTGTTAGAATACCGTAGGGTATACCTGAGCTATAACCACCTGTGGGGGTACCACAGGCATGTCCTCTTGGCACCGAGGCATGACACCTTCCGTGGCGGTGTGATCAGTCCACGACGTCTCCGTTTTGTGCTTCGATGGGAGTTGGCCATTTGGTGTTTCATTGTGGGAGGCGTATGGGTCGACCCTTGTTTTTTGTTATGTTCTGTTCTACAGATTGGTGATGTTTGTGCCAAACACGACTTCCAATTTGTATGCATCTGGATCCGGCCGGTCTGATGTATGTTATGCCTGTGTGGCATTATTTTGATTTACCTGTGTGACATTATTTAACTTGCCTGTGTGGCAAGGTATATTTCTGTTTTGTTCTGAGTTCGGTATGAAATAACACCCAGCCATTTGATTCAGCCTATTATTTCGTTGTGTCAGTTTTGTTCGTTTCGTTTCATTTCAGTTCGTTTCATTTCATTTCATTTAATTGAGTTAGTTATTTCGGTTCATTATTTGTATTCTATATCCGTACTGGGCATTTGGCTCATGCTGTGTTTTTCTTTCGGCAGGTAATTAGGGGGATCAAGGGCAAGTGTGACGAGAGCTTTCTTTTATCCAAATGGTTTAGATATTTTATTTAAGTTGTGATCCAATAGTTTGTTTGGAGTTGTAATAATGATTTTACTCATTTTATTATTTATTATGGTTAACTTATAGTATTTATCATATATTAAGACTATTCTTTTGTGGCTTTGAGCCTTGCTATTAAATTCATCAGTTTTGTTATGTTTTGGATAACCTCTCTTTCTATTTCGGAAAGGGGGTGTTACAGAGTTGGTATTAAAGATTAGGTTCTTTCTTGTAGAAAACCTATTTAGGTTTGACCTGTGAGTTATGGGTAGACTTTTGGGTTAAGTTTTTGTTCTGTTTGATTTTCTATTCAGCTATCATATCAGCTATATGCAAATTTGTCTCTAATCTGCTTTGTTTATGTTCATGATCTCTTTCTTAGATGGCTCGTAGATCCGCTAGAGTTGCTAGGAAGCGAGGTAACAATAGGGGAAGAGGTGAGGGTCAGCCCAATGAGCAACCTAATGATCAGTTTAATGCACAGTTGGCTACCTTTGTGAATCAGGCAATGAATCAGGCTTTACCTCAGTTGGTGGCACAGAGTTTCACAGTGTAATGGAAATACCGTCACCGAAATTCTGAAAGCAGGGAGAACCCGGGAAATAATGGTTTGCAGGTAAATGAAGAGGAAGGGAATGCAGATGGTCATGATCAGCAGGGGGTTGCGATGTATGTATGGTTGGAGAGGTTCCAAAAGCAGAAACCACAAGCATTGATTTACTCCAACTCTAATTGATGCGAAGAATTGGATTTCCACTAGAGAAGATTTTTGATGTGTTGGGGTGTTGGATAATCATAAAGTGTTACTTGGTTGCCATAAGTGGAAGGGATGCCTGAAGGTGGTGGAAGGCAATGAAAGTAACAAAGGGTGATGGATATGTTGGGACACTTAGCTGGGCAGAATTTTATGAGGTCTTTTATCAGCAGTATTTTCCTGCTGCTGATAAAGAGTTATGCTAAAGAGTATCTGTCGATTCGGCAGAAAGATGATGAGTCCATCATGGACTTCATGATGAGGTTTACTAGGTTGGCAGGCTTTGCGGGAACCTCAGCAGGGACTGCATCTGAACATGTAGAGAAGTTTAAGCGGAGGATCCATTACAGGTATCGACAACATCTCATTAACACCAAGTTTGCAGATGTGTCAGTAGTGGCCAATGCTGCTAAGAATATTGAGATGGAGAGACAGGACTTTCGGTCTTCTAAACCCAAAGGGAGTCGAAAGAGGGACAGAGATGACCAGCAGGGTCAAACTTTGGGTCAGTACGGGAAGAATTAGGGTGGTCAATGGAACAGGAACCGTGGTGGCCAGCAGGGGCAGTTGTGTGGCCAGAATCAAAATAGGGGTTATCAGCAGATGCCTCAGCAAGGGCAGAATCGTCAACTTCAACTACCTTGGCATGGTCGAATAATCGGTACCGTGGCGTAATCGTCATCGACAGCGACGTAATTAGGGTCGTTATCCAGGACCAGCTGGTGGGGGTAACCCAAATCTCATTTCGATAGCTCCTTGTGCTACTTATGGGGCTAATCATCCGGGGAGGCAGTGTCATAGACTCACCGGTGCATGCTTCTTGTGAGGACAGATGGGTCATATGGCTAGAGATTGTACCAGGCCACGTGGTAATGGTGGAGGTGGTGATAATGGTGGCAATGGAGGTCAACGTCAGGGTGGTCGAGTGTTTGCTTTGACGTATAACTAAGCCAAGTGAGTCGTCCGTGTAATTATTTACGGCACTCTTTTAGTTAGCAATCATGAGGCGTCTATTTTATTTGTCTGGGTTCTACTCATTCTCGTTGTTGCTCGGTCTTTTTTTCTAAGCTTTGGGTGTGCCATCTCAGTCTTTAGATTCTGTTATGTCTATTGCTACCCCGATGGGGACTTCTGTCATTATTTTTGATTTGTATCGAGGGTGTGCGATCAGTTTTGGGGATAAGATTCGTAGGGCTAATCTTCTTTCGATGAGTATGCACGATTTCAATGTCATTCTTGGGATGGACTGGTTGGATAAGCACCAGGCCACTATTGATTGTCAGGCGACAAAGGTTATATTTGGAGATGTGAAATCTCCAGAGTTCGTGTTTCAGGGTTCACAGCCGAGTAGGGTGTTGAAGTTGATTTCAGCTTTGAAGGCTGGGAAGTTGGTAGCAAAGGGTTGTGAGGGGTATTTGGTGTTTGTGAAAGATAACTCTAAGCGTGAGTCTCGTATTGAAGATGTTTCAATTGTTCGTGACTTTCCCAATGTGTTTCCTAAGGAGTTGTCAGGGTTGCCACCGCAGCGGGAAGTGGAGTTTGTTATTGAGCTTGTTCCTGGTGCGGAGCCTATCTTTAAGGCGCCGTATCGGATGGCACCGTTGGAGTTACAAGAGTTGAAGGAGCGATTCACGAGAATTATTAGATCGTGGTGTGATTGGTAGTAGAGTGTTTCGCAGACGGGTGCTCTAGTCTTATTTGTAAAGAAGAAGGATGGGTCTATGAGGCTGTGTATAGACTACAGAGAGTTGAACAAGATTACCATCAGGAATCGGTATCCATTATCGAGGATTGATGACTTGTTTGACCAACTTCAGAGGGCGAAGTATTTTTCAAAGATAGACTTGAGGTCGGGCTATCATCAATTGAGGGAGAGGGATGAGGATATCCCTAAGACAGCTTTTCGCACTCGATATGGGCATTACGAGTTTCTGGTGATGCCATTCGGGTTAACTAACGCTCCAGCGGTGTTTATGGATTTGATGAATCGGGTGTTCAGGGAGTACTTAGACCAATTTGTTATTGTATTTATTGATGACATTTTGGTTTACTCCAAGTCTAAAGAAGAGCATGAGGAGCATCTTCGCACAGTGTTGGGGATTTTGCAGAAAGAAAAGTTTTGAGGAGTTGAAGAAACGACTTGTGACAGCTCCAATACTTACATTGCCGTCGGGGACAGGGGGTTACCAGATTTATAGTGATGTTTCTAAGAAGGGCTTGGGGTGTGTTTTAATGTAACATGGTAAGGTGATTGCTTATGCTTCTAGACAACTTAAACCTTACGAGTTTAATTACCCCACACATGATTTGGAGTTGGCAGCGGTGATCTTTGCCCTAAAGATTTGGAGGCATTATTTGTATGGAGAGACTTGTGATATCTTTACCGATCATAAAAGTCTTAAGTATATCTTTACTCAGAAGGAGCTCAATATGAGGCAGAGGCGTTGGTTGGAGCTTCTAAAAGATTATGATGCTAGAATTCAGTATCACCCAGGGAAGGCAAATGTGGTTGCAGATGCTCTTAGCCGAAAGAGTTCTGGGAGTGTAGCAGCACTTACTACACAACCTCAGCTTATTTCGGATATGGAGCAGCTCGAGTTGGAGTTGTATGTACAAGGTTCAGATGGGCATTTGGCGGGTATGAGAGTGGAGCCCTCTCTTATCTCGCGGGTCAAAGAAGCTCAAAAAGAAGATGGGGAGTTATGGAGTATGACGCAAAATCTAGAGGAGGGAAAGCAGTTTGAGTTTCGTATTGATGACCATGGTGTGATTTGGTTGGGTGAGCGGTTGTGTGTACCGTCAGATCCAATCATTAGGGGAGGTCAGGTCTTTGCCGAGGCTCATAGTTTGCCATTTTCTATTCATCCAGGTTCTACGAAGATGTATAGGGACTTGAAGAAGAATTTTTGGTGGAATGGGATGAAACGAGACGTGGCTGAATATGTTGGGAAGTGTCTCACTTGTCAACAAGTGAAGATAGAATATCAACGAGCTAGTGGTTTGCTACAACAGTTAGACATTCCAGTGTGGAAGTGGGAGGATATCACAATGGACTTTGTGACTGGTTTGCCAAAGACTTTCAAGAAGAATGATGCCATTTGGGTAGTGGTGGACCGGCTGACTAAATCGGCACACTTTCTGGCTATCCACGAGGGTTACTCGGTGGATAGGTTGGCACATATCTTTCAGCAGGAGATTTTTAGACTTCATGGTACTCCGGTATCTATTGTTTAAGATCGGGACCCACGGTTTACTTCACGGTTTTGGAAAGGGTTTCAACGAGCTTGGGGCACTCGGCTCAACTTTAGTACCTCTTTTCATCCGCAAACTGATGGGCAATCCGAACGGACTATTCAGACGTTAGAGGACATGTTGAGGTTTTGTGCACTTGAGTGGTCGGGCAATTGGGATGATTACTTGAGCCAAGTTGAGTTTACTTACAACAATAGCTGGCATGCAAGTATTGGGATGGCTCCTTTTGAGGCATTGTATGGTAGAAAGTGTCGGGCACCGACTTGTTGGGATGAGGTTGGCGAAAGGGGCATAGAAAGGCCTAAGTTAGTTCAAATCACTACAGAGAAGGTAGCGGTGGCTAAGGAGAAATTGAAGTCGGCTCGATCACGGCAGAAGAGTTATGTTTATAAGCATAGGAGGACTTTAGAGTTTGAACCTGGTGAGCAAGTGTTTTTAAAAGTTTCTCCTTGGAAGGACATTCGACGATTTGGGTTGAAAGGGAAGCTTAGTCAGCGATATATTGGCCCATTTGAGATTTTGGAGAGGGTTGGTGAAGTTGCGTATCGGTTAGCTTTGCCTCCGCAGCTAGCTCACGTGCACAATGTGTTTTATGTGTCAGTGTTGAGGAGTTATCATTATCATCCATTGCACGTGGTGCAATATCCATTCGATAAGATTCGGGAGGATCTTACTTGTGAGGAGCAAGCTGAGGCTATTTTGGATCATCAAGAAAGGATTATGAGGAGGAAGACAATTCCGTTTGTTAAGGTTCTGTGGAGGAACCATTTAGAGCGGGAAGCTACTTAGGAGATGAAGGAGTCTATTCGAGTGGAGTATCCGCATCTCTTTGAAAATTAGGTGCGTTTCATTATTTTGATTCCGGGGACGGAATCCTTTTTAAGGGGTAGGTGATGTAATACCCAGAAAAAAAAAATTAAATAATAAAAATTTCTTTGTGATAAAACTTATTAATTGTACTGAGTTTTTTTTGTTGTTGGGTCAAATTAGTCATTTAAGTTATGTGGGCTAATAAGTACTAATAATGATGGATATTAATTTGGTAAAATTGAGTCTTAAAATTTATTGGGTTTAAATTATATTTGTGGGTAATATTAAAATCTTTTAAAAAAATAAAAATAAAAATCTATTAATAAATAAACAAAACCTAATTGCTTCATCATATTTTATCTGTAAATGAAAAAAAGAAAGAGAAAAATTACTGCCATCAAGAAGAGGAGAATAATCTAGATAATAGCTTCTTTTGTTCACAAATATTATATGTATGTATTAAATAGTTAGAATAATCAATTTCATTATTACTGTGATTTATTGAATTCGATGTAAAGCAATTGGTTTTAACTGTATATATGGAATTCGGTGTAAAGCAACTTGAATATATATGTATATATGTTATATGATTTGGGTTAAAGTGGATTGCTCAGGAGGTTGGTATATATGTATTGATTTAAGAAAAGTAATGCTTCCAATTGAATGCTAATAGATTCAAGTGATCTGTTAAAGTCAACATAAACATACATTACTTTAAATTGTATTGTGGGCATAAAATAAATAAATAAATAAATTTACGTGATGCAATTGAAAGCCACCAATTTTTGTAATATAGCAAGAATCAAGTTTTTTGCAGGATGAGTTTTATATATATTTAGATTTTTTATATTTTAATATGTGTTTGATTTATGAAGCGTATAAATCGAACTAGTGAATCAAATTGATAGTTTTGTATATTATTTTAAACTAGTTAACCTTGTTGATAAAATTATATAATTTACTTGATAATAAATTTAACAATATTATGTTGTTAATGAGTAATTTTGTAATAAAATTTTATTTTATTTTATTAGATTGACTTGAAGGAGATTAGCATAATCTTATTTAAATTTTGGGTATTACATTGCTTAATCCAGGTACGGATTCCGTACTCTTTCAGCGAGACTTTTGTTTTTAATTTGTTCGTTTTGTTATTCGTTTTGATATTTAGTATTACCTCTCATAATTATCCTTTGTCAATTTATTGTGATAGTTTTGTTTTGGCGTTGTATTAGAACTCATGTTTGTACTCTTTAGACTAGTGTATCATGTCTAAATTTTATTTTGATATTTATAGTGATGTACATGTTAGTATATTTTTGGAGACTTGTGTTTATGATTCGTTCGATTTAACATGTACACGTTAGAACCCCTTTGTATTGATATTTTGTCGCATGTTGTGACATTATATTTTGTTAGAATACTGTAGGGTATACCTGAGCTATAACCACCTGTGGGGGTACTACAGGCATGTCCTCTTGGCACCGAGGCATGACACCTTCCGTGGCGGTGTGATCAGTCCACGATGTCTCCGTTTTGTGCTCCGATGGGAGTTGGCCATTTGGTATTTCGTTTTGGGAGGCTTATGGGTCGACCCTAGTTTTCTGTTCTGTTCTGTTCTGCGGATTGGTGATGTTTGTGCCAAACACGCCTTCCGATTTGCATGCATCTGGATCCGGCCGGTCCGATGTATGTTATGCCTGTGTGGCATTATTTTGATTTGACTGTGTGGCAAGGTATATTTTGTTTTGTTTCGAGGCTCAGATGAAATATCACCTTGACCATTTGATTCAAATTTATTTATTTTTTGTTGTGTCAGTTTGTTTGTTTTGTTTCATTTCAGTTCGTTTCATTTCATTTCATTTCATTTAATTGAGTTAGTTATTTCGGTTCATTATTTGTTTTCTATATCCGTACTGGGCATTTGGCTCATGCTGTGTTTTTCTTCCAGTAGGTAATCAGGGGGATCAAGGGCAAGTGTGTAGAGAGCTTCCTTTTATCCAAATGGTTTAGATATTTTGTTTAAGTTGTGATCCAATAGTTTGTTTGGAGTTGTAATAATGATTTTAGTCATTTTGTTATTTATTATGGTTGACTTATGGTATTTATCATATAATAAGACTATTCTTTTGTGGCTTTGAGCCTTGCTATTAAATTCATCACTTTTGTTATGTTTTGGGTAACCTCTCTTTCTATTTCGGAAAGGGGGTGTTACAGAAGAGGTTCCTATTCAAATCTTGGATAAGAAGGAACATATTCTACGCTCCAAGGTTATACCTCAAGTCAAAGTTTTGTGGAGAAACCACGATGTTGAGGAAATGACCTGGGAGTTATAATCTAAAATGAAATCAAGGTATCCTTACCTCTTCGACATACTAGGTCCGTACCCTAATTTTGAGGGCAAAATTTCATAAGAAGGGGAGGTTGTAAGACCCCAACTTTTATGAATAAAGATGATTTTTCTATGACTATCATTTTTGAATATTATGGAATGAATTTGATATAATGTTATAGTTGTGGGTAATATTTATAAATTTTGCAAAGTACACAAGTTGTTATATAATATTTGATTGGTCGGGGAATATTAATTTTAATAGGGAATATTCGTATAATGGCACAATCATTGGTGGACCGCACAATGGAATTATTATCGGATTGAGAAAACGACAAAATTATTTTATGAAAATAACGGCGGAAGTTTTATCGTTAAACTGTTGAATTACTCGGTAGTAAAAAACAAGATGTCTGGCGTGGTTGCATAGTAGCACCGGTATTGATTATTGATGCTTACGTGAGAAGTCACTCGGTTTTGTTCAATTCTTGCTACTGATAATTAACTTGATAGTATCTCACATTATTTGATTCAATTATTGTCAATATTTTATATATTATTAAATCAATAATTGAGGCGACAAAGTTATTAATATTATTATTTGCAATATTAACGATGTCTAGAAGTTACATCGAGGAGAGGTTTGGTCACCTAATCATGCGCTAATAAGGGAGAAATCCTTATTGGAAAGCCCCTCTTTTTCACAGGAGCGACTCTAGTCGATTAATATTGTGAATTATAATAAAGGTGATAAGTTTTGTTTTATTATTATTATAAATGTAATAAAATAGAAAACTTTTTATATAAAATAGAATACTTTTATAAAGTTATTTATTTTATTAGACTATAAATAGAATATATAATATTCTATTATGCATAATGTATGTCATAGTATTTACATAGTAAAATCTTTTTATATAAAAAAATGAATACTTTTATAAAGTTATTTGTTTTATTATACTATAAATAGAATATATAATATTTTATTATGCATAGTGTTTGCATAGTACTGCATAGTGTTTATATAGTAAAAATCTTTTATATAAAAGCGAATACTTTATAAAGTTATTCGTTTTATTAGATTATAAATAGAATATATTATATTTTATTTAAAAGATTTTGTTTTATTAGAATAATTTATTAATACTGCATAGTAAATCAATATGGACCGTCCGTTTAAAAGTAAATCAATCTGGATAGTTCATGAATTAGTTACTATTCAACCCATTCTCCTATAAATAGAAGCTCATTTTCCATTATTTCTTACGAATTCACTGAAACTATAGAGAGAGAAACTATAGAGAGAAAGAAGAAAAGTATTCTGCTACTTCACTACTCCTATATCCAGTTTCTTTTAAGGTAAATGATATTATTTGTATACTCGTAAGGGGTATTATTTCTTTCGTCTTCATGAAGAGAACTTCTATTATTCCATTCTTTATTATTCTGTTGGAATAACCTGTATATGCGGACTACCCTATACTTGGTGGAATTCTTCTGTTATTCCATTATTTATTATTCTGTTGGAATATCCTATTTGTGCGTTTACGCGTGACGACGGATTACATTCTTTATTATTACGTTAGAACATCACATGCATGCGGTTTATGCATGACCTGGTTCCGTTCTTTATTATTCTATTGGAACATCCTGTCTATGCGGTCTATCGCATGCATGGTGATTTTTTTGTTATTCCATTCTTTATTATTTTGTTGGAATAACCTGTCTATGTGGATTATCACATGCATGGTGAATGATCCTTTGTATTCATTCATTATTAAATTGTGGAAATAATCTGTCTAAGTGGATTACCGTATGGCAAACGAAAATCCATTTGCAGTTTCATATATTCTCTTATACTCAGTTGGTTAAAGCTTTGACTTCTATACTCCATGAAATTAGTGGAATATCCTTGATATTTGCGCTTCATCCAGTATCTTTTCATGGAAATATTCTTCTGAGCATTCTTGAATTTTACTCCACAAAGAAGTATCATGTTGACAATTTGGACGTTATTGGTTCCTGGATAAATTGTTTCTTGAACTTGTTTAATTGAATTCTTTTATCATTGTCATCATCCTCATGTTTATATTATGTTGAAAGTCATCTGTGGCCTGTAGTGCATAGATGGACTTGGTATAATTCTGACCAGGGATTAATCATTATAATCATGACCATAATGTTACAAATGATGTGGTAAAAGTCCTCATTGGCCCGTAGTGCATTGATGGACAGTTGTTGGCATGATCATGACCATTGATGTATACACGAATATCCTTGGCCCGTATTGCATAGATAATTTGTGGTTGTGATACTAATTAATATCCTTGGTCGTAGTGCAGGGATGATGTGGATTATTTATTAAGCTGAGTCTCAGCGATAAAAATGATGAAAATCCTTTTAAAACATAGAAGATAGTAGATTTTATTCTCTACTTGACTCTTTTAATGCATTGCTTGTTCCGCTGCAGTTAAACTTGATGTTTGTTAAATTGTATTAGTTTAACACTATTGAAGGCTAAGGATAATTTATTCTGCATTATCTTAGTCATAATATTTCTTACTGGGCTAGTTGAGCTCACCCTTTTACTTTCATTAGTCTCTTCAGGAAATGAGAACGTAGCAGGGACTAGTCGAAGAATGGAGTGACGGTCCAGATGATAACATTAGTAGTCCTCACTATTCTAAGAGATAGTGTGATAATAAATGTATTGAGGACTTATTTTGAGTTTAGAAGACAATACTTGTATTAAAACTCACAGCTTATGTTTAATTTTTAAGATTGTATTTGTATTCTGTACCATGTATTTGTCGACTCAGAATAGGTGATGTATACTTATTTTGGGGGTATCACAAACTCCCCTAATAGTAATAAGAATGTGAATTAATAGTACACACATGTGAACAAATAGTTTTAATCATGTGAATTAATAGCAATTCATTGCTCATTTATCCGATTAATTACCCGACTGGTCAGTATAACTTCCAGACATCAATTAATACCGAATAAATGTCGATTTCCATTAACACTAATAATTCCAACACAATGGAACTATCAATTTCATCTTTAATCAACACGAGCTTATTAATCATTAATATTATAACTCACAATATTTAACAACCAGGTCGTTCCCATGAAAGAGGGGGCTTTCCGATAAGGATTTCTCCTTATTGGCGTGCAATTAGATGACCAAACCTCTCCTTGACAGAACTTCTAGACATTGTAAATATTGCAATTTAATAATATGAATAACTTTGTCGTCTCAATATTGATTTAATAAAAATATCATATTATGCAGATGATACTGTGACAATAATTGAATCAATAATATGAGAGATATGATGCAACAACCTACGTAGCAATAATTGAGTATAAGCCGAGTGACTTCTTACGTAATCATCAATAATCAATACTGGTGTGCTACTATGCAACCCACAGCGTATTCATTGTACTTTTTACTACCAGGTAGTTCAACAGTTTTAACGGTAACACATTCGCCGTTTATAAAATGATAATTCTATCGTTTTCTAACTACGACAATACTTCCGTTGTAGGGTCCACCAATGATTGTGCCGTCGTACGGATATTCCCCGATAAAAAGAATATTCCTTGACCAATCGAATATTATATAACAACTTGCTTGCTTTGTAAAATTTATAAATATTACCCACAACTATAACATTGCATCAAATCCACACCATAATATTCAAAAAAACATTTTGAGAAATTTAAATATTTATTTATAAAATTTGGGGTCTCACAATCTCCCCTCCTTATGAAATTTTGCCCTCGAAATTTATGTACTTACCTGGTATGCCGAAGAGATGAGGATACCTTGACTTCATTTCAGATTCTAACTCTTGAGGTATAACCTTTGAGTGTTGAATACGATACTTCTTATCCAAGATTTTAACACGTATCTCCTCATACGTTAAATCTTCTACTATCTCGTCTAGTTTTAATTCAATAATGTGGTTCGGGTCGTCCATATGTTTGCGTAACATCGATACGTGAAAAACATTATGAACACGCAACATACTTGGCTGTAAAACGAGTCTATAGGCCACAGTTCCTATTCAATCGAGGATTTCAAATGGGTCAATTAAATCGAGGGTTAAGATTTCCTCTCTTCATCGACTCTTGCTTCTAGAATAACGCCCTCTTGAACCTTCTTCTTCGTATTTATCAGCTCCGGGTCTGTAGCTTGAGCGACTTTTAACTTTATCGATTAAAGTCGATTCTACTCGTATATTCGTTATCTTCACGTGGGTCCCTAGAGTCTTTAACTCTATCTTCATCATTTATAAGTTATTCGAAATGGGTCTTTGTGTTAACCAGATCGCACTCGTAAACGCATACGATCTTCTACTCAACGCGTCAGCTACCACGTTCGCTCTTCCACGATGGTATTGAATGGTACGATCGTAATCTTCAATAGCTCGAGCCAACGTCTTTGGCGCATGTTACGTTCATTTTAGTTGAAGAAATATTTGAGGGTTTTAGAAATGGGTTTTGTACTGGGGTCAATACAAAATTCGATTTCACGCTCTAGGGGTAGGCTAAGAAGTCTTCCGGAATACGTCAGGAAATTTATTAACAATAGAAATATCATTCAAAACTGTGACTCTCATCCAAGACTTGGATAGCACGTCACATTGATACCTATCAACTTGCCATATCGTCATTTCACGACGCCACTGAAAAGTCGGCTGGCCGGTGTATTCCAAGACTTGGAAGTCACCAGCGAAAGGCTCAGGGCTCTTTACTTATGACTTGATATGACAATGATTGACTTTAGTGGTTTGGTTGCTTAAATTCGCAAAAAAAAAGTTGGTTAGGAATATGAAAGCTAACAACCTAACGAAAAGCATGATGAGTAGTTAACCAATCAATCCCTAGAATTACGTCAAATGCAAGTATTTTCAATGAAATAAGATCGACAGGTAATGTGAGGGTACCGATTTGAACCAAACAGGACTTATAAATAGTGGATGTAATGAAGGTTTCTCCCAACGGAGTTTCAACCAATAAATCAAAGTCTAATTTCTCCGGAGTCAAATTTAAACATTGAGCGCAAGTAGGAGAAATAAAAGAGTGGGTAGAACTGGTATTGAATAAGGTATAGACTCCGCAAGAGTTTATAATTAACTTATCCGTAATAACTTCATTCGGGTTTCTCGACAAACGCTCTCACTTAAACTACCGGATTTGACTTTTTTGGGACAGCCTTAGGTGCCTCCTTCCAACTGGACTTGTCTTCGGTGAAGGACAAAATCGGGCTAGGTGACCTTTTCTTCCACAATTGTAACACGCTTTGGACGACATCGCGTAGTTTGGACTGATGTATCCCTCCCCTCCGCATTTGAAGCATTTGATAGGTGGTCGTTCTCCTTCCTTAACAACGGGTGATGGTGCTGACATCTTTCCATCATTGTTGAATCTCCTCTTCTTGAAATGTCCATTCTTATTATTTTGGAAATGATTACCACCGAAGTGGTTACCATTTTTGGCATGTTGATTCCCTCCACGCTTATTGTCATTGCTTCGATGATCGCTATCTTTAGTATTATCATTTCTTTGGTCGCTCTCTCTTTTGGTTGGGTTGACTCATTATAGCGCTCCAATAACTGAGCCCTATTAACAACATCTGAATACAAACACAGTTTATGAGAGATAAGATATTGCCGTATCTCGGGTTTCAAACCTCTTAGAAACATTCGCGTCATTCTCCCCTCATTATCAACTAAATGGGAAGCAAACTAAAACAACTCGGCAAAATTGGCTTCGTACTGCGACACGGTCATGTTGTTTTGCTCTAGCTTGATGAACTCTACCTCTTTCATGTGACAAATACTTTTGGGAAAGTACTTGTCGTTGAAAAATTCTTGGAACTTCTCCCAAGTCATATTTAGTGCGGCAGGTTGAGTACGCTTTACAGATTCCCACCAGTAATCTGCCTCTGCTCGCAACATGAAGGTGGCAAAGGGAACCTTTTTCTCCTTAGAGCATCCCAAGACATCAAATATCTTGCAGATCTGCTTTATCCACGTCTCCACCTTAAGTGGTTTTGGCTCCCCAAAAAACTCCGGTGGTCCCAGCTCCTTGAACTGCTTAGCGGTGACCGACCGTGGGTTGCCATTATTTCCACCTACATTTTGAACAGGAGTCTCTCTCACCCGATGTTGCATGAATTTCATAAAGCCTCTGAATATCCCATCGTTCATCATCTGATCGGTGTTGTTGTTTACCTGAGGATTATTGTCTTCCTGTTGCACATTATCCTGGATATTGATCTGTGGAGACTCAACGGTCTCCTGTGCTACATTGCTATTCTCAACATTCTCGAATGTCATTTTCAAATACTGCCACAAAACAATGGTTAATTAACATATCACATATTACCCCTATACTCTAACCGACCAATTAAATACCAAATAAACTTAGGTAGGTCATACTAGCGAAAGAATTTCCCGTCTCTCCCCTCCTAGTTCTTGTCTCACATTTGACGGGGATCATATCCCTAAGCTTTGATACCAATTGTGGACGCCCCAAAATAGGTATACATCACCCATCTTGAGTCGCCAAATACATGGTACAAAATTTAAATACAACTTAATTATACAATAGTTGTGTAAAATACGACAAAACATAATCTTAAGAGTTTTAATAAGAATATTGTCATCTAGACAATATCCACACTCAATGGAGTCTTCATTACATTTACTGTCACACTATCTAACAGAATAGTGAGGACTACTAATGCTATCATCTGGACCGTCACTCCGTTCCCCGACTAGTCCCGGCTACGTTCTCATTTCCTGAAGAGAACAATGAAAGCAAAAGGGTGAGCTTAACTAGCTCAGTAAGAAAAATTATGACTAAGATAATGCAGAATAAATTATCATTAGCCCTCAACAATGTTAAACTGATAGAATATAATAGACAACAAGTTTAACTGCAGCAGAACAAGCAATCCATTACAAGAGTCAAGTAGAGAATAAAATCTACTATCTTCTATGATTTAAAAGGTTTTTCATCACTTTTATTGCTGAGACTCAGCTTAATAAATAATCCACATCATCGAATCACCCTTGCACTACGGCATAGGATATTCTTTAGTATCACTACCACAAATTATTCATGCACTACGGGCCAAGGATATATGTTTATTCATTAATGGTCATGATCATGCCAACAACTGTCCATCAATGCACTACGGGCCAATGAATACTTTTATCACATCATTTGTAACATTACAGTCATGATTATACCAAATGATCCCTGGTCATAATCATACCAAGTCCATCTATGAACTACAGGCCAAAAATGACTTTCAACAGAATATAAACATGAAGATGATGACAATGATATAGGAATTCAATAAAAAAATTTCAAGAATAAATTTTTAAAGATTTATAATCTAATTTCTCCAGAACTCAATAATGTCCAAATTGTCAACATGATACTTCTTTGTAGAGTAAAATTCAAGAATGCTCAGATGAATATTTCCATGAAAAGATAATGGATGAAGCGCAAATATCAAGGATATTCCACTAATTTCATGGGGTATAGAAGCCAAAACTTTAACCAGCTGAGTATAATAAAGAATGGAATAACAAAAGAATTCACCAGGCATGCGATAGTCCGCACAGACAGGTTATTCCAACAGAATAATAAATAATGGAACCAGGTCATGCGTAAATGCACAGACAGGATATTCTAACAGAATAATAAATAATGGAACCAGGTCATGCTAAACGCACAGACAGGATATTCTAACAGAATAATAAATAATGGAATAACAGAAGAATTCACCATGCATGCGATAGATCGCACAGACAGGTTATTCCAACATAATAATAATTAATGGAACCAGGTCATGCATAATACGCACAGACAGGATGTTCCAAGAGAATAATAAAGAATGGAATAACAGAAGAATTTCACCATGTATGCGGTACTTCGCATAGACAAGTTATTCTAACATAATAATAAAGAATGGAATAAAAGAAGAATTTCACCATGTATACGGTAGTCACGATATCTGAGTTATTCAACAGAATAATAAGGGATGGAATAACAATAGCTCTCTTCAAGAATACGAAAGAAATAATACCCCTTACCTTAGAAAAAACTAGATACTAGAATAGTGAGGTAGCAGACTTCTCTTCTTCTTTCTCTCTATAATTTCTCTCTATAATAATTGCTCTATAGCTTTAGTGAATTGGTGAGAAATGAAGGAAGAATGAGCTTCTATTTATAGGAAAATATAGTTCCGATAATTGCACATTTTGGGGCTCAAAATATTACAGAATAATACCTTCCTCTTTTTCTTTAATTTTAATTTAGTCCTACAAGTATTATCAAACTTGCACCACCTCCCCTAATAGTAAATCATGTGAATCAATAGTAAATCATGTGAATCAATAGTTCTAGACATGTGAAAATATGAATTATAGTATAATACCTCCATCTATACCTCCATTTTTAACTTAGTCATGCAAGTATTATCAATCTTGCACCAACTCCCCTAATAGTAACAAGAATGTGAATCAATAGTACACACATGTGAACAAATAGTTATAATCATGCGAATTAATAGCAATTAATTGCTCATTTATCCGATTAATTACTCGACTGGTCAGTATAACTTCCAGACATCAATTAATATCGAATAAATGTTGATTTCCATTAACACTAATAATTCCAACACAATGGAACTATCAATTTCATCTTTAATAAACACGAACTTATTCATCATTAATATTATAACTCACAATATTTAACAACCAGGTCGTTCCCAGGAAAGAGGGGGCTTTCCGATACAGATTTCTCCTTATTGGCGCGCAATTAGATGACCAAACCTCTCCTTGACGGAACTTCTAGACATTGTAAATATTGCAATTTAATAATATGAATAACTTTGTCGTCTCAATTATTGATTGAATAAAAATATCATATTATGCAGATGATACTGTGACAATAATTGAATCAATAATATGAGAGATATGATGCAACAACTACTGTAGCAATAATTAAGTATAACTGAGTCACTTCTTATGTAAGCATCAATAATCAATACCGTGTGCTACTATGCAACCACGCGTATTACTGTACTTTTACTATCGGGTAGTTCAACAGTTTTAACGGTAACACATTCGTCGTTTATAAAATGATAATTCTGTCGTTTTCTAACTAAGACAATACTTCCGTTGTGGGTCCACCAATGATTGTGTCGTCGCACGAATATTTCCCGACAAAAAGAATATTCCCCGACCAATTGAATATTATATAACAACTTGCTTGCTTTGCAAAATTTATAAATATTACCCACGACTATAACATTATATCAAATCCACACCATAATATTCAAAAAATATTTCGAGAAATTTAAATCTTTATTTATAAAATTTGGGGTCTCACAAGTGGTGTTGCAGATCAATACGTTTGTCGCACTCTTTGAAAATGCTATCATAGCTGAAGGGGGAAGTGAGGCTATGAGCCTCTACAATAGGGAGAGGAAGAATAAAGGTGATGGAGCCGGGAAGGTAGAAGTAGGTAGTGGAAGTAGGGGTGAGAAAAGAAAGTAGAACAATGTTGGGAGTGTCCAAGTCAAGTGGAAGTGTGTGGAAAAAGGTGTCATGTATGCGGTAAGAAGCGTGGGAAGAGCCATTCGGTGGAGTGTCTTAAGGGTAAGTTTGTGTCTTTACTGAGTGTGGGCGGGAGGATATATCTCTCCTAACTGCCTCAATCCTAGGATAAGCAATGGGTGTTTTCTATGTGGATCAACGGAGCATAAGGTGAAGGACTATCCAAAAAGGAGAATGGATACAGGAAGCGTGAGTGCGGGGAAAGGAAGTGGAACAATGGCGATAACGGGACCAACTTCGACGAAATCAACCGCAAGACTCTTCAACATGACGGTTCAGGATACCGTAGCAGCCGGGGATAGAACTTCAGGTATTATTCGTATGAATTTTATTTTTGTATATATTATTTTCCTTAAATATAGTATATTATGTTATGAAGAAATTTTGAAGGAGAAATTTGAGTGTTGTTAGAAATCAATTTTCTGTATAATCAGATAAGCTTTATGTTGAATGGTTAAAGATCAGTTCGATCGAATCTGATCGAGATCTACTTGAAGTGATTGTATATGCTATTTGCCCTAGTGTCTATAGGTTTTAAAGCGGTGAATCCGGGGACAGAATCCTTATAAGGGAGGGTGAATGTAATAACCCAATATTTTTAATAAGAAATTTTGCGAATAAATTATATATATATATATATATATATATATATATATATATATAAGGGTGGGAATATGTAAAAGTAAAGTATATGTATGTATGTGATAAATAAAATTATTTATTATGGGAATAATTGTAAATAAATTCTTTTGAAGAATTATTGATCATTTTAGATTATATTCTTATAATAAATTAATTTTGTAATAAAATATTTATTATTTATTTTTCATGAAAATATGATTATTGTATATATGATATGTATTCTATTATATTAGTTAAGTTAATTATTTTAACTTAATTAATAATGGTATTTATGAAGGTTATGTCAAATATGAATTCAAAACCCTAAGTCTAGATTTTGAATATGGAATGAGAATATTAATATAATATTATTCATATTTCAGTGATATAAATATGTCTGATATGTGTGTAATGTTAATGTCTGGAACATTTATAGTAAAACAGTACAAAACCCTAGCATTGCGGATAAACTACAGTACAGAAGTCAACTGTGACTGTAAGATTTGTTAAGATATGTGTTACGGAATTAATGACCATTATTATGTTTAATGTTAATTAGGTAAACCCTAATTAATATTTAGTAACCCTAATTACTGAATTAGAACCCTAATTGCTAAGTTATAAATCCTAATTATTAATTTAGCAAGCTTAATGGTAATTAGTATTTTATAAAGCCTAATTTACAAATCTTAAATGATTAGGAAATCTAATTTAATTAGGGAACCCTAATTCACATTTTTAGAAACTAAGATTCCCATTTTGCCCTTATTACACAATCCTAGAAATTAAGCTTATCAAACCTTAGGGTTAAAACCTAATGGTTATGAGAAGTTACCAAGTTGTCATTCACTTTATAAGTCAAATGACCAAACTACCCTTTTGATAATTTTAATAAGGTGGAGTGTAGATCTAGCCCTAGTAAGGAGTTGGTGACCAACTCTAGCTAGCCACATGGTCTAGTATTCAACTTTAATCAGCCAACTTGCTAGATTAAATACATTTCGTCATAGATCAAGAACATACAAGTAAACTAAGTTACTTTACTTCTCAACCTATCCAAGTCTTCTCTCTCTCCCATCCGAAAATTTTGAGTGATAGTAAGTGAGAAACAAAGCTCAGAACACTTCATAGCTTGCCAAGGATAAGAATCAAAAGTCAGGTTCATGGATCAAAGCTAAAAAGGTATAAAATCCTAAACTTAGAAATTTATGTGATTCATGTTATTTGTTGTTGTTTATTGTTTAAAGTTATGTTAGAAGGTGTCATTTAGTGATCTGGGTTGTTATAACTCAGATCCATAACACTTAGATGCTAGAAATTGATGATTTTAGAAATCTGGAAAAGTTTGAAAATGTTGTCTGACAATGAATGTCAGACCTCATAGATTTCAGTATGTTTATATTTTTGTTTGTTTAATGGTTGATAATTGTAGTATGCTATGAGATATGTGCTCTAGAACTGGAACTAGGGTCAGATGATGTGTAGATTTCATGTTATTGTTGGTCAAACTCGGTTGACCGAGCATGACCAGGCAATTTCTGTAACCCGAGAAAAAAGAGCCTGTAAGCCCGACAACGTATTAGTAGCCTTTGATCTTGCACGTGTTTTGTGATATGAGTTTGTTGTTATATTCATGTTGTAGTATGGTAGATTAACAACAGATCTATGCCTTTAGAACACATAAACATCAAACTGTGTAGATTTAGTGGACGGTCAAACCAGGCAAGATGATCACGGTTTCTGTTTTCTCGGTAACCCAGAAAACGTATGCACGTGTTTTCTGACATGCTTTGACCGGACCATATCTGTTGATTATGTTGTTGTTATATTGTTTTTATGTAATAGATCTCTTCCCTTACATGTTGGCTACACACTAGAACCTTTAAATCACAAAAATAATACACAGAAAACGAGTAGTGGAAGCCCAAAGTAGGCCTCACGAACTGTTCTTCATTTCTGGGTAACCCAGAAAATGAAGAACAACTCTGACAGCATCTTCTGAGCCTTAGATCTTGCTTGTATGTTATGAGATGAACCAGAATTTGTTATGTACTTGTAGTATACTACATATATACTACAATATTCGACCCTAAGCTTTCCCAGAAACATCATATATTAAAAATTTCACTTGGTCAAACATGGCTACTTGATAACTGGCTATGAATGTTCTTGAGCCTCAAGAACACCTAAGGCGACACTTACTGTCGCTAAAGGCTTTAGCGACCGACTTTTTAGTTTTAATTAAATAAATTTCTAAAAATCATTTAAAAATAGTAAATAAATTCTAAAAATTATAAAATCAGTTTTAAAAATTATTTTAGGTTATAAAAATTAACTTTTAATAATTTGACATATTTTCCATAAATATTAGTAATTATTTGAATATTATTAATATTTTATTTATTTAATAAATGCATTAAATAAATTAACTAAAAATGATTTCATTATATTAAAAATCATTTTAAATGATAATAAGGTATTTAATAATATTTTAAGTTATAAAATGTAACTTTCAATATTTAATGTAAATTTCATTAATTATTTAATATTAATGATATTAGATTTATTTAATAATTATATGAAATAAATTAGTTTAAAAATGATTTTAATATTATAAAAATCATTTTAAATGCAAATAAAGAGTTTAAAGATATTCTAAGTTATAAAATATTACTTTTAATATTTTAAGATAAATTTTATTAATTATTTAATATTAATGATATTAGATTTATTTAATAATAATATTAAATAAATAGATCAAAAATGATTTTATTGATTTAAAATCATTTAAAAAGGATATAAGTGGTTTAAAAATATTTTAAGTTATTATAAATGACTTTTAATATTTTAGTGAATAATACCTTAATATTTAAATATTAATGGTAATTGTTTAAAAATAATTTTAAATGTTTTAAAAATCATTTAAGGGTATTAATTAATACTTTAAAAATATTTTGAGTTATTATAAAATAACTTTGATATTTTGGCAAAGGGTTACATAAATATTTTAATATTATTTAAATATTAATGATAATAGAATTATTTAATATTTAAATCATTTAATAATGATTCCAAAGTTTGATAAACTATGATAAATTATAATAATTAATTATAAGTTATTATAAGTCATTTATAAATAATATGATTGATATTTAAATTATCCTGAATAATATTTAAGATACAGATTTGAGTTTTATACTCGAAAATTACCCGATAAACTCGTCGGTACACCAAAATGCTACCGAATTTGATTCGAACCTATATAGTTTGACTGTATAAGTGTTTGTTTGTGTCTTAATGACTGATATAACTATGTGACAATGTGATTAGGTTATTTATTAATTGTAAATAACAGTATGATGTTTTATGATATGTTATTCTAATCAATAGAATAATCTTATAAATGATAGGTTGTTGAATTAAGGATAGAACTAAGTTGTGTAAGTAGCAGACCAGTCAAGTAACTTTACCTTTGCATTTTCTTTATGTAATGGACATGAGTAAGAAAGTTTTAGAATTATATTATTGTACCAGATTATTAGCCCTATTGTTATATATATATATATATATATATATATATATATATTCGATCATTGATTATCAACATGGTACTATATTGTAATTCAGATATATATTTTGTTCGTTAATTTCTATATATGGTTATACAAGTGTCCCCACTTGGATAATCATTGTATTTAATCACATGTTGATATATATATATACCTATTGATCCCCCATGTGTATACGTTAAGAAAAAGCCGTCTAAGCTATTTGACCAGCTAGACATAGATTTAGAAATATTGTTGAATATGATAAAATCTTTTTGTATCCAATCAAATTGTTTTGGTTCGAATTCTAGACTAAGTATGAACATCCCGATCAAGGGAAAATTTTTATGCGCCCAAGGCGGACAAAGTGAACGATAATATTGTTCTTGCATGTAGTATTGATCAATACAGGGCATAACGGGCTGATCACCCCCCGTGCCCGTAAGTTATGATGATTTACGGATGAAGTTCTGCTAAACCTATTCGAAAATTGAGAACAATGTTCATAGTATGTCACCTTAACCCTATTTATAGTCAGTATGTAGTTTCAAAAATTTGATACGGAGTTGTTATGTTCAGATTACTTCACAACCATTGATTTGTTGTAGAAGGGTAGTACAAAAAAAAACATTTAATCCTTTCAACTAATATTTATAATTGTTATTATTTGTTGGGCACTCAAATGCTCATCCTTGCTTAAATTAAATGTTTTCAGCTAAGTGTGAACAACCAGAAGGCTCATGTAGAAACAAAGGAAAAGGAAAGCAAATAGAATAAGATTTATGGTATTCTATGTAATAGTATAACCTTATTAAGACTATGATAACTATTAAGTATCATGTAATGAATGTTTAAAGGTCGCATACCTGGGATTTAGACTCTGATATGTAAATTAAGTTTAATATTTATATTATTGTTATTATTAGTAGTATTATTCTGCTCATAGAAATGGTATCATGAAGCACCGAGTTCGAGTTTCAAGTACCTAAATTTGGGGGCGTCACAACATTTATTTGGGATAAATATAGTGACTACTGAAGAAGGTCATGAACTATCAATAATTAAGGAAGACATAATGAGGTTTTTGGAATTCAGAGTATAGTAGTTGCAAAATAAGTACGACCAAAAGTCGACCTTAAGGTGGAATAAGGTACATGAATTGATCCTTGAATCACTGTACTGTTTTTTAGTATATTGAAGTGCTTATATTTTAAATGAACTTTTAGATAAAGATTTTGAATGTTTTCTTTGTTGCAGTTACTTTGGGTCATCCTGGATTTGGACAAAAAGTGGTTACTTCTACAAAAATGAAAGAGTGCTTTATAGTTATACTACAACAAGCGATATGATGAGGAGTCTCAGAGCATATATGATGAAACTAAGCTCAACTTGAATAAACTGCTGTTTGAATCAATTACCAAGTCACTGAAGGCAGTGGAGTCGGAACTAGAGGTTGATGATGTTGACTCAAAGTTTAACCTGCACTTTCCTCCAAGGGAGGTTGGTGTTGAAGAAGGGAAGTATAAGAGGACAAAGAGAAATCACAAGATATAGTAGTTGCGATAAGGTGGGCTATGGGAGGTAGCTAGCAAGTTGGCTATAGCTCGAGTAATTCGGACTGCAGATATCTCTGGAGAAAATGGCAAGTTTGTTTTTGTAGTGTTTACGCTTGATTTAAAAATGATAGGTGTTTTGATCTTGCTTTTTTTTTGCAGAGAATGGATGAACTTGAGGATGCTAAGGAAATCCCAGAAGAGATGTCTTCAAATTTTATATGTGCTATGTTTGAAACACCACAAAATGTGCTTAGAGATGCTAGGCATATGCTAAGGTCTAAGGATATTATAATGTCTGCAGAGTTGCACCATACTTCCATATTAAATTTTATCTGAAGAGTCGAATACATAGTTGATTAAGCTTGCAAGTTTTTGCTTGTTCCAGAAGCGGTGAGATTAATTTGTGAGCCGTGTGTTCAAAAACACGTTCATAGCATCTTTATGGATAATGTTGTAGTATCAACAAGTCCTACATCCGTTGGGAATGTGGCTATTAATATTTTTCATTAGTATGTTGGGGTTAAATGGTTACGGGAAAAGTCTCTACCTAGATTTGAGGATGCACAGTGGCTTCTTATTCAAGGCCGAGGAGGAGAAAACTTATTCAAGTTACAATTAAAGCGCCGGAAGATGTCTTTGGATAAATTAGTAAGTGACTCTAATGATTATTATCTCGATTTTGAGTCAACAAATCTGCTTTCAACTATGGAATGAATAGAGGAAGTTGATATTGCAGAATGCATTTTTGGTTTTCTTCTACCTTCAATGGAGAAGGAAGCAAGATCTTTGTTGACGAAGAGAGCAAAAAAGTAGATTACTTTTAAAATATGGAAAGTAGTTGTGGAAAAAGTTTTAGTGGCACCATACCAAATGGAAGGAAAATGATGTAGATAATGAAGCCGGGCCAAGAGTTCTGGCTTGCAGTAGGGGCCTTGGAAAGCCTGTAACCACTTTTGTGATGTTGGATTCATCTGGAGAAGTCCTGGATGTGTTGTATGTTGGGTCACTCAGCAACCTTGGCCAAAATGTCGATGACCAACAACGCAAAAAGAATGATCAGCAAAGGATATTAAAGTTCATGACAGACCATCAACCACATGTTGTTGTTCTTGGGCCTATAAATTTGTATTGTACACGGTTGAAGGAAGATATTTATGAGGTTTGCTTCTACTTATCTATTTGTTGTAGGAAGAAATCATGTCAGGTTGTGTGTTTAGAACTCACATTATGGTTTCATTATATTGTTGGATAACTGTGTTATCACCTGGTTACCTCTAAATAGTTTATCAATAACCTGATTGCAAATAGGAAAGGGTGGATATATGCTAGACAGTACTTGGCAGTACAATAAGATAATGTACCTTCACATCAGGAAAAAACTCCAACAATGTACAGTTGAATTCTTTCAGATTTGTGACTAAAATGTTAAGATGATGATTTTCCTTATAATTGATCGATGTTACTAATACTAATATTGGTACTAAATGGATTTCATTTTTCTATTGCAGTCACCAAGAAGGGATTGTTGTAGAGTTTTTCCATCAAGTAAAAGGTCAAGTATGATCCTATGAGTAGGAAAATGCAGATAAGGTGAGATTAGCGAATTATAGCTAGCTATAACAGAGAGAAGTACATTGTTCTTTCTCTCCCACATTCTTGGATGGCCTAGTGGAATAAAATCAGTGCCAAGGTCGGTCGTTTGTGGAGTAAACTAAGCTACAGAAGATTCAACTTAGTTTTTAAACTTTAGGACATCACAAACATGCAAGAACCACCTTTGAACAAACACTGATTTATAACGTAAGCCAACAAACTTTGTTTTCACATTTTTTGTTTATATGTGACACAAAGAAATAAATTTTGTACCTATTTTTTTACCTTTCTCCCAATTTATGTATATCTGTTTTTCTGGAATTTTTGAAATTTTCCTCTATTTGCTAATGTCTTGTCATACTTTGAAGATAAGAATGTTTGTCAAAACTGTAGAATTGTGTGTGGTTGGATTACTTGGAATCTTTTATAAATGATTGAAGTTACAACTCTTTTAATCTTTCAGACTACAATATGCTAATCTTTCAGGCATTAACATATTGCAGGTGCATTGGTAATGTAGGTGAACCACAACTTTTTTTTTCTTTTTTTTAATCTACAACATTTTAAAAACGTTGTGTAAATATGCCTAAACGTTGTCTGATATATTAAACTACAACATTTTATCCAGAAAACGTTGTGGAATAATACCTTCTGCAACGTTTTTAAGCATCTGCTAATTTATGGAAAACAAATCTACAACGTTTTTTCTTAAAAAATTTTGTGTAATGTGCTTAACTACAACATTTTAAAAATGTTGTGTAAGGGTGTCAAATGGATGACACCTTTAACCACGACATTTTTCTGACTGAAACCACAACGTTTTTTCTGCGTTGTCTATTTACTGTTTTGTAGTAGTGTAATGAATACCACCACAAACTTGTCTAAGAATGGTTTGAACACCTTATTCATCAAATCCATGAATGTAGCAGGGGCATTGGTCAATCTGAAAGACATCACCAGAAACTCGTAATGTCCATACCGAGTTCTGAATGCCGTTTTTGATACATCCTCCTTTCTTACTTTTAATTGGTGATACCCACTTCTCAAATCTATTTTTGAGAAATATCTAGCACCCTTCAATTGATCAAACAAGTCATCTATTCTTGGCAATGGATATTTATTCTTAATAGTGACTTTGTTTAACTCCTACAATTAATGCAAAGACGCATTGACACATCCTTCTTCTTCACGAATAACACATGCGCTCCCCACGGTGACACACTGTGACAACCCGAGAATTTGGATAATTTAGTAAAATCTTAAATGATTGATTTAAGGTCAAATATTGACCTGAGGCAGGAAAATAAGTGTATGCGTTTGATGTTATTAGGATGGAATTTTGAGGATTTCAAAATTGCATGAAGGATTTAGGTGAATTATTCGAGATTAAGTGTTTATGTGATTAAGTTACGTGTATATGGTTAATGATGTGTTCGAGAATGTGGTTAAGGGTCGAGGTTGACCGGATAAATTATATCGTGTCAAACCCCAAGAATATATTAAAAACGACAATGTTCGATTAGAAAACCCTAGCGTTTAACGAAGAATCCTAGAAATGGTTTCTAGAAACCCTAGTTTCAGGTTCCTGAATGAAATCCTAATCGATTGCATGAAACCCCTAAATAAAGAACTTAATGGCATAAGTGTAAATACTTATAAGATTAATTAGGGTTAATCTTAACTAATTGATTACAAAACCCTAATTCCAAATCAAACCCTAATACTTGATCGAAAACCCTAGTTTGATTACGATAAATGAAGCCCTAATGGGAAATTAATGGAGAATTATAATGCTCTCTACTGCTATTATTATAATATTAATTAGGGTAACGCTTAATTAATTAGCAAACCCTAATTTCAAATTATCGAACTTAAACTTTTAATCGAAACCCTAATGATGGATTTGAAACCCTAATTTATAATCAGGAAAAATGAAAGTGTTAATTTAATACTTTTAATGTTAATTAGGAATATAATCCTAATTGTCAAGTTATTAGAAACCCTAATCTAATTGGGAAATCTAATTTCTAAAAATTTAAATATTATTTTTATATTTAAAACCCTAATTTTGGGTTATAAATTATAATGTACAAATTTGACCCTAAGTGCTTAATTAGCAATTTTAATTAGGATAAATTAGTCCTAATTAGCAAAGGTTGATTTATGATTAGGAAATTATGATATAATTAGGAAGCCCTAATTATAATTAGAAATCAAAAATTTTCTATTTTAAAATTTAATTAGAAAATTTTGAAATCCAAGTTGCTAAATTTTTAAGGGTTAAAACCTACACCCTAAATTTGTCCAAACCCTAAACCCTAGATTTCTCAAACCACAAACCCACAAGGGTTTTATCATTTGGCAAATTCTAGAATTAATGGAAATGACCTTTATGCCCTTTTGCATTCTTTAAATGGTAACTTGTAATAATTCACTAACACCTTTATTTGGTGACCTAATATTGACTTTGTATGGCCTATATATCCAAAGAAATCAAATTTACATTACTAGCAAATCGTTAAGATGCATTGAATTTTATCTAATATATAAATTAAAGAGAGAGAGAAAAGTTCATTCATTATTTTTATTTTGTCCAAGCCACTTCTCTCTCTAGAAATTCGGGATTTACTAAGATAAAGAGTGATGAGATGAAGCATGATCAGTTCATAGAAAACCAAGAACAGAATCAGAAGTCAGAAAATCGAAATCAATGCATAAAAGGTAAAGAACCCTAAATTTTTGAAATCTATGATTCTGATGTTAAATGTTATAATTGATTGTTCAAAGTTGTGTAATAGGGTGTCAATTGATGTTCTGGGTTGATAAATAATGAACCCATAACATCAAAGTGCACGATTTTAAATTTTTAGCAAATCTGGAAAATGAGAAAATTTGTGTCTGACAGCCATATGTCAGAGGCTCTAAATCCGTGTGTATTATGTGTTTTTAATGTTTAAAGCTTGTAACATGTAGTTTGTTATGTGGTCTTTAAGATGCAAAAAGAATCAAGGCCAGATCGTACGTAAGTTAAGAGATATTGGCAGTCAAACGATGTTGACCAGTCACGAAATCTGGTTTCTGGGCAACCCAGAAACCCAGATCTCGCCTGACAATATTTTCTGTGCCTTAGATCTTTCCGCATGCTAGTGTTTAGGCTATGTTGTTGATTGAAGATTATAGAAGGGTATGTGAACTACAAAGTAATGCTATTAGATCACCCAGATATGTACCAGGATCGTAGAAATGCATGGTCAAACGACCGTTGACCGTATGACCTGATGAAGATTCTGGGAAAACCCAGATCTTCAAGACCCGTTTACTGACCCCTTGTTTGACCGGCCATAATCTCTTTGATTCGGTGTTTATATGATGTTCTGATTTTATGTTGTTGTACCCTGCCATGTGGTTTCCAAGATAGAACCTTTAGATCACACAAACAATATATACACTGCAAGTTACAAGGATTGAAAAGTAGACACTTGATCGTTTCTTCATTTACGGAAAACCGAAATGAAGAGCGATGTCTTCTATGATTTTTAAGGGTCTGAATCTCACAGATATATTGTTGTTTGGTCCTGAAATTAGTCATTAAATGTAGTATTACACTTATACTACATAACTATCAGCATTAGCAGACCAGAAATCAAGTATAGCATGGATTAAATGTTGGTCAAAGTAGCAACCTCGAAGTCTGACAATGCATTTCTGGCAGTCACCAAGAACACCAAGAACACCTATAGCGACGGTTCTGTCGCTATAGGGCCTCTTTAGCGACAGTTTATTAATATTATTTCAGAAAATTAATTATAATTAGAAAAAAATGGTTTTTAATTATTAAAAATACATATTAAATTATGAAAAATTATTTTAAAGTCTGAAAAATAGTTTTTAACTATTTTGAGTATATTTTGAAAATATTTAATATTTTTGGAATATAAATGGTATTTATTTATTTAATTATAATATTAAATAAATTATGAAAAATAGTTTTTAATTCATGAAAAATCATGAAAAATAATATTATGGTAAAAGAAAATATTTTAAGTTATTTTTGATGACTTTTAATATTTTGTGATAAATTTCATTAATAATTTATTATTAATGGTAATTAGTTTATTTAATAATTATATTAAATTAATAAAGAAAAAATAGAATTAATGTTTTTTTTAAATCATATAAAAATGATTTTAAGTATTAGAAAATTATTTTAAGTTATAAAATATAACTTTTGATATTTTGGCATGAAAATATTAATATTTTAATATTAATATTAATTATCGGATAATGGATTTAAATGTTTAAAAATCATGTAATTATGATTTTAAGATATTGAGAATATCTGGTGATATTATAATTATATTATAATATTATGTTATGATTTTTATTAATATTTTATATTAAATGAATAATAATGATTAAGGAATTATGTGGTATTTAATTCATATAAATACGATATTAATGATTGGAAAATCATGATAAATGGTAATAATTATTCGAAAAAAATTATTACGAACCTAGGAAAAAAAATGTTTTGACTGATAAGAAAATTATCTGTGATAATTGTTAAGTGTTTAGGCAGAGTTTAATTGAACTTAAACTCGATATTCGTCCGACTAGACCGTCGGGATGATAGAATTGTGTCGGTATTAACTCAGACTGAAATAGTTTGACCTGATGCTAAGTCTTATGTGTTGTATAGACTGATAGGCTTATGTGTTATGTGTTTAGGTTATTCTGTGTATATAAATATAACAATATTATACTGTGATGATATTATTCTAATATCGGAGATCTATATTATTAATATTAGGTCTTCGGATAAAGCGTTATAAATTGCGTTGCGGTAATCAACGGTTCAGGCAAGTTTGTTCTTACTTAACTCTAATAAGAGTGTTTTATTCAAGCTTATGGTTAAATCATTGCTGATTGCCATGAAAATTGTACTCTGTACATCTTGCATGTATAAGTCCGGTATGAAAGGCTGATCACCTTCATTACCAGTTGGTTCAGAAATGTTTGTTCATGTTTAAAACTTGTTCAGTCAAAAATTTGTTCGTGCTAGTTCTCAATTATATTGATGAATTATAGCAAGCCCATTATTCATACTCTTCAATCATGATATATCCTTATATTGTTGTATTTAACTTGCTGGGCAACTTTCATGCTCACCCTTGCTATATCATGATAAAACATTGCAGATAAGACGAAAGCGTTGAGGATGGTGAAGCGATTAAAGCGAGTTCGGTTTGGGTTATAAAGTGCGACTAGTTTGTAATAGCGTATTGTGATAAATATTGTTATGTAATAAATAGTTTATGAAATGTGTATAAGTTAAGGTTACTCGACCTTGGGGAATAGTGTGTAATGTAATGTATAAACAATTTATGTTTATATCTTCCGCAAAAAGTTATAGAAAGATTAGCAAACCGAATCCGCGGCGATTTGGGGCCCGGGATTTGGGGACGCTACACACACTAGGCTAAATGTACTTCTTGTCTAACAACTCTTGCAATTGTACCATCAGTTCCTTCATTTCTACCGGAGCCATCCTGTATGGGGCCTTTGATATCGGAGCGGTTCCTAGCGCTAAGTCAATCACAAACTCAATCTCTCGGTCAGGCGAAAGTCCTAGTAATTCCTCCGAAAACACATCTACAAATTTCCTAACCACTGGTATCTCTTCCAGTTTTACCCCTTCCTCTAAGTATCGACTATGTAAGCTAAATAACTCACACAGCCTTGACTCAACAGCTTCTTGGTCTGCATAATTGTTGGACATCTCGCACGTCTAGGCGATTTGCTACCATAGAAAACTACCTTTGACGGAGTCAAAAGGTTTATACATTTCTTTTGGCAATCAATTATTGCTCTATAATTGAACAACCAATCCATTCCCAAAATAACATCGAACTCTCCAAGTTTTGTTGGAATTAAATGTACCATTATGACATTCCCCTTAATGTTCACTCTACAATTCTTGTATACGATCCTAATAAGAATCACTTCCCTATTCGCAATTTCTATATTTAAAGGGAATTCAATTATTCACTAGGCAATCCTAACCTCTTAGCAAATTCATCAGATATAAACGGGCAAGTAGCACCCGAATCAAATAATACATAAGCATCTATATCATTGATTGGAATAATACCTGACACAACATCTGTTGATTGCCTTGCATCTTGCACCGTTATGTTGAAGGTTCTGGCTGTGGGTCTGTTTGATAACATTGGTCCCGCAATGGTCAATGTGCCTCCACTACTACCTCCCTTGTTTCCCTTCGTCTCATTAGCTTTCTTCTTAGGGAACTCACGAGCATAATGATCCTTTGACCCGCATGTGTAACAAACATTCTTCTTGGGTTGACTGCAGTTTGGGGCAATGTGACCCTCCTGGCCATAGTTAAAGCATACACGCTTCCTCCTTAAACGCACACCCGCATGAAACTTCCCGCATGTAGCACATGCTTCGAACTTTTTCTTCTGCTGGTTACCCTACTGGTTTCTAGAACCCACATTTCTATTCCATTTTCTCTTCAGGTTATTGTTACCATTTCCACTACTCCCACCACCATTCTTACCTTCACCCTCATTCTTCTTCTTTATCTATTCTTAATTATACTTTGTCACAGCCTCGCCTCCACCCTCGGCGAGAATTGCCTTCTCAAGCACCACTGCGAACATCCTCAACTGGAACAGGGAGACCCTACTTTACAACCAAGGTTTCAGTCCTTGTTGAAATCTCCTCGCCTTGCGCTCATCTATGTTGACTTGGTATGGCGCAAACCTCGCCAATTCGTTAAATTTTGCGGCATACTCAAATCTAGTCATTGATCCTGTTTCGATTCTAGAAATCTGCACCTCAACTCTGATTCTTCGAACTCTCTGGGAAATAAGTCTCTAAGAATATCTCCTTAAATCTATCCTAAGTCATCACCCCTTGTCCTCCTCGAGTTTTATTGGCTTACCACCAATAACCCGCCTCTGCTTTCAACATGAATGTTGCAAAAGCAGTCTTCTAATTCTCCCCTACTCTTGCTACATCAAACACTTTCTCTATCTCCATGATCCAGGTCTGAGCTTCAACTGGATTCATGAACCCACAGAATTTTGGTGGTCTAACTGCCTTGAAGTCCTTAAATGTCACGGCTTGATTTTGCAGTTGATTCTATAATGCACCCGTCAGTAACGTCACTAACTGTTGAACGGGGTTAGCTTCCACGTTGTTATTGTTGGTAGATCCCTCAGGGGTTCTTTGTCGAGGCTGACGTCTTCTTAGAGGTATTTTCTATTTAAAATACACTCATTAGACTATTACTCAATTTCTTTAAGTATTTTCTACTTAATTAGCATCATCACGTAACACATAACACTTTGAATAAAATAATAACTTTTATTCATTCATAATCTTTTAGAAAACATAAGAACAATAGCATCACTGCTATTTAAATTACTTTCCTAGACTACTAAAGTTCTAGGATAACATCATCATCATATCCCATAGGTTACATAACACCTGGGATTTACATTTTATTTATCATATCATAAATCACATATCAAGTACATTAATGACAACCTACTAAAATACTGCATAGCCTTATGACGCTCTTCTTCCATAATACATAGCATTGTTCGGCGATCTAATATGTATGATGGCAACGTCTCGAACTGTATCAGATAACCCATGACTCGATCTTGAGCTCGATTGATCACAGTGTTGAAAACACTATCCATCTCTTCCATCTTGATCTTCTTCACTTGTACATCTCTCTCTGCTACCCTGGCTCGTTTAGTAGCTTCTTCATAAGCGTCTTCAGCTCTTTCCCTCTTAGTATATTTTTCTTTCAACTTGTTCTACAGGTCTGCGATCTCCTTTGTTAGTTGCTCGTTTCCTCCTTCAGTGTGGATCAGCTTCTCTTTGACATTACTCAGACGTTCCTCTAGATCTTGGATCTCGTCGTCCTTCTGCGCCATTGAGGTTTGTTGTTCAGCTACTATCACTCTTAACTCCTCAACGCTATCCTGAAGTTCTACATTTTGATCATATACTTTGTCGTACATACGGACAACGATCGAGTTAAGTGGAATATCTTCCTCTTCGTCCTCCTCATCCTCATTCAACTGAGGCAGCTCCTCAAGGTCTTCCTCGTCCGTCTCTATCTCATCATCCTCATCAGGTAACCTCTCATACTCAACCACTGTGACCAACGAAGTTGTTTCTTGTGGCAATAGTTGTTCTCAAACCACCTGAATATCTCGAGGCTCCTCCTCTCTAGGCATCTGGGGTCCTTCCTCTCTAGCCTGACTGGATTCTCCTACATTAGCCATCCTGACAACCAAAATTTTAAGTTTTAATTACTAATCACTACTACTAGACATTCGTGAGCATATAGGTTGTAATCACATAAGCACATAAGTGTTTTATTACTTCTTTCTTAAAACTCGATAAGAGTTTATCACCACTATCTTTTCAAAGGTTACTTCCTAAGGCTTTTCCCCACCTAAGGCTTTGATACCAACTTGTGACACCCCCAAATCCGGGTACCTCATTTCCACCAGATTTGGTGTTTACTTGATAAAAACATTCATATGTAACTACCCAAACATAATAAAGTTTAATAATAAACCTTCCCATTAAAGGGTTACATCAATAAGTCCAATAAAAATCTCTCAGGTTATTTAACCTTTAAATACAAACATTATATGCGGAAAATTAAATAATTACATCACAAGATTTAAAATAAAGTTCAACAATATAATAGTCAACAGTTTTATAAGTCTTCAAAACTTGCTTATCTTCCCTTTCCCTCTACTGGTTGTAGGTTCATCAACCTTCTCAACTTTAGCTGTAATGTTTATATAAGCAAGAGTGAGCAAACAAAGCTCACTTAAAATGATAATGAATAAACATCATATCAATTGCCACATGAATAGGCCCAATAGAAAATGAATAAGGTATTTCATCAATAGTAATAATCAGGAACAAAATCTGAAATATATAACTGAGGGTCAAAAGACCACGAACTATGTCCATAGTTATAAGTATTCTTTTAACTTAAACTTTAACAGTCGTAAGACTATAAGGACTCCTCGTACTTAGGGGGATCAGCCTTTCGTAAAATGTATTGTGCACAAACATTTCAACGCTATGCGTAAATTATCCCCTATAATAGGGTTGTTCATCTCAGCATTTAGAATACAAGTCCGCACTAAAGTAAGTTTGGTTCGGATAAGTTCCAAGGTAATTTAGAGTTTACGAACATCAACTACGGATTAGTTGAATAAAAATGTAATAACATTATGCTATAGAATAACTCATAAGTGAATCTACATTGTATACTAAGGTCATGCTTTAGGAATAATCTAAGAGCATAAACAGTGAATAATGTAACAAACCTTGCTTGAACAATATTAAGCTAAGGTTATTTAGAATTGAGTATTGAGCATGCATAACAAATAGTAAATTGAATGACAAAACTTGTTCAATATCAGTGTATCAGAATTTAGAGACTTGCATGATAAATAACAAGTTAAATATTAGAAAGGCTGGCTCAATATCAAAAGGTAAGATTTAGGAACTTGCATAATATAAATAGAGTTACGAAGCTTGCACAAAGAAGTTTAGGTTTAGAAAACTTGTTCAAAGAAAGTTTAGAGTTAGGAAAACTTGCCTTGCGTATAAGCTAAACCGTAACAATTCGATTCAGAGTATCCTATATGTAATACCCCAAAATTCGGGTCCCAAATCACCACGAATCCGGTGTACTATTTCTATGTCTATTACAAAAGATATAAACATAAATTGTTTATACATTAAACATTACACACTATCCCCAAGGTCAAAAACCTTCACATAATACCTAAATTAATATCTTATCAGACATACAAAGTTATTATCATACATTATTGTTACAAATTTAGCTTCACATATAATCTAAAGCTGACTTGTCTTTGACTTTTCCTGTAACTGACGTATTCGTCCTAATCTTCAATGTTTATCATGATATAGCAAGGGTGAGCAACAATATTGCCCAGCAAGTATAAGTTCAATTAAGGATATATCATGATTGAAAGAATTGAACAATAAGCTGGCTAACTTTCTATAATATATACATTGTGAAAGAGCATGAATAAATTTTCATAGCTGAACGAATAATGAACATGAATAAATCAACGGGACCAAATGGTAATAAAGGTGATCAGCCTTTCATACCTGATGAATACATGCAATGTGCACAGAGTGCGAAACAATAATTCATAGACATGGTATAATCAGTAATGATTAACCCCAAACATATTTCAAAAATATCAACTTGAGATCGAGTTAGAGAACTTGCATGTACCATTGATTACCGTTACGTAACCTATATCGCTTTGTCTGAAGACCTTTTTCTTCTTGCAAGCCTTCTTGATCCTTCAAAGTAGCTTATTATTTTAAGTTGTATGAAGATCCAAGACCCCTCCTTGACTCCCTATAACTACCGAAATCTGCAGCCCCCTTTCTCTATCTATTGTTCTTAGTTTAGACTTAGGTTTAGAAAACTAACATAACTTAGTGTATATACAATATACATATAACACATATAATTATAGAATATGTAACTCCCAATATAATTACATATACTAATTATCAATTTAATATATAAGTTACAAAATTAGAATTTTAAAAGCCCTAAGGCTTGTTTGGCAAAATCATATTATTTTAAAATCAGGTTTTAATAGTTAAGGTCTTGTTTGGATAAAACAGGTTTAAAACAAAAGTAAGGCCTTGTTTGGGAAAACGGTTTTAAAAACTCTTTTAACTCTTTTAATAGATCCTTTAACACATATTCTTAATGTTATCCTTTAATTAATTAAATCTTAACATTAATTTAATTAATTAAAAGTTTAACATCAATTAATCACATAAAATTGTCACATTATAATTACTCGCTAATTATAACTTCATGTAACAATTACCACATCACTATATTATCTCAATTAAATTAGAACTATAACATAAAATCATTACATATTAATTAAATATTAAATAATCATTTAGTTAATATAATACACTTAATTACATTACTCCATATTAATCACATAATCTCAATAAATAATTCAATTAAAATATTTATTTGCTTCAATAAATATTAAATTAACATTTAAATTCTCTTCACACCAATTCACATATTTCACAATATATAACACATATACACATACTCGTACTTAAATATCTTAAAACAAGAATTTTATTTATTAAATTCTCATTTATTAATTCTTACAAATTCGGGATGTCACATCCTTCCCTCCTTATAAGGATTCCATCCTTGGAATCAACGACACCTCCCTTACTCAGTTTTTGCAAAATCTCTTTCACAATTATCGTTCAACACGTTAACTTAGCAAAAAGTTTTACACATATATATACTTCATTCATTTATTCAACAACTTTTAGGTTTTATTACATAACCTTCAATTAAACATAGTCATATATCAAATATTATATATTCTTTATGTGACGCCCCCAAATCCGGGTCTCTTCCAACCCGACATATGGTGCTACACGGAGCTACTGTTCACACAAACATTCAATTGAAATTCCTCAAAAGAATGAATATGTCTTATAAATATTCCAAAATAATACTAACATTCCCCAAGTTCTTTATAACCGTTACTTTAGTTCTTGTCATAATATTAAATATTATCATTACAAACCTATACTATTACATAAGTAACCTACAGGTTCGCCTTAGCCTCTTCTTTATCCTTGTCAGATCCCTCGTTTTGTTCGGTCTTAGCTGCATTCTTATGGTTCAACCAAGTGTGAGCATAACAAGCTCAGCAAGTACAACAATTTCTTTTAAACAACATGCTTGAAATATAGGAATCGTATATCTTCAGTAACTGGATAATAGTTACGAAGTACTATCAATAATTCAAAATAGCACTTCTTTTCCTTCAAAACATTTTACAATAACAATATTCAGTAAAACATCAATTCTGGCTCAAGACCATGAGCATTTCATAATTTCTTTGAAAAGGATAACCTGTCACTAAGTCTGTAAGTCTGGTATTACTTATGAGCACTTCTGGGTGATCAGCCCATAGTATTCTATGTTGATCAACACTACATTCATTAAACGTGTATACGTTTAAATTTTGGCAACCTCGTGTGCCCATTGAATAATCGATGAAAAATACATTTGTTTATTCATACTCAGGCTTACCTTGAATCCATACCAAACAATTGGCGTAAGATAGCGTTATCAATTCTATATTGAAAGACTTTTAAATAAATCAATCAACTCTTCAAGATTAGTCTAGCCAAGGTAAAACTGGTATCGACCCTTTAGTAAAATATTTCATGCCTTCTCATAACATGAATCACAGAAAACTTGGCTAACACGAAGGTTAGACAAGCATTTAAGAAAAACTTGCCTTCAGCGTCTGCTACAGTAAAATAACTTTTCCTTTCAGTCTTTACAGTCTCTACAATTCATAACCACATTAGGTCATGAATGAACATACATGGTTCCTAATGAATCTTACCCTTCTTCTCAATCTAATCCCGTATTAGATTTGATATTATTGGTTCTGGCTTGCCGTTATAAATTACATCATTCTTACCAACTTCTTTCTCTTCTATGCCTTACGTGGATTTACTTCATTAATAGAACTCGTTTCGAGTTAATCATCCTTCCTCACGGCTTACTAACATTCTTACGTTATTAATCGAAACTCGATTGTCATTGGTTAAGTAGACTTTATTGCATACCGTTCAGGTTCACGTTCACGTATTACTTAACAACTTTTAGTTGTAACTCTCAATGTTATAGTCATCATCATTATCGAATACAGTTCACATTTTTATACTTTACGTTCTTCGTTTAATTATTCATTAAACAAAATTAAATTCCTAAAGTCATCACTATACAAGTGATTTAGGAAAGGTCTTATTATGTTCATTAAGCAATTATATGACCCATACTTGTCTTGCAACCCATTGGATTCACAAATAACTTGGTTAACAAAAATCCACTGCCGGCGCCGCGGCATTCCTTTGTACTAGTGGCGCAACGGTGCCACTTTCCAGTACCCAGCTCTACTTCGTATAGCACTACGGCATGACATATCTTACCTTGACTGGCGCCGCGACGCCAGTCCTCAGCACCAGAAAACTTTGACAGATAACTTTTTATTTGAGAGTCCCGAGCTCATAACTCCTTCGTTATAAGTCTAAATTGGCTCGTTCAAGAGCCTACGGTTCACAAATTACATACTCTACGCGGTCATGCAATAATTTTATCTATTTGACTTTGTTTGCTAAAAACTCACCTATTTGTTCATTTTAACGAAAACGATAAACGTTCATGAACGTTCAATGCTCGTTTCTTCGTTCTAAGTAAGAATTCGGTCATTCTCGAGTCCGCAACTCTATAATGCCAAATAAGACTTGTCTCCATTGAAAACTAATGTTTCTAAGCTTAATATCAAAATTTGACTTCCATTCCGAGAATTTTACGAATTCAACGATTATCGTCCAAACTCGTGAATTCCGCCTTAACTTCATTTCTTATGATTTGTTCATCATTTCAAATGGATTCAATCCATCATATTAACATCTTGACATACATACTTCATTAACTTATAATCATGATAAGTTATTACTTGTTCTTCATAAGTTTATAATTTATAAAAATATAAACTACTTTTGATTTCATTTCACATGACTTATTATAGATTAAGTCTTTTAACCACCATTCTTGTTTCTTATTATCATACCATCTTATTAAGGTAAACATATGAGTAGTTCATCTAAGTTCCTCATAAGTTCATAACTTAATTAAGTTTAAATTACTTATTCATGACTTTATTATACTACTTAAGTCCATTGATTAATCATTCTTATCATTCCTTAGCATACATGTTCTACCACCACCTACTTCTCTAACAATTGAAGAGAAAGAGAATTATGGTTTAAGTTCTTACCTATGAAGATCACTTGCTTAATCCTTGTTCTTCTTCTTGCTTCTTGAATTATGAAGACTAGCTTTCTAGCTTTTCTTGTAACGCCCGAGAAAATTGGATTTTTATGACAATTAAATTTTTATTTGGTTATGTGAATTAAATGAATTTAATTGATTATGATGTGAGTAAGCTATGTGAAGGTCGTTCTATGACCTAGAATGTCCTAACGTGGTTAGTATTCTGGCTTCATGCTAGAATTATTTTTTTGGAATTTCCAAGACGAAAATAATTGTTTTCCGAGAAATTTCCATAAAAACACTATTCATCCATTTCTGTTTGGGGAATTATTTTGAAATTCTGAGAAACACGTGATGATAGAATAATGAGATTAGAGAGAATATTTGATAATATTTCATTTATGGCAAACACAGTTTTTGCCTGCGGACTTAAAACCTAAGGGTTGAGTATATTGATTTCCGAGAAGAAAATAATATGCATAGAAGGAATGGCGTTAGGGTTAATGCGAGCGTCATACATATATGATACTATTTAGTATCTATGTATAATATGTTGAGTAAATACGAAGTACAATACGATTATTGTACGAGTAGTATACGGAGAGAATACATGAATTGTACGTATAGAATACGATTTGTATTATGGAATTAAGTTAAGTCTTAATGACTAATTCAATTGTGTTGGATTAGAATTAGTCCAATCATTTGAATGACCAAGCCCAAAGAGATTGATGGGTTGAGCCCAAGTCAAGGCCCATTGATAAGTTAGTTAAGCCCAATTCATTAAAACCGAACAGTGGATCGAACCGGTGGGTTGCCGAATGGGTAAAACCCACGGGGAAACCCATGGGATGTCACATGGCAAGTGGTGGGCCGGCCACTTGGTGTGCAAGCCAAGTTTGAGTCTTGGTCACCAAGTATTTTACTTGGTGACCACACATGAATATAAAGGAGGTTTGTGGTTTAAAGTCCAAATTACCCTCCATTCTAGTTTCCTATAAATAAGAGGCTAGATTGTTTCATTTGGGAGTTTTACAAATTTCCAACCAAGATTATTGAGAGAGAAAGAGAGCTAGATTACACGAATCTTACATTTTGGAAGCTTTGACTTAGAGAGTTCATAAGAAGTTCTTTAGGTAATAATCCTTATTTTTTATTTCCATCTCTTTTGATTTTTTCTTTTATCTTGGAGGATCATAATGGGTGGTATATGTCTTATACGGTGGATTAAAGATGACTTACCATAGATTCAATCTCTATAAGTCATGAGATCGTAGGAATCATAAGGTTCGATATAGTTTCAAACCATGAAAATATTATTTGTTGAGATCGATTGTTTTCCAACGATTGAACTGCATCAATACGTTAATATATGAATCTTATTTGGTTAGGATGTAGATATGAAATCCATGGAGTATTCCATGTGATTTGGCTTAGAAAACCCTAGTAACGAAGTTATGGTGAATTTTACGTAATTAGACGTTAAACGTCGAAAACGTTGAAATTCTGAATGGGAGGTCGAATGTTGCTGTGAGACTTGAAAACGTTTTTTTAATTGTCAACACATGAGATAGGGTAATTAAGAGTTGTGGGTTCGAGAATCATCGAATTCTGACTTAAAACGAAGAAAACAAGCATTGAACGCTCATTAACATTTACGAACGTATAGAAAATGAACTTAATAGTGAATTTTGAGTTATTGGATTCGAAAGTGTCGAATTCTTATATGAACGCATAAATTATGTCATTTATGATGTGTAGGCTTTTGAACGGACCAAATCGGGCTTAAAACGAAGAAGTTATGGCCCCAGGAATTTCACAAAAATTTTCAAAAATTGTTGAAATCTGATCGAGGGTCTGGCGCCTGGCCCTTGACATAGTGTAAAATTCCTACCATGGCCTTTTTGTTCGTCTTGTGTCATAGTGCGAGACCAAAGCCTAGACACTACTAAGCAGGCGTAGCAATACCAATCTAGTACTGGATGGCCATGGTACATGATGCGAAAGTGTTAGGCTTTGAATATTGACTTAGGTTTTGAACTTCAATTGTTCAGGGACCTATATGGGTAATGTTTGTACACCTCATAAGTGTATTAAAGCTATTCCTATACTACCTATACTAAGGTATATGGTATTGAACTTAGGAATTGAATGCATGTTAATGAGTTATGAGTGATGAACAACGTTGGTACTTCGCCGACAATGTTAGAGTCCGGTTAATAACGTTAGTGGATTAAAAAACTGGGACGAAGGGTAATAAGTCATGTTGACTTTAATAAAGTTATTAAGTTATCTAAGACATAGAAGAGAAAGAAGTTGGTAGAAACATTTATTTGTTAGCTAATTACAGTGTGCTATGTGAATATATCATGTAGATTACCGTAAAGGTCGTGGTCGATCGATTAAGTTATTTGAAATATTTGAAAGGTAAGTTTTCTTAACGCTTGTCTAACTTTCAAGTTAGCCATGTTTTATGTGATTCGTTGAACTGAATTGCAAGACTTGTTTTAAAGAAAGGGTCGATACCATATTTTAACTCGGCTAGACTATTCATAATATATAGATTGATAATTATTCATATCATTCTATATAGAAATATTAACGCTATCCTTTGCCAAGTAATTGGTACGGACGTGAAGGTAAGGTTTATCTATGAACAAACAAAAGTATTTTTCAATCATTATTCGATGGGCACGCGAGTTTGCCAAAAATATTAAACGTAAATACGCTTAATGAATGAGTGTTGATCAACATAGAGTACTATAGGCTGATCACCTAGAAGTGCTCGTAAGTTATGCGGATGAACGACCTTAGTGCTGTGGACTCCTTTTCAAGTATGAAAACTGAAAGTTACTGATCATGGTCTATCGACCGGTTCAGAATTCCTAATCTATTCTATACTTTGGGAATTGATGTTATGAAATGTTAAAGTAATATTGATTCATAATACTTCATAACTATTGTTCAGTTATGTCAGAATTGTTATATAATTCACGAATGTGGTATTACTGTTATCCTTGATTAAACTTGCTGATCTGTCATGCTCACTTCTTGCGTGAATTATACAACTGCAGTTAAAGATGAACGTACAGTGAATGCCAAGAGAGATAAGGGCAAAGCTAAGATGGATGCTTAGGCATTGTGTAATAGTTTAGTAAGTTTGTATGTATTATACATTATGAACAATGAACGATGTAACCAGTTTATGAACCTGGGAAGGATTTAATTTGATTGTAATAAGAAAATAGTAATTACATTCATTTTGTTGTATTTCAATGGAATGATTGTATGGATGTTAGTACAGTGGAGCACCATATATCGGGTTGGAAGATACCCGAATTTGGGGGCGTCACATTTCTAACATATTCTCACTTATTCTCTCTAACCAATAAGCTATAAGTTTATTGGATTAAAATCTAACAACTAACAAATGAACTAGCAAGCTTCCTATTTATAGAAATCTCAAAGTGAGGGTATAATGGTCTTAAAGCCACTCCACCTCCTTACTATTCATTACCTAGCTATTAAGTAAACTTGGCCACCACACTTACTTAGCTCTTAAGTATTCTTGCTTAGCACATAGATTATCCTTTACTTGCTCATCAAATTAATTACTTGATCATCACAACACTTAGCCATTAAGTTTACTTAGTCATCACTTATAAGCACTTTGCTTGTTCATCACACATAAGCATTTTACTTAGCCTTTAAGTTACTTAACTTTTCCTTTGCTTAACCCTTAAGTCTACTTGCTCATCACACTTATTTCTTGGCCACCAAGATCACCCATGTGATCATGGGTTGCCCCATGGATCCTCCTAATCCATTGGATTAATAGTTTGGGCTTAAGGTTTAATTAACCTAACTTATACATTGGGCTTGTATTAATAATTCTTTGGACTTTACCAATAGCTTGCATTGGGCTTACACATCTCTACACTTGGGCCTTATCAATATCTTATTGGACTTTACAATTTCTTACTCAATCCTACAAGTCCATTACATTTGGCTTAAAGCCTTATAACGTATAATTTACGTATTAATCTCGTATTCTAACTCGTATACTTATTTAATATACGATATTCCATCATTCATACATACTCATATAATACCTCGTATTATACTTGTATCCATTACCTCGTACAATACTTACGTATTATACAATCATTGCTTTAATTCATTATACGCATTTAAATTCCTTCTCGGAATTCATTTTCCCTAATCGTTAGGTTTTAAGTCTGTAGGCAAAAAACTGTGTTTGCCATAACTGATATATTATTGGATATTCCATCTCGTCTTAGAATTCTATCATTATGTATTTCTCGAAAGTTCAAAAATAATTCCTGAGCAGAAATGCGTGAATAGTGTTTTTCAGAAAATTTCTCAGAAAGCTTTTATTTTCGTCTTGGAAATTCAAACACTTTAATTTTATCACATAGCCAAAATACTACGACATTCCGATATGTCTAGGTCATAGAATGACCTTCAATTAGCTTACTCCCATAAATAATTAATTAAATTTATTTAATCCACATAATCAAATAAAAAATTTAATTCTAAAAAAAAATCGAATTTTCTGGGGCGTTACACTCTTCCCCCCTTATAAGGATTCTGTCCCTAGAATCTCGCTAATAACACATACATCATTGAGGAAACATTTTCCTTTATTTTAATCTCGAGTCCCCACATTGCTTCTTCGACATTGTGATTCCTCACATTCATCTCCAATGAAGGTATTATCTTACTTTACATGACTTGCCACTTCCTATCAATAATCTGAATTAGAAGTTAAACAATTACTCACACATTACACTATCTCCCTTTTATTAATCCTTCTTTTAACTCAAAATTATATGATACTCAAATTCCTCCTTCAAAATGAGATGATACTTGATCTTCTTTTTATTCTCTTACCTTTCTCGTTACCTATTTGTACTTAACTTGTTCCATTTTTGTGGATTGAGTCTATATTGTGGATAACATCTCTACCGTTTCCTTCCATATATTAACTTCTAACTCTGTTCTCGCCATCTCCGTTATTAACTAATTATGATTCGCTAACATTGATAGCTTTTCCCTACCCTTCCTACACAATGCGTAGGCTTCTACGTTTATCCTCCCTGTATGATATAAGATATCACAGTCGTAATCTTTTATTAATTCTAATCACACTCTTTACCTAATATTCAACTTCTTCTATGTGAAGATATATTTCAGACTCTTAAAGTCCGTGTATATCTCACATTTTCTCCCCGAAAAATACTATCTTTTAAGCAAGATTCACACTTAGTGAATTCCATATCCAACTTCTCCCACCGTAGTGTTTCTCACACTATCTTCAAATCTTCAGGGTGATCTTCTAGCGTGCTAAAACAGACTAGAATATCACCAATGATCCTTACGACACACACTCATCCAAATATTTCTTGAACACTCGGTGACGCTAAAGGTACTTTTAAACATAGCACCTCACAAGGGTACCTATCAATTTGCCACCGACTTGCTCAGCGCCTCTTCCGGAAAGTCTAACTTCCATACACTAGTCAACCCAAACGACATAGCCAGAGACTCGTAATAACCATAACGAGTTCTGAACGTTATCTTAGGTACATCATCCTTCCTCCTTACTTTTGTCTTACGATACCCCGTATACAGATCTATCTTATAAAAATACTTTGCCCCTTTCAACTGATCAAATAGATCATCGATCCTGGGCAATGAGTATTTATTCTTAATAGCTAACCAAATAGTCATAAATCTGACTTACGTATTGGTTTACTTAACTTTACTTCTTATGGTTCACGTTCTTTCAACCTAAGTTTACGCGACCTACTTTCATTACCAGCTTACAACTTCATGACATACGGAGATATCTTATTTAATATGCTCATCATCTTCGATGATTTACATTCTTATCTTCTTCTTATTACTTCTCTAGGACTCAGCACACATCGCTCATCTGCAAGTAGTCCATATGGTACTCTGAGTGGTTTCCCACAAACAACCAACAAACAAGTTTCCGTCTCATCTACACTGCTATCACAGTGAGTTAGATCGATTGTCTGTTTCGTATATACCTTCGCTCTCTGAAGGAATTGTTTAGCCTAGCTCCCATATGTCAACCATCAAAGGTTACGATTGTACCACAACCTAAACTTATCGTAACATTCTTCTAGATTGCGTCATGTTTAGACAACAAGAGCGTCCCGGTGATTTATTACCATAAAATACTACCTTGGGTTCCTTAGAAATCCAAAGGTTTACACTTTCCTTATAAAAATTTATTAAAGTTCTTTGGTGAATTAACCCCTTCATACCGAGAATTACTTCAAATTCTCTTAACTTTATCGGTACTTATCTACCGATACTTGCTTACATTCCTCATTCATGAAACCATTTCCACGAATATAATTAACCAAAGTTATTTCCCCATTCTCTACCTTATCGTATAAAGGTATTTATAATCTCTTCCGAGAATGAACTTAATCACTTAGCAAACTCTCATGCTATAAAAGAACAAGTAGCACTCCAATCAAACTGCACATAAGCATACATTTTATTGACTGAAATGATACCCGTTACTATACCCAATGATGCAACAACATCTTAGACTGCCATTTTAAAAGTACGGCCCATAAGTCTACGCGACGATAGTGGTCCAGTAATGGCTAACTTACCACTACTAACACCTTTACTTTCCTCCGACCCCTTCTTTGGAAATTTCTTAACCTGTGGTCCAATGACCCACATACAATGCAACTATGGTTTTTCTTAGGATTAAGACAATTGGGTAACATATGACCCTCCTGTTCACAGTTATAACAACCGACTTTCCCTTCAGACTTACTCCTAAATGAGTCTTTCCAACTGTCTTACTTGTTTTGATTCTATTCTTGGGATCCCCTTAACCCATTCCCGTATTCCCGGAGTTAATATTCTTTCTCTTTAGCATACTGCCACTACCAATGGCATTCTCTGCCTTGGTTCCTCACTCTCCCTTGCTCTTATCTTTTCTTTCTATATGGTATTGAATTAACGCTTCACTACTACCCTTCGCTATAATCGCTTTCTCCAGAATGGTCCCTCAGGAAACACTCCGGAACACCGAAATCCTATTATAGAGCCAGGGTTTCAGGCCCTGCTCAATCCTACGAGCCTTCCTCTCCTCGGTGTCCACTTGATGCAGAGCAAACATTGCCAATTCATTGAATCTGGCCGCGTATTGGGGAACCATCATGTCCCCTAGTTTAAGTTCTAAGAACGTAATCTCCATCCTCCCTTACATGCTTGTAGGGAAATAATTCTCAAAGAAAATCTTCTTGAACTGTTCCCACATTACCCCATCCGTTCTAGCCCCACCCTGGTGAACCTCTCACCAAAAGTTGGCTTCCCCTTTCATCATGTAAGTTGCAAAAGAAGTCTTTTGCACCTCACCTACGTTTGTAATAACAAATGCCTTTTCTATTTCCTTTACTCATATCTGAGCTTCTAATGGGTCCATCGTTCCTTTGAACTCCAACGGACCTACGCTTTAAAATTCTTCAAAGGTAATCATTCTGGCTAACCTAGGTTCCGCGAGTGCTCTACCCCCGGTTTAGTTAAATGCAGTCGTTAATAAATTAACGAACTCTTGCATAGGGTTGTTTTGACCCCCTAAATTATCATTATGTGATTCCGCTTCCTAATTACGTTGTTTTCTCCTTGATGGCATTTTCTGATAGAATTTCATTATTATCTATTTACTTACTTCATTATTATTCGCCACATAACAACTCATACCATAACAAAGCATATTAAAAGTAAACTTTATTATATTAATATGCTTCTTCATAGTTTGAAACTATTTACAATTTGCTTCCAAAGCCAAGGGCTATTACATTTTTATCCCGCAATTGAACTTCACAAAAGTTGGGATTTAAAAAAAGACTACAGTTTTATACAAAAGAGGGTTTTATGTCACTACACACATATTTATTTATTCTAGACTTCTAATAATGCATAACAACGTCCTTGTGTTTCTCATTTGTAATCATCACTACAGTATCCCGACTAATAGTATGTCGAGTTTGTCCTGACTCCATGGGATGATAAACAACTTTTACCTTGAAATCCATATGAGCACTCTTATGGATGTTAGACATCCGTGCTATCTTCCGGTCTCTCTTAATCAGTTTCTTACGAAGCTTATCGGCCTCCTTCTTAAAATCCCTAGCCTTATTTATCGTGAGTACCTTCTCATCATGCTCGGACTCAAAATCTGCTTCTGCAGACTCTTTTTCTTCATAGAGATAATTAATCTCTTCATTCTGATTCTGCACAACTGTACTGAGTTGTACATTCCTGTCAAGCACTACTAGATACAATTCTCTCATTGCATCTGGAGGTGATGACTTTTGTGTAGGTACCACCGCATTAACCGATGTTACCTCCATTTCCTCCTCCACCTCCGTCATCATATTAAGATATGATGCAATATCCATCTCTCCCTCGGAGTAGTTCTCCTCAGAAAAGTACTACTCTGTCTCCGACTCCTCTAGAATCACTATTGGTACCTCCGCCACTGGTATAGGTACAGGCTCTACTCTGTTCACAATTTCTTCGCTCACCTCGTGTATATCTCTATACATCAAGCTATCGTTCATCATCCTACCATCACACATAACATGTTAATTAGTACATAACACACAATAGTATAAGCACAAATCACCTTTAATTTATTTAGGGTTACTTTCCATCTTTTAAATTCTTCGGTAATGAGTTTCCTCAATACCTTAGTAACTTATTCGACTTACGTTTACTTCCTTCGGACTTTTCCTTCCTTAACGAGGTTATTAGCCTAAGGTTCTTCCCCCCTTAAATTTTATAACCTAATGCTTTGATACCAACCTGTGATGCCCCCAAATCCGGGTCTCTTCCAACCCGACATATGGTGCTACACGGTGCTACAGTTCACACAAACATTCAATTGAAATGCCTCAAAAGAATGAATATGTCTTATAAATATTCCAAAATAATACTAACATTCCCCAAGTTCATTATAACCGTTACATTCGTTCTTGTCATAATATTAAATATTATCATTACAAACCTATACTATTACATAAGTAACCTACAGGTTCGCCTTAGCCTCTTCTTTATCCTCGTCAGATCCCTCGGTTTGTTCAGTCTTAGCTGCATTCATATGGTTCAAGCAAGTGTGAGCATAACAAGCTCAGCAAGTACAACAATTTCTTTTAAATAACATTCTTCAAACATAGGAATTGTATATCTTCAGTAACTGGATAATAGTTACGAAGTACTATCAATAATTCAAAATAGCACTTCTTTTCCTTTAAAACGTTTTACAATAACAATATTCAGTAAAACATCAATTCTGGCTCAAGACCATGAGCATTTCATAATTTCTTTGAAAAGGATAACCTGGCACTAAGTCCGTAAGTCCGGCATTACTTACAAGCACTTCTGGGTGATCAGCCCATAGTACTCTATGTTGATCAACACTACATTCATTAAACGTGTATACGTTTAAGTTTTGGCAACCTCGCGTGCCCATCGAATAATCGATGAAAAATACATTTGTTTATTCATACTCAGGCTTACCTTGTTTGGGAAAACGGTTTTAAAAACTCTTTTAACTCTTTTAATAGATCCTTTAACACATATTCTTAATGTTATCCTTTAATTAATTAAATCTTAACATTAATTTAATTAATTAAAAGTTTAACATCAATTAATCACATAAAATTGTCACATTATAATTACTCGCTAATTATAACTTCATGTAACAATTACCACATCACTACATTATCTCAATTAAATTAGAACTATAACATAAAATCATTACATATTAATTAAATATTAAATAATCATTTAATTAATATAATACACTTAATTACATTACTCCATATTAATCACATAATCTCAATAAATAATTCAACTAAAATATTTATTTGCTTCAATAAATATTAAATTAACATTTAAATTCTCTTCACACCAATTCACATATTTCACAATATATAACACATACACACATACTCGTTTCTTAAATATCTTAAAACAAGAATTTTATTTATTAAATTCTCATTTATTAATTCTTAAAAATTCGGGATGTCACATCCTTCCCTCCTTATAAGGATTCCATCCTCAGAATCAACGAAACCTCCCTTACTTAGTTTTTCCAAAATCTCTTTCACAATTATTGTTGAATAACTTCAACACGTTAACTTAGCAAGCAAGCGTTTTACATATATATATATATATATATATATATATATATATATATATATATATACTTCATTCATTTATTTAACAACTTTTAGGTTTTATTACATAACCTTCAATTAAACATAGTCATATATCAAATATTATATATTCTTTATGTGACGCCCCCAAATCCGGGTCTCTTCCAACTCGACATATGGTGCTACACGGTGCTATAGTTCACACAAACATTCAATTGAAATGCCTTAAAAGAATGAATATGTCTTATAAATATTCCAAAATAATACTAACATTCCACAGGTTCTTTATAACCGTTACTTTAGTTCTTGTCATAATATTAAATATTATCATTACAAACCTATACTATTACATAAGTAACCCATGTGTTCATTTTTAGCCTCTTCTTTATCCTTGTCAGATCCCTTGGTTTGTTCGATCTTAGCTGTATTCTTATGGTTCAAGCAAGTGTGAGCATAACAAGCTCAGCAAGTACAACAATTTCTTTTAAACAACATGCTTGAAACATAGAATCGTATATCTTCAAAGAATCGGATAATAGTTCTTAAGTACTATCAATAATTCAAAATAGCACTTCTTTTTCCTTCAAAACGCTTTTACAATAACAATATTCAGTAAAACATCAATTCTGGCTCAAGACCATGAGCATTTCATAATTTCTTTGAAAAGGATAACCTGGCACTAAGTCTGTAAGTCTGGCATTACTTACGAGCACTTCTGGGTGATCAGCCCATAGTACTCTATGTTGATCAACACTACATTCATTAAACATGTATACGTTTAAGTTTTGGCAATCTCGCGTGCCCATCGAATAATCGATGAAAAATACATTTGTTTATTCATAATCAGGCTTACCTTGAATCCGTACCAAACAATTGGTGTAGGATAGCGTTATCAATTCTATATTGAAAGACTTTTAAATAAATCAATCAACTCTTCAAGATTAGTCTAGCCGAGGTAAAACTGGCATCGACCCTTTAGTAAAATATTTCATGCCTTCACATAACATGAATCACAGAAAACTTGGCTAACATGAAGGTTAGACAAGCGTTTAAGAAAAACTTGCCTTCAGCATCTGCTACAGTAAAATAACTTTTCCTTTCAGTCTTTACAGTCTCTACAATTCATAACCACATAACATACCACATTAGGTCATGAATGAACATACATGGTTCCTAATGAATCTTACCCTTCTTCTCAATCTAATCCCGTATTAGATTTGTTATTATTGTTAAAACATTGAATTATAAATTACATCATTCTTACCAACTTCTTTCTCTTCTATGCCTTACATGGATTTACTTTATTAATAGAACTCATTTCGAGTTAATCATCCTTCGTCACGGCTTACTAACATTATTACGTTATTAATCGAAACTCGATCGTCATTGGTTAAGTACACTTTATTGCATACCATTCACGTTCAAGTATTACTTAACAACTTTTAGTTGTAACTCTCAATGTTATAGTCATCATCATTATCGAATACAGTTCACATTTTTATACTTTCCATTCTTCGTTTAATTATTCATTAAACAACATTAAATTCCTAAAGTCATCACTATACAAGTGATTTAGGAAAGGTCTTATTATGTTCATTAAGCAATTATATGACCCATACTTGTCTTGCAACCCATTGAGTCCACAAACAACTTGGTCAACAAAAATCCATTGCTGGCGCCGCGGCGCGGCATTCCTTTGTACTAGTGGCCTAGCAGCGCCACTTTCTAGTACTCGGCTCTACTGTGCATGGAGCTGCGACATGACATATCTTGCCTTGACTGGCGCCGCGGCGCCAGTCCTTAGCACCAGAAAACTTTGACAAATAACTTTTTATGTGAGATTCCCGGGCTCATAACTCCTTCTTTATAAGTCTGAATTGGCTCGTTCAAGAGCCTACGGTTCACAAATTACATACTCTACGCGTTCATGTAAGAATTTTATCTATTTGACTTCGTTTACTAAAAATTCACCTATTTGTTCATTTTAACGAAAACGATAAACGTTCATGAACGTTCAATGCTCGTTTCTTCGTTCTAAGTCGGAATTCGGTCATTCTCGAGTCTGCAACTCTATAATGCCAAATAAGACTTGTCTCCATTGAAAACTAATATTTCTAAGCTTAATATCAAAATTTGACTTCCATTCCGAGAATTTTACGAATTCGACGATTATCGTCCAAACTCATGAATTCCGCCTTAACTTCATTTCTTATGATTTGTTCATCATTTCAAATGGATTCAATCCATCATATTAACATCTTGACATACATACTTCATTAACTTATAATCATGATAAGTTATTACTTGTTCTTCATAAGTTTATAATTTATAAAAATATAAACTACTTTTGATTTCATTTCACATGACTTATTATAGATTAAGTCTTTTAACCACCATTCTTGTTTCTTATTATCATACCATCTTATTAAGGTAAACATATGAGTAGTTCATCTAAGTTCCTCATAAGTTCATAACTTAATTAAGTTTGAATTACTTATTCATGACTTATACGGCTTAAGTCCATTGATTAATCATTCTTATCATTCCTTAGCATACATGTTCTACCACCACCTACTTCTCTAACAATTGAAGAGAAAGAGAATTATGGTTTAAGTTCTTACCTATGAAGATCACTTGCTTAATCCTTGTTCTTCTTCTTCCTTCTTGAATTATGAAGACTAGCTTTCTAGCTTTTCTTGTAAAGCCCGAGAAAATTGGATTTTTATGACAATTAAATTTTTATTTGGTTATGTGAATTAAATGAATTTAATTGATTATGATGTGAGTAAGCTATGTGAAGGTCGTTCTATGACCTAGAATGTCCTAACGTGGTTAGTATTCTGGCTTCGTGCTAGAATTATTTTTTTGGAATTTCCAAGACGAAAATAATTGTTTTCCGAGAAATTTCCATAAAAATACTATTCATCCGTTTCTGTTCGTGGAATTATTTTGAAATTCTGAGAAACACGTGATGATAGAATATTGAGATTAGAGGGAATATCTGATAATATTTCATTTATTGCAAACGCAGTTTTCGCCTGCGGACTTAAAACCTAAAGGTTAAGTATATTGATTTCCGAGAAGGAAATAATATGCATATAAGAAATGGCATTAGGGTTAATGCGAGTGTTTTAAGTCCGCAGGCAAAAAACTGTGTTTGCCATAACTGAAATATTATTGGATATTCCATCTCGTCTTAGAATTCTATCATTACGTATTTCTCGAAAGTTCAAAAATAATTCCCGAGCAGAAATGCGTGAATAGTGTTTTTTCAAAAAATTTCTTGGAAAGCTTTTATTTTCATCTTGGAAATTCAAACACTTTAATTTTATCACGTAGCCAAAAACTACGACATTTCGATATGTCTAGGTCATAGAACGACCTTCAATTAGCTTACTCCTATAAATAATTAATTAAATTTATTTAATCCACATAATCAAATAAAAAATTTAATTCTCAAAAAAATTTGAATTTTCTGGGGCGTTACACTTTAACCCATTCATTTCCTTTTCTAAGGATCGTTATCATAAACACTCGGGATATTACATTCACCCCTTCTTCTACGAATTTCGTCCTCAAAATTTTATTTATTAATCTTCATTCATTCAATCTATCAAAATAGATGTTATGTTAATCTCTATTGATTGGATTAAAGTGTTCTACAACTACTTCTTTCTAAGGGCTATTCTTCTCACTACATTCTCCATCAGAATAATAAGAATCTTCCACAATTGCTCAATAATTGGGAAGCGATATAAATAACTCGGGAAGTTAAAAGATTCCAATAATGCTGAGTGGTCGCAAGACCTTGAAATTCTTTCTGGGTTTAATAGTGCTTCACCCCGGTACTTATTAACTATAAACCGCATTCCAGATTTCTAGTCGGCTAGCCTATTGTACCCCTACGTCAGGCCCAAACGTAGTACATCGTAGCGACTATATGCGTTACATTCGAAACTATTGTCTCCAATAACATGTCCCCTTTTACTGGGTTGTTCACATCAGCTTCTTAACATCTGAATCCGCACCATAACAATTTGGTTTGGCATAGTTTGACCAAAAATGCTTGAATTCCATAAACATCCTTCAATATTTGTCTAGCTGAATCAAGTAGCATAGACTTCTAGCAAAAATTTAGACATCAATCGAAATAATTTTATCCAATTCATATGGCATATCTTTCTTAGTTTAAAGAAATCCAAAAATCCTTTTATGATGACATGATACCGTACTATCTCGATAGTACGTTGAGGATTAAGTCATTATATGACTTTGTCATGCTACATTATACCATAGTGGGTTGACGATCTTATGATCACATCCAACACCAGGTTTAATTGCATTGATGACTTTCTCGTTTGTCAAATCAGCATCATATTTAGTGATGCCTTAGTGACTACGGAAAAAAAACAAAATACATTTTGATATTTTTAAATTATTTTTGTCAAGCTGAAACAATTAGCATAGACATACGAATAACGGTATTATTTTTAAAACTCATTGGTTCCATCATTTGATCCAATGTTTTTCAAGAAAAATAGAAGTGCAAACATCATCACAAATTCAATAAATTTCAAAAATCTAGCAAAGCTAGAAGATTTTGAATACCTAATTTTTTCCATCAATTTCAATTTTTACTCCATTACCTCATTACTGACTACTTCTTTTATTTCTAGCACCCCCGATTCTCTTATACTAAGTATTCTTGTATTTCAACTTACAATCTTCATATACCCCTAGTATAGTTCATCAAACTTACTACACATTGGAAGTTCAGGACTTGCCACAATAATATGAGTTTAAGAACTTATCCTAGTCAGACCATATGCGTTCATTCGCTAAGGGGTTCAAAACATACCATATTATTATGAGTCACGAACTTACCATATGCATTAGTTTTAAGAACCGTACCTAATCTTAATAATATCTGACTAATCTTAATAGTTTCTAATTATCAAATATACACATGAGAAAAGAATCACCTTTTTCGCCACATATACGTTGATAGCGCGACACCAACATTCCAATGATTATCAATGTGATAAACTGAGTGCTAGCACAAAACCCTCTCCCATACAAAGGTTTGTACAACTCAGTCATCACATGAGTCCTGAATTGAAATCCCACCTAACTCTATCTTGCTTATAACTTGCTCTTTGCTCGATACGAATTTTTTGTACCTTATCATCTATAACTCCTCGTGAGTTATCTCGTACTATTCCATAGTACATTATCTTCATAGCATCAAGCTATAATTATTCAAACATTACATACCATCTTTTTTTTATAACTTAAACAGATCATGTCATGATCTTATTCTATAATCATCTCCCTTAAAAGTCTTTTCTTAACTCGTGATCGTTTTGTGTTACGATCCTCTTTCTTTTCTTTTTCATCATTTATGATTTCATTTATGCTTTTAATCTTACAGACTTTGTCTATTCATCATTATTCATTATCTTGTCTATTGGAGTTAGGTAACTCCCAATTCTTATCTATATATCTCTTCAAGATTCTTCTTTGAATCTTTTTGTTAATTTATTATCTCTTCCTTTAAGAATTTAATATAATTCACGTTACTCAATATTTTACTCGAGTTTTATCCCTCGCCATTCTAATATTCTTCTTATAACATTTCTAGGACTAAACTCATCCTATACATCTACGTATGTGAAAAGAATCACATTTTCATTATACGTAACTTAAAACTTAACTTCTTATTCTTTTAACCTAAGGTCATAGCCTAAGGTACTCTTACGTAAAGTGTATAACCTATCAGCTTTGATACCAACTGTAATACCCCCAAATTCGGGTCCCAAATCACCACGAATCCGGTGTACTATTTCTATGTCTATTACGAAAGATATAAACATAAATTGTTTATACATTTAACATTAAACACTATCCCCAAGGTCGAAAACCTTCACATAATACCTAAATCAATATCCTATCAGACATACAAAGTTATTATCATACATTATTGTTACAAATTTAGCTGCACATATAATCCAAATTTGACTTGTCTTTGACTTTTCCTGTATCCAACGTATTCATCCTAATCTTCAATGTTTATCATGATAGAGCAAGGGTGAGCAACAATATTGCCCAACAAGTATAACTTCAATTAAGGATATATCATGATTGAAAGAATTGAACAATAAGCTGGCTAACTTTCTACAATATATACATTGTGAAAGAGCATGAATAAATTTTCATAGTTGAACGAATAACGAACATAAATAAATCAACGGGACCAAATGGTAATAAAGGTGATCAGCCTTTTATACCTGATTAATATATGCAATGTGCACATAGTGTGAATCAATAATTCATAGACATGGTATAATCAGTAATGATTAACCCCATGCATATTTCAAAAATATCAACTTGAGATCGAGTTAGAGAACTTGCATGTACCATTGATTACCGTTACACAACCTATATCGCTTTGTCTGAAGACCTTTTTCTTCTTGCAAGCCTTCTTGATCCTTCAAAGTAGCTTATGATTTTAAGTTGTATGAAGATCCAAGACCCCTCCTAGACCCCCTATAACTACTCTAAATACATGCCCCCTCTCTCTCTATTGTTCTTAGTTTAGACTTAGGTTTAGAAAACTAACATAACTTAGTGTATATACAATATACATATAACACATATAATTATAGAATATGTAACTCCCAATATAATTATATATACTAATTATCAATTTAATATATAAGTTACAAAATTAGAATTTTAAAAGCCCTAAGGCTTGTTTGCAAAACCATAGTATTTTAAAATCGGGTTTTAATAGTTAAGGTCTTGTTTGGGTAAAACAAAGTTTAAAACAAAAGTAAGGCCTTGTTTGGGAAAAGCGGTTTTAAAACTCTTTAAACTCTTTTAATAGATCATTTAAACATATTCTTAATGTTATCCTTTAATTAATTAAATCTTAACATTAATTTAATTAATTAAAAGTTTAACATCAATTAATCACATAAAATTGTCACATTATAATTACTCGCTAATTATAACTTCATGTAACAATTACCACATCACTACATTATCCGAATTAAATTAGAACTATAACATAAAATTATTACATATTAATTAAATATTAAATAATCATTTAATTAATATAATACACTTAATTACATTACTCCATATTAATCACATAATCTCAATAAATAATTCAATTAAAATATTTATTTACTTCAATAAATATTAAATTAACATTTAAATTCTCTTCACACCAATTCACACATTTCACAATATATAACACATATACACGTACTCGTAATTAAACATCTTAAAATAAGAATTTTATTTATTAAATTCTCATTTATTAATTCCTAAAAATCTAGGATGTCACACTATACACATTTCATCATGACATAATTAGTTACTACCGATACTCTGTATACACATAAGTGTGTCTATTTCATGTATGGCTTGACTTTTAACCATATAATCAAATTACACAAAAAAATTCGTTAACTACTAACAATATACTCATTCATAGCACTATAATACCACATTTAACAAAATCACATTTTTTTAACAGTCATAATATTGTATCATATTAACTATTACAGACTCTATGTACAAGAAAATAATTTACTGGGCCTTACTGCTAACCGAGGCTGCGGCACCATGGTTTGAATTGAGGTTCTCATCATTACAAGGTACAAGGCGTTCTTGTTGAGAAACAAGTTATTGGTGGTATACTGAGGCGCCGAATTATAGAACCATCCACACGAAGAACAGAACAAAACTATTTTGACTGTTTAACAACTAAATTAACACTTATAACTTATGCAATTTACACATAACCTTTACCCATCATACATATACTATTTTAAAACAATTAAACAACAACTCCAGAAATTCTTGAATACCATTGTTTCAACATAACTCTATTGTCGACATTGTTTGACAAAAACTAACACTGTAATCCCGATTATACACCAACTTAGTTCATTCTAACTACGTTCTTTTTATTTCTTACCAAATTAACATACTCAAAGTTCAATTTCACATTTAACTCACAATCAAAATGTTAATTTTGGTATTCCTACAAGCCCTGTTCATACAGATACTCACTGTAAACCAATTTTTTTCTGTTAAATATAATTTAGCATACAATCACACACACACACACACACACACACATATATATATATATATATATATATATATATATATACTAATTATAACATCACAACTACATATGCGCATAATTTCATAACCAATTATAAACATTTGGATTATATAAACTTTTATAAAACTTTGTAACACAGTGAAACTAAGGAAAACAAATATACATGCATATAGATGCATATATAATATGAAGGTTATGAATAATACCTTCTATCACTTGAGAAATTCGTGTTCACCACAGATAGTTGCTTGGAAAGTTTCAGGAATCCTATCTTAATTCATTCTCACTTTCTGTGACACCCCCAAATCTAGGTACTTCATTCCCTCAAGATTTGGTGTTCACTATCCATACATTCATACTATCTACCCAAATAAGCTAATATTTAAACAATAAATCCTCCCTTTAAATAAGGTTACATCATTAAATCCAAAAACTTCCCAGGTTATCTAACCTTAACATCATATAAGTGCGGAAATAAAATTATTACATCACATCAATAAATAAAAGTCTATCATCATAACAATAAATGAAAATTACAAGTTTTCATCACTTGTACATTTTTCCCTTTCCTTTGCTAGTTGTAGGTTCATCGACCTTCTCAACTTTAGCTGCAATGAGTGTATATAAATGCAAGAGTGAGCAAAATAATTGCTCACTGGATATAACAATGAATCAACAGAATAATAATAATAATAACTGCCAACAATAGTCTCATCAAAACTGAATAGTACTCTAATGATGATAATCAGAAACTGAAATCCAAAACATGGAATATATCTAACTGAGGGTCATAAGACCATGAACTATGTCCACAGTTGCGAGTAATTTTTCGACTCCAACTTTAACAAATATAAGACTATAAGGACTCCTCGTACTTAGGGGGAAACCCTTCGCATAAATGTATTGTGCACAAACATTTTAACACTACGCGTAAGTTATCCCCTAATAATAGGTTGTTCATCTCAAGATTTAGAATATTTGAAGTCCGCACTCAAAGTAAGTTTGGTTTGGAAAAGTTTCAATGTAATTTAGAGTTTACGAACATCAACTAAGGATTAGTTGAATAAAACTGTAATAACATTATGCTATGGAATAATTCATAAGTGAATCAATATTGTGTAATAATGTCATGCTTTAGGAATAATCTAAGAACATAAGTATTGAATAATATAACATACCTTGCTTGAACAATGTTAAGCTAAGGTTAAAATCTTATTTAGAGTTGAATCTTAAGCATGCATAACAAATAATAAGTTGAATGATAAAACTTGTTCAACATTAGTGTGTTAGAATGTAGAAATTTGCATGCTAATTAACAAGTTAAAGATTGGCTCAAAATCAAGAGATAAGATTTAAGAACTTGCACGATATAATTAGGGTTAAGAAACTTGCACAAAGAAAGCTTAGAGTTAGGAAAACTTGCTCAAAGATAGTTTAGATACTTGCACAATTATAAAAGTAGAGTTAAAGAACTTGACTCGTGTGTAGGTTAAACAATCACTACTCACGTTCACCCCAAGTCCTACACATACCATATGTATTAACAATACACATTAGTTACACTAACATTACCTTCATGAGTTGCTTTATTACTTTTAGTATAGCTACTAACTAAGTTTAAGTTTAAACAACATCACATCTTTTCATGAACATTACTTTTTAGCTTTATTACAACTACTTAAGTGATCATGTCATTGCACCACATACACATTAAAAACTTGATACAACATCCTATTACATGTCCAACATGTTATCATTAAGTTATACTAATACACAAAGGATTGCACTTGCATTCGCGCATCCCGACGCCCTCCGATTGGCTCCAAATACACAACTGTCCTAAAGATGGCCATTTTGACCCTTCATAACGATTTCAAATTGAAATTCTTAAAGTATAAAAGTTATAGGCCTATTAGTTCTCTTTCCGAATCATCTTGAATCGCCTCAATCGAAGTTCTTATGAAAACGTTACGGCCATTTTACTACTGTGGAGGTCAAATCGTCTCGACCTGCATTCACTTTACCAAATACAAGGCTGAGAAGACGATGTCGTCAGCGACCTGCCAATTCAGCGTTGAAGTGTGAACTTCAAACAAGTTAAGTTTTTTATTTTGCCACGAGGCACGAAATTCAGAGTTGGGGTGCGAAACTTGGCGTTGAGGCTCCGAATTACAGAACACCCCAAAACAAAACACAGAACAAAGCTATGTCTTAACTTCTAACACTAATTAACATGTATAACTTATGCAAATTACACATAAACTTCACCAAGCATACAAATACTAAATTAACACAACTTAAAACATAATTCTAGAAAAATTAAATACTGAAATAGCATATTTTAAAATCAAAAACTCCATTTTTGATATTTCTTGACACAGTGAACACTGTAATCATAATGATACACCAATTTGATTCTTTTGAACTAAGTTTTCTTTATGTCATACCCAATTAACAATTCATAGTTCAATTTTTATAATTAGCATACAATCACATACTAATTTGTTATCCTACAAAATCATGTTCATGTACATGTAATCACTGTAATCTCTATACTTGCCCAAATTGCTTTGTTCAAATTGCATTATGCTCGTTTCTTAATGAACTAACATATACAAGAATCAATTAACAACTTAGCGTACAAATTGACCATCAAAATTGATACTTACACAAGCCATATAAGAAAATATTCATAGAAACATACACTGATATTATTTTTCTACTGTCATCTGAAATTAGCATATCATTCATGTCTAACTACAACTTTCAACATCATAACTATACATAATTACCATAAACAGGTTACATAGCAATAATTTACAGAGAGCTAGAATTCTCAGAACATATAGTCTTTGCCGTAAAACACATATACATGTATATACATATATAATACCAAGGTTGTGAACATACCTTCAAATGGTCGAACAATCCTTGCTAAACTCACTTGAATTGTCGTGAAATCCTTAAGCTTCCTCTCAATCTCTCTCAATTCTCTCTGACAAGCTCTATCAAACTCTCTCTAAACTCTCAGACTTAGCTAAGTATGCGTAAAGAAAACTGATATGGCCAAACGTAACAAAAATAAAACTGATAACTTTAATACCCTACAAAACACAATATCAGTTACTAAAAGAAACATATATATTATAAATATATTATATTTATTATTTTATTTATATTATTTATTTTATTTAAATTCAAAAATTAGAAATCCAAAAGCCATAAGGCTTTGTTTGGCAAAACTCTTTAAAAATTAAAGACTTAATATATTTAAGCCTTGTTTGGCAAAACAAAATTAAACTCCTTTAATATATTTTAATAAACCATTTATAATATAGTTTATGGTCATTATAAACTCCATTTAATCATTATAAACTCTCTAACTTAATTTATTAATTAAATTAGAATGTTATCTCATAACAATTAATTTTCTTAGCTCCTTAATTATTTACTTAACAAATAATTAACCAATCAAGTCAAATCAAATTAAATATTTATTCAACAATAACCACATCCATTAAATATTTATATAACCCAATAAATATTTAAAAATTATCATTAAAATTCTGGATTGTTACACTCTCTCAACTCTCAAATTCTCACAATTTATGTAATCTTTTCCTCTCTCTGTTCTCTTACGCTTAGGCTTAGCAAATGACTGCGTGAACAAACTGATAGCCAAGTATGCGTCAAAATAAAAAAAAACTGATATGGCCATAATAGGCACACTAAATACTATCGGTTATAACATATAAACGTATAGGTTATATATATATATATATATATATATATATATATATATATATATATATATATATATATATATTATTTTGATTTATTTTATTTTATTTATTTAAAATTCAAAATTAAAAAATTCAAAAGACATAAGACCTTGTTTGGCAAAACTAATTTAAACTCCTTTAATTTATTTTAATAACCCACTTATAGCATAGTTTATTGTCACACTTTTATTACCAAATTAAATTAAAAACATTATAATAATCCATTTAATCCTTTATCAACTCTCTAATTTAATTATTAAATTAAATTAGAATATAATCTCATAATAATTAATTTCCTTCACTCATTAATTATTTATTTAACAAATAAATAATCACATCAAATCAAATTAAACAAATATTTATTCAACCATAAACACATCAATTAAATATTTATATAATTCAATAAATATTTAAAATTACAATTTAAATTTTCGGATTGTTACATGAACCCTAAGAAGTAAAGTTATATAAAACAATGCATAAGTCAAATATACATGACTAATTGGTGTATGTGTTATTTTCCTTATGTACTACATAGGAATTGGAATGAGCAGTTCAACGTAAGCTGTGGCTGTGCATAAGGCAAGTTTCCTAACTTCATTCATATTTTAAATGAATGCTAGTTTCTAAAACTTCTCAGATGTTGAACTTGAGAAGTTCTGTGTATGTGCGAATGTGAGATATTTGTACAAGGTGGTAGAACGTATGAGGCCTTGTGCCACAATGTGAACACTTCGATTTTTCTATGAGATAAGAATGTTCTGTTTATACATGAACCGCTATTGTTAAGTCTGTGCTAAAGATTCTAGCCAGACAGGTGATGAGTGGGATTTATACCCACGAATCGGATACTTTATGACTTAAATAGTTGTCTGATCTTGTAGATTTTATACAGTTTTATATGATTATAGTGTTAGTATGCTTAACTGATACAATGCAGGGATTATTAGGTATTTCTTATGCTTTCAAGGGCAAAACGGGCATTTTACATGTACATCGCCATGGTGGCGCCACAGCATCAGCCGATATATCTTGTGCACGTCACCACCCCCTATCCATTTTATCGTCACCATGGAAATAAGCAATACATCTGTTCCTTCATGGAATCGCTGGCCACAAAGACGAGCTCCGGTCTTTTTGTGGATGACATGGCACCGCAACGCCACCCTAAGACTTATTGCCTGCGCCATAGTGCAAGCTCCGGTGCCCAGGCAGAGTGGGCTTGTGTTTGACCTAGCAAATGAGGGAAACTGATATATATAAGGAAAGCAAGCCTCTGCAGACAAAAGATCTGATATCTTATATATTAGAGAATAGAATAGTTTTTCCTCTTTTACTTTCTCTCTCTAGTTCTTAGATAAATGTCTATAAATATACATTAGGTAGATTAGGGAGAATTCTGGGATTCCCTTGGAACGACAAGAGCAGTGAGCTACACGGATTGGAAAGCTTGATTTGAGCGGAATGCTTAGAGATTGAAGAGCTTTGATAGAGTTTCTTTTTGTCCATTTATTTCTTCTGATTTTGTAATCAATTAATGTTGTCTTTATTGCTACTTATATTTTTTGTTCAATAGCTATGAACTGAGTATTTGCTCTAAGGTTATAATGGAACCATTTGTTATTTAAATTGACTGTCTTATCTCTTTGGTTGGCACCATAGGGTTTGGTTTAATATATTCTTGCTTAATGATTCTCCCTAAGATATTAGTGATGATTTTGGTTATTTACATGATATTTAAAGAAGGATTGTAGATTTACACCTAAATATATTGACATGTGATTATGGATTGTAGATTTACACCTAAATATATTGACATGTGATTATGGATTGTAGATTTACACCTAAATATATTCTCCCTAAGTTGTGCATAGAATAGAGATATATTTGTATGCCACGTGCGACCTTGAGAACTTATGTTTAAATCCTTGTTGTGATTAATTCACATAGACATGTGTAGGATTGTATCTAGCTTGAACGTTCTTTTCTGTTCTATTCCCTTCGGGTGGATCTGGAAAGGATATGTTTATGCATACCTCGACAGAGGTGTATGAGCACCTGTGTGTTCTCGGTCGACAAATTATCGTGACCATTAAGACCAAAGAGAGAAAGGTAGGAATTTTGATGAAGCATAGCACGCAAGGTGTTCAACAGAATGCCTGTGTGGGGTGAAGTTGTAACCTTAGCTTGTAATTCCTTCAATTACCATTCATTATCCATTTACTTGCTTTGATAATTAGTTATACTTAGATTAATCACACTTCCATTTATTGTTGTTCGAATAAGACTATAGCGATACCAAGTCGGTACTTGGTAAATATTAGTGATGGTTCCTCATGGGTTCGACACTTTCTTTATCACTGTATTACTTGTTAGACCGCGTATACTTACGCGTGTTTAGTGATCGGTTTTCCGACCAACAATAAGATGTGTATAAAAGAGAGTAGAGAATGAAAGTATTTCAAAGTGAATGTGACTAATGTTTTAAAATGATAGGAATCGAGATTATTCCTATTATTCAAGTTGCTTCATAACCTTTGTTCGATTATCGAAGTTCTAAAGGAATGTTTGAATTCTTGAAGTTGTTTGTTCAATTGTTATGACTTGCTGGGAAATTGAATGCTCACACTTGCTTTAAATGAAAAATATTTTCAGCGTACGATGTTAGAAGAACTTAAGGATCTCGTAAAGATCAAGCTGATCGGTATCCAAAAGAAGTGCCATTCATTGTATGAATAAGCGTGAAGAACAAGTTTAATTAAACTATAGACTAGTTTAATGAACTGTTATGTATCCTTTGTGGCGGACAAAAGTCACTCTTGTAAGATGGAAAGAATAATGTAATTATCATTATTTATAATGAAAGAGGTTATAAGGTATTAAAACCTGGAAATTGAGAATGTATGTTGTTATATTTCAGTATATAATGATGTATATTTGGAAAGAAGTGGGACCGTGACATACGGAATCCGGGTATAAAGATAAACCGGATTTCGGGGCGTTACAATACCCCTGCAGGATAGGTGTGGGAATACGTGGCTGATCTCAATATCTCTTCCATAATCATCGGCACAATGGTATGACCCTCCCTGAGAGCTCTCACCGCCATGACAACACTGATGTCCAGCTCATCCATATATAGTGGCATGTACACATAAGCCATTACACACATCATGAGTACATCTACTCTGGCAACACGCCACTGATCCTCTGACGTGGTGAAATTCTCGGAGTGCTGTGCATAACTGTCCAGTGAGCCAAATATATCTATCAAAAAATGTTGGGACACCAATCTCATCCTTTACTACTCTACGCCTCAACCCGGTGAGGGTCATGAACTGTCGGCTCATATCGCCGATAGCCACATGAGCGCAAGGCCTATCCAGTTGCAACGCCATTAACCACTCATACTCCTCCAAGGTAGGAGTAAACTCCTGGGTCTCAAACCGAAATACCTGCCTCTCCGGTACCCAATGCTCCAGCATACCCTCTACAAAACCCACAGGAACCTGGAGCATCAAGAGGGTCATAGAGTGCTATAAAATTTGATATGCAGTCACCCGATCTGGAAGTGACAAACTATCATACCATAACCTCAGACGGGAGACTACCAATACTGGTGGGGTGTGATCAATGCGACTGACTGTCGAAGAAGACATATGTGTGGGTCGTATCATAAGACCATCCGGGGGTCAACGTTGAACATATTTGGACATACATATGCATAAAATGATACATGCATGATAAACAATAGATGGCAATATGATGTAGGGAATGGAAAATAATACACACATTCCTAATTACATCATCATCTAATACATCATCTCTATACAGCTGAAAATACAGGGAAATGGGGCATGGACGCTCAATGACTAACAGAGGCCTATCAAAATATTTAGCGAGAATAGGGCACAACCACCTAGTATCTAACAGAGGCCTATCAAAAAATATAGTGAGAATACATATCAGAAGAAGACAATGGTGTTGATATCTACATCATCAATTTTGTCCACTTAATGTAACTCCTCCTGAGTCACTGGATCTCCGCCAAGAGGGATGTCAAGCCTATATAATGGAGTATCTGCACCGACAAAACCATATGGGTCACCTGAGGGGCCAGCTCCAAAACTGGATGGATCAAAATATCCGCCTCCTCAAGGATCTCGCCCAAGTGTGATGATGAAAATGTGCCCATTCAACTACCGGGTCAAGCTATCAATCTATGTCAAATGAGTCGAATCTCGGACATAGGCCATCCAATCCGTCATCATCACGAATCCAGGAAATATATCCCCCATGAACTGAGTGGCGCGGGTCTAGGCTCCGATGGTACGAGGTTACCACCAGCGATGAAACATGTCCTGAGTAAACGGACCCTCTGACAGTGTAAAGTCGTTAACGCCCATCAATGGGATATCATTGACAGGCGACTACGATATAGGCCAATAACGCCTGACAGGAAGCAAGATCGGTACATGAATCTCCTCTGTGGTGCTCCTAATAACACGCTCTCCTAAATAGAGCTCCCATCCTCCATCTATGAAGAGAGGAATCCTACGGGTGGATATCACGTACTCGACACCAATCGGGTACCCATCCTCAAACCCAACTATCAAGTGGTCCCTAGAATAGGTTACCCAAGTGATGACATCAGCTATCAACAACTCCAACTGTAGACGACAATGGGTGAAACCCTCAGCTAAAGGAACCTTAGCCAGCGTGGAGTGATGCCATCGCCATCCTCGTGGATAGGTATCTGGACCTTACACAATAATAGGATGCAAGCATGAGAGCCCCTCATAGGCCCAAAACTGCCAACACAAAGGCAAACATCTGCGGTTAGTCAACACTCTTAACCTGTACATTTGAAATTAAAAGAGAAGTACTCACCAGCAGAAATGGGTAAAATCCTAGCCAAACCTCCGTCAAGCCTTGCGAACTCATGCGCATTCCCCTGAGGAAGTAGGTGAAGGTATAGGAGCCCCAATCCTACTCTCTAATATGGTCCACCTCCAATGTGGTGCTCACCAAAGTGAATGATACCGTAGAAGAGTTATCCGCTATGAAGCAACCCCTGATAATAACCAGGAACAATCGCCGAAGAATGCGATCCCTGACTCTCACATCAGCGGGCATAGGCTCACTCAAAAGCCCACTCATGTCATCTACGCTAAAAGGATATACACGGACTGTCCTGTCCTTGAGCGCTTCAGCTGAAACTCCTAACAAAGATCTAACGGCATTAGGGGTAATGTTCGCCGTACAAGGCACTAGAACCCCTCCAAACTCCATACCGGTGATACACCGCCAATCCATCGACGTCATCATCACCTCATAATCCAACAAATGGAGAGACTGAGTTTGGTGAAACCAGTGCTTAGACAACGCGCTGAGATAACCCCAAGGACAACGACCAGGGAGGATGGAAAAGAATGCCTCAAATCCCAAGCCATGCACAATCTCTCAATAATCGGGATGTAGAGCCTGATATACAGAGTGAATGTTGAACCAGTTCCCTCGAGACTGCGTAAAGCCGGGAACCTACATCATAAAAGTAAATCAGCATCAGAATCCTTGCTCCTCATTAATAGGAAAAAGGAAGATCAAATCTAGCTTTTACCTCGTTTTCATGTAAGTAAACCGACGGGTGACGACTCCAATCATCCAGAAGCTCTAGAATCATCACATGAATACGTGGGAGATCCCTACGGGGAGCATGAGCAGCAGGAGCGGGAGCCGCAATTGGTAAATCCTCTTCCTCGTCCTTAACATCCAGTACCTCAACCCGGATAGGACGGATCACCTCCTCCACCAAATGACGAGGTTGTCTAACTGAACGGGGTTGAGGCACATCAAAAGCCCTCCTCCGCACACCTAAAGTGGTCCTGTGGGAACTACTCGGCTTATCTGGATCCATATATCTGGACACAAGTCTCCAAATCACCTCAGAAAGGGTGTGGTAAATTCTAACCTGGATTCTTTTCAAATGCATTTTATGACTATATGCATGCATGCATTACTTTAACATACGCCTACAGTAGAATTAATAATGCATGTTTACCCAATGCCTAGACTTTTGGAAATTTTTTGCCAAAGTCTCCTTTGTAAAAAGGATTCTCCACATGCACATAGGCATGACTAGGTGACCATTCAGTAGCACACCTACCCACAGTCATAAACATCCTATATGCATAAACATATCAAAGTTATAATCCGTAAGGGTATCCTAATTACCAGGATTACTTTTCTTTACAACCTTTGCTCATTTGTCTTCAAATAGGATAAGAAATAGCAAAAAAAAAGGTACCAATATGACTATTTCAAAAGTTAAATTTTTTCACATCATTACGTTCATCATGGTTAAATACTAACATTTACTATGTTGAATATTTTTTATCAAGTCATATGAGCATGCATATTCACTACTATGTGTTTAGAAGCATTTCATGTGATAACTCATTTTTCAACGGATAAAAACTGGAAAAGAAGAAATGCATACGTTACCAGGATAGTGTAGAACACTCAGACGCGGATGATTTTGCGTAAAGTCACTTTAACGCGCAGAGATCTGAAGAAGAGCTCTCGGATTCTCTGTGTGGCATAACTTGAAAATAACTTGTGAAAGGCTAGCAACCTATAAGTACACCCACGGATGGCCGCAGGTGTACTTGTGGCTACCCAATATGGGTCCCACCCCTCCGGCTCGGTCCAATTTGAGTTGCAAAGGAGGTCTCACAAGCTTAAAAAGTCAAATCAGGAAAAAAGATGCTACGCGATTTAGCGGAAAAGCCTGAAATCCTGGTTTTTAAGGACCAAACTGCGGGTCAACATATCACTCATTAGTATTCGCCCAAACGCAGGGTTCACTATACCGATGACCACAACTGTTGTAAGTTACACTCGACAATACCTCACAAAGGTCCGATGTCGTAAGTTTGGAGGCGTAACTCCAAAAACCTATCCCCAGCAGATATGTCATACAACTTCAGCCAGTGATGCACATTTCAGCGAAGGTCAAGCAACCTTGATGTTATTTCAGCCATTGGCACTTAAATCTAATGAAGCGTCAGAAGTCATCCGATGATCTAAGCTGTTGAAGCACATTTCAGTGAAGGTCAAACAACCATGACATTATTACATCTGTTGGCAAGTAAATCCAGTGAAGCATCGAAAGTCACCCGATGATTTCATCTATTGATGCACATTTCAGCGAGGGTCAGGCAACCCTGACAACACAAATTATTGGTAGTAACTCCAACAGAACAGTGGAAGAACCTGGAGATACAAACCAGGGAAAACCATCCTCATCGGGGAGGACCGATGATGGAATTTATTATATAAATCTTCATCAGATAGAGCACAATTCTCCCAGAGTCTCTTGTTCATGAAAGATACATCCTCAGTGGGAAATATGTACCAAGGATTAAGGGCTTTGGTGATAACCCCAACGTCAACATCCTGGAAGTTTCTGAGAACTTTAGAGTACACATCCAAGCAGTTCATCAAGATCAACAGTGATAACTCCAGTCTCCAATAGAAGTCGTGGGAGCAGACAGTTATCACATCCCATTGGAAAATGGTCCAACAAACCACATTCGTCATGCATTTACACCATGCTGCAGTACATTGCATCATGATTATACTGTCACATTTCAAGTGTCTAGTATTCTTTATCCTATTCATACCTTTACATTGCATGAATATGATAAAGAGGGGCATCTGTAAACACTCAAAATTTCTATATTCCTGTTACAAACATTGCAGGAGGACAGAATCGTCTTTCAGAGATAACCCTGGAGGACAAACCAGCTCAATCCCGGAGACAACCCCGGGATACACAGTTTTCCATCTCGGTCCGTGGATTTTTATTTCTTTTGTATATATATATACTTATATATATACACACACACACACACACACACACACACACATATATATATATATATATAAGAAGTAAATGCTCCAAATATTATATTCGGGCTCAATCGATAATATATATATATATATATATATATATATATATCCTGACTTCGAATACTCGAATGAGCCTGGATGGTCATATATATTTACATTTCAGTCCCGCCTGGAGTTTACTTCGTGGCGGTCGATCGCACACACACACACACACATATATATATATATATATATATATATACATTTTCGTCCCGCCTGGAGTTTACTTCGTGGCGGTTGATCGTCTATATATATATATATATTTAATGCTTTTTTATATATAGATATATTTACATTTTCGTCCCGCCTGGAGTTTACTTCGTGGCGGCTGATCGTCTCTATATATATATTTATCACTTTTATATATATAGATATATTTACATTTTCAATCCCCCATGAAGTTTATTTCGTGGCGGTTGATCATTCATATATATATATATATATATATATATAATTGTTTACAGCTTTCCTACATACTGCATCATCATGTGAGCCTAGGAATCATGTGATCACAGATTCAGTCCCTGAATCTAGATTCGGTTCCCATAATAGACATATTTGGTTGTAACCAGCTTGTAAAGTATTCATGGTGTTTAAATTTCCTTAGATGGCTTACATGCCCAAGGTGTTCGGCACTACTTTGTACATTATTTTCTTGAAGATGCTTCGCATCTCAAAAATAAAAGCAATCAAGCCAAACATATAATAAAATGAAAGTATCAAAGGCCTCAATTACTATTGAGCATAAGGATTTGAAAAACCTCTTTTTCTAAAACATCATTGTTATATCTTGTTAAAATTTAACTTTTATACAAACTTTAAACCCTTTGTATGCGACGCCCCCAAAATAGGTATACATTACCTATTCTGAGTCACCAAATACATGGTACAGTATAGAAATACAACTTACTTATACAATAGTCGTATAAAATATGACATAACATAATCTAAGAGTTTTAATAAGAATATTGTCATCTAGACAATATCCACACTCAATGGAGTCCTCGTTACATTTAATGTCACACTATTTAACAGAATAGTAAGGTCTACTAATGCTATCATCTGGACCGTTACTCCGTTCCCCGACTAGTCCAGGCTACGTTCTCATTTCCTGAAGAGAACAGTGAAAGAAAAAGGGTGAGCTTAACTAGCCTAGTAAGAAATATTATGACTAAGATAATGCAGAATAATTTACCATTAGTCTTCAATAGTGTTAAACTGATAAAATATAACAAACATCAAGTTTAACTGCAGTGGAACGATCAATCCATTAGAAGAGTCAAGTAGAGAATAAAATCTACTATCTTCTATGATTTAAAAATGTTTTTCATCACTTTTATCGGTGATACTCACCTTAATAAATAATCCACATCATTCCTGCACTACGGCCAAGGATATTCATTAGTATCACGACCACAATTTATCCATGCACTACGGGCCAAGGATATTCGTGTTTTCATCAATGGTCATGATCATGCCAACAACTGTCCATCAATGCACTACGGGCCAATGAGGATTTTTACCACATCATTAGTAACTTTACGGTTATGATTATACCGAATAATCCCTGGTCATAATCATACCAAGTCCATCTATGCACTATAGGCCACAGATGACTTTCAACATAATATAAACATGAGGATGATGATAATGACATAATAATTTAATAAAACAAGTTCAAGAATTAATTCTAAAGATTTATAAATTAATTTATCCAGGAACCAATAACGTCCAAATTGTCAACATGATACTGCTTTGTGGAGTAAAAATTTAAGAATGCTCAGAAGAATATTTCCATGAAGAGATACTGGATGAAGCGCAAAAATCCAGGATATTCTACTAATTTCATGGAGTATAGAAGCCAAAACTTTAACCAACTAAGTATAATAGAATATATGAAACTGCAAATGGATTTTCGCCCGCCATGTGGTAATCCACGTAAATAGATCATTTCAACAGAATAATAAAGAATGGAATAACAGAAGAATTCACCAAGCATGCGATAGACCGCACAGACAGGTTGTTCCAACAGAATAATAAATAACGGAACTAGGTCATGTGTAATCCGCATAGACATAATATTCCAATAGAATATTAAAGAATGGAACCAGGTCATGCATAATCCATACATACAGGATATTCCAACATAACAATAAAGAATGGAACCAGGTCATGTGTAATACGCACAAATAGGATGTTCCAACAGAATAATAAAGAATGGAATAACAACAGAATTCACGTGCACGCGATAGATCGCAGATGCAGATGTAAAGTTATTCTAATAGAATAATAAAGAATAGAATAATGTAAGAATTTCACCATGTATGCGGTATTCAGATGTAGACAAAGTTATTCCAACATAATAATAAAGAATGGAATAACAACCCTTACGAGTATTGAAAGAAAATAACTCTCTTCATGAATACGAAAGAATAATACCCCTTACGAGTACAACAAATAATATCCCTTACCTTAGAAAGAAGAGTATTCAGACTAGTAGGGCGAGGATATTCTTGAAGAAAACTCATACTGTTTTCTACGCTCAAAGCTTCTTAAAACTCTAAAGAAATACGCTCAAGATTATTAAAGAAGAATTCTCTAAATTTCTGGTGTGATTTTCAATTCTAACTAAGCATCCTATTTATAGGAGAATGGAAATGATACTATACAATAAAATATAATATATTCTATTTATAATATATATAAATATATATATATATATATTATTTAAAATCTAATAAAACAAATAACTTTATAAAAGTATTATATTTTATATAAAAAGATTTTACTATGCAAACACTATGCAAAGTACACTATGAATAATATAATATAATATATTCTATTTATAATCTAATAAAATAAATAACTTTATAAAAGTATTTTATTTTATATAAAAAGATTTTACTATGCAAACACTATATAATATATTCTATTTATAATCAAATAAAACAAAACTTTATAAAAAGTATTCTGCTTTTATATAAAAAGTTTTCGCTTTTTAGTACATTTATAATAATAATAATAATAAATTATATATATATATATATATAATATATATATATAAACTTTCCCGTGACTCCCCCCCAAATGATCAGATTTCCAAAGTCACACGTGGGCCCCACAAAAATACTGAAAAATTTTCTACCGATTATTTTGAAAATGGATAAATGAGGGATCCAAAAAATACAACAAATACCTCATAAAAATCACCTCAATATTTTTAACACATTTATCATTATAATTCACAATATTAGTCGACCAGGTCGTTCCCAGGAAAGAGCGGGCTTTCCAATAAGTTCTCCCTATTGGCGCGTAATTAGGTGACAAAACCTCTCCTTGACAGAACTTCTAAACATCGTTAATATTGCAAATAATAATATTAATAACTTTGTTATCTCAATTATTGATTTAATAATATATAAAATATTGACAATAATTGAATCAAATAATATGAGATACTATGCAGCAATTACTGTAGCAATAATTGAACAAAACTGAGTGACTTCTCATGTAAGCATCAATAATCAATACCATGTGCTACTATGCAACCACGCATATTACTGTAGTTTTACTACCGAGTAGTTCAATAGTTTTAATGATAAAACTTCCACCATTATTTCATAAAAAATATTTTTGTCGTTTTCTCAATCCGACAATAATTCCGCCAAGGTCCACTAATGATTGTATCATTGCATTTAATATTCCCCGACCAATCGAATATTATACAACAACTTGCATACTTTTCAAAATTTATAAATATTACCCACAACTATAACATTATATCAAATCCACACCATAATATTCAAAAAAATATTTCGAGAAATTTAAATCTTTATTCATAAAATTTGGGGTCTCACATTGTATATAGGTGCAAACGAGGCATATCACTACTTCCAAATAATGGCCCATTGATCTACACACACACACACACACATTCAGATAGAAGTTTAAATTAAAAAGTGGCGGTCACCGTGGTAACACAGATGTTGGAGGGTGCCTTACACCTTCCCTCCGCATAATCAAGCCTCTAGACCCTAACGAATCTCGATTTCACAGACCAGTTAAGCAGTGCTACATCACTAGGTCAATGTGCAAACCTTTTCTCGGTTGAGTTGGTGTAACCATTTAAAAATACCAACTGGCGACTCTTACAGTCCAATAGTCGACATATACATGTCGAACCTTTTTAAACTTGTTTTTTCAAACAAATCTCACCTAACATGAGAACACCAAAAGACAAGAATAGAAAGGAACAAATAAAAATCCCGACATCGACAGGTGGCGACTCTGCTGGGGACTTTCAGTAAGAGGGCTTAAGCCGCTATTACCAACTTTTCAAAACTTTTATCTGCTTCTGTGTGGATGTTTCATTTACATTTGAATGAATGTGTACGAATGCATTTACTTACGGCAGTTAGTGCTTCGCACTATATCTGCCTATGATGTTAATGCTTCGTACCTATCATCATTTTCATACGGTGAGACACGATATATGTGAATGTATGTTGTGTGGTCCCTCCACCAGGAAGCTATCCTATCGGTGTTTGATTACTGGACTCGTAGGGAGACTAATTCCAACGAGGCTCAGGAAAGGCACCACCCAGATTCGCTCCAGTTGAAAGACCGGATTAACTTCTCGTCGAGTAAGTTGCGATGATCTGGGAACCTTCATGCCAAAAAGCCGCGAGAGTAACCTAAGATAGGTCAGCCTCTGATAAACCAAACGCGGAGGGAATTTTCTTCATACTTTCCCATTTTAATTACTTGTAATATCAATAACTTGTAAATTCATTTCCATGTCAATCTCAATGTAATGGAAAATATGAAGGAATATGTATATATGCATTCCCTTTTATACAAAAATCTGATATGCTATCTTGTCAAACTGACATCCATTTTGCAAGATAATACTCCTAAAACGAACACACCTAGCATGTAACTTTTATACATTCACTAAGACTAAACTACATAAGTCTTTTTGTAGGGAAACATTTGGTCATGTTACCCGTTCAAAGTCCAAAAAGGCAGTAAGCTTACAGCCAAACATGGCTTCATCTGGCCAGTCTAATCGTACTCATGTCTCTCCCAAGGAGTTCGAATGATTAAGTAACCAAAATACAGAGTTGATTGTTCTGCTCAAAGAACTACACCAATCCCCTCAGGGTCCACGAATTACCATACATACGGAATCCTCTGCACATGGAGGAACCAAGGGTCCGGACAAAGAAATTTCAGTACCTAAATCTCAGTTGGATAAAACCAATAAAACCCCTGAAGTCACCCATCTTAAAGAAGATCTAGACACTGGTGATATCAGGAAAAAAGTCCTACAAATAGAAGAGACCATTCGGTCTATCAAAGGGATTAGAGCACACGAAAGTGTTTCATATGTAGACCTTTTCATCTTCCCTAGGGTTTATTATCCAGAAAAGTTCAAGACTCCTAACTTTAAAAAGTATGATGGGTTGGGGGATCTTTACACACATTTGAAGGTATTCATTGGAGAACTCAGATCTTATGTCGAGGATGAAAAGCTCAGAATGCAGCTGTTTCAGAAAAGTCTGACTGGAGAAGCCAGATCATGGTATACCAGATTAGATAACTCCAAGATTCATAGCTGGGAGGTGCTGGCTCATGCTTTCCTTAGTCAGTACAGTTTCCAATCTCATATGGCTCTAGACCGGTACCAAATTACCAAGGTCAACAAATAAGCCAATGAGTTTTTCAGAGAGTATGGTTAAAGGTGGAGGCGCCTTGCTGCTCAAGTTATTCCTTCTATGACTGAGTTTGAAATGGTAATGACCTTCATAGACATTCAAGTAGCTCCCTTTTATAAGAGAGTCTTAGATGGCATAGGCAAGCCATTCTCTGAAATGATTAAACATGGAGAAATGGCTGAGATGGGATTGAAGTCAGGAAAGATTCAAGACCTTGCCATTCTAAAAGCAATTGCTGAGCACATCCAGTCTAGAAGTTATGGAAACAACCCCCAGATGGTCCATATGAAGAAAGAGGAGGATGTTTCCTTGATACTATAAGGACAAAAAAGCAGTCAGAACATGCCTATTTAGAGGAGAAATTACTCCACTTTCTAAGCACAATCTTTAAACCCTCCATTACCAAAAAGTAGAGAAGTCAGACGCACTCGAGTGTTCACACCCTTAGGGAACTCACTCGAGAATATTCTCAATCTTCTGACAACTCAGAAGAAAATTACACATCTTCTTCCACCAGCCAACCCGAGTGGAAAGGGTTTCAGTGCTAGCAGGAAGTGTGCTTATCATGCTGGAGCTCCAGGACATGACACCCAAGATTGCTGGGCCCTGAAGCATAAGATCCATGATCTAATTGATGAGCACCTTCTCGTCATGCTCAATCTCAAAATCTTCTTCTGCAGACAGCTTAGCTTCATGGAGATCACTAATCTCCTTCCTTTGGTTTTGTATAACTATGTGCAGTTGCACATTCCGGTCAAGCACTGCCAAATACAATGCCCTCATTGCATCTGGAGGTGTTGACTCTTGGGTAGGTACCACCGTATTAACCGATGTTACCTCCATATCTTCCTCCACATCAATCATCATATCAAGGTATGATGCTAAATCCATATCTTCCTCGAAGTAGTCCTCCTCAGAAAAGTACTCCTCTGGCTCTAACTCTTCTAGAATCACTAATGGTACCTCCGCCACTGCCATAGGTATAAGCTTTACTCTGTTCACAGACTCTTCGCTCACCACGTGTATATCTCTATACATCAAGCTATCGATCGACATCTATAATAACACATAACATGTTGATTAGTACATAATACACAATAGTATAAGCACAAATCACATTTAAATTTATTTAGGATTAATTTCCATCTTTTAAATCTTTCGGTACTGAGTTTCCTCAATACCTTATTAACTCATTCAACTCAAGTTTACTTCCTTCAGACTTTTCATTCCCTAACGAGGTTATTAGCCTAAGGTTCTTCCCCCTTAAGTTTTATAACCTAATGCTTTGATACCAACCTGTGACGCCCCCAAATTTGGGTATCTTCCAACCCGACAGATGGTGCTACACGGTACTCATAACTGTATATTCATTCTATTGAAACAACATTAAAATGAGTGTATCAATGACATTCTTATTACATTAATAATATTAAATCTCGTTCCCAGGTTTTGAAACCGTTACAATCTTTGTTCGTCATAATATAATTCAAACAAATATACTAGTCTATTATAGAATAAACTTATCATTCATCTTCGCCTTGCCTTTATCTTTACTAGAACCCTCGGTTCACTCGACCTTAGTTGCAATTATATGATTCAAGCAAGAAATGAGCATAACTAGCTCAGCAAGTCTAACAATATATTATATAGATACCACTTTGAGAATCATATGATTATTCTTCATTAACTGATCAATAGTTATGAAGTACTATGATACATTGAATAACACTTCTCATCTCATAAAACAATTCTGAAGTACATATAGCAGCTTAGAAATTCTGAGTAGGTCCATAGACCATGAACATTCTCTTTAGTTTTTATTCATGAAAAGGACAACCCGGTACTAAGACCGTAAGTCCGATATTTCTTACGAGCACTTTTAGGTGATCAACCTATAGTACTCTATGTTGATCAACACTCATCCATTAAACGTATTTACGTTTAAGTTTTGGCAACCTCGCGTGCCCATCGAATAATCGATCTAAAATACATTTGTTTATTCATACTCAGGCTTACCTTGAATTCGCACCAAACAATTGGCATAGGATAGCGTTATCAATTCTATATTGGAAGACTTGTAAATAAATCCATCAATCTTTTAAGATTAGTCTAGCCGAGTTAAAACTGGCATCAACCCTTTCTTTAAAACCATTCATGCAACTCATAACATGAATCACTGAAAACCTGGCTAACACGAAGGTTAGACAAGCGTTAGGAAAACTTGCCTTCAAGCGTCTTTAAATAAATATTCAATAATTCTTGATCTTTACAGTCTCTACAATACATAACCACATAACATACCACATTAGGTCATATATAATTAAGTATGTTTACTACTATATCTTACCCTTCTTCTCAATCTAATCATGCCTTAGATTATTTATCATTGGTTCCGGCTTGTCGTTATGTTTTACCTCGTTCTTACGTTCACGTTCGAGTAAGTTATCTCTAATTTTTAGTTATATAACTTAAGGTTTTCATCATCTTAATTGATGTTACTTTAGGTTTAGTATGGATATAATTCATTAGCCTTCTCTTTACATTCACAAACATTCTTCTATATGTTTCATTTAGTGTTGGTTGCATGGCTTGGACTTTTTTCTTTATGGACTCGCGTACCATGCATGAGTCTCCAGTACCTAGCACCCGGACATGGCGCTAAGACGCCACTCTTCAGTGGATAATGCATATGCTTGCCAACATCTTTGCTACCATTATTATGCTTTGGTAGTAATGCTGCGCCTGAGCCTCAACACCGCATAACTTTGATGATTTCTTAGTTTAATGAACTTTTCGGACTCCTCAATTGTTTATTTTAAGTCCGAATTGGCTCTTTCAAAATCCATTTGCTCGCAAATCACATACTCCAAGTGTTCATGCAAGAATTTTAAGTTTTCAAATCCGTTAACTCAAAATTCACCTTTTAGTTTATTTTAACGAAAACGATAAACGTTCGTGAACGTTCAACGCTCGTTTCTTCGTTTTAAGTCAAAATTTGGTCATTTTTGAGTCCATAACTATAGAATGCCAAATGAGACTATACTCCATTGAAAACCAACGCTTCTGAGCTCAATGTCAAAATTTGACTTCCATTCCGAGAATTTCACGATTTCGACAATTAACGTCTAATCTCGTAAATTTTGTCATAACTTCGTTACTTGATATTTTTAAACCATTTCAAAAGGATTCATTCCATGATACTAACATTCTAACCAAACATATTTCAATAACTTATACACATGATAAGTTCTTACATGTTCTTCCTTTGTTCATAACTTATATAAGTATAAATTACTTATTCATGGCTTATTAAGGTTTAAGTGCATTGATTAGTCATTCTTATTACTTCTTAGCATACAAGTTCTACTACTACTCACTTATCTAACAATTGAAGAGAGGGAGAATCATGGTTTAGGATCTTACCCTTGAAGATTACTTGATTCTTCCTTCTTGTTCTATGAAAGACTAACTTTTTCTAGCTTTTCTAGCTTTCTCTCTCTAACAAATAAGCACTTATAATGTTGGATGAAATAAAACAATCTACAAATGAACTAGCACTCCTTCTATTTATAAAAATCACAAAGTGAGGGTAGTTTAGTCATTAAGCCATCCATCTCCTTAATAAACCTCCTTACTATTCATTACTTGGAGTTCACAACACTCATCTTTTGCTTGATCACCAAGATCACCCATGTGATCATGGGGCCCACATGGGTTGCCCCATGGGTCATTTTTACCCATTGGATTGATCCATGGATCCTGTTCTTAAATTGGGCTTTTAGTTTAATTAACTTAACTTATGCTTTGGGCTTGCATTAAACCATATTGGGCTTGTACATTAATTCCAATTAGACTTAACCATTCCAACACTTGGGCTTGCATAATTCCTAACAAATCCAACAAGTCAAATACACTTTGCTTAAAGCCTTATAACGTATAATCTACGTATTATTCTCGTATACTAACTCGTATACTTATTCATCATATACGACATACCATCATTCATACATACTTGTATTCATTACCTCGTACAATACTTACGTCTCATACGATATCATCGTTTAATTCATTAACGCTTTGCTCTCTTTAACGTTCTCAAATTTAGTCCGTAGGCGAAAAACTGTGTTTGCCATACGTGAATTATTATTACATAATCCATCTTCCCTTGATATTCTATCATTACTTATTTCTCGGAAGTTCAAAAATAATTTTCGAGCAGAAACAGATGAATAGTGCTTTTACGGAAATTTCTCGGAAAACTTTTATTTTCGTCTTGGAAATTCAAACACTTTAATTCTACCACGTAGCCAAAATCCTAACCACATCCGCACATTCTAGCACTACAAGAAATCACACATTTTATGATGAAATTTTTGCCACGCACAAAATTTTGTCACAATTTGTTAATTAATAATTACGAAATTCATAATAAATCACTAAAACTTTTGCTTTTGTGACGACTTTTACTTTTGTTACTATTAATCATTTATATCGTCACTAATTTACACATTTGATAACGATTAACAAAATTTCGTCACAAGTTATTTTGGAGGTAGAATTTCGTACCAAAATTTTGGAGGGAAACCTTTTAGTGTCATTTTGTAATAATTAATGACAGTATTTATTGTCATAAAATATTTCTTTCGATGACAACATAATAGTTTGTCATTAATTATTTGTAAAATTTAGTGATAATGTGCTTTCGTCACTAATGTTCACATTTAGTTACGCCAAATACAAATTCGTCATAATTTTATTTGGAGGCAAATTTTTGCAGGAAAATTTTGGAGGGAAATTTTTTAAAGACGAAAAAATAATAATTTATGACAATTTGTATTGTCATAAATACCAAATTTCTATGATGAGATAATAGTGTGTCACTAATTAGATGCGTGGATAAGTGACAAAAATTGTTCGTCATAAATTCTTATATTTAGTGACAAAGTACGTAATATCGTCACAATTTTATTTGGAGGCAAAAAATTTTTGAAAATTTTTGGAGAGAAATTGTTTAAAGACGAAAAAATAATAATTTATGACAATTTGTATTGTCATAAATACCAATTTTATATAACGAGATAATAGTTCGTCACTAATTAGATTAGTGGATAAGTGTGACAAAAATGGTTCGTCATATATTCTTATATTTAGTGACAAAGTACTTAATATCGTCACAATTTTATTTGGAGGCAAAAGTTTTTAAGAAATTTTGGAGGCAAATTTTGTAAAGACGAAAAATTAATAAATTATTACAATTTTATTGTCACAAATACCAATTTTATATGACGAGATAATAGTGCATCATTAATTAGATGAGTGTAAATTCTTATATTTAGTGACAAAGTATGCAATGGCGTCACATTTTTATATGGAGGCAAAAAAATTCCCAAACAAACTTGTATCCAAGCGACGTCAACGGTCTTCTTTTTATCATTGGCATCCTCGATTTAATTAAGAACCTCCATTATCAATTTTCAATAATCCCAATTTGAAGGCATAAATTATTTGACATTTTCGGTATGTTTCTAGATTTTGATTTGAATTGATTAGTAGTTGTTCTAATTGAACAACTACGATTTTGAAATGATTTCATGTCATTGTTGTTGATGGTTGCAATTGTTGTTGATGAACTTGTACAATTTTGATAATTTAAATCACTATTTGGTTTAAATTTTTGGCGAAGCAACTTCATAGATTTGATTAGTAAGTGTAGTGAATCGACATCATAGAATGGTTCTACTTTCTTGAAAAAAAATTAGAGTAGTGATTTCGGGTATCAAGAGACTTAAATTCATAAGGTTGCTCTGTTAGTTATGTATGCATGTGTTGACAAAAGATAATGTAATAGTCCAAATTTTCAGTATATATTAAAATAAGAATGGGAGAAGGGTCAAAAATGCCCCTGACTTTTATCGCGATGTCTATCGAGCACCCTATACTTTTTTTTTGTCCAAAAGTACCCTTAACGTTATATTTTTTGGGTTGTCCGTGCCCCTGCCGTTAACAGAAGACAAAAGGGTTAAAATTGGTTGACGTGGCAGACACATGGAGGTTTAAAGAGAGAAGGTTCAAAAATGCCCCTGACACATGTAAATATGTCATTTAATCAAAACAAAAAATACTAAAATTCAAAATAAAAAAAACATAACATATTTACATCATTTAATCAAAATACTAAAATTCAAATTATTTTGTTAACTAATCAAAACAATTAAGTAAATAAAACAAGTTGTATAACATATTTACATCATTTAATCAAAATACTAAAATTCAAAACATATCATATTTACATCAAATACTAATTAAAAAATCTAAAATACAAATTAAAAATTACTAAAATACTAATTAAAAAAATACTAAAATACTAAAAAATCAAATTAAAAAATAAAATACCAAAATTCAAATTATTTTGTTAATTAATCAAAACAACAAAAATTCAAATTACATCATTAAAATACTAAAATCATAATAATAAATACTAATTGATATATAAATTTTAAATTACTAAAATCATTTTAAAATAACATTTTTAATATTTTTAATATAAAAAATTAACATTTTTTAAAAAAAATAAAATATTTTAATATTTTTATATCAAAAAATATTAACGTTCTAATAATAACCTCATATCAAAAAAAAAATTAATATTTTTAAAATATTAACGTTTTTTAATATCAAAAAATATTAATAAAATATTAACATTTTTAAATATAAAAAATATTAACGCTTTTTTAATATTTTTAATATCAAAAAATTAACGATTTTTAAAAAATTTAAAATATTTTTATATTTTTATATCAAAAATATTAACGCTTTTAATATTAACCTCATATCAAAAAATGTTAATATTTTTAAAATATTAACATTTTTTAATATCAAAAATATTAATAAAATATTAACGATTTTTAATATAAAAAATATTAACGCTTTTTTAAAAAAAATTAAAATATTTTAATATTTTTATATCAAGAAATATTAACGTTTTAATATTAACCTCATATCAAAAAAATTTAATATTTTTAAAATATTAACTTTTTTTAATATCAAAAAAAATATTAATATTTTTAATATAAAAAAATACTTTTAATATCAAAAATTAACGCTTTTTTAAAAAAAAAATTAAAAATTTTAATATTTTAGTATTTTGATTAAATGATGTTAATATTTTATACAACTTATTTTATTTAAGTAGTTGTTTTGATTAGTTAATAAAATAATTTGAATTTTAGTATTTTGATTAAATGATGTAAATATGTTATGTTTTTTTTTATTTTGAATTTTAATAATTTTTTCGATTAAATGACATATTTACTTGTGTCAAGGCATTTTTGAACCTTCTTAAGCCTCCATGTGTCTGCCACATCATCCAATTTTAACCCCGTTTGTCTTCTGTTAACGGCAGGGGCACGGGCGACCCAAAAAATATAACGTTAAGGGTACTTTTGGACAAAAAAAAAAGTATAGGGTTCTCGGTAGACATTGCGATAAAAGTCAGAGGCATTTTTGAACCTTTTCCCAAATAAGAATTTACTAAAATATTGTTTTTTATTTTAATATATACTGTATTGAATATCACTACAAGAAATTAAGGATTAGTAAAGAAAATTTTGTGAAGGAATTCATTCTTTCACATGAGGAGTTTTCTTGCGAAGGAACAGTGAAAGAAAAAAATGTAGTGACAATATAGTTGGGATAATACACTTTTTGGTCACTGTACTAGGGTCAGATTTTTATTGTGGTTACCGAAACTTTTTTCGTTACAATCGAATAACTGTAACAATTGAAGAGAGGGAGAATCATGGTTTACTTATTTACTTATTTGTGGCTTAGTTCATAACTTATATAAGTATAAATTACTTATTTATGGCTTATTAAGGTTTAAGTTCATTGATTAGTCATTCTTATTACTTCTTAGCATACAAGTTCTACCACTACTCAATTCTCTAACAATTGAAGAGAGGGAGAATCATGGTTTAGGATCTTACCCTTGAAGATTACTTGATTTTTCCTTCTTGTTCTATGAAAGACTAACTTTTTCTAGCTTTTCTAGCTTTTTCTCTCTAACAAATAAGCACTTATAATGTTGGATGAAATAAAACAATCCACAAATGAACTAGAACTCCTTCTATTTATAAAAATCACAAAGTGAGGGTAGTTTAGTCATTAAGCCATCCATCTCCTTAATAAACCTCCTTACTATTCATTACTTGGAGTTCACAACACTCATCTTTTGTTTGCTCACCAAGATCACCCATGTGATCATGGGGCCCACATGGGTTGCCCCATGGGTCATTTTTACCCATTGGATCTATCCACAGATCCGGTTCTTAAATTGGGCTTTTAGTTTAATTAACTTAATTTATGCTTTGGGCTTTCATTAAACCATATTGGGCTTTTACATTAATTCCAATTAGACTTAACCATTTCTACACTTGGGCTTGCATAATTCCTAACAAATCCTATAAGTCCAATACACTAGGCTTAAAGCCTTATAAAGTATAATCTACGTATTATTCCCGTATACTAACTCGTATACTTATTCATCATATATGACATTCCATCATTCATACATACTCGTATAATACCTCGTATCATACTCGTATTCATTATCTCGTACAATACTTACGTATCATACGATATCATCGTTTAATTCATTAACGCTTTACTTTCCTTAACGTTCTCAAATTTAGTCCGCAGGCAAAAACTGCGTTTGCCATACGTGAATTATTATTACATAATCCATCTTCCCTCAATATTCTATCATTAAGTATTTCTCGGAAGTTCAAAAATAATTCCCGAGCAGAAACGGATGAATAATACTTTTACAGAAATTTCTCGAAAAACTTTTATTTTCGTCTTGGAAATTCAAACACTTTAATTGTACCACGTAGCCAAAATTCTAAGCACATCCGCACATTCTAAGTCATAGAACGACCCTCAAATAGCTTACTCACATAAATAATCAATTAAATTCATTTAATCCACATAATCAAATAAAAATTTAATTCTCATAAAAAATCCAATTTTCTCGGGCGTTATAACAGACTTCCCTTTACGGTGGTGGATCCTCCCAAACCAGCAAGGATAGTGCTGACAAATGGGATTTTGCATAGTTCTACTTTATGATATAACAAAAAATGAAAGGCTCTTCACGAGCAAGTCAACCAATTGGCAGAACTGGTGATCCATCAACACCAAGTCACACGTCAATTATTCAGCCAGGAGCATGCTAGCCTCCTTCCTCTTATTACAATTACTCCACCAGTTACTCCAGAAAGTGAAACACTAGAAGATAAAATTGCAAAAAGAGCAAACGCCAAAGCCCGTCGGGATTTATCCAATAAAAGGGAATTTAGCTATATAGGCCAACCGATGGAAGAGATATTGCAGATGTTGATCAATGAGGGAAGAATCACAGCTCTGCTACTTTCAATCTGTTCGTGCTCAAGATGGTTTGATTTCAATGGAGTATGTCAATATCACTCCTACTCTCGCGGTCACAACACTGAAGAATGTTGGGCGCTCCGTCATCTTATTCATAACCTGATTGACAGCGGTGTCCTGCAGATGGCAGACAATGATGTTGTATTACTGGAGAGTGGGGAAACATTTCCTACAAAATAGAAGGAAGTCATAGCAGTTATATCCTTTGAGGATGATTTGACTGTCATACCACTTACAATACAACCAATTCAACTCAAAGTTATTGAGACTCCTTTGAAAGTGGTTGCGCCAAAGCCAATCACATTGCCATTCAAGCCATAATATCCTGTTGTCAGCATACAAAAAGTGTCATAGAATTATGAAAAGGCTGAAGGATCCACATCCAATATAACTGCTGCAGTGTCGAAGGAAAATCCACTGTATCTTCCCCAACGGGTGATGAAGCCTACCATCAAATCAAAGGGGAAAGTTCCCATTGAGTAGATTGAAGAATTCCTCCATACTATGGGACACAATGAAGTCAAGGTGGTTTTAAGCTTGAGAGAATCTCCACAACAAATTTCCATAATGGACTTGGTTTCCTCTTCCGAAGATCACAAAAAGGTCTTGCTAAAGGTCTTGGAAGAGGCCCACTTGCTAAAATCAGTGGATGTTGAAAAGTTCCATCATCTGGTTGATCACATTTTCAACAGCAATGTGATATCCTTCACTGATAATGACATACCTCCCGAAGGGACGGGTCACTGCAAATCATTGCACATAGCGGTTATGTCTTCCGGATACATGGTTGGAGGAGTTCTAATAGATGGAGGATCGTCTTTAAACATCTGCCCTTATGCTACCTTAGAGAAGATAAATATCAATCTCAAAAGGATCTAAAGCAGCTATACAGTTATCAAAGCTTTTGATGGATCCCGACGAAGTGCTGTCGGAGAGATTGAACTGCCAGTGGAGATTGGTCCACATACCTTCTATGTATCCTTTTATGTGCTCAAAATAGCTACAGGATACAACCTACTTTTGGGAAGACCGTGGATTCACATGGCTGGAGCTGTCCCTTCTACCCTACATCAACAACTTAAATACATTATTAACAGTAGTCTGGTCACTGTTAATGCTGAACCAGAATGTTCTGAACAAGATGACATACCACTCATTAGCTTCAATACAAAAGTTGAGCCTATTAGCTTCCAAGCCCTTAAGGTGAGCAACGCTCACTATCAACCCAATGGGGCGCCACCTCTCATACCCAGAATTTTTTTTGAGGTGATGCCGGCAACTCAAGAGATGATATCCTTGCCCTATCAACCTGGACAAGGGTTGGGCAAAGATCATCAGGGCATTAAGCGCCCAATTCAAGTTCCCAGGCAAACAAGGACAGCCGGACTAGGCTATTTTGGGTCCAGTCACAAGAACCCTCATAAACACAAACAGGTTCCTTCAACTTCAGCCACACGGCGATTATCTCAACCTACAGATGCTAAGCCTGTATGGCCTTCATTAAAGGTTCATGCTAATGTGATAGCCATATTGTTTCCTAAGTCGATATCAGTTAAAGGAAAAGAAGTCCTAATTCCAGATCCCGAAGTGGAGGAAAAGGAACAGAGACATAAACAAGACATTGTCAGGCGGCTGTCAAACATGTGGGTCATAGTTCATACTGAGGGTATGAATAGAGACATCCCAGACGATGATTGTCCAGACATCATGGTCATCATTCGGGAGAAGGAGGACGATAACCGCCCCTTCATCACTACTGTCCACCAGGACTTCACCCTTGACAATTGGAGTAGTACTCCTTGCATTTGTCAACAAGGGTAAAAAGTGCAGAAACTCCCTCTGTCCTGTAGATAGCAATAACTGCATATTTTTTTTGTACAGTATTAGCAGTTATTTTGTCATTACATGCTAACACTTTGTATGATTAAACAGTTTCATATATTAAGTGAAAGCATTTTGTTTCAGGACTCTAAAGTTAGGTGTGCCTAAACTTGCTGATGAGGTGCCTATTCTGCACAAGGGCTGTAACTTTGATGTAAAGTTGGACTCAGACTTAATGGAAGTACAAGAGGACTATGAGATACCTTAGAAGATCAAAAAATGTGTCGAAGACAAACCCAATCCAAATCTTTATCAAACCGCCTCTTTTAACCTCAGAACCTTAGAAAACCCCAAACAAATCCAGATTGGTACGAACCTCACTCCAAACCAAAGGAATGACATGGTTACCCTATTGACCCAATTCCAGGATGTGTTTGCATGGTCTCATGAAGACATGGTCGATTTATCCACTGACATTGTCATCCATCTCCTTCCCATCAAAGAGGGATTCAAGCCAGTCAGGCAGAAGCTCAGGTGATTAAAACCTGAGTGGAGTTTAAAAGTTAAGGAAGAAATTGTGAAACAATTTCAACCTGGCTTAATCACGGTATCATCATACCCTGAGTAGCAATCCAACATAGTCCTCGTGCCTAAACTGAGAGGAAAGGTGCGAGTTTGCGTGGATTACAAGGATCTAAATAAAGCTTGTCTCAAAGATAACTTTCCCGTGTCATTCATCCATATACTCATTGACAATACAACACAGTATGACATGTACTCCTTTGTTGATTACTTTGCGATGTATCATCAAATCATGGTTGCTGAAGAGAATCATGAGAAAACTGCATTCATCACGCCTTGGGGAACCTTTTGCTACAAAAGGTTGTCATTCAACCTCATTAATGCCGGAGCTACCTATCACCGAGCCATGATGGCTCTTTCCATGATTTAATGCACAAAGAGATAGAGATCTATGTGGATGACATCATTGTCAAGTCCCGAAGGGAGGAAGACCACCTAGACCATCTCAAAAAGCTCTTCAACAGGTTGCGTAAGTATAACTTGAAGCTGAACCCGGCCAAGTGCGCCTTTGGTGTTAAATTAGGCAAGTTGCTAGGATTCCTAGTCAGCCACAAAGGGATTGAGCTGGATCCCACAAAAATCCAGGCCATTACAGAAATGCGCATACCTCAGAAAGAGAAGGAGATACACGGATTTTTGGGAAGAATCAACTTCATCAGCCAATTCATCTCCCAACTCACAGAAACCTGTGAGCCTATTTTCAAGTTGTTAAGGAAGAACTCCTCCATGAAATGGAATGATAAGTGTCAGAAAGCCTTCCTTACAATCAAAGAGCAGCTAGTCAAAGCTCCTGTTTTGGTATCACCCAGGGATGGTGTTCCCCTGTTCATGTACCTATCCATTAATGACAACGCCACGAGTTGCATGCTGGGACAGAAAGATGATAGAGGCCAAAAGTGAGCTATCTATTACCTCAGCAAGAGGTTCAGCAGCAGTGAACATAAGTACACTATGATTGAGAAAAACTTGTTGTGCTTTAGCATGGGCTTCCATGAGGTTACAACTTTACCTCCATGGTCACACCACCCATCTCATATCCCGCGTGGATCCTCTCAAGTATGTGTTCAGCAAACCCATGTTGAACTATTGACTGTCCAGATGGCAGTTGATCCTACAGCAATTTGACATCGTCTACGTGACGCAAAAGTTTATCAAAGGTCAAGGAATTATGGATTAATTGGTCGCCGCACCTTCAGGGGATTTCAAACCCTTGGAAACATACTTCCCCGATGAAGGGGTAATGACAGTTCAGCAACACCATCAGGATGATACACACCAATCATGGAAGATGTATTTTGATGTAGCTATAAATATGGAAGGTTATGGGGCTGGAGAAGTTCTAGTATCCATTATGGGGGACCAGTATCCCCTCGCCGTCAAATTGCAGTTTATCAGCACCAATAACACATCTGAGTATAAAGGCTGTATCATGGGGTTAAAACTTGCCCAGTTAATGGGCATCAGACGGTTAACTGTCTTTGGAGATTCTGAATTGGTAATTAGACAAACCATTGGGATCTATCACACCAAAGAGCTACATTTGCTACCTCACCATCGATAGGTTATACAGATGGCTTTGGAGTTTGAAGAAATATCCTTCCTCCACATTCCTCGAAATAGGAATGACTTTGCGGATGCGCTAGCAACTTTGGCCTCTTTGATCAACATACCTGACAAGGAAAACATGCCAAGCATCACACTTGCCCTGCAAAAGGCTCCAGCCTATGGGAATTACATTAGAGAAGTATCGGATGATCTACCTCCCGTCCAACACCCTTGGTATCAACATATCAAGGAGTATCTGTGAGATGGATCTATACCCGCTGAGGCAAGTCTAGCTGAAAAAAAGCGAATCCATCGAATGACTATGAAATTTTACCTGAGCGGAGATGCACCCTACAAGAGAGATGTAGGACTAGGTCTCCTCAGATGTCTGTACAAGGACCAAGCTCAGAGGCTCATGGATGAAATCCATGGTGGAGTATACGGCCCACACATAAGCGGTCCTCTACTTGTCAAGAAAATTCTCAGAATGGGGCATTACTGGCTGTCTCTCAAGGCTGACTGTGATGACCACGTCAAGAGATATTACCAATGCCAAATTCATGGGAATGCTATCCACGCCCCTCCAAGGGAACTCCATAATATGAGTTCACCCTGGCCCTTCTTAATATGGGGAATGGACATTATCGGGCCCATCGAGCCCAAAGCCAATAATGGGCATCGGTTTATCTTCACCATAATTGACTACTTCACAAAGTGGGTAGAAGAAGCCTCCTTCCCCAGGGTTACCAAAGAAGTTATCATTGGTTTCATCAGAAACAATGTCATTTGTCGATATGGACAACCAGAGGTGATTGTGTCAGACAATGCTAAAAACCTCAACAATCAAATGATGGAGGAGTTATGCAGTAAATACCACGTCAAACATCTCAACTCCATCATCTACCTTCCAAAGATGAATGGTGCTATTGAAGCAGCTAATAAGAGTTTCAAAAAGGTCATGTAAAAGATGTCTGCCAATCACAAAGGATTGCCTAACATGTTGCCTCTGACTTTATTAGCCTACAGAACGTCAATGTGCACTTCCACTGGGGCAACCCCCTATTCATTAACCTATGGGATGGAAGCAGTGCTCCCTATAGAAGTGGAAATGGAATCCCTTAGAGTGTTGATAGACGTTCAGCTGGATGAAGACCAATGGTTACAAGATAGGTATCACCAATTATCTCTAATAGACGAAAGGCGAACAGCTGCCATCTTCCATGGTCAATTACACCAACAGAGGATCGCCAGATCCTACAACATGAAAGTCCGGCTACGATAATTTAAACAACATGACTTGGTCTTGAAGAAAATTCTTAACAACTAAGATTAGTCCAAAGGAAAATTTACCCCAAACTGGGAAGGCCCGTTTATTGTCAAGGAGGTATTGACAGGAGGAGCTCTCAGATTACAGGAAATGGATGGCGATGAATTTTTGCAGCTCATCAACTCAGACACCGTGAAACGGTACTATGTCTAAAATTATCATCAAGCAAACATCCTGGTTTTTGATCACCAGATCCCCAGTCACTTTAGGTTTTCTAAACCGCACTACACACAGCCCTGCTTCACATCGGTTTGCCCCATCAGGGATAAACACACCTTCCAACCAGCAGCCTGGTTTTGAATTAGCAAATCCTTCACTCAACTCTGTTTTCAAAACCTTTCACATCTTCAGGTTATCCTACCAGGGATTAAACCTTTCACACTTTCTGTTTTGTCCCACTAGGGATAAAACTTTTCATACTTGTAGTTTTGTCCCACGAGGGATAAAAAATTTTCACACCTTCAGTTTGTCCTGTACATGGGATCAAACTTTTTGACTATAATCCATCATGTACATGGGATGAACTACGTCGACCTAATCTCCCTAATATACGGGAGTTCGTAGGCAACCATTTTTATGGTCGGGTCACGCCACATAAAAAAACCACATCTCTACACCCTTTCACATACAACTTTGAACCTCTCACACCAGGTTCGAACTACACAGGCCTGATCTCCTCTTCAATAGGAGTACGTAGGCAGCCAATCATGATTCGGTCTAACCCCCTACCTAAACACAAAAACTTATCAATGGTACTAGGATCAACCTTCAATCCACCACACTTCATTGGCTTATACCGAAGGGATGGAATTACCTGGTCTCCCCACATAAATGGGAGAATTAGCAACCGTCTAAGCTGCGGTTGAATCCTCAAAGAGAAACACCAATCCATAAGAGATGGAACTACCTGGGCTTCCCCATACAAGGGAGTACCGACGACCATCTGTGGTGCAGTCAACCTAAGATAGAAAAGCCACACTCCTCTCCATAACTACATACAGAAACCAGTCCCAAGACACCAAAGAGGTAGGGGATACACACAGATCAACGATCCATTCTGAAAGATCTTGAGACATCTCAATGTCCATTCATCAAGGATGAGTTCAGAATACATCAAGATCACAAGTCCTGGAGAAACAGGCAAATATCAAGCAAGTAACAAGGCATAACTAAAAAGGAAGTGAATCAAAATATATTTCCCTACCATATATAATGATATTTGATATATACACTGTGTATTGTACATGACAAAAATGGCTAAGTTAGTCTATGCAGGAAAATACAAGCCTATCTACAATCCAGTGGATATGCGTGCTATCAAGTCCAACATAGCATCTCTCTCTACAGAAGGAGGTAACGTTGTTAGCTCCTTCCCAAGGGTATCAACACGAGCTAACAGATCCACAACCAACTACATGGTGACACTATGCTCATCAATATAGGTGCTCATCTCTGTAATGATATCAATAGTATAAGATATCACTACAGTACTATCTGTAACGGCCACATCTGGGTAGACATAACAATATCCCGCTCAACAATCAATGCATATCTGAATGATCTAGCCTCATCCTGCTCAGCAATAGAGGTATCTCTATGAGCTAAAGAATACTTTCTCTAATAGAGTGGTATCTCTCCCAACAAGAGCAGTCAACATCAAGGCCCTAGCCTGATCTCTCTCAAATGTCATCAGATGAAGACTCTTCTCTAAATACTCTACCAAATATGGGGTCACAGTAGCGGTCATATTGGGAGAATCAACAAAAGTTGTTGTCAACCCAGCAAATAGCTCCTCCTCGGTGGGAGAATCAATGCCCTCTACAGGCTCTCCACCATCAGAATCAATCCTTGGCACTATGGATACAACCTCAGTCGATGTGATCTCTGCCTCCATCCATGCAGAATACTCTGTAGAATGGCCCGGATGTCTAACAGAAAACTCAGATCACTCACGCTGATCCAAACAGGCATATACCCTGGATCTATCCTCTACTGACAAATGGCAGAAAGCCAAATGCTGACCTAATGCCCCCTGAAAAGGATGAACATCCTAAAACTGGTCGAACTGTGACATCACAGCCAGTGGGTGATATGTGGTCATAACCCTCAAACCAACCAAAGGGATATAATCCATGCCAGGTGCATGAGTAATGAAGCTGTGGGGAGAACTGAGCCATGTACATGGAAAAATGTCAAATGGATCCTCGATCCTTGCCAAGAACACCGACCAAGAGGTAGCGTCTGTACACTCCACTAGCTAAAAGGAGTAAGACATGGCTATCTCATGGAAAAAGCAGTACCCATATCGTTGGAAGGTGCCAATCGATCTCAGGTATGATATGAACCACACATACAACATGACCGAGCTACCTATGAATACCCCTGTAGGATAGGTGTGGCAATATATGGCTGATCTCAATGTCTCTACCATAATCATTAGCACAATGGTATGACCCTCCTTGAGAGCTCTCACCGCCATGACAACACCAATGTCCAGCTCATCCATATACAGTGGCATGTAAGCATAAGCCACTACACACATCATTAGTACATCTACTCTGGCAACACACCACTGATCATCCGACGTGGTGAAATCCCCAGAGTGTTGCGCATAACTATCCAGTGATCCAAATCTATCTATCAGAAAATGTTGGGACACCACATGGCCGTATGTAATCTCATCATGTATTACTCAACGCCTCAACTCGTGAGGGTCATGAACTAGCGGCTCATATCACCGATACCCATACAAGCGCAAGGCCTATCAAGTGGCAACACCATCAACCGCCCGTACTCCTCCAAGGTGGGAGTAAACTCCTGGGTCTTTAACCGAAATACATGCCTCTTCGATACCCAATGCTCCAGCATACCATCTATAAAACCCACAGGAACCTAGAACATCAGGAGGGTCATAGAGTTCTGTAAAAGCTAATCTGTAGTCACCTGATCTAGAGGTGACAAAATATCGTACCATGACCTCAGACAAGAGGCTACCAATACTGGTGGGGTGTAATCAATGCAGCTAACTGTCGAAGAAGACATCTATGTGGGTCGTATCATACGACCATCCAGGGGTCAACGATGAACATCTCTAGACATACATATGCATAACATGATACGTGCATGATAAATAATAGATGGAAATATGATGTAGGGAATGGAAAATAATACATGCATTCATAATTACATCATCATCTAATACATCATCTCTGTACAGCTAAAAATACAGGGAAATTGGGCACGGACGCTCAACGACTAACAGAGGCCTATCAAAAGATATAGTGAGAATAGGGCACAACGGCCCAGTATCTAACAGAGGCCTATCAAAAAATATAGTGAGAATACACATCAGAAGAAGATAATGGTGTCGATGTTTACATTATCAATCCTGTCCACCTGATGTAACTCCTCCTGAGTCAATGGATCTCCGCAAAGAGGGATGTCCGGCCTATATAATGGGGGATCTGCGCCGACAAAACCATATGGGTCACCTGAGGGGCCAGCTCCAGAGCTGGATGGGTCAAAAGTATTTGCCTCTAAAGGATCTCTGCCCAAGTGCCGGATGAAAAAATGTGCCCGGTCCAACTGTCGGGTCAAGCTATCAATCTGTGTCAAATGAGTCGAATCTCAGACACATGTCATCCAATCTGTCATCATCATAGATCCAGGAACCATATCCCCTATGAACTGAGTGGTGCGAGTTTGGGCTCCGATGGTACGAGGGGACCACCGGCGATGAAATATATCCTGAGTAAACAGACCCTCTGACAGTGTAAAGTCGTCAATGCCCATCAATGGGATATCACTAAGCAGCATTGCGACACAAAGCTAATAATGCTGGCGGGGGAGGCAAGATCGCAGACACGAATCTCCCCTGTGGTGCTCCTAATATCACGCTCTCCCAAATTAAGATCTCATCCTCCATCTATGAAGAGAGGAATCCTATGGGTGGATATCACGTACTCGACAACAGTCGGGTACCCATCCTCAAACCCAACGGTCAAGTGGTCCCTAAAATAGGGAACCCAAGTGATGGCATCAGCTGTCAACAACTCTAACTATAGACGACAATGGGTGAAACCCTCAGCTACAGGAACCTCCGCCAGCGTGGAGTGATGTCATCGTCGTTGTAACGCCCGAGAAAATTGGATTTTTATGAGAATTAAATTTTTATTTGATTATGTGGATTAAATAAAAATAATTGATTATTTATGTGAGTAAGCTATGTGAAGGTCATTCTATGACCTAGAATGTGTGAATGTGGTTTGGATTTTGGGCACGTGATAGAATTAAAGTGTTTGAATTTCTAAGTCAAAAATAAAAGTTTTACGAAAAATTTCCGTAAAAACACTATTCACCAATTTTTGCTCGGGATTTATTTTTGAACTTCCGAGAAATGCGTAATGATAGAATTTTAAGACGGGATAGAATATCCAATAATATTTCAGTTATGGCAAATGAAGTTTTCTCTTGCGGACTTAAAACCTAACGGTTAGTGAAAGTGATTTTCGAGAAGGAATTTAAATACGTATAATGAATTAAAGTGATGATCGTATGATACGTAGGTATTATACGAGGTAATGAATACGAGTATAATACGAGGTATTATACAAGTATGTATGAATGATGGTATGTCGTATATGAATAAGTATACGAGTTAGGATACGAGAATAATACGTAGATTTTACGTTATAATGATTTAAGCCAAATGTAATTGACTTATAGGATTGTGCAGGAAATTGTAATATCTAATTGGAATTATGATAAAGCCCAAGTTTAAGAATGGATAAGTCCAATATGAATTAATGAACAAGCCCAATGTTTGTTTAATACAAGCCCATAGAATAAGTTAAGTTAATTAAGCTAAAAGCCCAAAGTAAGAACCAGATCTGTGTATCGATCCAATGGGTAAAAATAAACCATGGGTGACCCAATGTGGTGGCCAAGTAAAGTACTTGGTGGCTAATCAAGAGATAAGTTAAGTAATGGCCAAGTAAAGTACTTATGCTTAATGTCTAAGTAAAGTGCTTATAAGTGATGAGAAAGTAAACTTAATGGCTAAGTAAAGTGCTAATAAGTGATGAGCAAGTTAACTTAGTGCTTAAGTAATGAATAGTAAGGAGGTGACTAAGGAGGTGGATGGCTTTTTGACTATTAAGCCCTCACTTTGGGATTTCTATAAATAAGAAGGATGCTAGCTCATTTGTTAGTTTTTTCATTTCATCCAACATCTTAAGTGCTTATTGGTTAGAGAGAAAAAGCTAGAAAAGCTAGATTTTATAATTCAACAAGCAAGAAGAAGATTAAAGCTTAATCAAGTGATCTTCAAGGGTAAGAACCTAAACCATGAATCTCTTTCTCTTCAATTGTTAGAGAAGTGAGTAGTGGTAGGACTTTTATGCTAAGAATAAGTAAGAATGATTAATCAAAGGACTTAAGCTTAAATAAGCCGTGAATAAGCAATTCGTTCATATACAAGTTATGAACTAAGGAAGAACTTATAAGAACTTGTAATATGTTTACATGAATGAGATTTGTATTATTAGAAGATGTGAGGATGATGGTTAGAAGACTTAAACCATTATAAGTCATGTGAACTAAAATCATAAGTAGTTTATACTTTTATAAGTTATAAACTCATGAAGAACAAGTAATAACTTATCATGTAAATAAGTTAATGAAATATGTATGGTAAGATGTTAGTATGATGGAATGAATCCATTTGAAATGATGAACAAATCAAAAGTAACGAAGTTATGGCAAAATTCACGAGTTCGGACGATAATCGTCGAAATCGTGAAATTCTCGAAATGGAAGTCAAATTTTTACTTTGAGCTCAGAAACGTTGGTTTTTTATGGAGGATAGTCTCATTTGGCATTATAGAGTTGAGGACTCAAAAATGACCGAATTCTAACTTAGAACGAAGAAATGAGCGTTGAACGTTCACGAACGTTTATCGTTTTTGTTAAAATGAACTAATAGGCGAATTTTGAGTTAACGGATTCGAAAATAGAAAATTATTGCATGAACACATAGAGTATGTAATTTGTGAGCTAATAGCTTTTGAACGAGTCAATTCGAACTTATAACGAAGAAGTTATGAGTCCAAAAAATTCGTTTATGTAATAAAATTGTCAAAACTGTTTGGTACTGAGGTCTAGCACTGCAGTGCCAGACAAAGCACACAAAGTGGCGCCGCAGCACCAAGGATGCCCAAAACACACTGAAGAGTGGCGCCACAGCACAACCTTTTGAACTGAGCATGGCGATGTAGCGCCAAGGCCGGGATTTAAATACTGGAAACCCGTGCCGCAGCGCCAGCATTAGGAGAAGCCCAGAGAGGAAAGGTTATGAATATAAAGGGAAAAAATGTTAATGATAATGAATCATATCAATGTTAAACCTAATGTAACATCATTAAAGGATGTTATAAACCTTATGTATAATACTAAAGGTTGGATTTAAGTCAATTAAACGTGAACGTGAACAGTATGCAATAAGTGTACTTAATCGATGATGAATGAGTTTCAATTAATAATGTAAGAACATTAGTAAACTATAAGGAGGATTACTATGTCGAATTGACCTTTATTAATGAAGTAAATTCACTTAAGACATAGAAGAGAAAGAAGTTGGTAAGAACGATGTACAACATAATGGCAAGCCGGAACCAATAATAACAAATCTAATACATGATTAGATTGAGAAGAAGGGTAAGATTCATTTGGAACCATGTATGTTTATTCATGACCTAATGTGGTATGCTATGTGGTTATGTGTTGTATAGACTGTAAAGACTCAAAGGAAAAGTAATTTTACTGTAGTAGACGCTGAAGGCAAGTTTTCTTATCGCTTGTCTAACCTTCGTGTTAGCCAGGTTTTCAGTGATTCATGTTATGAGATGCATGAATTGTTTTAAAGAAAGGGTTGATGCCAGTTTTAACTCGGCTAGACTAATCTTGAAAGATTGATTGATTTATTTACATGTCTTTCAATATAGAATTGATAACGCTATCCTACGCCAATTTTTTGGTACGGATTGAAGGTAAGCCTGAGTATGAATAAACAAATGTATTTTAAATCGATTATTTGATGGACACGCGAGGTTGCCAAAACATAAACGTAAATACGTTTAACGGATGAGTGTTGATCAATATAGAGTATTATAGGCTGATCACCTAGAAGTGCTCGTAACAAATATCAAACTTACGGTCTTAGTACCGGATTGTCCTTTTTATGAATAAAAGCTAAAGAGAATGTTCATGGTCTATGGACCTACTACGAATTTCCAAGCTACTTTATGTACTTCGGAATTGTTTTATGAGATGAGAAGTGTTATTCAATGTTTCATAGTACTTCATAACTATTGTCCAGTTAATGAAGAATAATCATATGATTCTCGAAGTGGTATCTTTATAATATATTATTAGACATGCTGAGCTAGTTATACTCACTTCTTGCTTGAATCATATGATTGCAGCTAAGGTTGAGCGAACCGAGGGTTCCAGTAGAGATAAAGGCAAGGCGAAGATGAATGACTAGTTTATTCTGTAATAGACTAGTATGTTTTTATGAATTATATTACAACGAACACAGAGTGTAATGGTTTCAGAACCTGGGAACGGGATGTATTATTATTAATGTAATAAGAATGTCGTTGATACACATATTTTAATGTTGTTTCAATAGAATGAATGTACAGTTATGAGTACCGTGTAGCACCATCTGTCGGATTGGAAGATACCCGAATTTGGGGGCATCACAGGTGTCCTTGTGGATAGGTATATGGACCTAACACAATAATAGGACGCAAGAATGAGAGCCTCTCATAGGCCCAAAATTGCCAACACAAAGGCAAACATCTGCAGTCAGTCAACAATCTTAACCCGTACATGGGAAATCAAAAGAGAAATACTCACCAGTAGAAACGGGTAAAATCCTAGCCAAGCCTCCGGCAAGCCTTGCGAACGCATGCACATTCCCCTGAGGAAGTAGGCGAAGGTATAAGAGCCCTAATCATACTCTTTAATACGGTCCACCTCCTGTGTGGCACTCACCAAAGAGAATGACACCGTAGAAGATTTATCCGCTATGAAGCAACCCCTGATAATCACCAGGAACAATCGCCGAAGAATGCAATCCCTGAATCTCACATCAGCGGGTATGGGCTCACTCAAAAGCCCACTCATAGCATATACGCTTAAAGGACCTACACGGATTATCCTGCCTTTGAGTGCTTCAGCCGAAACTCCTAATAAGGATCTAACGACATTAGGGGTAATATTCACCGTACAAGGCATTGACGCCCCTCCAAACTCCATACCAGTGATAAACCGCCAATCCATCGGTGTCATCATCACCTCATAATCCAACAAATAGAGAGACTGAGTCTGGTGAAACCAGTGCTCAGACAATGCCCTGAAATAACCCTAGGAACAACGACGGGGGAGGATGGAAAAGAACACCTCAAATCCCCAGCCATGCACAATGTGACGCCCTTAAATCCAGGCCCCTTTGAACCTCGAATTCGGTCCGCCACGATACTACTATCGTCAAACTACTATATCTTTTATTCATAACTTAAATGAATATAACTTTGCTTATTATAATTTAGAATATAAATTCATTCCATTACCAGGATCTATGTAATGACCCCAAACTTTGATAAGTTTCAAATATTGGTCATTTACCATTCTTGTTTTACATCACATTCGATGTTTTAAAAATATGTGGAATAATTTAAACTTTTTCAATCTCCTTTGAAAATAAATCTTTTATTGATATCTTAACTGGAATCAATTACATATCCTTGAATAAAATTATGTTATGATTCTCTCTATTCAAATTATTGTATAAATATTTACATCTAAATTCGAATTTCACTATGTACTGCCTAATACAACTTTATAACTTAGCATGTATTACACATAGTAAACTACTATCATATACATCTATTAGAACCTAACCATGGTTCAAGAGCATCTAGTTAAATAATAGATCAATCTCCTTCGATGTCATTGAACTTTATCAATCAAATAGCACGTAACCTTTATCGTGTATCCTAAACCTGCAAAAGTGGTTATTTGCAAGGGTGAGCTCGACATCCCAGCAATTCTAACAGTTTTCATGCAGTACATAGCATATAATAGCATATTCAGTTCATGCATTCATAATGGATTAATATTTACTACGCATGCTACTTCTCACATAACAGGCATAGAGGTTCATATCACAAATATATCATCAAAGATCAACTTTCACATTTCATACATATCTTATATGCATTTCATATATATAAATCAACATTTGCATAGCATAATATAGCTCAACTAACAGTTATAGCATTCATATATCAAATTGGAACTGAAAGACTTGCCTGATTCGTAGTTTATGAACTACGACTTAACTGCTTAACGCTTATCTGCACTTTGTGTATTCCTACAAAGTTATATAATCATGGATTCATATCCATTAGTGTGATATCCCGAGTGTTTATAAGTTGAATAAAAGATAATGGATGGGTTAAAGAATGTATAATACTTAGAATATAGTTAAGTCTAAGTAAATGTTATGAAATAAAAACTTTCAAGAATTGTTGAGAGGAACAGAAAATATAGAACATATGTTAAGGTAATGCGTTGAAGTTGTTCTACAATAGACTTCTAAAAGAGACTAGATGAAAACTAGGTAAGGGAGATTTCGGTGATTCCGAGGACGGAATCCTAATAAGGAGGGAAAAATGTAACGAATGTGATTTTTATAATTAATTAAAATATTTATTTGAGTTAGATAAATATTTTAGTTGATTTATTTATTGAATAATAAATATTTGATGTTGGTTGTTATGGCTTAATTTAATTAAGCGTTATAATTTGATAGATAATTTTATAATTGATGTGCATTTTATTATTAAAGTTTAATTGATTTTACTAATAAAATAACTTTAAATTATTTAAGTGTGATATTAGAAATATGTTATATGTCATAGTAAAGTAATAATAGTATATAATGAATAGCCTAACCATTATGTTGCTTAAATAAAGATGAAAAAGTGAGGTTATGCTACTAAGATGGCTTAATGTGATATTCGTCATGCATGTAAGAGTTTTGTAACATAAGCCTTATGTTATTAGTGGGGGTTACTATTATATTAACTATTAACATAACTATTACCCAAATGAGGAGTTACACAAGAAGAAATCCTAGAGTTTTTTAGAGCAAGAGTCTTGGTGGAAGAGAGAAATAGAGAAATTGAGAGAGATAGAGAGAAATAGAGGAATTGAGAGGAGCTAGAAGAAGAAGAAAAAGCTAGAAGAAGGTAACTTCTAAACCCTTGTTTAATCTTTAATTTTTTTTTTGGGTAGATTTATGTTCTAGGGTAGTAGATCATGCTTAATCTTGTTTGTATTGGTTTAATCTTGGATTATCAAGAATTAAACAAGAGGATTCAAGAAAGAAAATGTAATGGAAAGAAAATTTGAAGAACAAAATTCGTAGGTTTTGAGTAATTGTGGACAGATCTTGTGAAATTCATACCTCTTTGGGTATAATGAGTTAGAAAGTGAGCATTATATCAAATCGAAGCTATGGAAGTAAGATATATTCTGAAAGTGAAATCACATGAAAACTCCTTGTAGATTTCTTGCGATTATACTGCTTTTAGTAAGGATGGTCCAGAAGGAAAAACAATCGCCTTGAGAAAATCAAAATTGTTACGGTTTCTAACCTTGAAAAATTCATATAAATTCGTGTGTTTTGAATCTAAAGAAACTTTAAACTGCAAAGTTGTAGATATGGAAGTTTACTAGCTAGACTCGTAAGATTGAGCCATTTTATGGACCGGATCATGTCTGAAATAAATTATTAGTAAGGTTGTCTAGAAAATAAAATTTTCTAGAGTAGTTGATGAATTGCAGAATCTGTTTTAGATGGACAAGGGTCTGACTTTAAGTCCTACATGAGGTTGTAGTACACTGAGTAAGGGTTAATTCTATATAAGAAGGAACAAAAATGAAAATGTAACGAAAGAGTTACGTTAAAAACAAAAATAACGTTTTGTTAAAGAAATTGTGAAGATGAGTTTTATAATTCTGTTTGAATTAAGATTTTGGGTGATGATATATTTTGATGATTAACAATATGTTTTGACATATGTAATGAGTATAGATATGTTTTTATCACATTCTATGCATAATTAACCATTTAAGATCAAGAGTTGAGATAAGTTAATGTATGCACATAACGTGCTCGATAAAATGCCTAAGAATAATAGTGTTTCTAAACTTTGGTATACAAAGTGTCTAACTAATGGCTAATATTGGATGTTATGTGCATCTGAGTATGAAAAGATGATAATACAAGAATAATAATGGAAAGAAATCGAAAAGGGCAATTTTTGATTTTTGAAGGAAAATTAAACATGTAAACAATGTGTTGAATATACATTTTTGAAACCAACGTGGTATAATAAAATGGTGTGATATACGCACATTAAACTACAAGTGTGATAGTCTAGCATGTGTGGTGATGAAAATGAAAATAAAACCGAGTTGCATATAAAACACAGTTAGATGTCTATAAAGACATTATAAAGGATAATAAGATAAAGTATGGTCTTAGAATATATTTGACCATGAGATCGAGTATTTATTTTGTTTATTATCAATCTCACATCTGATTGTAGGTTATGTAAGGACGCCTTGATATTAGCGTGTTGGTAAAACGCCGGTAAAGGCAAGTCTTTCAGTTCCTATTTGCTATGTGAATTTGATTGTTTTAAATCTTTCTTGCAAGGAGCATGATGTGTTATATATATGTTGAATATATGAAATGTTAAAGTCAACTTATGACTATGTTGATTGAGTAAAGCATGCTGATTGAGTAAGGAACTCAATCTTTATACATCTTTATAATTGTTATATGAACTGTAACATGTATGTTATATTAGTTCAATGTTTATGAGATATATGTTGAGCATGCTATTATGTGCTACGTGATGCATGAAAACTGTTAGATTTTGTTGGGCTGTCGAGCTCAACCTTGCAAATAACCATTTTTGGAGTTAAGGATCAAGGTAACACTATGTGCTACTTGAATGACGTGGATCGTAAATAATAATACGAAGATTAATATTTTTAGCTAAAGCTGTTATTTCTTTAAACCATGATTAAGATTCATGAGATGTACTAAATGTTTTATAATGTATAGTTTTATGTTGAGTTATGAAGTTAAAGTTTGAGTTATCTGATATGGAAAGGTTATCTAGTTGAAATATGTAAAATTTGATATAATAATTGTGATGAAGTGAATCATGGATTATATATGATTCAAAGACATTTAGATGACAAAGGTTTTGATTCAGGGAATTAAAGTAAGAAGATAGAAAAGTTTAAATTATTCTGCATATTAAGTTTAACATCGAATAATGTTGTAAAATCAGAAGTTAGACGTATTATTAACGATCGAAGTCGGTAATTGTATTGTATGAATTTTTGGGTCGTTACAATTAGTCATATATTTCATACAGTCTCAATGTAATAATAATGTTACATTTTTCTTTAACTAGGTTCGTAAAATCTACACTTCACTTCCTCATTATGTGCTTAGAATAGTTAGGTATGTATAGGTATACCCTAACCACTCATACTCGACATCAACATAGCTATCACGCACTAGACTCGCTAAGTGTTCGACACATTTAAAACTCATTTAGGTAAGTTCAAACGTACACATAAACGTCTAACTTAGTGGTAACTTCATACAACATCACCTATCCTATATTTTCATAGCACAATCAGATTACGAATTCAAACAACGTATCGTTGCTTTATATCTTGAAAACATTCCTTTGGACTTTAACATTTTGAAAGTCTTAATTAACATTCATCTTTATCACATAGCATGTTTCTTAACACATTACATACCATACTGATCATATATAGTAATTATACAAGCATGCTTCAAATATCAGATCCAAAAACAGAACTTATTCAAAAGCAGAAGATGTGCAATTGCGCCATATCTCAGAAGCTTAATGATGGCCCTTAGATTATACCATCCCTCGCCAGAACCAAGGTTGAGCTTTGTACTTCCTATTTCTGTCTAAACTTTAACACACTTAGACTCTTATACTTCTCATGCGTACACACTAAAGGTCTTTACATACTTGTATGATCACTTCAATATCAACCTTATATGTTAGGGACTTTAGTTTAGGATTTTCATGAATTAAAACCAAATAGGGTTATGTAACCAATAGGTGTACTAATTAGCCTCATGTACTCATAAAGAGGTCACATAATCTGTACTACACATGCTCATTCATATTCTTATCTTTTACTAATAGCTAGCATCGTTTAACACTTTAAAACATGCTTTAACCTCATGCTCGGTATACTTCCATTATGCTTAACATATAAGACTTATGTTTAGTGACGTAATGATACATAACATGGCATCTCATGCCTTTAAAATCTAAATACTCATATGTAAAACAACTTAAGTTCGAAAACATGCTCGAGGTTGCCTTTGAAATCATTTTGTCAACAACGTGCATATATACAAGTCTAAACCTAACACAGATCGAGTCTTTAATAGTATTCAATATAGTACACTGAGTGGTTTCCCACAACCAACTAACAAATTAGTTTTCATCTCTTCTACACTGTTTTCACAATGAGTTAGATCGGTTACCAATTCTATATACCTCCGCTCTCTAAAGGAATCGTTTAGCCCAACTCCTATACATTAACCATTAAAGAGTATGGTTGCACTACCTTAGACTTGATACGTACTCGTACAAATACTCAAGAAATTGGTGATTATAAAAGATATATAAGGTCACCAACTTACTATAATAATTTCACATAAATTATTTAACATCAATAGATAATTTTATCCAGCTTCTTACTAATTCATCTCTACAATTTATAACAAATATACAATAACGATATATATATATATATATATATATATATATATATATATATATATATTACACAACCTCACTTATTACACAGCGCATATTACCCTATGTAACACAATACCACATATCTCGTAACACATTATACATTTTTATTTGAACCCTTCACATGCCTTAAGAATTTTATTCACTAAATTCTTATTTTAATATTTTCCGAAAATTGGGTTCTTACATCCTCTCCCCTTAAAAGGATAAAGTCCTCGGAATCACCAAAACCTCTCTCTACTAGGTCTTTATTTCAAATATTACATATTCTTTTAAATAATTTTATTCATTCTCTTTTCGGAAGTTTTATTATAACTTGCTCACTTGCATTCTACCACTTTCCCTTTTCTAAGGAACATTCTACTCACTACATTCATCACACAGAAGAATAAGAGTCCACGATTTTTCAATAATCCGCTTATAGGGTTGTTCACTTCAGCTTTTCCACATCTGAATCCGCATCAGAGCAATCTGGTTTTGCATAAATACTCAAGAACGCTTGAATTCACAATTATTTTTCAACAACTATCTAGCCGAATCAAATAGCTTAGACTTTTATCAACAATTCGGACATCAATCGAAATAATTTGGCCAACTTAATTAGCCTTCATCATAATTTATAAGAAAACCAAAAAATCTTTTATGACGTCATGATACCGTACCAGATTAGTAGTACGTTTAGGATTCCGCCATTATTTGGCTTTGTCATACTACACCATACCAAAATTGGCTGACGATCTTTTGATCACAACCAACTCTAGGTTCAACTGCATTGAAGACTCTATCGTTTAGCATTTCTACCATACCAAATGATGTAAATGGTCAGAAATACATTTTGAAAATTTTCAAACCATTTTTGTCTTTGCCGAAACAATTAGCATAAACATATGAATAACATTATTATTTTTAAACATCATTGGTTCAATCACATGATCCAATGTTTTCAAGAAACAGAAGTGCAAACATCAGCACAAAGTCAATAAATTTTGAAAATCTAGCAGAGCTAGAAGATTTAGAAAATCCATGTTTCTCTATCAACTTTACTCCATTTCTTCATGTTATCAATCTTTAACACCATCAATGCTTACTATACCAAAATTTCTAACTTCATATATATACCCGATATAGTTCATCAAACTTACCACACTTTGGAAATTCATGAACTTGCCACAATTATATGAGTTTAGGAACTTACCCTAGTCAGACCATAGGCGTCCATTCGCTGAGGGGTTCAAAAACATTTCATATAATTATGAGTCACGAACGTACCATAAGTATGAATTTTAAGAACTCGCAACTTAACCTTATATTCTCTAACTATAACCTATCTTTCTGTTATACACATGAAAAAAGAATCACCTTCTCAACAGATATATAGCAAATAGCGTGACACGGACATTTCAATGATTATCAGTGCCAGAAACTAAGTTGTTTTTACACCAAGTACAATTCCCAGCCCATAACAAGGAATCATATAACTCAGCTGCTTACATGGGTCCTCAATTGAAATCCCACTTAACTCCATCTTACACTTTACTTGATACGAATTCTTCGTATCTCATCACATACAACTCCTCATGAGTTCATATTGTACCATTTCATAGTACATTCACTTATAGCATCAAGCTATACACACTTAGTCATTACAGACTATTTATCACTTCATAGCTCATTCTGATCACGTCGTGATCATCAATTTACCTTAGGGTTCTTTCCCTATTGTCAACAAAACTCCGCTCGAGTTCATTCTTATAATATTTTGTCGTAATCATCTTATAGACATCATCTTAACATTTTTATTACCAGAGTTAGAAAACTCCTGAATTGTCATTCTCTTGGATACTTCAAGATTCTTCTTTGGATCTTTGCTTATATATATATTTTATATTTTTTAACTTTCTCTCTCTCATGTTATAGCTTAAGGTATACTTACCTAAGTTTATAACATACAACTCTGATACCAACCTGTGATGCCCCCAAATCCAAGCCCCTTTGAACCTCAGATTCGGTCCGCCATGATACTACTATCGTCAAACTACTATATCTTTTATTCATAACTTAAATGAATATAGCTTTGCTTATTACAATTTAGAATATAAATTCCTTCCATTACCAGGATCTATGTAATGACCCCAAACTTTTATAAGTTTCAAATATTGGTCATTTGTCATTCCTGTTTTACATCACATTCGATGTTATAAAAATATTCAGAATAATTTAAACTTTTTCAATCTAGTTTGAAACACTTCACTTCCTCATCATCCGCTTAGAATAGTTAGGTATGTATAGGTATACCCTAACCACTCGTACTCGACATCAACATAGCTATCATGCAATTGACTCGCTAAGTGTTTGACACATTTAAAACTCATTTAGGTAAGTTCAAATGTACATATAAACATCTAACTCAGTGGTAACTTCATACAACATCACCTATCCTATATTTTCATAGCACAGTCAGATTACGAATTTAAACAACGTATCGTTGCTTTATATCTTGAAAACATTCCTTTGGACTTTAACATTTTAAAAGTCTTAATTAACATTCATCTTTATCACATAGCATGCTTCTTAACACATTACATACCATACTGATCATATATAGTAATTATACAAGCATGCTTCAAACATCAAATCCAAAAATAGAACTTATTCAAAATAGCGAGGATGGGCGGCAATTGCGCCCGTGTTGAAAAACTTAGGGGATCCGGCAATTAATGACTGTCCCATGGCTGCACTCAAGGTTGAGCTTTGCACTTCCTGTTTCTGTCCAAACTTTAACACACTTAGACTCTTATACTTCTCATGCATACAAACTAAAGGTCTTTACATACTTGTATGACCACTTCAATATCAACCTTATATGTTAGGGACTTTAGTTTAGAATTTTCACGAATCAAAACCAAATAGGGTTATGTAATCACTAGGTGTAGTAATTAGCCTCATGTACTCATAAAGAGGTCACATAATCTATACTATACATGCTCATTCATATTCCTATCTTTTACTCATAGCTAGCATCGTTTAACACTTTAAAACATGTTTTAACCTCATGCTCGGTTTATTTCCATTATGTTTAACATATAAGACTTATGTTTAGTGACGTAATGAAACATAACATGGCATCTCAAGCCTTTAAAATCTATATACTCATATATAATACAACTTAAGTTCGAAAACATGCTCGAGGTTGCCTTTGAAATCATTTTATCATAAATGATGCAATATAACACATATAAATCATATCTATGGATATTATAGACATAGCATGTCATATTAATCCTTTAGAATCTAGATATTCATGGGATGTAACTAGATTTTGAAGATATTTTCAAGTTTGCTTTTGGAACCCATTATAGACTTAAACAATGTCATTCAACACATACAAGACAACTTTAAGGCTCTATTCATATGTAATCAAGGCACGTTAACATGCTCGCAAGGTCAGAGTGTAAATCATGTAATAGTCATGCATGCTAGCTTATTATACCAAGCTTTTTCTTGAAAACCTTCCCTAACACAAAGCCTAATAAGGTGATCATGAACAAGGGAACTATGAATCATATATCATGTTCATTTATGTGTGAAATTAGTCATGTGTGTATACTACTAAGTTCAAAATCTGCAGAACATGAACTTTAACATAGTTTGTTTTCAAAACTTAAAGTCCTTGTTAAAGATCTTCTACCAAATCATGTTAATCTTAGTAAAACATGCTCACATTAGGTTTTTATACTTATATATACATGTTACCCATGCTTGCATGTTGGCTTAAGCCATAATAATCGATCACATTTAGCAGATCCTTAAAAAAAAATCCAATGAATTAGGTAAGTAGCGCATTGCGTTGCACATACTCGGTGTTAATCCGACGCAATTGCGTCGTACACAGTTTGAGCCGAGAGCAAGAAACTTCCATAAACTGTTTAGTCCAACCACAGAAATTACTCATGAAATGAATTTTAAACATGCCTATTATAGTTAAAACATATTTATATGGTCATATAACAACTATAGAACCCATACCCAACCTCATTATCATCTAACTCCATGAATCCAACAATTTGAATTTCAGTACTCACGAACTCTGTTTCTGCAAATTCCAGAATTCAAAACATATACTCCTCAATCTAGCATGCTTAGACCAACCATATAGGTTCCATAACATACATACTAACTCGTACAACATCATGACAGCAATTCACAACCCAATTATCAAGATTCTAGTAGAATTTCCATAATTTGTAAACTTTGAAATTAAGTTTCTAAAACAAGACTTTACCTTCTAAGGAGCTTATTTTCCTCAATTTCTATCTTCTGCAAATGCTAAACTTCACTTTAAACAACTAGTAACTCAGACTCAAATTCTTGGGTTTTACAGACAATTCTCAACAACGTGATTCCAATAACATAGCTGCCATTTTATAGAGGAATGATGGACTGGCCATTGGCTTTTCACTGAAGTTGGATTCATTGTGTATTGAAAAGAAACATTGGTTAATTAAGAGTTGGCCAACCACTCAATGTCTAGCCATCATCACTACACACTACTAGGAAATTTGAGTTTACGTAATGAATTTTCTAGGTTACTGTTTATGTACTTTGCTCAACTGATAAATTATATATTACAACAACAAGCTTCATTTTGGCTCAGTTAGTTACTTTAACTTCCCAAATGAAATTCAAATGTACAATTGTTACCATATTAGGAAAATTTAGGGATTAAACATATATTCACATCATATAATCCATGTACATTAAATACATGTAATAAAATAACGCAGTTAAAAATTATTATCCGAGTAGTTCCATAATTATCTCTACTACTCACATAACCACATTATATCCTTATTTAAACTCAGTTTCTAGAATCCCTAATTATTTAATTATTTATGTATTAAAATTACATATGATTTCACTGTACCACTTGGTACCTCACATCATTAGTCCCAATTAAATGTCACGCTTCATGTATTCTTAGGCCATAGATATTTTATATCACTACTGCCCACATTTTCCATATTACACATAGTAATACTATTTAATGATAATGTCCACATTAACATTTTAATTGGGCTAAATATCATTCAGTTGGGTACTTTCAACCCATTATCACATTTTAATACAATAATTAATTAATATTAATAATCTATTTTCTTTTCAATAATTAGTATGCACTATACTAATTAATAGAATATAATATTACATAATATCATTAATTAACCATATTTATTCTGGATTAATTAATCAACTCTTATTCGAATCCATTCATGGATAACTTAATCATCATTTAAGATTTTTATTATCCTTATGAGTCCTTAATACCCATTTCTTAGATTTTAAATTCCAAAAATCGATTTTTGAGAATAGAAGTTAATGACTCTGTTTGGTCATAGACTTAGTAATGGTAGCAATTGCGCCATACCAAATTTCAGTGCACAAGTTCTGCATTAGCAGAACTAAAACCTTACACTTCTAAATACTTTACACCTCTTTCTTAAGCGTTAGCTCGTCTAACATTAATCCCCACTTTGGTTTCACACCATCGGTTACTATTTTCCTTAACAATTTAAAGATCACACTGCGAGTTTTAAAACTCGATCTCCCTTATTAGTTTAACCAACTATACATCTCCTTTATGGTTTCCTACAACTAATAACACAACACTCGAATATATAAGACATACATACATTCCTTTAATCCTCACTTCTCGCCGTGTATCAATTTACTCAATAATTCTCTAACCACTTTAAAGGTATATCGATTTTCTTCCTTCGTCAATAACGTGCATATATACAAGTCTAAACCTAACACACATCGAGTCTTTAATAGTATTCAATATAGTACACTGAGTGGTTTCCCACAAACAACCAACAAATTAGTTTGTCTCTCGCCTACACTTTGTTTTCAGCGTTGAGTTAGATCGATTACCTAATTAAGTATATACCTCCGCTCTCTAAAGGAATTGTTTAGCTTGGCTCCTATACATTAACCATTAAAGAGTATGGTTGCACTACCTTAGACTTGATACGTGCATCGTATAAATACTCAAGAAATTGGTGATTATAAAAGATATATAAGGTCACCAACTTACTATAATAATTTCACATAAATTATTTAACATCAATAGATAATTTTATCCATCTTCTTACTAATTCATCTCTACAATTTATAACAAATATATAATAACGATATATATATTTATTAAACACAACCTCACTTATTATATAGCGCATATTACCCTATGTAACACAATACCGCATATCTCTTAACACATTATACATTTTTATTTGAACCCTTCACATGCCTTAAGAATTTTATTCACTAAATTTTTATTTTAATATTTTCTGAAAATTCGGGTTCTTACACATAATCTCTCGATAATCGGGATGCAGAGCCTTATATACAGAGTGAATGCTAAACCAGTTCCCTCGAGGCTGCATAAAGTTGGGAACCTACATCACAAAAGCAAATTAGCATCAGAATCCTAGCTCCTCATTAATAGGAAAAAGGAATATCAAATCCATCTTTTACCTCGTTTGCATGTAAGTAAACAGAGGGTTGATGACTCAAATAATCCAGAAGCTCTAGAATCGTCAAATGAATGCGTGGGAGATCCCTGTGGAGAGCATGAACAGCAGGAGTAGGAGCCGCAACTGATACATCCTCCTCCTTGTCCTCAACATCTGGTACCTCAACCTGGATAGGATGGATCACCGTCTCCACCAAATGACGAGGCTGTCTAACTGAACGGGGTTGAGGCACATCAGAAGCCCTCCTCCTCACACCTGAAGTGGTCCTATGAGAACTACTCGGCTGATCTGGATCCATATATCTGGACACAAGTCTCCAAATTACCTCTGAAAGGGTGTGGTAAATTCTAACCTAGAGTCTTTTCAAATACATTTTATGACTATATGCATGCATGCATTACTTTAACATACGCCTACAGTATAATTAAAAATGCATGTCAACCCAATGCCTAGACTTTTGGAAAATTTTTGTCAGTCTCCTTTATAAAAAGGACTATCCACATGCACATAGAGGCATGACTAGGTGGCCATTTAGTAGCACACCTACCCACAGTCATAAACTTCCTATATGAATAAACATATCAAAGTCATAATCTGTAAGGGTAGCCTAATTACCAATATTACTTTGCTCTACAACCTTTGCTCATTTGCCCTCAAATAGGATAAGAAATAGTAGAAAAAAGGTACCAATATGACTGTTTCAAAAGTTAAATTTTTTCACATCATTATGTTAAGCATGGTTAAATACTAACATTTACTATGTTGAATATTTTTTATCAAGTCATATGAGCATGCATATTCACTACTATATGTTTAGAAGCATTTCATGTGATAACTCATTTTTCAACGGACAAAAATTGGAATAGAGGACATGAATATGTTACCAGGATAGTGTAGAACACTTGTATAGTGACAGATTTTGCAGAAAGTTGCCCGAACTCAGTAGATCTGAAGAAGAGCTCTTAGATTCTCTGTGTGGTGCAACTTAAAATGACTTGTGAAAGGCTAGTAGCCTACAGGTACACCCGCGGATGGCTGCATTTGTACCTGTGGCTACCCTATGTGGGTCCCACCCCTCTGGCTCAGTCCAATTTGAGTTGCAAAGGAGGTCTCATAAGCTAAAAAAGTCAAATCAGGAAACAAGATTCTACGCGATTGAGTGGAAAAGCCTAAAATCCTGGTTTTCAAGGACCAAACTGTGGGTCTACATATCACTCATTGGTATTTGTCTAGACGCAGGGTTCACTATACTGATGACCAAAACTGTTGCAAACTACACTCAACAATACCTCAGAAAGGTCTGATACCGTAAGTTCAGAGTTGTAACTCCAAAAACCTATCCCCAGTGGATATTTCATACAACTTCAGTCGTTGATGCACATTTCAGTGAAGGTCAAGCAACCTTGACGTTATTTCAGCTGTTGGCACTTAAATCCACTGAAGCGTCGAAAGTCATCTGATGATCTCAGCCGTTGAAGCACATTTTATCGAAGGTCAAACAATCGTGACGTTATTCCGTCTGATAGCAAGTAAATCCAGTGAAGCATCAAAAGTTATCTGATGATTTCATATATTGATGCATATTTCAGTGAGGGTCAGGCAATCCTGTCAACACAAACTATTGGCAGTAACTCCAACAAAACAGTGGAAGAACCTGGCGATACAAACCAGGGAAAACCATCCTCATCGGGGAGGACCGATGATGGAATTTGTTATATAAATCTTCATCAGACAGAGCACAATTCCACCAGAGTCTCTTTTACATGAGAAATACATCCATAGTGAGAAATTTGTACCAAAGATTAAGGGCTTTGGTGATAACCCCAACATCAACATTCTGGAAGTTCCTGAGAACTTTGGAGTACACATCCAAGCAGTTCATCACGATTAACAGTGATAAGTCTAGTCTCCAACAAAAGTCGTGGGAGCAGACAGTCATCATATCCCATTGGAAAATGGTACAATAAACCACATTCGTCATGCATTTGCATCATGTTGCAGTACATTACATCATGATTATACTATCACATTTCAAGTGTCTAGTATTCTTTATCCTATCCATGCCATTACATTTCATGAATATGATAAAGAAGGGCATCTGTAAACACTCAAAATTTTTGTATTTTTGTTACTAAAATTGCAAGAAGGCGGAATTGTCTGTCAGAGATAACTTTGGAGGACAAACTAGCTCAATCCCAGAGACAACCCTGGGATACACAGTTTTCCATCTCGAAGATAACCCCGAGATACTCAGTTCTAGTCCCAGAGACAACCCCAAGAATTTCAGTTCCAACCTCGGAGACAACCCCGAGGAATGCAGTTTCAGTTCCGAAGATAACACCGGAGAAGTTAGTCCCATCTTGGAGATAACCCTGAGATACTCAGTTCCATCCCAGAGATAACCCCAGTAGTTTCAGTTCCAACCTCGAAGACAACCCCGAGGAATGCAGTTGCAGTTCCGAAGATAACCCCAGAAAAGCTCGTGTTACATCCCCAACAGTCAGCTTCAACCTCGAAGATAACCCCAAGGCACTCAGTTCTAACCTCGAAGATAACCCCAAGAGGTCAGGCACACCTCAGAGACAACCATTAGGACATCCAGCACCTACAGTAGCCCAATCTCAGAGATAACCTTGAGCAATGACTGCTAAATCAGCCAAAACCAGATATAACCCTGCTGAGGGGCAAAATCATTATTTTTCCACCTCGATCCCACATTTACGCCATCTCAACAATATTTCAACATACATTCTACACAAAATTGTCCTACATGAACCATAGCTCAAAATCCCAAGTGACTACTACACAAGATAACACACCAGATAGAATTTGAAGACCTGAAGACCTGGGTATAGTCCCATCTTCCCAACTTTGTACAACCTCTTATCCCATATCATTGTGTAGCTATCGACATCAGCATTCCAGAAAGGTATTATACGCCTCAATCGGATGCACGGATCAAAAGTTATGAAGGTTTGAGCGGACAACGCATTGCATGCGTGCATGTACTTCGAGACTAAGTGAGGCCCACGAGCGGGGGGCACCGAGTAGCCATGAGTGGACTGTGGTATTGTCAGTAGATTACACACATGGTCATAGTAGGTACACCTGCAGCTCCCCCCCTCTATAAATACAGAGCTTGGGGTGGCCATTTTAAGAGAAAAAGGCGGGGAAGCCCTGTCTATTTTGCTCTATACACACTATAAACTGAGTACTTTCTCTTTTTAAACACTTGTGAGATTGTGTTTTGTCATATTTTACCGGTGGAAACCGAGTCTTCATTCCTTTAAATCCATTTGAAGTCTTCTTGGCAGTCCACTATAAGACTTCTTACATTTCTTAAAGCCTTTCTCCAATTTTGTGCACACACAGTTATTCGCGTTGAGAGTTGTATTGTGTGTGTATGCCCAGACTTTGGTCCGTGGTTTTTATTTCTTTTGTGTGTGTGTGTGTGTGTGTGTGTGTGTGTATATATATATATATATATTATCGAGTTATGCCTCGATTGAGCCCGAATATAATATTCAGAGCGTTTACTGCTTTTATATATATCTCGACTTCGAATACTCGAATGAGCCTGGATGGTCATATCCGGTGCGTTTACTACTTATATATATATATATATATATATATATATATGGGAAATGATCCGTGGAATACGTTTGTTATTAACCATGTTTTAACTAACGCTCATCCAGCTGTCCAAAATTGGAGTTAATGGCTGAGATGAGCGCCCAGCCCCTAGAGGGAGTAATGGCCAACAAATTACTTTTATGCTGGCCGCTTCTCTCTCTAGCGGCCAGTCAAAACGACGTGTTTTGACTGGCCGCTAGAGGGAGTAGCGGCCAGCCAGCATAAAAGAATTTGGCTTAATTACTAATTATCCTAATTATTCTCGTAAAATAAAATAAAATAATAAATAATTATAAGGATAATCAGTAATTATCTTTATACTTATTAACAAAATAAGTATGTATAAGAATAATTATTGATTATTGTTTTTTGATTTTTAATTATAAATAGGAAATACTGATTGAGTTTATATATTTGACTAGGAATATAATATAAATTCAATCACTATTTTCTATTTATAATTAAAAATCATAAGATGATAATTAGTAATTATCCTTATACATAAGATTGAATTTATATATTTGAGTATGAATATAATATAAATTCAATCTTATGTATAAGAATAATTATCGATTATCATCTTATGATTTTAATTATAAATAGAAAATAGTGATTGAATTTATATTATATTCCTACTCAAATATATAAACTCAATCACTATTTCATATTTGTAATTAAAAATCATAAAACAATAATCAAGAATTATTCTTATACATACTTATTTTGTTAATAAGTATAAGGATAAGTATAAAGATAATTACTGTTTATCCTTATAATTATTTATTATTTTATTTTATTTTACGAGAATAATTAGGATAATCAGTAATTAAGCCAAATTCTTTTATGTTGGCCGCTACTCCCTCTAGCGGCCAGTTAAAAGAAATTTGATGGCCGCTACTCCCTCTAGCGGCTGGGCACTCATCTCAGCCATTAACTCCAATTTTGGACGGCTGGTTTTGGTTTTTCTCTCTCTTTAATCTCTTATCATTGATGCAATGAATCTAAATCTTTCTAGGTGGCATATAAGATCAGATTTGGTTTAGATTTTAAGCACATGGTGTTATCCAAAGGATGGTGAGTCACTAGATTTGAAAAATCTCTTAACTTAAAAGTTAAGTAAAGGGTATTTTAGTACTTTCGCCTCTAAAAGGTTATTTTGGTAATTTTCCATATGATTTTAAGGGTATATTAGTCATTTGACATGATTTCCTTTAATCTTAACCCTTAGGATTTAATAATCATAATTAGGGTTTACTAATTAGGGTTTAGGGTTCCCAAATAAGAAATTAGGGTTCCCAAAAATACAATTATGGTTCTTAATCAATCGTTAGGGTTTTCTAACTATTGATTAGGATTTCTAATCTACACTAGGGTTTACTAAGGTTATACCTTACCTGATCAACACTTGATCATTAATTCTATATTGTACCAACACATACTCAAAGATACAATTATAATAATTGTATTAACTATCAAATCCATATCCGTGATTAGGGTTAGGGTTTCCCTTAGCTGTTTAACAAAACTCCACTCATATTACTCAATGAATAAATAGTTTGACCATCTTGCTAAGCTCATATCATATATACTCAGGATAATATTGATAATTAATATCGAAATTAAATAAAAAAAATTATTCGTAAAAATTATATTGTTTAAAATTTTGGGTCCTCACATCCATGGTATGTGGATTTTGCCAATTACTTCGGGATCAAGATCCTGTCCCTTGACTTGACATATCAACAGAAAAATAAGTTCCTACATGATGTCAAGTGGTACATGTGGGACGAGCCTTATCTCTTCAGATAGTGTGCTGATAAAATGATCCGTAGATGTGTGCCTTATAACGAAGTGAAGAATATTTTGCACGAATGTCACTCATCTGCGTACGGGGCACACTATGGGAGTGAGCAGACAGCGGCTAAGGTTCTTCACGCTGGATTCTTTTGCCCTACTGTGTTCAAGGATGCCCACCAGTTCGTGAAAAAATGTGATAGATGCCCAAGGGTGGGCAATATTTTAAAATGGAATGAGATGTCGCTCAACACTATCATGGAAGTTGAAATTTTTGATGTATGGGGGATGGACTTCATGGAACCTTTTCCGCCTTCATACAACAAATTATACATCTTATTAGTTGTGGATTACGTATCAAAGTGGGTTGAAGCAGTAGCACTCCCTACGAATGATGCCAAGATAGTGCTGAAGTTTCTACAGAAAAACATCTTTACGAGGTTTGGCATGCCGAGAGCAATCATAAGTGACAAGAGAAGTCACTTCTGTAATAGGTCCTTTACAGCTCTCTTGGCGAAGTATGGGGTGAATCATAGTGTTGCAATAGCTTATCATCCCCAAACAAGTGGTCAAGCTGAGGTTTCCAACCGAGAGGTGAAGTGAATTTTAGAGAAGGTGGTGAATCCGAGCAGAAAAGACTGGTCTCTAAAATTAGATGACGCTTTATGGGCTTATTGGACAGCATACAAGACACTAATTGGGATGTCTCCGTATCAATTAGTTTATGGGAAAGCGTGTCACCTCCTAGTGGAATTACAACATAAGGAATATTGGGCCATTCAAAACCTCAACTTTGATCAAACAGCTGCAGGTGAGAAGAGATTACTCCAAATGAATGAACTCGATGAATTTCGACTGCAAGCTTACGAGAACTCAAAACTGTATAAGGAAAAATTCAACAAGTGGCACGATTAAAAGATTATATAGAGAAAGTTTGAACCGGGAAAATCTATGTTACTATTTAACTCAAGACAGAGATTATTTCCCAGAAAGATCAAATCCCGATGGTCGGGGCCATTTACAATCAAGACTGTTTTCCCACATGGCGCCGTTGAACTATACAGTAAAAATCCTCTCGAAACATTCAAAGTCAACAGGCAAATTAAAGCATTATGGGGTGGCGACATCTCAGAAGCTCCCCGAATCCGTGTACTTGAAACCCGAATTCAAAGGCTTTTCACGATACCATTTCTATGAAGCGGAATAATACAATAATAATAACAATAATATAAATATTAAACTTAATTTACATAATTATCAAAGTCTAGCTCCCAAGTACGTAACCTTTAATCATTCCTTATAATACATGATAATAAATATATAACATTGTCTTAATAATATTAAACTGTTACATAAACTACCACCAATCTTATTTGGTTAGCTTTCCTTTTTCTTTCCCTTGTTCTTAGCAGAGCCTTCAGGTTGTTCACACTTGGTGAAAACATTTAAATTAAGCAAGGATGAGCATTTGAGTGCCCAAAGTAAGTAATAATAATTATATATATATATATATATATATATATATATATATATATATATAATTTGAAAGAATTTAAATGTTTTCTTTATACTACCCTTCTACAACAAATCAATAGTTGTGAAGTAATCTGAACCAATAATAATAACATAACAACCCTCTTTCAAATTTTTGAAACTACGTACTGACTATAAATAGGGTTAAGGGGACATACTATGAACATTGTTTTCATTTTCTAAAAGGTTAAAGCAGAACTTCATCTCAGAAACTGTTATAACTTACTTGGCGCATGGGGTGATCGGCCCACAGATACCTGATTGATCAAGACTACATGCAAGAATGATGTTATCGTTCACTCTATCCACCTTGGGTGCATAAAAGTTTTCATGTGTAAGGGATGTTCATACTTGTCGGGGTTCCAAACCAAAACAATTCGGTTGGATAATAATAAGGCTTTATCTTGTTCAACAATAATCTATAATTCAACATATATATATATATATATATATATATATATATATATATATATATATATGGGTAATTAACAAAGGTGTATCAACATGTGATTAAATGTAATGATTATCCAAGTGGGGACACTTGTATAACCATTTATAGAAATTAATGAACAGAATATATATCTGAATTATCATATACTAACATGTTCATAATCAATGAGCATATATAATATAGGGTTAATAATTTGTACAGTAATAATATAATTTTGAAACATTCTTACTCAGGTCCATCGCATAAAGAAAATGCAAAGGTAGGATACTTGCCTGATGCGCTGCTTACAAAATGCAACTTAGTTTTATCTCTTATATCACGACCTATCATTAATCAGATCATTCGTTCGATTAGAACAATATACTATAACATACAGTACTGCATTTTGCAGTCAGCACATAACCTAATCACATCATCACACATGTTTAACAGTCATTGCATCACAAACAAATATTAATACAGTCAAAATATATAAGTCCAGATCAATTTCAAATACGATTGTCTGCAAATTTGACTTCTTTTACGGGTAATTATCGACTCTAAGACTCTATTCCAACGTTCAATATCCGTAAGTATCAGTCATATTATTTTAAATGACTTAATAAATATTTATTAATTTATCACGAATTTTCAAACACCGAAATCATTATTAGATGATTAAAATATCAAATAATTCTATTATGATTTAATTATTATTAAACTATTAATGAAACCATTGCCAAAATATTAAAGTTATCTATAATAACTCAAAATATTTTTAAAACATTTATATTACCCTAAAATGATTTTTTAAAATATTTAAAATCATTTTTAAATAATTACCATTAATATTAAAATATTAATATATTATTTCTTAAAATGTTAAAAGTCATTAAGTATAACTTAAAATATTTTAATTCACTTAATATTATTAATCTTGATATTATTTAATTCACCTCTTAGTATTATTAGTTCGCTAATAATACTTTTATTCGCTTACTAATATTATTAACATCTTAATAATATTTTACTAATATTATTAATCCTCTTAATAATATTTTAATCATACATTAATATTATTACTTTAATAATATCTTACTTATAATACTTTTATTCATTTACCAATAGTATTAATATTTTATTCATTTACTAATATTATTAATCATTTAATAATATTTTATTCCTTTACTAATTTTATTTAATCCGAATATTATTATTTACTTAATAATATTTTAATCATCCAATAATACTTTAATTTAATATTATTAATCTTTTAATAATATTTTAATCTAAGATTAATATTTTAATCTAATATTATTAATCATTTAATAATACTTTAATCATTTATTAATGCTTAAATCAAATGTTATTCAGATTTTTCCCATGTATACACTGTGAGATATTCAGGTGTTAATATTTAGGAGTCCTTTACAGAAATAGTCATTACGCACAACCTATAACTCGAAATGTGTCCGTTCTTTTTCCTACACGTAGATAACTTCTCAAGGTACCTCTGTGATTTTTCCTAGATTTTTAAAAGACTTGCAACTGCCCGAAACAGTCCTAAGAAAAACAAGGATAGTAGCTTTTTAGGGTTTTGAAACCTTAACTTTCTATGTGGACTGTTTTGGGGAAAACAGCCCCCATGGGTTCAATACATGCTAGATTTGTGTTCTATCACTTGGGTTTACTAGATAACTCGTGTATCTAGCACCCCCCCTTCGACGAATCACAAATCCAAGTTGTAAAACTTGAGTTACACAAGATTTAGTGGAAGAAAAACAAGAGTTTCACCCCTTGGAGAACATATGCTCATTTCCTTCCTCTAAACCTTTGATCTAACACTCAAGATACTTAGTTCTATACATGATGATATGTAGAACTAAGGTATCTTGAGTATTAGTTCATAACCCCAACAAATCAAGCTATAATACAAAGTAGAAGAAGAAGATGAAGATTAGGTTATAACATGATTTAGTGGCAACCTTCCTTGATTTACCAAAGTAGAGTATAAACTTAGGGTGCATAATCAAACTAGCACACCTCTCTCTCTCACTAAAAATTGAACCCTCTCTCTCTCTTTTCTCTCTTGTATGTTGCTAGCTTGGGAGAAAAAGAAGAAGAAGAATGATAAGAGAAATAAAAGATGTCTAGCAAATGAATGTGTGATAAAACTATTATCCCCATACTTTGGTTGTCCCATGGATAAAAGACTTCACCTTATCTCTTTTAATTAAGCCTAATCATGTGGTTAAGGGTGCTAATTAAGCTTTCCACCAATGGGAGCATGACACACTTGTCCTTGTGTGTAAGATTTCTACTTATGGAACTTGATTAGCTTAATAATCTTGCCTTAAAAAGGCTAATGTGGTCGGTCCCCCTTGCTCCATTATCTCCTCCATTTTGCTTTTATTTTAATGCACAAATTTGATTAATCAAAGGTCTAAAATACCCTTAATCAAGTGGACTAAGTTTGGGCTTGCATTTTATTTCTTTTGGGCTTCTCCTTTAATTGTTTTGGGCCATATAATGAACATAGTCTAACAATTTTAATATATGTTACCCAAATTGTTTATTTAGGATTTCCATTCCCAATCTTATGAAATTTAATTACTTATACATGTGACTTTAGCTCATAACCTAATTAGGTTTACTAGAAATAGGTTTAAAATTATTAGTCACTTGAAATAACAAGATTATCCACTTAAGTTAGTATACATATTAAATACTAATCTTTCCTTATTACCATAACCCTTAGGTTATTTAATTGCCTCACCTAATGTATAATTAGGTTACGAAGCTTTCATTTTGGGTTTAAAATAAAATAAAATTAGTTCTTAAAATTTGTAATTAGGGTTTCACACAGTAATACAAGGGTTTGTCACATAACACCATAATTGACCAACCCTTATCGGTCCACATATACAATACATATTTATAGCACTGAAAAATCAAAATATAATTAATATTATATTATTATTCTCATGCCTTGATCAAAATCCAAAAATTAGGGTTTGGATTCCATATCTAATTTATCTCACATATACTTAACATTATTAATTAAGTTAAAAATAATTAACTTAATAATCAACAAAATTTATATAATAAAATAATTAATATAATAATTCTAAAATCATTTCATATATTATATAAATAATATATGATTATATTTTCATGGAAAATAATTAATAAAACATTTCTACTATAAAATTAATTATGATAAGAATATAATTTATAATGATCAATAATTCTAAAATAAAATTATTTGTAAATGTTCATATTTTTATTTATCACATAAATACATAAACACATTATCTTGGCACATATTCCCCATATTTAAAATAAAAAAAAAGTTATACGCAAAATTTCTAATTTATTTGTATAGAAAATATCAGGTTGTTACAACATCAACAATGAAGCCACCACGATCACACTTGTCGATGCATGATGAACCAAGAGGAACCATCGGGCTGACGAAGTTAAAAAAAGCGCTACTAGGGAGGCAACCCAAGCTCTAAACCTTTTCTCTTTCATTTATTCAGTAAATTTTAGTTCATACCATAGACTAGATAGTTATTTTTCAATAGAATATAGTAGTAATGACTTAATTGTGGTTTATTTATAGGGGATCAAGGAGAAAATGAGCCAACTCAGACACTGCACAAGCAGCGCTGGGCGCACCAACCTGCACTCAACTTCTGCTTACCCAGCGTTGGGCGCACCATGGTTCCAAGGTAATCAACGCGGGGCATGCCAATCTGAACTTAGCTCCTGCACCTACAGCGCGGGGTGCGCTGCATTGCTTGAATACGTAGCGCGGGGCACGCCGTTCGGACATTATAGTTTTAAAACAAGGGTTTCACTTCACCCTTGTTCATTCTAATCCAAACTCTTGGTCTCCTTCCGAACTCCGCGTCTGAATCTACTTCGTGTACTCACCCACAACCACTATACCTCCCCCACACATGACATACACGTTTATCCCCAACCTCTTGGCACTACTCTTCTCATAACTCCACCTGAACCTTTATTGCTCATATCTCTCTACTTCATATTTATCCCCCACTTTCCCCTTCACGCCCAATTTGATACCTCTGCAATTGATGATTAGCAAAGATATAAAGTATCAAGGGTTTAATTGGTTCTGAAATTAGGAAGATACATCTGAGGTAACTCCCTAAACTATTTTGTGCCATCTATTTGCTATTACTCGTTTGCATTAAAGTGGGTCTCCTTGGGATATTGCTGCCCAAGGAGTGCATTGGATTGTCTTTTATTGTGGCCTACTTCAAGTAATAAGTGGTAAAGTTTGGGGGTGTTAGCCTTGACACTCACCAACTATTCAAGAATTTGCCTAAACCAAGATTACACATTCTATAATCACAACGAATCCTGTCTTCGCACAAGCGGCTGCGTACCTCCAACTCTAGTGCTCGGGCCCAATTCGATAGCACCAAATTTGTGAGTGAGGCCGCCGAAACAAGGATTAAAACAATCATTAATAAAAAGACTTTGGTGTTAGAAAGGGGGTTGAAGCCAGATGCGAATCTAGACAGAGACATGGAACTAATGATTCTGGAACGTAATTGGTTTCAACTAGTGGAGCAGCCACAACCCGCGGTGATCAACATTGTAAAGGAATTATATGCCAACGCAATTGAGCATGTTGGTCATACGGTCATGGTACGGCGTAGATCGATGTCATTCCATGCCAATGCAATTAACGAGTACTTTGGGCTGGAAACACCTTCAGATGCACGCTATGAGGACCGCTTGCCTGATCTGGATGAACTTATTATGAGATTGTGCAAGCAGGAACACAGTGGGTTATACGAGCTGGAACTAATGAAAAAATAAACTTTCCCCACTCCACCTTAAGTCGCTATAGAAAAGTCGGGTACGCCTTCATGTGTGCCTAGTTGATGCCCACACGCTATCAGAATAATGTGACTAAGGAACGAGCGTGGCGGTTGTATGGAATTGTCCACCACCACTTTCGGGCAAATAATGAAGTTATGTTATATAAAGTGGATGTGGGTACGTGCATTCAGGAGTCGATCGAACAGTTTCTACGGGGTGGTACCACGGGGGGCCTTCTCCATAGATTTCTCATTACTGATCTATGCCGCAAAGCTGGAGCGCAATGGCATTCCTCTGAACCAATTCAACAACCAATGGCAATCATCGACCATGCTACCATTGATAAATATAAAGCATGGGATGGGGTGCAATCACACCCAAGAGGAGAAGGATATATCATGATATGACCACCCTCACCCCCGGTCGCGGCTGATCTGATGGAAGAACAATCTAGGCATGCTACCTCTTCACAGGTTACACGGAATGATTTCTTTTGGTTGGCTTAGCGTCAGGATATGATGCATCAGTATAATATTAATGCTTTCAATAATCTTGCTGATGCTTTTTCTCGGTGTAATCCAAGTGTCGGTCTGGTTTACAAGTTTGTTCCCCCTATTCTTCCAGCATACCCTCCTTCGGATGACGATGGTCCACCTGACGAGCATTGACTCGTCTTTTAGGGAAGTCCTCGCGCTTATCTTTTCTATATATTGTCATAATGAGGACATTACTTGTGTTAAGTTTGGGGGGGTTTGCTTGGTTGATTTATCTTGATTTTAATTACATATCTATGTTAATTTTAATTTTCTATAAGTTGTTAATAATTTTTTTATTGCTTGGTTGGTGTGTCGTTTAGTATCATTCATTCATGCATATATATATATATATATATATATATATATATATATATATATATATATAAATTTTGAAAAATATTAGTTTAGTTTACTATTTTATTGCATTTAGTTCATGTATTGCATGATTCTAGTTGTTAGATAGTTTAAGTCTGTTTTGGCCAATGATGAGATTGGAATTGAGTATACAAGTATAGTATTGGCTATTAAGGCTTTGATGTGATTTCTTGTCATGAATTGAATTTTTTCTGTTTGAAACTGATATAAACAGGTTAGCACCTTAGAAATAGCTATATTGACTGATTAAGTTTAAATAGACACATAATGGAATTCTTAAGGATAATACTAGTTTGAATAAAAGAAAGACATGAATAAGCAGATATGGTTAAAATTAGACAAGAACCTAAGTTTGGGGGAAAAGTTAGGATATATAAGCTTTATAAAAAAGAAAAAAGTAAATAGAAAAAGAAAAAAAGTATGAATAAACACCATGGTTAGTCTAGTTCTGTGGCCTTTGTTATTTGAGTAAATACGCCCGAGGGGATTGTCTCTACACCTAGCGCCCTAAAGCCTTAATGGTTTGGGAGTCATTGGTTGAAATCTCGCTAAGGGGTAGCATTAAAAAGCCTAAGAGGACTAGAAATTGCACAACCATGAGTAAATTAAAAAGTGAAAAATGGGAAATAAGAGCAAAAAGCCCCTGTGAGTGAAAAATAAAGCATAAGTATCCCCTTTTAACCATTGAATTTTATAACTTTTTGATTTTAGTCGGATCTAGTTTGTTTTTCTATTTCATGAGTTTACAATATATGATGCCTTTAAAGAAGCCTATTATGTGTTTTATTTAGCTTTGTATCAGTTAGCATGGTTGTTGAGCACACACGCACTATATCAGTTAGAACAGTTGAAGATTTGATGATTAACTGGGAAGTTATTGATTGGTCTTGATATGAAATACTTCCATGTTTATTTGATTTCTCTGAGGCCATGTGATTAGACTGTGATCTGGCTTACTGTTGGATTTGTAGGCATATAGTTAGCTGCATTTCATTTCATTACATTGTGTGTTGTGTTGTGTTTTTCTTGAGGACAAGCAATATTTCAAGATTGGGGGAATTTGATGAGTAGGTTTTTAACCTACGATTTGATCTTAATATGTAACGCCCCGAAGTCCGGTCTATCTGCATACCTGGATTCTGTACGTCACGATCCCACTTCTTTCCAAACATACATCATTATATACTGAAATATAACAACATACATTCTCAATTCCCAGGTTCTAATACCTTATAACCTCTTTCATTACAAATAATGTTAATTACATTATTCTTTTCATCTTACACGAGTGACTTTCATCCGCCACCAACGATACATAATCGTTCATTAAATTATTCTATAGTTTAATTACATTATTTTATATTACAAGTCTTCGCTTGATCTTCATGACCATTCATCTAATGAATGGCACTTCATCTGGATACCGATCAGCTTGATCTTTACGGGATCCTTAAGTTCTTTCTAACATCATTAACTGAAAATATTTATATTTAAAGCAAGTGTGAGCATTCAATTGCCCAGCAAGTCATAAGAGTTGAACAATTAACTTTAAGAATTCAACATTCCTTTAGAACTTCGATAACCGAACAAAGGTTATGAAGCAGCTTGAATAATAGGAATAATCTCGATTCCTATCATTTTAAAACATTATTCACATTCACTTTCATACTTCTACCTTTTTCATACTCATCCTGTCTTGCTAGAATCATTAGCACAGACTTAACAATAATAGATCATGTATAAACAGAACATTCTCTTATTAAACAGTTCAATCATAGAACAGTTCATCTCATAGAAACACTGAAGTGTTCACATTGTGGCACAAGGCCTCATACGTTTTACCACCTTGTACAAATATCACACATTTGCACATATACAGAACTTCTCAAGTTCAACATCTGAGAAGTTTTAGAAACTAGCATTCATTTAGAATATGAATGAAGTTAGGAAACTTGCCTTTTACGATGTTTCTGACTTTATTTGAACTGATCACTCCAATCCCTTTCTCCTTTAATCTCTTTCTGTCGGAAAAAGTTTGCTCGCGAGCCAACTTTTCCTCTTCCTTTTCTTCTTCTTCCTCATCCAAAATCTCTCTCTCTCTCTCTCTCCAATGTTGGAGGATTTTCAAAATTTCAAACAAACGAAATCTAGCTTCTTTTTTATAGATTTTCAAAGGTAGGGGAAAAATAGTCATTTTTCCTCTCTAGTTACTATTCACACCTCCTTACTATTCCACATCTTTACTATTCACGAAAACTGCAATTCTCAAAAACTGCAATTCTCAGAATCCAAATATTTTTGGATATTTCGTCTTTCCTTTACCGATTAACTTTTACGTATTCTTCGGATCTCCGAAAAACTAAAAAACACTTTTCGACATTAAGCGTTTTCCTTCACGTTTTGCCCTAACTTAGTTAAACGAATGAAAAGTACATAACAATACTTTTCATAATTTTTATTTGGTCCGATTTCTGCACGTTTTTTGAGAAAAACTTTGTCAGGAATAAGCATGTGAATGATATTCCTATTTATATATGATTTGATTATGATATATATATGAATGAATATGCAAGTATGCTTGCATTAAGAAAAGCTATAAAGTCCTTTGATAGAGAATAGAAACATATGTACAAGGACTTAGAATGAATTGATCAAATGTGTTATGTTGATCCTACATAAGCAAAATAGCTTTGTGAAGTCCTTAAAAAGAAATAATGTACAAGGACTATAAATATAGAAAGATCAAGCTTGTTAGGTTGATCTTATGATGTAATAGATAGGCTTGTCTAATCGCCGTTAACCGCACTGAAATCGTAAATCCGCCAGCAGAGTCAAGGAAAACTGGAGAGTTGTCGAGGCAGAATCGTAGTCTGCAAGACAGTAGATCTCGATGTTCGTAGACTGCCAGGAGAGATGAGGAAGGATCGTAGTGTGTCGAGAAGAACTTCCTCAGAGTCGTAGTTTGCTGAGGAAGTCATGTGCAGAATCATAGAGATAGCCTGGCTACGAGCCAACCGAGCATCTGCCGAAGCCAAGTCAAGAATCGTAGACTACACTCAGAGTCATAGAGTCTACTAATCATATTAGAGGCAGAGATCGTAATCGATCAAGATCAGATGAAGACAACAAACACAACGACAGAAATCATAGAGTGTCAAGATCTCGATCTCGAGTCGAGTGTGTCCGTGACAAATAAGTTGAATCATAGATTGTAGAACTGAGACTTCAACAGATATGCTCACAACGCCAAGGCAGAATCGTAGAGCAAACACGATTCTCAACAATTGAGCACTCCCAGAATATCCAAATGAACAAAGCCTCTGGTTGGTACTGCAAAGATACATTCCACCTAAAGGAAACCAGAGAGCACTCAATGAATGGCATGTAAGCTAACAGAAGATCTAAGCACCAACTCAATCAACATCTAGATTGGGCTGCGAAGCCATTCGAGATGAAGTCTTCTACAAGTTGATCAGAAAAAGACTTCAGTAACTGACGAAGGAAAGTCAGCAAGTACAGTAGCGATCAAGAAAATAGAAGATGACGATCTTAAAATTAATCAAGATCGTAGTGTTGCCAAACAAAGAAGGAACTGATGGAGTGTACACAAAGATACTGGTCAGCCTCTGAAGAACAAGGCTAAAGTGATTAAGCATTGGGTTAGTCCATTGATGATAAGTGAACGGGAGATCACAAGGAGAAAGCAAGCTAGACACGCCACAAATCTGAAGTGTCTTACTATTTAGAAGGAGCCAGAACAAAGAGTCAAGCCATCAGTATCTGAGAGCAGTTGAAGCAAACAGAAGTGTTAAAGCACTGTACAAGAAAAGGAAGAGATGTTCTACATTAAAGATCCAATCAACACTCTTCAAGATCGTAGTGTTGAATCTACCTGTCAACTAGACACTACAATAAAGTCCAAGAAGATATGCATTGTCTAAAGGATAAAGCATTGGCAACAATTCAATCTAAAGATTGATGGTCGAACGGAGCTTATTGAAGAGCAACGATGCAAAAGGACAACCTCTACGTAATACCCGAGAATTTCCACGTATTATTAAATGAATATATTAATGGAAATAAAAATTTCTGTGAATACAAGTGTTGATATTTTGTGAGTTGGTTAATTCAATTTATTCGTATTAGATCAATGCGTATTAAGATACGTGAAGTGACAATGAGAATTGTGAAATGCCTTGTGTGGCATAATGTGAGACAAAGAAATCCGTTAAGCAAATTAAAACGAGAGTTAAGAAGATTAGTCGTGTTGATCAGGTGATTTCATACAAGTAATCAATACACTCATAGACTTGTAGTACCACGGTTGTGGATAGTAATTCATGTCGTATAAAGCGAGTTTAGCAATGAAAATTGACACGGGCTCAAGCTAAACCAGTCTTGCCTTTGTCTACAGAGGCGCTGCAATTGTCATTCCAAAGTCCAAGATAAACTAACGCAACATGATAATGGTCAGTTGAAGAAAAATAAATTTTTCTACTTTGAAAATTAAATGAAACAATTATGTGATTTGTGTGACATTGGTGAACCATGAAATAAAGTGTACAATTAAGTAATATTAAATGATAATTTTTATATTAATTTATTATTAACGGTTGTGGTAGAATATTGAATTCTTAGTAATTAGCTAATAATGTGTGATTACTACTATTTGTAATATATTATATAGATAAATAATGATTATGGAAATCCATAAATATATTGATCAATGATGATTGGATTAATTAATAAAGGTGTTAATTAATCAAGGAAGTGAATAAATTATTTATTTATATGATCATATTATATTAACAGTTATGCGTATAAGAGCAATAATACAACTATATTATATAAAGCAGTGTGACATTTGTGTGACTATATATATTAAGTCTTATAAATCTATATTGTATGAGGTAATGTAAGTAAGCATATTGGAACTATATGTTATAAATACATTATCTATACGACAATATTTATGTGGGTATGTATTAAAATAATATACCATGAACACATTGTAAACTATCATTTTGATAAAATGTACATGGATTATATGTATGTTGCATAATATCTACTACCTTGAAAAGTTAGGTCATGTTGCGACATTATGTTATAATATATGGTTAGATGTGTATTAAAAATATAACATATGAGTGAGAATGTGTAGGAGTATACAAGAATGTTGAGTTTTTCCTTTTGTCCCAAATTGAGTGTCCCATTTACCTCTCATTTCTCATTCACGTGTACTAGCAAAAGGCTAGCCTATTTCTTCTTCCAAGCTTGCTAGGCAATGATCATGGGGGAGTGGTGCTTCATGATGCAATTCAACCACCAATCCAACAACTCCTGTTAACCTTCATGCAATCCTTTAACACATGAGTTTGATTTAGGGGAGAATGTTATTGTCTAGGTTTTTGATGTTCTATAAGTATGAGTTCTCCTTCCATTTTTCCAAGTGCTGAGATTTGCTAAGTAGTAAGGTAGAGAGCATACAAGTAATCTAGAGCTTAGAAGTTCATTTGGAGCAAGTTCTTTTCACATTTGCAGAGGTATAATCCCTTTTCCTTTCTTCCCTTTTCATTCTCTGTAAAAATGGAGTCTTGAGTTCTTATAATTTCAAATTCTTGAATTCATGAAATTGTATGTTAATGAGGTTGGGTAATGTCCATATAGTTGTTATATGACCATATGAGCATGATGCAACTAATATATGATGGTTTAAAATCAAAATCATGAGTAATTTTTTAGGTTGGGTTGAGTTTCTTCAAGCAGATTGCTTCAGGCTGAATCTGAACGCACAAGAGCTGCGCTACATTTGTATTGAGGTGCAGCAGCAGCATTCACTGGCTTGTATTCAATTCGAGTTAAGCATTCTGTTTTCAAATATGATCAATATTAGCTAGTTGTTTTAACTCAAGCTAGCATGTAAGCATGTGTATGATGTATATATATGGATATGTTAACCTAATGTGAGCATGTTTAGACTAGACTTGCATGATTAATGAAGGCGTATGGTTTACATAGAGATTTGGACTAAGTTTTTGAAAACAAACTATGTTAAAGATCATGTTCTACAAATTGTGAACCTAGTAAGCTATACATGACTGATTTTGCACATAGATGAGCATGTTATAGTGTATATAGTTCTTTTGAGCATGATCAAACTTATTAAGCCTTATGTTAGAAATATTTTCAATACGAAGCTTAGCCTAGTGAGCTAACATGCATTATTTCTACATGGTTTATATTCTGACTTTGAAAGCATGTGAGTATGACTTGGAAATGCATGAATAAACCTTTAGCTTGTGTTTATTTGATTAAAGGAAACATGAGCATGTTGATCCTATTAGCAAGCTTTGAATGTGAATATTATCAAGATACCATGAGGACTAAATTCTGACATTTGTGATCATGTTTTATGAGACTCTTAGACTCGCTCATATAGCATAAACATATATATACCATGCTTGTGTAGCATATTTCAAATAAAGCATTAACGAAACATATTTTCAACTAAAGCAGTGTTAGTTACACATATGTGTTATGAATACTCGCAAGCATGCTAATATGAGCTTTATAACTATCTTGTATGTTTAGGGAGCAAGCATGTTAGAACTTGTGATTTCATGACCTTGAATGGTCTTAACTTGTTAAAATGATCAACTTAGAATTCCATGTTATGAAAGAAGGAACCTAGATTGACTTAAGGAGCATAAAAAGGCCTTTAAACATGACAAATATATTATATGATTGTGTTTGGCGAGTAGGAGAGAAACCACAAGCAAACAATTGAAGTTTTGGTTGGGTTAGGGGATGGTAGCAATTGCCTTGGCCCTAGGTTTAGCTACATATGCAGCAATGCCGCCCACCGAATCCCAGATAGTGAATTTCGATTTTGGAAAGCTATCTTGTATGATGCCTATGATGCTAAGTGTGATCTAAAACCCTCTATATATATATATATATATATATATATATATGATACTTAGTATGATAAGTGATTGGTTGATTACATTATGAAATGAAAAGTCCATGAGTAAGGAAGTCTTAACCTTGAGCATTCTTGATTTTCTTATAACTAAGTATTTGATTCATGATAACTTGTGAACTGATTTTGTACCATATGTGCATACTTGTATCGTGTCGAGCTTGATTAATGACTGTGTTAGCTAATGAACACTATATACTTATAATATGCTATACTAGGATTCTAAAGTGTTGATTTATTAACGTGGATAAACTATGCTTAAGGCAAGTTTCTCTAACCTTACTCAAATTTATGTTGTGCAAGTATCCTAAACCTTAATCTTATTACTTTAATTGCATTCTTTATTCAACAAATACTGTAAGTTTATCTCTTTGAATACAAGTTATATTACCTTCTCGTTCAAATGAGCTAGTACGTTAAACCCTTGTGAAAGCTATTATTCATGTTGAAATTGGTATTGTCCTTGAATATTGTAAAAGAGTCAATGCAATTTGATTCGGCTAGACTATATGCATGTTTATAAAACTATCCAAACCAATTGATTGGTGCCGAAATCTTAAAAACTAAGTTAAACAACTCTTATGGCAAGGGGAGTGTATATTGTTGGAAACCCCAACACATGAGTGATTTGTTATTGTGGTGTTATGCATAACGTATAGTATTGTAAATTGATCATCTATTGTACTTGATATTTTTTGGTTATCAATTTAATATTGGTAACTCTAGTGGAAGTTCAATAGTCCTTAGTGACTACTCAGTATAAACTGTTTATCCAATTGGATACCTTGATAGTCGTTGAATTCATATATATCTGTTGATTTATATTGAATTATCGTTCTTATTCAAAGAATTGTTGATATTTTTGATCCATGATGTTATTCTGATACTTTGAACTATCCTAGAAATGACACTTCGATATTTCAAACCTTGTGATATTATATCATACACACTTGTTGTATATTACTTGCTGGGCAATTTGTGCTCATCCTTGCTTTTAAAACCTTTCGATTAAGGAGAGAACAGGAAGTGTATCCGGCAGACAAGGGCAAGGGCAAGGCTACCACTAGCTTGTCCTTTTTTATGTTTAAAATCTATTATGTTGTATTAAGACTATTTCAGGACTATGTTTAAGCTTAAGTAAGATTATGTAATAAGTCTTTATTAGATATTATTATGTAATCTATTAAGCATCAGAGGTTATGAGACTTGGGGAATAATTATAATAAATCATTATATATTATTCTAAAGTAGATTTTCCGTTGTGTATGCATTATTTTAGTTATTATGGTTTTACCATGAAAACGTGATGAACCGAATTCAAGTGACCAAGTGGAGGTTCGAATTTGGGGGCGTCACAGGTTGGTATCAAAGCTATAATTATAAACTTTAGGAACAAGAGTCCTTAGATTATAACTTAAGAAAACTTAGAAGTTAGGAAGGAGATAAAACTCATGTAGAGTTTTCCTTGAGAGACTTAGTGTGTTATGAAATGTAACTTCATTCTATACAATGGATTTATGTTTGTTTAACATTCTAATGGAGTTGTTGTTGGTGTTGTCTTATGTTGGTGATTGTAGGATGACTGACATGGGAGGACCTAGCCGAGTAGTAGAGGAGGAGCCACGTGATATCCACGTAGTATTTGAGACACCCTTGATAGCGGAGCCTATTTCAAAGAGTGGCCCTTGATGATGATGATGATGAGGAAGAGGTGGAGTCTCGATCCAGGAGGAGGAGCCTTTGGAGGCCCGAGCCAATGGAGGACTCGACGAGGCTACTTTTGAGGATCGGATGTTAGAGAGTATGAGGAGCAGATATTGGAGTTGGGATGTAGAGTGGAGGAGCTTAGAGGCCGAGGCTGGGGGAGAGGAGAGTGCATGTTCTCAAAGTCGAGGGACGAGGACCATCAGAGGCAACTAGTGATGCAGGAGATGGAGGTGGAGATTGCTCACTGTAAGGAAGCAGGGATCCAGATGGGAGCTTTGTTTCACCGAGCGGTGGCAAGGAATGTTGAGGTGGTAGGAAAACTAGAGGAATTAGAGCATAAGGTTTTGAGTGAGAGGCGGAGAAGGAGGCTCTCCAACTCGGGTTAGAGATGGAGGTGATGGATAGGATTCACTTTGAGGAGAAGTGGGAGGAAGCCAATGATAAAGGCGGATGATCTAGAGGATGAGGAAGTGCGGCAAGAGGAGGAAGATGAACAAGATGGGCTATGCTGCTTCACGACGGCCATGGAGAGATTGATCGATGGGGTACATCATTACCCAACCTGAAAGCAAGGATGCACCGACATACCATAAGTCGGGATATGGTGGTGCACATCACATGTAAGGAATATCGAGCCGTAGAGCGTGGGATGTTAGATTGAGTCTAGAAGAAAAGACCAAGAGTGTAGTAGTTTTATCTATGTGTTGTTAATATGTTGTTGTAATCTCAATCTTTTGTGTAAGATGTGAGATAGTGGGTAACCCCCAAACTTCTGAAAAGTGTTAGAGGGGTAGTAAGTTAGTATGTTCCCGTCTTTTATGATATTAGGGGATATGTGTTATCATTTATAGCAGTATGCTAGAAAAGAACATGTAATGTAACCCTTTGGCATATGAATATAAATGATCTTATTTCCAAAACGTGTTATAAACGTGTAGTTCGTTTCTATTCAGAAATGTCCAAGTATTATAATTAAATAATAAAATTAAAATTTTGTGATGCAGAAATGTCGCCCAGACGTAGAATAACTGTCCCAGAAGAGTCAGTTAATGATGAGAGAGGTCCTGTAGATCCGATACAGAGACTGGTAGATTTATTGGGAGAAGCTCTGAGAGGAAGGAACGAACCCGTACCACCCATTCCCCAAGCTGTCCCAGTAACAACCTTCAAAGATTTTAAGAGTGTAGGACCCCCAGAGTTCGCGAGAACCACTGACCCAATAGTTGAGCAAACCTGGATCAAGGAGATCGAGCAGGACTTCACTATAGCTCGCATGGGTGAAGATCAGAAGATAGTATTTAACATATACATGATGAGGGGCAAAGCAAACTATTGGTGGGAAACTAATCAGCAGAGAGCGGGGGAAGGTACGATATCATGGGGGAGGTTTACTACGTTGTTCTTCGAGAACTATTTCCCGAAGAGTATGAAGAGTAGGATGGAAGTAAAATTTCTAGAGTTGAAACAATGTGATATGACGGTGGCGCAATATGCATCTAAGTTCAATGAACTAGCGCGATTTGCAGAGCACCAAGTTGTAGATGAGGAGAGGAAGGCTAGACATTTTGAGCAAGGGTTGAAGCCATGGTTGTATAATAAGGTATCAGTCTTCCACATTGATTCCTTTACAACGTTGTTGGAGAAGGCAATCATTGCGGAAGCTGGCAGTGAGGCCTTAAGCCTATATCATAAGGAGAAGAAGAATAAGAACGCTGGTAGTGAGCATCGTGGAGGGGGCAGCAGCGGAGAAAGTAACTTCGGAAAGAGGAAATAGGAAAACAACAAGAGAAACAATAACCAAGGTGGGAGCCACCAGGGAAACTTCAAGAAGAGGACCGAAGCATGCAACAAATGTGGAAGAAGTCATCAGGGAGAATGCTGGAAGAGGAAAAGCACTTGCTATAATTGCGGCCAAGAGGGGCACATATCGTCAAATTGCCCAAAGCCAAAGAAGATCAGAGGATGTTTTGCTTATGGATCAACAGAGCACCAGATAAAGGATTTCCCGAAGAAAGGAAGCGGTGGAGCTAGCGAAAGCCAAGGAGGAGGAAGTAAGTTGATGATTGGTGGACCTGCGTAACCCAACCGATCGACCGCTCGAACCTTTAACATGACCATCCAAGACGCCGTAGCTGCAAAGGACGTGGTGTCAGGTATAATCCCAATCAATAATATAAATGCTTATGTATTATTTGATTCGGGTGCCACCTGTTTGTTTGTATCTGAAGAATTTGCTAATAAACTTAGTACACCCCGAGAACGTTTAGAAGATCCTTTGAACATAGAAGTTGCGAATAAGGAAATAATCCCTGTAGAATACGTCTATCAAAATTGTCGCGCAAACATTAGAGAACATGAACTGAGCGTAGACTTGATTCCTATTAGATTAGGAGAATTCGACGTAATACTTGGGATGGATTGGTTATATAACCATGCAGTAGTAATTGACTGTTAGAACAAGTGTGTGAACCTTCATACTCTAATTAAGTCTAAGGTAGTGTTTTATGGTAGCTCATCGCTTAAGCAATCGTGTTGCGTTACGATGATGCAGGCCAAGAAATTGTTAAGGAAAGGATGTGTAGGTTATTTATCTTACATTGTGATACTCGGAAAAAGGGAGTAGAGATTAAAGATATACCCGTAGTGAGTGAATTTCAGGATGTGTTTCCGAATGATCTACCTGGCCTTCCGCCAGACAGAGAAATCGAAATCGTAATAGACTTAGCACCGGGAACGGCACCGATTTCGAAAGCTCCACATCATATGGCGCCGGTAGAAATGAAGGAATTGATGATACAACTTCAAGAGTTATTGGATAAAGGTTACATTCGATCGAGTGTGTCTCCTTGGGGAGCACCAGTGTTATTCGTGAAGAAAAAGGACGGATCGATGAGGCTCTGTATTGATTATCGAGAATTGAATAGAGTAACGATCAAGAATAGATATCCATTACCGAGGATAGATGACTTATTTGATCAACTAAAGGGAGCGAAGTGTTTCTCGAAGATCGACCTGTGGACGGGATATCATCAACTAAAAGTACAGGATGAGGACATACCAGAGACTGCGTTTCAAACTCGTTATGGACATTACGAGTTCTTGGTAATGTCATTCGGTTTAACTAATGCTCCGACAGCATTCATGTACTTGATGAATCGAGTTTTCAAGCCATACTTGGACAAATTCGTAGTAGTTTTTATTGACGATATTTTGATTTACTCGAAGACGGAGGAAGAACACGCCAAACATCTGAAGATAGTTTTGGAGGCACTACGAAAGGAGAAAATGTATGCAAAATTTTTGAAGTGTGAATTTTGGATGAAGAAGGTTCAATTCTTAGGCCACGTGGTGGATGAGAATGGAATCGCAGTAAACCCCGAGAAGGTCGAAGTAGTGAGTAATTGGGAACAACCGAGAACACCGATGGAGGTGAGGATTTTCTTAGGGTTAGCTGGGTACTATCGAAGATTTATCCAGGATTTTTCTAAGATAGCGACCCCGTTAACTAATTTGACGAGGAAGACGATAAAATGTTTATGGATCGACAAATGCAAAGAGAGTTTTCAAGAGTTGAAGAAGAGATTAAGTGAGGCACCTATATTATCATTACTGGATGATACAGGGGGATTTGTGGTGTATAGTGATGCGTCGCATAGAGGACTTGGTTGTGTGCTTATGCAACACAACAAGGTCATTGCGTATGCATCACGACAATTGAAGGATTACAAAAAATGATACTCTACTCATGAATTAGAGTTAACGGCAGTAGTTTTTGCTTTAAAGATATGGAGACATTACTTGTACGGAGAGAAATGTGAGATATACACGGACCACAAAAGTCTAAAATATATCTTCACGCAGAAGGAGTTGAATATGCGTCAGAGGAGGTGGTTAGAATTAATCAAAGATTATGACTGTGAAATTCTTTTTATCACCGGGGAAGGCAAACGAAGTTGTCGACGCCCGAAGAAAGAAGAAAGGAAGGAGAAATTATTTCAACCGACAACTCAAGAGGAGTTAATAAGAGATATGGAGAAATTGGAAATAGAAGTGAAGGGACCCTAGAGGTCCAAGAGAAGTTATTTGTAATGGAAGCTTGTCCGACATTGTTGAATAGAGTAAAGGAAGCCCAGGAGAAAGATGGAGAATGTGAGAAAATCAGAAAAAGGAACACAGAAAAAGAGGAAGAAAAATTTTGAAAAGATAAAGATGGTATCTTAAGATTCGAAGGGAGAGTGTGGGTACCAGCGGTAGTCGAATTAAGAGAGGAGATTTTGTATGAGGCACATAATATGACATATTCCGTTCATCTGGGAGGCACAAAGATGTACCGGGACTTGAAGCAACATTTTTGGTGGCCAAATTTGAAACGAGAAATCGCGGAGTACGTTAGTAGATGTCTTACATGTCAACGAGTCAAAGTAGAGCATCAGCGGCCAAGTGGTTTGTTACAACCATTGGAAATACCAGAGTGGAAGTGGGAGCATATCACGATGGATTTCATGGTAGGACTTCGATCCACGCAGTAAAGGTTTGATGCCATTTGGGTTATCGTGGATCGATTTTACGAAGACCGCACATTTTCTACCTATCAAGATCGCTTACAGGTTTAAATCAATTAGCGAAGTCTGCAGACGTAGAAGGAAATTGTTTCATGACATGGAGTGCCGGTGTTGATTGTTTCTAACCGAGACCCGCGTTTCACGTCAAAATTCTGGAAAAGCTTGCAAGAGAGGATGGGAACACAGTTACGATTAAGTACTGCTTATCATCCTCAGACAGACGGACAAAGTGAGCGAACAATACAAATGCTAGAGGACATGCTTAGGACTTGCATGATGGACTTCAAGGGAAATTAGGATGACCACTTACCCTTAGTCGAATTTGCGTATAATAATAGTTACCATGGGAGTATCGACATGCCACCGTATGAAGCTCTTTATGGAAGGAAGTGCAAAACGCCATTATGTTGGGACGAAGTCGGAGAATGACGAATACTCGGACCAGAGTTAGTACAACAAACCGCAGACGTGGTGACAATAATAAGGGCCAGGCTAGTGGCAGCTCAAGATCGCCAGAAAAAGTATGCAGATTTGCATCGGCAAGACCGAGATTTTGAAGTCGGCAGTTTCGTATTTTTAAAAGTATCTCCGTGGAAGGGAAAAATTCTGTTTCGGCAAGAAAGAAAAACTGAGTCCAAGATTCATAGGACCGTTCGAGATACTACATCGAGTGGGCGAAGTAGCGTACAAAGTTGCACTACCACCTGAGTTGGAGCACATCCATAACGTGTTTCACATATCCGTGTTACGTCCATACAAGCCTAACTACAAGCACGTGATTTCTTATGAACCCATTCAAGTGGAGAAGAACTTAGCGTACGAAGAAATTCCTGTCCAAATTCTAGATAGGAAAGAGCAAACCTTGAGAAATAAAGTTATTTCTTCTGTAAAAGTACTTTGGCGTAACCACGATGTCGAGGAGGCAACGTGGGAGTTAGAAGATAGGATGATGAGGGATTATCCCCATCTATTTGTGTAACCTTGTAGCAATTCGGGATTGAATTTTTATAAGGGGGAGGATGTAATACCCAAGAATTTCCATGTATTATTAAATGAATATATTAATGGAAATAAAATTTTCGTGAATAAAAGTGTTATATTTTGTGAGTTGGTTAATTCAATTTATTCAGATTAGATCAATGCGTATTAAGATGTGTGAAGTGACAATGAGAATTGTGAAATGCCTTGTGTGGCATAATGTGAAACGAAGAGAATTCACTAAGCAAAGTTAAAACGAGAGTTAAGAAGATTAATCAGATTGATTATGTGATTTCATACAAGTAATCAATACACTCATAGACGCAGTAGTAACACCTTTGTGGGACATCAATTCATATCGTATAAAGCAAGTTTAGCGATGAAAATTGACACGAGTCAAGCTAAACCCGGTCTTGCATCGTTAGTGGTACAACATTAAATTGCCGCCCCAAAGAAGATAAATCAGCAGCAAGCTAACGCGATCGGTGGTCGATTGGAGAAAAATAATTTTTTCTACTTTGGAAATTAAATGAAGCAATTATGTGATTTGTGTGACATTGATGAACCATGAAATAAAGTGCACAATTAAGTGATATTAATTGTTAATTGTTATATTAATTAATTATTAATTGATTGTGGTAGAATATTGAATTCTTAGTAATTAACTAATAATGTGTGATTACTACTATTTGCAATATATTATATAGATAAATAATGATTATGGAAATCCATAAATATATTGATCATGATGATTGGATTAATTAATATTGGTATTAATTAATCAAGGAAAGTGAATGATTTATTTATTTAACATAAATAAGTAAGTTAGTAATATAATAATATTATATTGACGGTTATGTGCATATACAACTATATTATATAGTGAGGTGTGACATTTATGTGACTATACTATATTATCCGCATACCAAGGATACATAATAGTTTCTTAAACTAGTCTATAGTTCAATTTCATATTTCTATATTACAAGTCTTCACTTGATCTTCTCGCTCATTCACATTACGAATGGCACTTCATCCGGATCTGGCAAATCGACTTGATCTTTTACGAGATTCTTAAGTTCTTCTAACATCGTTCGACAATAATATGAGCTTAAGAACTATCCCCGCACAGGACCATAAGCGTCCATTCATTTGAGAAGTTCAAAAACCTACCATATCATTTATAGTCACTTAACGCATTACCATAAGTATGAGTTTCAAGAACTCGCACCTACCTTATCGTTCTCTACCTATCAAGTATATACATGAGAAAAGATTCACCTTCTCGTCATATACATCTTGACAGCGCGACCAATTTCAATGATTATCACTGTAATAAGCTAAGCAGTTGTTATACCAAGCATAAACCTCTGCCCATACAAAGGTTCATACAACTCAGCTATCACAAGAGTCCTAAATTGAAATCTTACAACTTCTAACTTTCTCTTTACTTAATACAAATTTTCTTTAATTCGTATGTTATCCTTTACACTTAATCTGAGTTCTTCTTCCCGTACTACTTTGAAGTACTATAAATTATTCATCGTTTAACAGCTCATCTATTACTACGATTCACTATGATCACGTGTTGATCTTCTTATCCCTCTCTCTATGATTATAGTCTTAGATACTCTTACCTAAGATTTATAACCTATCAGCTCTTATACTAATCTGTAATGCCCTGAAATCTGGTCTATCTTCACACCCGAATTTCGTACGTCACGATCCCATCTTCTTCCAAACATACATCATTATATAGCAAAATATAACAACATATACTCTCAAATCCCAAGTTCTAAAAACCTTATAACCTTTTTCATTATAAATAATGATAAATACATTATTCATTTCAACTTACAATAGTGACTTTTATCCGCCACCAAGGATACATAACAGTTTCTTTAACTAGTTTATAGTTCAATTTCATATTTTTATATTACAAGTCTTCACTTGATCTTCTCGCTCATTCACATTCTGAATGGCACTTCATCTGGATACCGTCAGCTTGATCTTTACGAGATCCTTAGGTTCTTCTAACATCGTTCGCTGAAAATGTTTTTCATTTAAAGCAAGTGTGAGCATTCAATTGCCCAGCAAGTCATAGCAGTTGAACAAACAACTTTAAGATTCAAACATTTCTTTAGAACTTCGATAACCGAACAAAAGTTATGATGCATCTTAAACAATAGGAATAATCTTGATTCCTATCATTTTAAAACATCAGTCAATTTTACTTTTAAATACTTTCATTCTTCTACCTTTTTCATACACATCCTGTCTAGCTAGAATTATTAGCACAGACTTAAGAATAACGGTTCATGTATAAATAGATCATACTTGTATTGAACAGCTCAATCATAGAACAGTTCATATCATAGAAATTCCAAAGTGTTCACATTGTGGCTCAAGGCCTCATACATTCTACCACCATGTAAAAATATCGCACATTCGCATATAGACAGAACTTCTCAAGTTCAACATCTGAGAAGTTTAAGAAACTAGCATTCATTTGAAATATGAATGAAGTTAGGAAACTTGCTTTTACATACAAATTTACATTGACTACTTTAATCTGCTCATTTTAATTCCTATATAACACATAAGAAAACACCACATACACCAATTAGTCATACATCTTTGACTTATGCATTAGTTTACTTAACTTTACTTCTTAGGGTTCGCGTTCTTGCAACCTAAGTTTACGCGACCACTTTCATTACCGTTCTACAGCTTCATGACATACGGAGATGTCTTACTTATACGTTCATCATCTTTGATGTTTTATAAACTTATCTTCTTCTTATAACTCTTCTAGGACTCAAGACACATCGCTTTCTACGCTAGTAGTCCATATGGTACTTTCGATTGGTTTCCCACAAACAACCAACAAACAAGTTTCCATCTCATCTATCCGCCACACGGTGAGTTATATCGGTTGCCGGTTTTGTATATACATTCGCTCTCTGAAGGAATTGTTTAGCCCAGCTCCCATATGTCAACCATCAAAGGTTACCATTGTACCACAACCTAAACTTATCGTAACTTATACGAACCATTAAACTTAATGTTCGTTAAATCAATTTCTTATTCCTTACGGCTCTCTGGCAACTAAATGCCATACCTTAGGATTCATTCTTATACGACTCACCTTCGGCTTTCATTACTCTTATTACCGTTTATTATGGCTTTCTCGATAATTCACGTCTTACTTACTACCTTTGTCAACATCTAGGTCATACAACCAGGGTATACTTAGAACGTTCGTTCGATGCAAATACGATTCACGAGGATCGTTTACGTATTCAACGTTCACGTTGCTTGTCTCTTAATCTCACATTCAACCTTTACTCAAGATTTTAATCGCTTTCGATCGTTATCCATCCCATGAACCCCATGTTCCTTATTCTTTCTTAATGTCAAAGCCATACTGATCATTGTATGCTACGACTGATCGTTCATCGCAACAGCGTTGCGTTTGCAGTGTCTATACACTTTACACTTATCTCTCACTACCATGTCATAACATCGAAATGTTATTCATTACCCTCGTTCCCCAATGTCTAGGGAATCACAATCATAGCAATCCCCCACGTTTGTCTCGATTAATCTTTTTGTTCAACCTTTATTAAAGGTTTAATTCACTTGTTTAAGTGTTACATTCGATTAACTATACGCTCAATAGTTTTCGTTACACTTCCCCCAGGATTTGAGCAGTTAAAAGCTCTTCTCTGGCTTTTTCCATACAATCCTTTGTCATGCCACTCTCCTCCTCTATCTCTCGCGGCCATGGAGCAAGTTCTGATACCCGGCTCACTCGTCCGCATTCGCAAAGACCGACTTACAAAGGCATGGTCAGGCATGGCAAGCTAAAGCCCTTCTTCTCGAAATTTTTCTCTAAGTGTTTACACTAGTTTGAAACGGTTACTTCCCGCTTCTATAACTTATTTGTTATAACTCAGAACGAGGTCGTTCCAAAGCCATTCTCTTCCTTATCTTATGTACTTCAATCCCCCTCGGACAAAACTTCATTCTGAATTCGTTACCATGCCATTTAATTAGCTTAATCTTTGCCCTTCGTTCGTTTTATGTTTTTAACGTTTTTTGTTCATTCGTCCGTAATTCGGTCATCCGAACTCAGAATTCGTTCATTCTTGAGTCCACGACTTATGTTTTCTACGTTTTCTTATTTTCTTATGAAACCCTACACGTTCGGGTTCATTTACTAACTTTCTAATTCTCGTTTGTCTTTTACAAAATTTTCACCATAACTTCGTTATAGCTAAGTTTTAATCCGTTCTTTATGAATGTTTCTATCGTTCCTAACCAAGAAATAAGAATCTAACTTATACACGATGGTTTTAAACTTGTCCATCAACAACAATTATCCTACGATAGTTTTAAATTTGTCCATTAACAACGTTCTTCGTGTTCTTCGCGTGTTTTTCGTGTTCTTCATTCGTTCTTCATTTTAATCGATATTTTGGATTATGATTTCACTTTTTATTGGAATTTGATGTTATAGAACATTATTCCTTACTTATTTCATCTACTCATTCATATAATCCATTCGGATCGTTCTAATTCATTACGAATCGAACACTTCCTTAAGAAATTTACAACTAAACTTCTAATTTCTTATTTCTTCTTTTCTTATGATTTCAACCATATAAAATCATTCTTAATATCTTTTACTCCTTATTCTTATTAATATATGTTTTTGAACATAGAAACTTAAAGAAAATTTCTAAGAGACTAGGTTTCGGATTACCTTTCTCCTTTGATCTCTTTCCGTCGGACAAAGTTTGCTCACGAGCAACTTTTCCTCCTCCTTTTCCTCCTCTCCCTCATCCGAAATCTCTCTCTCTCTCTCTCAAGTGTTGGATAATTTTCAAAATTCCAAACAAATGAAATAAGCTTCCTATTTATAGAATTTCCAAGCTAAGGGTATTTTAGTCATTTCACCGCCCTAACCTCCTTACTATTCATATCTTAAGGACTAAGTTAACTTACTCCTTAAGTTTACTTAACACTTAAGTCTAATTAGCCTTTAAGTTTGCTTAACTCTTAAGTTTACTTAACACTTAAGTTTACTACTTCCACCTCCTTAGTTAACCTCCTTACTATTCACGAAACTTAGCCTATAAGTTTTGTGGTTATGTCTTTCGGGTTTTGTCCGACAGTTTTAAAAACTGCAATTCTCAGAATCTAAATATTTTTGGATATTTCGTCTTTCCTTTACCGATTAACTTTTACGTATTCTTCGGATTTCCGAAAAACTAAAAAACTTTTGTCCACAGCAGTACTTTTTCGTCATTTTTATTTTGTCCAATTTCTACACGTTTTTCGAGAAAAACTTTTATCGGCTTACTTAACTTTTCACGACATATTATCGTCAAATCTTTTGACGGAATGTCATTTTGACATATGGAACTCTCAGAACGGCTTAGGTTATTCAAACCCTAACCCTTAGGTTTCTTCAGGTAAATAGTGCCTATTTCGTCTTTTTCCCCAAAAATATTTTCTTCCAGGAAAATTTTTATTTTTGTCTTGAAAATTCTTACTTGTTCAACCTAGCTCGTAGCCAGAATCCTCCCGACTTATAATCAGCCTAGGTTCTAGAACGATTAATAAACACATAGCACATAATATTATTAATAAAAATTCATTTTATTAATAACTAATTCTTTAAACTTAAATTCTGGAAAATCCGAATTTCCTGGTTGTTACAGTGTAAGTAACCATATACATGTGGGTAGACATTAAAATAGAATGTACATGGATTATATGTATGTTGCATAACCTCTACTACCTTAAAATGTTAAATCATACAGTAACATAAAGTTATAATGTGGTTATGTGAGTAGTAGAGTTAATTATGGAACTACCCGGATAATAATATCTGACTGCATTATTTTATTGCGTATATTTAATGTACATGGTCTATATGATGTGAGTGTGTAATTAATCCCTAAAATCTTAATATGGTAACAATTGTACACTAAGATTTCATTGTGGGAATTAAATAGACCAAACCAAGTCTTGATGATATGAAATGCTAGGATTTTTTCCTTTTATCCCAAATTGAGTGTCCCATTTACCTCTCATTTCTCATTCACGTGTAATAGCAAAAGGCTAGCCTATTTCTTCTTCCAAGCTTACTAGGCAATGATCATGAAGGGAGTGGTGCTCATGATGCAATCCAACCACCATCCAACCACTCCTTGTTAACCCCCATGCAATCCTTTAACACATGAGTTTGATTTAGGGGAGAATGTTATTGTCTAGGTTTTTGATGTTCTATAAGTATGAGCTCTCCTTCCATTTTTCCAAGTGTTGAGATTTGCTAAGTAGTAAGGTAGAGAGCATACAAGTCATCTAGAGCTTAGAAGTTCATTTGGAGCAAGTTCTTTTCACATTTGCAGAGGTATAATCCCTTTTCCTTGCTTCCCTTTTCATTCTCTGTAAAAATGGAGTCTTGAGTTCTTATAATTTCAAATTCTTGAATTCATGAAATTATATGTTAATGAGGTTAGGTAATTTCCATATAGTTGTTATATGACCATATGAGCATGATGTAACTGATATATAATGGTTTAAAATCGAAATCATGAGTAATTTTGAGGTCATTGGAGTTCGCTTAGCAGAAGCGTCAATACGACTTTTGAACCGAACGCAGTAAATAAGATATTTGTATTAAGGTGTATATGCAATTTTGCGTGGTGGTGAATTCGATTAAAGCAAATTGCTGTTTTCAAATCTGATCAATATTAGCTAGTTATTTTGACTCAAGCTAGCATGCAAGCATGTGTATGATGTATATATGGATATGTTAGCCTAATGTGAGCATGTTTAGACTAGACTTGCATGATTAACGAAGGCGTATGGTTTTCAGGGAGATTTGGACTAAGTTTTTAAAAACAAACTATGTTAAAGATCATATTCTACAAATTGTGAACCTAATAAGCTATATATAACTAATTTTGCACATAGATGAGCATGTTATAATGTATATAGTTCTTTTGAGCATGATCAAACTTATTAAACCTTATGTTAGAAATATTTTCAATACGAATCTTAGCCTAGTGAGCTAACATGCATGATTTCTACATGGTTTATATTCTGACTTTGAAAGCATGTGAGTATGACTTGGAAATGCATGAATAAACCTTTAGCTTGTGTTTATTTGATTAGTAAGGAAACATGAGCATGTTGAACCTATTAGCAAGCTTTGAATGTGAATATTGTCAAGATACCATGAGGACTAAAATCTGACATTTGTGATCATGTTTGATGAGACTCTTAGACTCGCTCATATAGCATAAACATATATATACCATGCTTGTGTAACATATTTCAAATAAAGCATGAACGAAACATATTTTCAACTAAAGCGGTGTTAGTTACACATATGTGTTATGAATACTCACAAGCATGCCTAATATGAGATTTATCACTATCTTGTATGTTTAGGGAAAAAGCATGTTAGAACTTTTGGTTTCATGACCTTGAATGGTCTAAACTTATTAAAATGATCAATGATGAGTGAGTTTTATACCCATGAATTGGATACATTCGGGCTTAATTTATTGTTGTTCTTAAGTCTTTTAGGATGTTTTTATGTGTTTGTGTCTATTCAAGCATGTTTTATATTGTTTTGTAGGATTTGGGACAAAAGTTACATGGATCGATGTTTGGGGTGGCTAGATTCGCGTTTTTAAACTTGCCATTTACATAGCAGTTACTTCAGAGCCAATTTGACTATAGCTCCTGACATTATTTCAAAAACCTCAAAGAATGAAAGTTGTAGATATACTTCTCTCTTTCGGAACATCTTGAATCATCGAAATCGAGTTCTCGACGAAGAAGTTATGGCCATTTTCCCAAAAGACGCTTCGAGTAGTAGAAAATGTCGAATTTTGGGCAATGCCGGGCGCCCATTTTAGGTTTATGCCAGGTAACGGGCGGCCGGGAGCAGAGTTTGAGCCGTGCCCAAAGACCTTTGAAGTATTTGGGGGAAGGCTTAGTGATGGCACGGACAGCGTTTTGGGGTAATTTTGACACCTTTTGACTCCAAATAGGATTGGGTTAGTTCTAAGCTAAAAATTGGACTTGTAACCTATAAATACATGATGTAAGGCATAAAATAAAGGTGGATTACATAGCTTAGCTTAGATAAAACACTCCTTTAGATTAGAAAATAACCCTAGTTCTTATTAGTTTTGGAGATTGAAGCAACTTGGAGACCATTGAAGATCAAGAGCAAGAGAAAAGAGGGGGAGCATCGATTTGGCTTTGACAACAGATTCTATTCTCTTCTCTCATCTTACTTTTATCTTTTGATGTCTATTCAGTTGTGAATTCTTGGTTTTAATTCATTAATTATGAACTAACTATTTTTGAGATTTCAATTGAACTTTTTATGGCTATGAATTAGTTATTCATTATATTCTAATTATTTATGTTAAAGTGAGTTGTTTATCTTGCCTTATGCTTATTGATTAATTATCTGATCAGTAATTACTTTGTTACTCTAGAAGGAATTGGAAGAGGAATTCTAGGGTTAGAACTGGGCATGATATCATGTGACTTAGTTATTTGCATGATGAATAATTAGGTTTGTGAATTGAATGGAAATATCTATTCGCCGCATGTAACACATAAGGAATTGGGATTGGAAAGAGTTTAATTCAATTGTTTTGCATAGGAATATAGCAAGATTAATCTGGATTAAATAGAAGGCAATTGATCACTTGGAAAAGGACTTTTGGCATTTGAGAATTTCTGTTAACAATTCAGTAGGCATAATAATTGGGATAATTGGATAATTGATTTATAATTCATAATTGGGGATATTGAAGTCTTAATCTTTATTTATTTGAATTCATTCGTTAAAATCTTAGTTTTAATTAGTTAATTTAGTTTTTTTAATTAGAAAAAACACGATTTGAGATTGTTTAAATAAAATTAGTTTGGTTAAGAATTAGTACTTGGTGATTTTTATTAAATAATTCCTCGTGGGAACGATACTCTACTTTCACTTTATTACTTGTTGACCGTGTATACTTGCACGTATTCATTGATTGCGAAATCGATCAACAAGTTTTTATCATGGGTATAAAACTCACTCATCAAATACCCCCAAACTTAAATCTTTGTTTGTCCTCAAGCAAAAAACACAAAATGTTATGCAATGCAATGTAATGAAACTAATCTATATGCCACTTAATCCAACAAAGAATGATGTAAACAAGTCTATTCAACCTACTTTAGAGAAATCAAGTAAACATGATAATACATCATATTAAAACAAATCAAGAATTTCCCAATCAATCATCAAATCTTAGATCATATCACCGATATAAGTGCGTATGTGCTCCACAACAATGTTAACTCGATATAAAATCAAATTTAAGACATAATAGATATCTTTGAAGGCATCATACAATTGCAAATTCACAAAATTCACGAACAAGCTATATCCAACTAAAGTCAAACATCCACCAAGTTCAAGAGTCCAATCTGGGATACTTATGCTTTACTTTTCATTACGGGGCTTTTTTGCTCTTTTCCGCTTTTTTTTTTTTTTTAACCATAATCGTGCAATGTCTCATTCCATTAGGCTAACAATTGTCACCCTTAGCGAAGCTTTCACCAACGACTCCTGGACCATATAAGACCTTAGGCGCTAGGTTTTAAGATATTCTTCATGCATTTTTACTCAAGTAACAAAGGCCCCAAACAAAACTAGCCACTACCAGTAATTTTTTTTTTTTTTTTTTTTATATAGATGGTTGGTGAGTGTTTTACGCTCCATCTCACGCTTGTGTTTATGGGGAGTGTTTCTCCTCAACCCACCACAAGACTCAACATTTTTTTTTTTTAAAGCTTATATACCCCAAAATTTCCCCCAAACTTAAGTTTTATCAAAATTTAGCCATCTCCGCTTTATTCATGTCTTTCATTCCTTCAAACTAGTATTATCCTTACAAAATCCATTATGTATCAATTTAAACTTAATCGTTAACATAGTCATTATTAACGGTTAACCTTGATTATACCCAGTTTCAAACAGAAAAGATTCAATTCATAACAAGAAATCACATCAAAGCCCGAATATTCAATACTATACTTATCTACTTAACTCCGGTCTCATCATTGGCCAAAATAGACTTTTACTATCTAATGGTTGGAATCATGCAAATATAAACTAATCGCAACAAACATAGTAAACTAACTACTATTTTTGCGATTTTTAAATTTTTTTTTTTTTAAAAAAAAAAAAAACGAATGCAACAACTAAATGTAAATAACCCCAAAACATAACGAACTACAATGTAAATAACTAACTATATGCAATACGATGACACTAAAATGCCCCCAAACTTAAACTAGACATTGTCCTCAATGACCTGAAATAGAAAAATTAAAGCGAGAGGACTTCCACGAAAATTTAGCAATCTTCCTCCTTGTCCGCTAAGTTTGGAGAATAGGCTAAGCACATGGAACAAATTGGGCACCACACTTGAATTTGACTTGAATAACTCAGAAACCATGATAGAAGCAATTTTATTAAATCCTAAATAAATGCAAATTCAAAACTACTAATATAAAACTTAATAAAAACTAAAAATAAAATTAAACTTGGGTTGCCTCCCAATAAGCGCTTGTTTTATAGTCTCAAACCGACTTCTTCAATTCTCTATCCAATTCCCTCACTAAAGTTGAGGAACCCTCCATCCATCGGAAATAATATAGCTTTTGGTAGGTTCCCATTTACAATAGCCATTGTATTAAAGTCACCTAGAATGCTTTCTTGAGATAAGATCACATTCAAGAACGCCCAAAGATCTAGGTGGTTTCTCCATTGTGTCTGCGAATATATTCGGTATTGAAGCTTGTCGACACAATGATTTCTTCTTCTATCTTCTCCAAATTTCATCGCACCATGGTTTCAAGGTGTACTTGCTTTTACATCACAGTAGAGTATTATTGATTTACATGACTACCAATCGGACAAGGTTTTGCAAATCTACTTGGACTCTTTGAACTGTGGAGGAGAAGGCACTTGAGGCATAAATAACATTGGCTCATCATCATTGGTTCTCACAATTAGTTCTTCACCCGACCTTGTTGTCATTATCCCCACTTGTCTCCTTTTTTTCATCTCGTGGCTCATCCAATTGTAGATTTGGCTCTTGCTCTCCATCGGCCTCGAAATCCATGTCATAGGTCCAGTGTATTGAGGACGGTTGTTCAACGAATGTGCTTATCTGTTCCACTTGATTTTCCAAATTCTTGATCAACGCCCCTTGGCTTTGCAAATTCAGCTCTACTTGATTCATTTTCTTGTCTTGTTCTTCATTCCTTTTTCGTAAGCTTTAATAAATTTTTCCAAGGCTTCCTCCCAATTTGAATGTTCTTCCTGTTGTAGTGGAGGTGGACACAAGAAATCTGTGGGTATGTTGGACTTGGAGCATAAAATTGATCTTGATTGTTACTCCATGAAAATCCCGTGATACCCCCAATCAACTCGATGATAGTTGTTGGGATAAACATAATTATTGGGGTAATCACCACTATACTATACCAATTAAATCGATGGTGCATTGATGACTCATATGATTTCCAAAGACAATAATCACAAGTAACCACCATACTTTGACGATTAATCGAGCTTCAAAAGCTTCAAACATCCTCGAAAGTGTCTCAATCAGGTACGACAATGCAGAAAAGTTTCTAGTCTTTCAATCTCCACTCCCCTTGGTTGAGTCATGTTCGTATGGCCACCGATACACAAAAAGTCATCCATGGTACACGAAAAGAGAGAAATATAGAAAGAGAATTAAAAATAAAATAAAATGTTTAAATTAAGATTAATTTGATTGAAATTAATATTGGTAAATAATTATTAAATTAATTCCCTAAGAATCTGGCGCCTAAAAACTTGTTGATCGATTTCGTTAATCAATGAATACGCAAAAGTATACACTATCAACAAGTAATAAAGTGAAAGTAGAGTATCGTTCCTACGAGGAATTATTTAATAAAAATCACCAAGTACTAATTCTTAACCAAACTAATTTTATTTAAACAATCTCAAATCGTGTTTTTTTTCTAATTAAAAAACTAAATTAACTAATTAAAACTAAGATTTTAACGAATGAATTCAAATAAATAAAGATTAAGACTTCAATATCCCCAATTATGAATTATAAATCAATTATCCAATTATCCCAATTATTATGCCTCATTTGAATTGTTAATGTGAATTCTCAAATGCCAAAAGTCCTTTTCCAAGTGATCAATTGCCTTCAATTTAATCCAGATTAATCTTGCTATATTCCTATGCAAAACAATTGAATTAAACTCTTCCAATCCCAATTCCTTATGTGTTACATGTATGGCGAATAGATATTTCCATTCAATTCACAAACCTAATTATTCATCATGCAAATAACTAAGTCACATGATATCATGCCCGATTCTAACCCTAGAATTCCTCTTCCAATTCCTTCTAGAGTAACAAAGTAATTAATCGATCGATAATTAATCAATAAGCATAAGGCAAGATAAACAACTCACTTTAACATAAATAATTAGAATATAATGAATAACTAATTCATAGCCATAAAAAGTTCAATTGAAATCTCAAAAATAGTTAGTTCATAATTAATGAATTAAAACCAAGAATTCACAACCGAATAGACATCAAAAGATAAAAGTAAGATGAGAGAAGAGAAATGAATCGATGCTCCCTCTCGCTTCTTGCTCTCGATCTTCAATGGTCTCCAAGTTGCTTCAATCTCCAAAACTAATAAGAACTAGGGTTATTTTCTAATCTAAAGGAGTGTTTTATCTAAGCTAAGCTATGTAATCCCCTTTATTTTATGCCTTACATCATGTATTTATAGGTTACAAGTCCAATTTTTAGCTTAGAACAAACCCAATCCTATTTGGAGTCAAAAGGTGTCAAAATTCGCCCAAAACGCGCGTGTGCCATCACCAAGCCCTTCCCGGCGTCAAATGGCCCCAAGCACTAAGCACTAAAACTATCTCCCTCTGACCTTGCCTCAAGGGCATAGGCCTAAAATGGGCGCCTTGCAGGCGGCGGCCCAAAATCCGACATTTTCTGCTCCGACGTCTTTTGGGAAAATGGCCATAACTTCTTCGTCCGAACTCCGATTTCGATGATTCAAGATGTTCCGGAAAGAGGAGAAGTAGATCTACAACTTTAATTCTTTGAGTTTTTCGAAATAATGTCAGAAGCTATAGTCAAATTGGCTCTGAAGTGACTGCTATGTAAATGGCAAGCCGAAAACGCGAATCTAGCCACTCCAAACATCGATCCATGTAACTTTTGTCCCAAATCCTACAAAACAATATAAAACATGCTTGAATAGACACAAACACATAAAAACATCCTAAAAGACTTAAGAACAACAATAAATTAAGCCCGAATGTATCCAATTCATGGGTATAAAACTCACTCATCAATCAACCTAGAATTCCATTGTGAAAGAAGGGACTTAGTTTGACTTAAGGAGCATAAGAAGGCCTTTAACCTGTCAAAATATATTATGTACGATTGTGTGTTCAAGCTGGACAGAGGTCAGGGGACGGCGTAGCTGCGCCGGTCCTAGGCCTAGCTATGGCGTAGTTGCACTAGTCTGGAATCCCAGATAGTGAGTTCTGATTTCGAACAACTATTTTCTATGATGCCTATGATGCTAAGTGTGATCTAAAACCTATTAATGTGTGTGTGTGTATATATATATATATATATATATATATATATATATATATATATATATATTGTGTGTGTGTGTGTGTGTGATGCTTAGTTGATAAATTCGTGTTACATTGTAATGGAAAGTCCATGAGTAAGGAAGTCTTAACCTTGAGCATTCTTGATTTTCTTATAACTAAGTATTTGATTCATGATGACTTGTGAACTGATTTTGTACCATATGTGCATACTATATCGTGTCGAGCTTGATTGAGGACTGTGTTAGCTAATGAACAATGTATACTTATAATACGTTATACTAGGATTCTAAAGTGTTGATTTATTAACGTGGATAAACTACGCTTAAGGCAAGTTTCTCTAACCTTACTCAAATTTATGTTGTGTAAGTATCCTAAACCCTTGAATTACTTTATTCGACGAATACCGTAAGCTTATCTCTTTGAATACAAGTTATATTACCTTCTCGTTCAAATGAGCTAGTATGTTAAACCCTTGTGAAAGATATTATTCATGTTGAAATTGGTATTGTCCTTGAATATTGTAAAAGAGTCGATGCCATTTGATTCGGCTAGACTATATGTATGTTTATAAAACTGTCCAAACCAATTGATTGGTACGGAAATCTTAAAAACTGAGTTGAACAACCCTTATGGTAAGGGGAGTGTATGTTGTTGGAAACCCCAACACATGAGCGAATTATTATTGTGGTGTTATGCATAACGTATAGTATTGTAGATTGATCATCTATAGTACTTGATATTTTTGGGTTATCAATTTAATATTGGTAACTCTAGTGGAAGTTCAATAGTCCTTAGTGACTACTCAGTATAAACTGTTTATCCAATTGGATACCTTGGTAGTTCTTAAATTCATATATATCTGTTGATTTATGTTGAATTATCGTTCTTATTCAAAGAATTGTTGATATTTTTAATCCATGATGTTATTCTGATACTTTGAACTATCCTAGAAATGACACTTTGATATTTCAAACCTTGTGATATTATATCCTACACCCTTGTTGTATATTACTTGCTGAGCAATTTGTGCTCATCCTTGATTTTAAAAACCTTTCAGTTAAGGCAGAACAGGAAAGTGTATCCGGGCAAGACAAGGGCAAGAGCAAGGCTACCGACTAGCTTATCCCTTTTATGTTTAAAATCTGTTATGTTGTATTAAGATTATTTCAGACTATGTTTAAGCTTAAGTAAGTGATAAGTAGGTTTTATACCTACTTATCCGGTATCTGTTACTTGAATTAGTTGCTTGTATTCATTTTCTTAGTTACTTTTCATATATTTTATGTTATTTTGTAGGCTGTGACTTGACATTGGCATAAAGAAGCAAGGATAAGCAATTCGGACATCTTTTGGACTAAAATACGCAAGAAAATGCAAGAAGGGAATATTGAAGGACTTTTAACACCAAGTTGGATGCATGTTCTTGGCTTTGAACTTGGATTTTATGGTAGCTCTACTTCTTAGCTTTCTGGAACATCTTGAATCATCCCAATCGGAGTTCAGATGTGAGAGTTATGGCCTTTTTATCAACGAAGATCAAAGCTAAGAGTTGTCATACTTGCCAATTACATAGTATCTACTTCAAGCCCGATTTCTACCTTGATCGAATTCGAATTTTTCAAAGTTCAAAGAATGAAAGTTATAGATCTCGTCGATATCTTCGATTTGATAGGTGGTAGGCCCCGTAACTCTAAGCGGATCAAAGGTTATACCTATTTTACCAAAGGACGTCGCAGCAGAAACTACGCGTAGCGCGGACCGCGCTAGGAGCGCGCTAGGCCACCAGATTTTCGACCAGATGGCTTGAGCGCCTTGTAAATGGCTTAATAAGAATAATGATTGGCTTAGCTAAGCGTGGAATTGAGTCAAATTGGGTTATTTGATGTCCAAGTTGAGCTAGAATAGGATTTTTAGTTGCCTAACTTGCTAGGATATCTATTAGAACTCTAAATACTTGAGTTTAACTTGGATTGGGAGGCTAATTCTAAGACTTTATAAAATCCCTCTTGGGATAGATTTCTATTATCTAATTCTTTACTTTCTTTTTTAGATTAGGAACCCTAGATTAGATTAGAATTGGAGATTGAAGCAACTTGGAGACCATTGAAGATCAAGAGCATGAGCTTGAGGAAGATGGAGATTTGTTGACAATGATTTATTCTTTAAGTATCGTGGTCAACAAGTAATAAAGTGATAAGTGAAGTATCGTTCCCTCGAGACAACTAGCAAGAACTCAAGCTTACAACTATCGATTTAACTAATCCAAATTTTATTAAACTATATTGAAATAAATGATGAGAAAATCTTAACAATTAATACTCTAGCTATCACTAATAACCCACAAAGATAAAACTCAATTTTCAAACAATACTTGGAGAATTAGGCTCATGATTTCACTCTAAGCTTTAACCCTTAGATTAATTCACTTATACCTCACTCTAAGTTCAACTCGATATTCCGGTTTATTAATCAAGAACACGATTGTAGCATTAACCACCTCTCGATTGCACTAATACCAAATTAACTCAAATCCACAATTAAGATAGAATTAAGTCAAACACTTCAATCAATTAACTCACAATATCTCTATGCAAATTAAATCAAAAGAAGTTTAAGATTAAGTTCTCTATCGATTACATGCGATGTTAAGCATATCTCTACCTTAACATTCATCACAATTCTATTATTCACAAAATTCATGAACACATGCTATATCAATTAAGTCTAGATTTAAACATCTTCTCTCGAATCCATTCAAATCCACAAAGAATTGTTGATCAGGCAATTCACAAATTCAAGCACAAATCAATATAGATAAAGCATTGAATATTTCATTAAAGCGAGAATTAAAACTAATTAACCATTGTTTCCACTCAAAGATCCATCAATCACCTAAAAAGATAATTAGTTCATAATAAATAAATTAACTACTGAATAAATAAAAGGAGACATCATCCCAATTACAGATAATAAAAATTAAAGAAGAATAATAAACACCACCCTTCTCTCAATTTAACTCCTGCAATTTTCGTGAAGTTATTCCCTCTTCTCTAGACCTCCAAGCTTGATCTCCAATGTTGTTCTTCTTTCCAAAGTGTGTATCTTTAATCCTCTTTTTTTTCTACTTGTAGACCATCACTTATCTAGATACTCTCCTAGCTCCCCTCCACTTCCTATCCAAAACAACTTAAAACAATCCCAATTCTTCCCAAATACGCTTGACTAACCTCTCTTTAAAACCAACAAAAATTTTTACGCAGTAGCGATCGCGCGCCAACCTAGTACTCATGTTGTGACTCGCTAGCTAAACAGCGAAGTGAATCAATCAACCCGGTGGCGTTCGGCGCTAGCAGTAGCGATCTGTGCTATCTCTCAATGATAGAGTCGCCATTTTCGGTAGCGTCTCCACGCACTCCACCGCTCCTGTGATCATCGCGCTAGCCCATCAATAACTTCCATTTTTTCTCAACCACGACCTCAAATGCTTCCACACGCGAGATGCCTCTGCTTTTCCTACATTAAGCGAAAAACCCATCAACAGTAACATAAAAATGCATAAAAACAAACACAAAAACACTCCAACTGAACACGATTCATGGTTTAAAAACCTACTCATCAAAATCCCCCAAACTTAAGCGTTGTTTGTCCTCAAGCAAAACTGATGTCATGCAATGCAATGCAACTAATCCTAATATTGAATCCAATATTAAGTTAGTAACAATAGATCATCGACAAGGCCTCGGAGAAATCATGTAAATATGGCAATACCTCATAACAAAACCCATCCACAATTTCTAGCCAACCATTGAATCTCAAATGATATCACTACTGGTGTGTGTGTGTGTGTGTGTACCAACAACATAGATTGACATACTATCAAATTTAAAACATAACACACCTCTTCTAAGGCATTAACAGAGTAAATATATAGAAATCCAAAAATAAGCTCATTCAACCAAAGCTAGACACAAACCATCATAAAGAATTGACACTGGGGTATTTATGCCTCACTTATCATTCACGGGGCATTTTGCCCTTATTTCCGTTTTATTCTTTTTTTTAGATACACCTATAGCTATGCACTTTGTCTTATTCCCTTAGGCTTTTCAATGCTACCTTAATGAGCTTTAGACCAGCGACTCCCGGACCATTAAGACCTTAGGGCGCTAGGTGTAAAGACAATCCCCTCGGGCTTACTTACTCAAGTAACAAAGGCCACAAAACTAGACAGGCATGCCACAGTGTTTATTCATATTTTTTTATTTTTTTTTATACGGGCTTATATACCCCAAATATTCCCCCAAACTTCCCCCAAACTTTTTTGTCTAACAATAGCCATCACTACTTATTTTATCATTCTCACATTTAAACTAGTGATGCCTTTTAGAGCTTTATTATGAATCAATTTAATGCAATCAATCTACAAGTTGGTATGTCCATGCAATCCTTTTATAATAGTTTCAAGCGGTAGAAATATTCAACTTATAACTCAAAATTATTTCAAAGTTCCCTTACTAAGTATCGCACATTTTCACCAAATTCCAACCTCATCATTGTACGAAAAACAACAACATATATCCAACTATCCTTTGGATTCATGCAAATTTTTATTTTTTTTTTTTTTTTTTTTATAATAAATAAGACACATGAAGAAAACTAATATAAAACTGGATTAACATGCAAATGAAAACTAAAACTATCTATCATCAAAAATGAAGAAAACAACTTAATCCCCCAAACTTAAATCAAGGAATGCCCTCATTACTTCAAATATGCTCAAAAATAATAAAAACTTGAGGACTTCCCTGAAAACGCGTTACTGTGCGTCGTCGTCCGAAGGAGGATATGTTGGCAGGATAGGAGGAGTAGGCATAACGATTGGCTGAGCATTAGGATTACAACGAGCAAACGCCTCAGCAAGCGTGTTGAATGCATTTGCATTATACTGATGCATTAAATCTTGACGGTCAGCCAACCACATGAATTGATTCCTTGGGACCCGTGCTTGTTCCTCATGAGCGGGTTCCTCACGAACCGGTTCCTCATGAACGGGTTCTTCACTAGCTGAGGATGATGGTTGGCGGATCATGATGTCACCTTCACCACGCGTGTGGGACTGTGCACCATCCCAAGTTGTATACCTCTGAATAGTTGCATAGTTAATTATGGTCATTGGTTGTTGAATTGGCTCATTAGGTTGCCACTGCACCCCAGCCTTTCGACATAAATCGGTAATTAGAAACCCGTGCGAATAGCCGCTTTGTGGTACTCCCCGTAGTGCTTTCGGTCGATGGATTCTTGAATACATTCCCCCACATCAACATTGTAGAAAGCAATTGAATTATTCACAAGATAGTGGTGGTGAACAATTCCATACAATAATCGGGCCCGTGCTTTAGTAACCTTAGTTAGATGGGCGTGGGCATTAATCGAGCACAAATAAGCGCATGCCATGCTTTTCCATATCGACTTCGGTCTTTGCGTGGGGAAAACTTACCTTTTCATTCGTTCGACTTTAATCGCCCATTTTGTTCTGGTTTTGCATAGTCGGGCAATCAACTCATCTAGCTCGGGCAACCCATCTTCATCTGGGTCCTCTTGTGGCGTTTTTAACCCAAAATATTCGTTGATAACCCAAAGATGAAAGCGCTACCAATTTTTCCCGAACCATGACAACATGATTGACATGTTCAATTGCATTCGCATAAAACTCCTTAACTATGTTGATTGCCATTTGGAAGTGGTTGCTCTACTAATTGAAACCAATTCGTTCTACAATTTGCAACGCCATATCACCATCAAATTAGCATTTGGTTTCAATCCTCGTTCTAGCACCAAATTTTTCTTGTCGATGGATGTAGTGAATCTCTCTGCTTTGCCTTCTCGCTAACAAATCTTGAATGGTCATATGTTGGGCGAGTTAAAGAGGTTGATGCCCTTTTTGTCGTTTGTGTGAAGACATGTTGCTTCCAATTTGTTGACACAAAAAATCTGGTTTTGTATTTTTTTCAAAAGCGGTGGTGGGCGGAATGTGTGACTCCCCAAACTTGTTTTGTTGATGATGCTTTGCTACCCAAACAATTCAAAACCCGGCACCTTTTTACTCAATTCTCGACTTTTCCACTCAATTTTATGTCACAACAAGAGATTTTGTGAGGGATGAAGAGAATTATCATACCTTTAATAAGTTGGGTTTACCTCTTTGAAGAGAAGTCCCAATTTGTATCAATTTGTGCAAGGGTAGTATTAGATTTAGGATTGGGTTGTGATTTTGAGCTTTGTAGTATCAATATGTCTAGGATGGAGGAGCTTCATATAGAGATAAATAGAACACCAGCGTGGGTGGGAGTTGGAACTTGAAAAGGGTAGTGGGTTTGGAATTTGGAAAGGAGAAGGAGTGTAAAGATGAATTAATGTGGAGTTATGGGGAAGAGGAAGTGCAATAGAATTAGGAGAAGTGGAGAAGTGGTATTGATGTAATAGAGAGGTGGAAAGGTGGACTTATTCAATTAAACCACGCCTCTTTAGTTGCGAAATCGATGATGTGGTCTTGGTGCGCGCTTACATTCTAACATGGCGCTTGTGTATTGCTTTGATTGGTTTAGTCGTGCGATCAAGACCTTGATTGAGGGAGAACTTTTCTTGACCTTGCGTGTGGCTGGCGCTATTGGCTGTGTTCGAAGCTAGTGATCGTGATATGTTGGCTTGGTATGTTGATAGTATGCGATAGTATCCGTGATTCGTTGAGCGGTGTCGGTACGGCGTTGATGGCTGATGATCGATGGCCAGCGTTGATGAATGAGTCGATAGCTTTGAGATGATACGGTGAAGATAGTGAGGCGGTAGCTTGATCGGCTGGCATATGATCGGTCGCTAGTTCTAATGCTCTTTGCGCTTTATAATGTTGCTTTTTATACTTTCTGCTCGGGTTTACGCAATTATAGAGATTTTGTTACTTTTCAAGTATACATTCTATTGACTAAGCTATAAACTAAAATTTAAATGTAAGTAAGAGATAGAGTTTAGAGCTTGGGTTGCCTCCCAAGTAGCGCTTGGTTTAATGTCGCTGGCAAGCAGGTCCCTCATGTCTTATTGTGTGTATACGTGAGGGTAATGTTGATGGTGTCCACATTTGCATCCTCACCCAGTGAGTGCTTCAATCTTTGTGATTGACCTTGAAGGTTTCAATGGGTTTCGCTATCTGACTCCACGGCGCCATGTGGGAAAACCGTTTTTATGGTGAATGGTCACGACCCACCGTGATTTAAGTTTTCACAGAAACAATCTCGATTTTGAATTGAGCAACATGACCTTTGCTTGACTGGCATGAAAGTTCGGTGATTGATTTTCTGATCGTGCCATTTTTTCACCTTTTCCTTGTATAATTGTGCATTCTCGTAAGCTTGTAATCTGAATTCGTCAAGCTCATTTAGCTGTAGTAATCTCTTTTCCCCCACTGCTGCTTGATCGAAGTTCATTTTTTGAATAGCCCAGTAAGCCTTGTGTTGTAGCTCAACCAGAAGGTGACATGCTTTTCCATACAACAACTGGTAGGGTGACATGCCGATTGGAGTCTTGTATGCAGTCCGGTATGCCCAAAGTGCATCATCTAATCGAAGCGACCAATCCTTACGATTTGGGTTGACTACTTTTTCCAATATTTTCTTGACCTCCCTGTTTGACACCTCTGCTTGTCCATTGGTTTGGGGATGATAAGTCGTCGCTATTTTGTGGTTGACCCCATATTTTCCCAGTAGGGCTATAAACGCTTTGTTGCTGAAATGACTTCCCTCATCACTTATTATGGCCCTCGGTGTTCCAAACCTTGTAAAGATATTTTTCTGTAGAAACCTTAGGACCACTTTGGCATCGTTCGATGGTAGTACTGTGGCTTCCACCCATTTAGAGACGTAATCCACCGCATGAGTAAAATGTATTGATTGCTAAGAGGCGAGGGAATGGTCCCATGAAGTCGATGCCCCATACATCGAAGATTTTGACCTCTAAAATTGCTTATAATGACATTTCATTTCTTTTGATATGTTACCCACTCTTTGACATCGATCGCATGTTTTGACAAATTGGTGGCGTCTTTAAATAGCGTTGGCCAATAAAACCACGATTGAACACCTTTCTTTCTTTGTTCTTGTACTACCATAATGCCCACCATATGCAGATGAGTGACATTCGTGCAAGATGTTCTTCACTTCGTTGTGTGGCACACATCTTCGGATCATCTTGTCGGCACATTGTTTGAACAAGTATGGCTCATCCCACATATACCATTTAACATCATGCAGAAACTTCTTTTTCTGCTGTCGTGTAAGATCAGGAGGTAGTATGTTACTGACTAGATAATTGACGAAGTCTGCATACCATGGTACTTCTGATTGAATCCCGAATAATTGCTCATCCGGGAAGGTCTCGTTGATGACACACTTGTCCTCTTTCTCTTTGTCAAGATTTTCCAGCCTTGACAGATGATCAGCAACTTGGTTCTCTGTCCCCTTTCTATCCTTGATCTCTAAGTCAAATTCTTGTAGGAGGAGAATCCATCGGATAAGACGTGGTTTTGCATCTTTTTTCGCGATCAAATACCGAATGGCCGCATGATCCGTATAGACTATCACCCTTTTTCCGATCAAGTAGGCCCAAAATTTATCAAACGCGTACACCTGCTTGCAAGTAATTCTTTTTACATTGTTGTGTAATTCAATTGAGTCTCTGTGAGTGTTTTACTTGCATAATAAATAGCATGAAATATCTTGTCTTGTCGTTGGCCCAACACATTCGATTGCATAATCACTTGCATCACACATTAATTCAAACGGCATGCTCCAATCCGGAGCGACGATAATGGGTGTTGTAGTTAGCTTTTTCTTTAACAACTCGAAGGCCAACTTACACTCCTCATCAAACTTGAATACTGAATCCTTCTCCAGGAGGCTACACAATGGTTTTGCTATTTTGAAAAATCCCTGTATGAACCTCCTATAGAAACCTGCGTGTCTAGAAAGCTTCTAATACCCTTTGATTGAACTTGGCGGAGGCAATTTCTCAATTGTTTCCAACTTGGCTTTATCGACCTCAATCAATCCTTGCTTGAGACTTTGTGTCCCAAAATTATGCCTTCTTCCACCATAAAGTGGCATTTCTCCCAATTAAGTACCAGATTTGTGTTGATGCATCTTTGTAAGACCATTACTAGATTTTCCAAACACGCATCAAAATTATCCCCATAGATAGAGAGAAATCGTCCATGAAGACTTCCACATTCTTTTCCACCATATCGAGAAGATGGCCATCATGCCCGTTGGAAAGTGGCGGGTGCATTACACGATCGAATGACATTCTCACGAATGCGAGCGTACCATATGGGCACGTAAATGTTGTCTTCTCTTGATCCTCGGGAAGCGATGACAATTTGATTATACCCAGTATCCATCCAATAAGCAATAGTATGCATGACCCGCTTGGTCATCCGACATTTGATCGATGAAGGGTAGAGGGAAATGATCTTTTGAGTTGCTTTATTCAATTTTACGTAGTCCATGCAAACTCTCCATCCGATCCTTTGTTCTTGTTGGAATCGACTCATTATTTTTGTTTTTGAACCACGGTCATACCTCCCTTTTTACGACACACATTACCTTTGGACTAACCCACTTGCTATCTCGAAATTGGGTAGATGATACTGCGTCTAACCACTTGAATTTCCTTCTTGACTACCTCTTTCATGATCGGATTGAGTAGTCTCTGTTGCTCCACGACGGGTTTAGCATCATCCTCCATCAAAATTTTGTGCATGCAAAAGGATGGGTGATTCCTTTGATGTCGCAATTGTCCATCCTATTGCCGATTTATGTTCTCGAAGCACTCTTCATGATAGCTTTTCTTCCTGCAATTCGTTAAGTCTGGTGAAATAATATAGGTAAAGAATTTGAATTGCCTAAATACGCATACTTGAGGTGTTTAGGGAGTGGTTTCAACTCAAGAATTGGTGGTTCCTCTAATGACGATTTCATTCTTGTCGTTGTTCACTCTTCCATGTGCAACGTTTCGAATGGTGTTTTGAATCTGCTCACTCGTGGCAGAGAGTCCAATACTTGCAAATATTCTCCAATTTTCGGATCGTCGAGTCCTTCATCTCCCAATAATGTTGTCACCAATGGATCGTTCTCCAAGCTCTTGTTCATGTCTTCGCCAATTATGTGGTCAATAAGATCCATCCTAAAACATTTTTCACCATCCGTCGGGAATTTCATGGCCTTAAACACATTGAATTTAATTTCCTGGTCTTAAACCCTCATAGTCAGTTCTCCTTTTTGTACATCGATGAGCGTCCTACCCGTAGCCAAGAAAGGCCTCCCTAGAATGATTGGGATATTTTTATCTTCCTCATAGTCTAAGATAATGAAGTCTGCAGGGAATATGAACTTGTCCACTTTCACTAGAATGTCCTCCACAATGCCTCTTGGATATGTTACTGACCTATCTGCCAATTGCAAAGAAATGTTTGTAGGCTTGGGTGCAGGCAACCCCAACTCTGTGTAGACCGATAGCGGCATAAGATTCACACTTGCTCCCAAGTCACACAGACATTTGTTGAACGCCGTATTCCCAATTGTGCATGGAATGGTGAAAGCTACACAGGTCTTTCAACTTTGGTGGCAATTTTCATTTGTAACACTTTGCACTACACTCTTGGTTAATGCTCTTTGTCTCATAGTCGTCAACTTCTTTTTCCTCGATAGAATCCCTTTCATGAATTTGGCATAACTAGGCATCTGCTCCAGGGCTTCTGCAAACGGGATATTGATGTGAAGTTTCTTAAAAACTTCCAAAAATTTTGCGAATTGTTTGTCTACTTTCTGCTTTTGGATTCTTTCTTTGAAATGGTGGGGAGGATAGCTAATTTGGTTAAGCTCCTTTGGGATGCTCATTTTCTTTGGTTTATATTCCCCCTAACTTTCGCCTCAATCTCTGCATTTTCCATATCTGTTTCAACCTCTTTTACACCCGATGTTTTTGGTTCTTGCCCCTCAAGATGTTTTCCACTCCTCAACATAATAGCTTGACATTGCTCGTGATTACCTTTTGGGTTTCTTTCGGTATCACTTGGTAGTGTTCCTTGTGGTCTATTATTCAATGCCAATGCAATTTGTCCTATCTGGTTCTCTAAATTCTTGATTGTCGATTCTTGTGATTTCATGGCCATTTCTTGTGCTTTCATAGCCATGGCTTGATTTTTCATGGTTGCTTCATTGTTGGTTATGTACTTTGTCACCAACTCCTCCAAATCTGATTTCCTTTCTTGGTATTGGGTTGGTTGTTGATGGGTTTGAAATCCTGGGGGATAGGATGACCTTAGAGCTTGTTGTTGATTATTACTCCACGACTGATTTGGATGATTTCTATTCCCTTGGTTATGCGTATTACGATAAGTGTTTTCTTGGAATTCTATTGTAGCTACCCACAAATTGCACGAGAATTTGGATTAATTGCACATTGGTCCGTAGAATGTTCTCCGCGCATAACTCACAAATAATTGCCACTTGTTTGTACTGTTGTGCTTGTTGCAATTGCACACCCTGCATAGAATCAAATTTCTTTGAGAGTGCTGAAATCTGTGCTTGTATTGTCGTCATTCCATCAACTTCTAACACTCCTGCGACCTTTGCTTGATTCATTCTTGTCGTGGGTCACTGGTAATTGTTAGCTGCCATAGTCTCTATCAAATCATACGCTTCCTCATAGCTCTTTGCCATAAATGCTCCACCTGAAGCTGCATCAATGCTCGTTCTTATGTTCCCATTCAATCCATTATAAAATGTGTTCAATTGCAACCATTTCGGCAACCCATGATGTGGACATTTTCGAAGTAATTCTTTATATCTTTCCCATGCCTCATACAATGACTCCCCGTGTTGCTGTTCAAACATCGTTATCTCGTTCCTCATTTTTGCCGTTTTTGCAGGTGGAAAAAATTTGGCGAGGAATTTCTGAGCTAGGTCTTCCCATGTAGTTATAGATCCGGATGGTAGAGAGTGTAGCCAACTCTTCGCCTTGTCCCGTAGGGTGAATGGGAACAAGCGAAGTCTTCTTTGCATCATCGACACTCCATTATATACCGAAAGGTGTCGCATATCTCTAGAAGCCCGACGGATGCTCGTTTGGATCGTCATTCGCCAATCCCCCAAACTGAACCAGAATTCTGAATCATTTGAATTGTTCCCGGCTTAATTTCAAACGTATTTGCAGCTATTGCGGGCCTCGTGATGCTTGACTGCAGTTCAGTCACCTTTGGTGTGGCGAAGTCCCTTAGTGCTTTGTGATCTTCGGCTGCCATTTCCTCTTCTTTTTTGGTGTTTCAAATTCCTGTCTCGTTTCCTTAATCCACTTACTCAATCTTTGAAATCTTTTCTCGATGTCGTCCTCCAAAGGAAGCAAGTCAGGATTTTTGGATGAGTTTGCATAAAGCTTGCTTCAATCACACGAAATAAGATAACAAACAAAAAAAAAAAAAATTGTTTAAGTAAAACTGAATTAATTTAACTGATATTGTAATAAATTAAGATCTATGCTAATATATCCCGACAACGGCGCCAAAAACTTGTTGGGTAAAATCTAATTCGCACACAACACGCAAGTATCGTGGTCAACAAGTAATAAAGTGATAAGTGAAGTATCGTTCCCTCGAGAGACAACTAGCAAGAACTCAAGCTTACAACTATCAATCTTTAACTAATCCAAATTTTATTAAACTATATTGAATAAATGATGAGAAAATCTTAACAACTAATACTCTAGCTATCACTAATAACCCACAATGATAAAACTCAATTTTCAAACAATACTTGGAGAGTCAGGCTCATGATTTCACTCTAAGCTTCACTTAGATTAATTCACTTATTCCTCAGTTCAACTCAATATTCCAGTTTATTAATCAAGAACACGAATGTAGCATTAACCACCTCTCAGTGCACTAACACCAAATTAACTCAAATCCACAATTAAGATAGAATTAAGCCAAACACTTCAATCAATTAACTCACAATATCTCTATGCAAATTAAATCAAAAGAAGTTTAAGATTAAGTTCTCTATCGATTACATGCGATGTCAAGCATATCTCTACCTTAACATTCATCACAATTCTGCTATTCACAAAATTCATGAACACATGCTATATCAATTAAGTCTAGATTTAAACATCTTCTCTCGAATCCATTCAAATCCACAAAGAATTGTTGATCAGGCAATTCACAAATTCAAGCTCAAATCAATATAGATAAAGCATTGAATATTTCATTAAGCGAGAATTAAAACTAATTAACCATTGTTCCACTCAAAGATCCATCAATCACCTAAAAGATAATTAGTTCATAATAAATAAATTAACTCTTGAATAAATAAAAGGAGACATCATCCCAATTACGAGATAATAAAAATTAAAGAAGAATAATAAAACACCACCCTTCTCTCAATTTAATTCCTGCAATTTTTGTGAAGTTATTCCCTCTTCTCTAGACCTCAAGCTTGATCTCCAATGTTGTTCTTCTTTTCAAAAGTGTGTATCTTTAATCCCTCTTTTTTTTTCTACTTGTAGACCATCACTTATCTAGATACTCTCCTAGCTCCCTCCACTTCCTATCCAAAACAACTTAAAACAATCCCAATTCTTCCCAAATACTCGCATGACTAACCTCTCTTTAAAACCATCTCCTGACATTATTTCGAAAAACTCAAAAGAACGAAAGTTGTAGATCTACTTCTCCTCTTTCCGGAACATCTTGAATCATCAAAATAGGAGTTCGGACGAAGAAGTTATGGCCATTTTCCTAAAGGACGTCGGAGCAGAAAATGTCAGATTTTGGGCCGCCTTAGGGCACTAGAAGGCGAACTCGGTATGTTGCCAGTATTTTGAAGCGCTGGGGAAGGGTTTGGTGCGGCCTGGACGCGTTTTGAGCGAATTTTGACACCTTTTTGACTGCAAATAGGATTGGGTTTGTTCCTAAGCTAAAAATTGGACTTGTAACCTATAAATACATGATGTAAGGCATAAAATAAGAGGAGATTACATAGCTTAGCCTAGATTAAACACTCCTTTAGATTAGAAAATAACCCTAGTTCTTATTAGTTTTGGAGATTGAAGCAACTTGGAGACCATTGAAGATCAAGAGCAAGAGCAAGAGGGAACATCGATTTCTTGACAATGATTCTATTCTCATCTCTCATCTTACTTTTATCTTTTGATGTCTATTTAGTTGTGGATTCTTGGTCTTAATTCATTAATTATGAACTAACTATTTTTGAGATTTCAATTGAACTTTTTATGGCTATGAATTAGTTATTCATTATATTCTAATTATTTATGTTAAAGTGAGTTGTTTATCTTGTCTTGTGCTTATTGCTTAATTATTTGATTAGTAATTACTTTGTTACTCTAGAAGGAATTGGAAGAGGAATTCTAGGGTTAGAAGCGGGCATGATATCATGTGACTTAGTTATTTGCACTGATGAATAATTAGGTTTGTGAATAGAATGGAAATATCTTTTACTTATATATGTAACACATAAGGAATTGGGATTATAACGAGTTTAATTCAATTGTTTTGCATAGGAATATAGCAAAATTAATCTGGATTAAATAGAAGGCAATTGATCACTTGGAAAAGGGCTTTTGGCATTTGAGAGTTCTCGTTAACAATTCGATGAGACATAATAATTGGGATAATTGGATAATTGATTTATAGTTCATAATTGGGGATATTGGAGTCTTAATCCTTATTTACCCGAATTCAATCAAATCTTAGTTTTGTTTATTTGCTTTCTTTTAGACTAATCTCTTTTAATTGTTTAATTTAGTTTTCTTAATTAGAAAATTCACAATTTGTAATTGTTTAAATAAAATTGATTTGGTTAAGAGTTAGTATTTGGTAATTTTATTAAATAATTCCTCGTGGGAGCGATACTCTACTTTCACTTTATTACTTGTTGGTAGTGTATACTTGCGTATTCATTGATTCTAAATCGATCAACAAGTTTTTGGCGTATGAATTCTTAGGGGACTTAATTTAATAATTATTTACCAATATTAATTTCAATCAAATTAGTCTTAATTTAAACATTTTATTTTTATTTTAATTCTCTTTCTATATTTCTCTATTTTCGTGTACCATGGATGACTTTGTGTATCAATGGCCATTACGAACATGACTCGACCAAGGGAGTGGAGATTGAAAGACTCGAGAAACTTTTCGCATTGTCGACCTGATTGAGACACTTTCGAGGATGTTTGAAGCTTTTTGAAGCTCAGCGTCGTCAAAGTATGGTGGTTACTTGTGATTATTGTCTTTGGAAATCATATGAGTCATCAATGCACCATCGAGTTTAATAAGATAAGTATAATGGTGATTACCCCAATAATTATGTCTATCCCAACAACTATCATCGAGATTGGGGGTATCACCCGGATTTTCATGGAGTAACAATCAAGATCAATTTTATGCTCCAAGTCCAACATACCCATGAGGATTTCTTGTGTCCACCTCCACTACAACGGGAAGAACATTCAAATTGGGAGGAAGCCTTGGAAAAATTTATTAAAGCTTCCGAAAAAGGAATGAGGAACAAGACAAGAAAATGAATCAAGTAGAAATTTGAATTTGCAAAGCCGAGGCGTTGATTAAGAATTTGGAAAATCAAGTGGAGCACAGATAGCACATTAGTTGAACAACCGAATCCTCAATACACACTGGACCTATGACATGGATTTGAGGAGGACCGATGGAGAGCAGAGCCAAATCTACAAATTGGATGAGCCACGAGATGAAAAAGAGGAGACAAGTGGGGATAATGACAACAAGGTCGGTGAAGAACTAATTGTGAGAACCAATGATGATGAGCAATGTTATTTATGCCTCAAGTGCCTTCTCCTCCACGGTTCAAGAGTCCGGTTAGATTTGCAAAACCTTGTCAGATTGGTAGTCATGTAAATCGGCAATACTCTCTCTGTGATGTAAAAGCAAGTACACCTTGAAACCATGGTGCGATGAAATTGGAGAAGATAGAAGAAGAAAGCGTTGTGTACGACAAGCTTGATACGAGAATATATTCGCAGACCTGATGGAGAAACCACCTAGATCTTTGGGACGTTCTTGAATGTGATCTTATCTAAAGAAAGCATGCTAGGTGACTTTAATACAATGGCTATCGTAAAATGGGAACCTACCAAAAGCTATATTATTTTCGATGGATGGAGGGTTCCTCAACTTTCGTAGGGAATTGGATAGAGAATTGAAGAAGTTAAGTGAGACTATAAAACAAGCGCTTATTGGGAGGCAACCCAAGTTTAATTTTTATTTTTAGTTTTTATTAAGTTTTATATTAGTAGTTTTGAATTTGCATTTATTTAGGATTTAATAAAATTGCTTCTATCATGGTTTTCTGTGTTATTCAAGTCAAATTCAAGTGTGGTGCCCAATTTGTTCCATGTCTTGCTTTATTCTCCAAACTTAGCGAGACAAGGAGGAAGATTGCTATATTTTCAGGAAGTCCTCCGCTTTAATTTTTTTTCTATTGTAGCCATTGAGGACAATGTCTAGTTTAAGTTTTGGGGCATTTTAGTGTCGTATTGCATATAGTTAGTTATTTACATTGTAGTTCGTTATGTTTTTGGGTTATTTACATTTAGTTTTTGCATTCAGTTTTTTGTTTAACAAAAAAAAATTTAAAAATCATAAAAATAGTAGTTAGTTTCTTGTGTTTGTTGCGTTTAGTTTATATTTGCATGATTCCAATTGTTAGATAGTAAAAAGTCTATTTTGGCCAATGATGAGATTTGGAATTAAGTAGATAAGTATAGTATTGAATATTAAGGCTTTGATGTGATTTCTTGTTATGAATTGAATCTTTTTCTGTTTGAAATCGGTATAATCAAGGTTATCACGTTAATATGACTATGTTAGCTGATTAAGTTTAAATTGATACATAATGGATTTCTTAAGTATAATACTAGTGTGAAGGAATGAAAAGACATGAATAAAGGAGATGGCTAAATTTTGATAAAAACTTAAGTTTGGGGGAAATTTTGGGGTATATAAGCTTTAAAAAAAAAACATGTTGAGTCTTGTGGTGGGTTGAGGAGAAACACTCCCTATAAACACAAGCGTGAGATGGGCGTAAAAACGACTCACCAACCATCTAAAAAAAAAAAAAAAAAAAAAAAATTACTGCAAGTGGCTAGTTTTGTTTGGGGCCTTTGTTACTTGAGTAAGTATGCCCAGAGGGGTATCTTAAAACCTAAGCGCCCTAAGGTCTTATATGGTGCGGGAGTCGTTGGTGAAAGCTCGCTAAGGGTGACACTTTATTAGCCTAATGGAATGAGACATTTACGATTATGGTTAAAAAAAAAAACAATAAAATGGGAAAAGAGCAAAAAGCCCCCGTAATGAAAAGTAAAGCATAAGTATCCCAGATTGGACTCTTGAACTTGGTGGATGTTTGACTTTAGTTGGGATATAGCTTGTTCGTGAATTTTGTGAATTTGCAATTGTATGATGCCTTCAAAGATATCTATTATGTCTTAAATTTGATTTTATATCGATTAACATTGTTGTGGAGCACACACGCACTATATCGGTGATAATGATCTAAGATTTGATGATTGATTGAGAAATTCTGCGATTTGTTTTAATATGATGTATTATCATGTTTACTTGATTTCTCTAAGGCCATTGAATAGACTTGTTTACATCATTCTTTGTTGGATTTGTAGGCATATAGATTAGTTTCATTACATTACATTGCATTGCATAACATTTTTGTGTTTTTTGCTTGAGGACAAGCAAAGATAGTTTAGGGGGTATTTGATGAGTGAGTTTTATACCCATGAATTGGATACATTAGGGCTTAATTTATTGTTGTTCTTAAGTCTTTTAGGATGTTTTATGTGTTTGTGTCTATTCATGCATGTTTTATGTTATTTTATAGGAATTGGGACAAAAGTTGCATGGATCGATGTTTGGGGTGGCTAGATTAGCGTTTTAAACTTGCCATTTACCTGAGCAGCCACTTTGAGCCAATTTGACTATATCTGCTGACATTATTTCGAAAAACTCAAAGAACGAAAGTTGTAGATCTACTTCTCCTCTTCCGGAACATCTTTAATCATAAAACCGGAGTTCGGACGAAGAAGTTATGGCCATTTTCCCAAAGGACGTCGGAGCAGAAAATGTCGATTTTGGGGCCGTAAGGGCGCCATTTTAGCCTATGCCTTGCCTGGCCAAAGGCGCTTAGAGGGGAACTCAATATGTTACTTATTATTTGATACTGAGGAAGGGTTTAGTCTTGCTGGACGCGTTTTGGGCGAATTTTGACACCTTTTGATTGCCAAATAGGATTGGTTTTGTTCTAAGCTAAAAATTGGACTTGTAACCTATAAATACATGATGTAAGGCATAAAATAAGAGGAGATTACATAGCTTAGCCTAGATTAAACACTCCTTTAGATTAGAAAATAACCCTAGTTCTTATTAGTTTTGGAGATTGAAGCAACTTGGAGACCATTGAAGATCGAGAGCGAGAAGCAAGAGGGAACATCGAGTTCTTGACAACAGATTCTATTCTCATCTCTCATCTTACTTTTATCTTTTGATGTCTATTCGGTTGTGGATTCTTGGTCTTAATTCATTAATTATGAACTAACTATTTTTGAGATTTCAATTGAACTTTTTATGGCTATGAATTAGTTATTCATTATATTCTAATTATTTATGTTAAAGTGAGTTGTTTATCTTGTCTTGTGCTTATTGCTTAATTATTTGATTAGTAATTACTTTGTTACTCTAGAAGGAATTGGAAGAGGAATTCTAGGGTTAGGCGGGCATGATATCATGTGACTTAGTTATTTGCACTGAGTGAATAATTAGGTTTGTGAATAGAATGGAAATATCTTTTATACATGTAACACATAAGGAATTGGGATTATGTGAGTTTAATTCAATTGTTTTGCATAGGAATATAGCAAAATTGTCTGGATTAAATAGAAGGCAATTGATCACTTGGAAAAGGGCTTTTGGCATTTGAGAGTTCACATTAACAATTGATGAGACATAATAATTGGGATAATTGGATTATTGATTTATAGTTCATAATTGGTGATATTGGAGTCTTAATCCTTATTTACGAATTCAATCAAATCTTAGTTTTGTTTATTTGCTTTCTTTTAGACTAATCTCTTTTAATTGTTTAATTTAGTTTTCTTAATTAGAAAATTCACAATTTGTAATTGTTTAAATAAAATTGATTTGGTTAAGAGTTAGTATTTGGTAATTTTTATTAAATAATTCCTCGTGGGAACGATACTCTACTTTCACTTTATTACTTGTTGACCGTGTATACTTGCACGTATTCATTGATTGCGAAATCGATCAACAGTGGAAGTGAAGCAGCCTTGAAGAAGGACTTAAACAGATTAGAGCTTCACTCAATAAAGATGAAAATGCCACTGAAGATGGTAGCTAAGTTGAGAGCCGAGAAGGATAAGAAGATAGCATTCAAAAAAGTGGCAAAGTACAAAGAAGATCAAGAAAGCCACTCTACAGATCACCATGAACCAAAGGCTGAAAAAGAACATATGAAGAATCATGTTTGCATAGCATTCAAGAAGGGTTCAGGAATTGCTAAGTGCCAGACGAAGTCTACCAAAGGCTCAGAGACTTTGCAAATCCAAATGGTGATGGTGCACAACTGACATCAGTTGAAGATAAGCAGAAAAGAGTAAAGATCAGTTGCACTAAAGAAGATATAGTCCAGACTCTAAGCAGAATGCCAAGAGGACTACGTCAAGCTGCTAAGTACATAAGATATTCAAGCTTAACGACATCTTAGCAGCTCAGCACCAACAACAACCACAACTACAACAATAAGAAGTCAAGGCCTGAGGGGTCCTTGTTCGGAGGGACTAAATGAAGTTCCAAGCCTGCTGGGCTTAAAGAGTTCTGAGGGAACTAGAGGAGTTCCAAACTTCTTTGGGCTTGAAGAGTTCTTAGTGAATCGAAGTTCCAAGGTCTTTGGCCTTGAAGGAATCTTAGTGATTCGGTCTTGCCCTTCCTTAGTGGAAATCCTGCTAGTTGAAAGCAAAAGAGTGGATTGGGAGCTTGAGTCTCTGAACCACTTAAAATCCCTTGTGTCTTTTTCCATTCTGTCATTTACATTATGTTCCTAACTGCTATGAATGTATTAACTGCTTACCACTCAACTAACTTTAAGAACAATGTATGTATGATTATGAATATATCAATGAAAGGGTTCTTTTACTTATTTCGCTGTGCTTGAAAAGATTCTTATGTTTTTCACATGCTAATTCATTAGCAATACAAAACACAAAAAAAAAGGAAAATTATTTTGAAATTAAAAGGATATATTCAACCCCCCCCCCCCCCCCTTCTAGATCTATTGTGTGCCTATTGGGAACTAACAATTGGTATCAGAGCAGGTTCTCATACTATATTCAAAAGCTAATCACTTTGAGTCTGATCCTAGGCACAAACATTGTTCTAAACTTAGTTTAATAGTAAGTCACTTGTTATATGAAGATGAGCTCACACGTTGGAAACATTGTGAATCGGTAAATGTGTATATACACCTGAAGCTGCTCAGGTTGGTCCACGTTCTTGATTGTCATAACAACAAGACCAATCCTTGCCCACATTCAATCTTGTATTCTGAAGACCAGATGAGGAAACTCAAGTGGCATTAATAGCAAAGAGTCAAACATCCTCCAGCCTGAAAGATAAAAAGGCTATACATGCTAAGAAGTGCTTATTAAGAGAAGAAAGAGGAACTTCTCAAATATGTACTTGTCCAACCAACAGCTGGAGGTGAATCTTGTGGACTCAAGGATGTTAAAGAACTAAAGATGCCGAGAATCTCTTAGCTTACATCTTCAAGACCTGGCCCGATTGATTAAAGGTCAATGGAGCAACAAGTCATCGTGACAAATGTGAAACTATTCACATCAATGTCTAACCTCAGTATATCAAGATAAATGACTGTCAAGAAAGTGATAATGTAAAGGTACGGTTCCTTATCAGTATAAATGTGTACATCGTATTGCATCACCTTATGCACTATAATTTCATTCTATCAAGAGGCCATACTCTACCTAAAAAGGAGAAGAGAGAAAGTACACTGAAGTTGAAAACTCAAATGCTAACAAACTCTCTCTCCATCCAAGTTTTAGGTTGAAGATAACATCTTGAAAGAAGGTTGAAATAGGTCATAAGCATACCAAGGTTTAATTAATTTTAAGTGGTGAAATCTTTGATGATGGGTCAGTATTCATGTACAAACCTATGTTCTAAGCATTTGATAACACATAGAATATGATCAGTTCTATAAGAGTATCTTGAAGATTCGTAGAAACTAATCACCTCCATGAATCAACTAGATACAAACAAGTGTTAAAGTTGATTCTCACTCTATGAACATTCAAACTTTGTGAACATAACCAAGCAAATCATGAAACCATCAAAGAAAAAGTGTGTCTTATTAATGGTTAATCTTACACACACACTCATCATCATGCATCCTAAAATGTCATATCTAAATTGGATACATGCATGAATATGATTTTTGGTGATCAATATGAAGAAATTTCAAATATATGAGGAACAGGGATTTTGAAAACTAACCTAGCAGGACCCATTTAACCAAGGGTACCAAAAATAGAAATTTAACTAACCTGCAGGTACTTGGTCTATCTGACCACACTAAGGAAGGCTGAACAAAAGACTTCAGTCAAGAAGATTCAACTAGCAAAAGGCTTAAGACAGTTCAGAAATGATTCTGATAAAATTCATATTTGTCAAAGTTTGACCTCGAAGACCTGCTGAGCTAATCTAAATGAAGCTCACATGGCTGCTGATTTTTATATAGAAGTAGGCCATTCAACCAAAGATGGAAAGGGTCATATATACTCAATCATGCAAAGCATGTCATAAGAAAAGAATCCTCAAGGAAGCTCACCTCAGAGGATCATCGAGCATCAAACATGAGGAACTCATTACGAGAGCAGAACTCTAAGTACAAGCTGACAAGGAAGACTATATTCATAGTGCTATCAAAGGATCGTAGAATGATCAACCCTGAAGATACTCATTTCTACGACACAAGAAGATTTGATGACTTTAATCAGAATGAGATATGCATGGCTATCTTCTGCTACATATGAAAAAGAAGAACTTATGTCTCTTTGAGAAGACAGTATCAACTATGGGGGAGCAAAGTTGATACGCTAATGAAAGCGATAGCTTTAAAACATTAGAGATATACTATGAAGCAATGTACCAGTTACAGAGTCCCAAAACTTTGTGGCTAACGAACCAAATAAAGATCCATAGTCAATAGGAATGTTTCAAAACATACTACTTACAACCAGTTAACCATCCAACTCAAAATCGTGGAGAGCCTACGATCAAACATCCAATCGTAGTGTAAGAGCAGAAGGAAACCATGAGTACAACCAATGCAAATGTCTAAAGGTGGTAGAGGATCTCCCCAATAGAAAAGGTCAAATAAGATAGCAGTACAAAACACTTCTAAAAGTTTTTCATCTGTAAAGCGCCTCAGGGACAAACCTGACCCTTAGTTCACTCTAAGAGATTGGCCCTTCCTGAGCTACCTTAACCCAGAAGGAATGCTTAGTAAAGTTCATCTCAAGGACCAAGTCAGTCAACGATCGTAGAGTAGAGATTGAAGAGAACTCAACGATTGTGGAGCAACCTCAGCGATCGTAGAAGCAGACTTGACGATCGCAGCCTTACCAGAGGATACCCTAGCTCACAAGGAGCTTGGAAGAATTGGATACTTGCTCAACTACTCAGATCGTGTGGAGATAAATATGAACACAGTTTGGAAAGACATCATGCAAACGCACCTCAGAACTTAAGTGCCCAAACTAGCTTGGGGTACATCAGTGATCAAGCTATGTAGTTTCAAGATGAGGATTAGTGCCAAAACCATCCACTACAGCATCTCTCGGAAGAAGATCATTGAGTTAACAAAGGAAAACATAGAGTCCATAGCTACCTCACCAGGATACTCTACGAACCAAAAAGGTCAACGATCAATCCATGTCAGTAATGCTTACTCTCTTAAAAAGGAATATAAAACTGAAAAGTTATGGGGAGTTACATCTCATTATTGGGCATCGTGCAACCAATGGCTAGTTGACACATCACAGCGTATGCAGAGTCAGAAGGGACTGCCATAAAGATAAATTCAAAATTTGTAAACAGTTATCAAAATTATCAAACCTCTCTCCCTCCCAGCTTCAAACCCTAGAATCCTTTTCTAAGCCAGAATTCGTTAACCCTCCAAAGCATTGCCCAAATCACATTCATCGATCTCTCAAAAGACTCTCTAAATCAAAGACCCATATTCTTTGAACTCTTCTAATGGCAGACTGGCAAGTAATCACTGGCATTCAGCTAGGAACCAAGTTGTTTGAGAAATCCGAAAAGAAGTTCAGAGACATTCTTGAACTTGTAAAGAAAGTTGGATTCTAAGAGTGTCTTGAGGCAAGCACTCGAGTATATACTGAACTGGTTAAGGAGTTTTACTCAAATGCATCCATAAATTTTGTAACCCTTTCTACCAAGGTCAAAGGTCAGTCTCTAAAGCTGAAATCATCTGATATCAATCAATGATTAGGCTTTCCTGACCAAGGACTGAAAAGCCTTAATGAGATCGACACTGAACATGCAAAGAAAATTATGGGGTACCAAAGAAACCCTAGTCTGAAGGATATGAAGAAAAAGGAGTTTCCAAAAGAATTCGAGTTCCTTGCTGAGATAGTGGGCAAATGTATACTATGCAAGAACACTGTACATGACACCGTGCTTGATCAACAACTGAAGATTTTGTCTGCAATAGTTCTAAAGAAGCAAATAAACTTTGGAGCTATCTTGTTCGATCAAATCTCCAAATGGGTGGAAAAGGCTTAGACGAAGAAGTCTACGGATAAACCCCTCACAAAGGTTTTCCATAGAAGACTATTGAGCATTGTGCTAAAGAAGAAACTGGGAGGCAAGATCAAGGATGATGAAGGAGAGCCTCTGAATGTTCACAAAGTAATGTCTCCACAACTGTTTGTTAACTGGAAGAAAAACCCAAAGGAAAACAGGAGGATAACAACAACTAGGAGCAGCAAAAATAACTCTGCGAAGAAGAGGAAGGCAAAAGAGGTGGAAAACTATGAACCTGGTGAATCTGTACCAATAGCAACCACACCAGCAAGGAAGAAATCCAAGGGTGTGAAGAAAACTGAGTCCTTACCAAGAAGTTTCTTCACAGAAGATAAGGATGAAGATGAAAAGGTCTCAACTGCTGAGATCACAAAGAGAAGAAAATGTGATTACTTCAAGGGCCATCCAGAAAAAAAGCTAAGGTGGTAAGCAAAGCAAAGGGCCCCGCTTCCCAAGAAAGTACATCGACGAAGAAGACGACATAGAGTCAGAAGAAGAGAAGGGAACTGATGGTCTCAAGACTGAGTCCCCAAAGAGAAAATCCATCGATGAAGGTGGAGCTGGATTCATGAAAGAAAATGTAAACCCTGCTGATGAAACAGAATATGCAAGCCCTATGGCTAACTCTCAGAGCATTCACTCTAATGATGAAGAAAAGCTACAAGATGACCCATCTGCATCTCCAAATGCAAATGCTCCAACAAGCCCAGATGATGAGTCAAATGGTGTTGATTCAGAAGAAGGACTTGCCTCTGCTAATGCTGAATGTCAAAGAAGTTTGCCTGATGATACAAAGGCCTCAGAGTCTGAAGAGGAAGAACAGACTGACTCTCCTATAGTTGAACCCTTAAGGAGAAGAAAAAGCTATAGACTACTTGCTAAATTTGCCCCCAAGAAGAAAAGTGATCACTCTACAGCAATCATTGAAGTCAGTGATGCTGAATCTGAATCAACGGAGAAAAGTGATGAAGATAGAACTAGTAATGAAGAGTATGAATCCAATGGAGAAGATGCTGAAGAAGATACTAGTAATGAAAATTAGCAAGAAGGATTCACTGATGAATCAGATAAAGGAAGTCAACATGATTCAAGTTCAGAAGGTGATGAAATGGGAAAAGATTCTGGTTCTGCAAATCAGGAATCAGAGGAACCAGCAGACTATTTTGTTCTCTCCAGCTAGAATTAGCAGAAGAATAGTGGTGGAAGTTTTTGATGAACCACCAGCTGAACCAGCAGCAAGATGGATAAGTCATGGAAATGAACAACTTCAAGTTGTAAGAATGACTATTGATGAAGTACTTCACAATTGGAAAAATATGGAGTTAGATTGCACAACAATACTGTACAATTCTGAAGATCTTCTGATGAGATGGTTCTTTCCATGGATGCCCTGGCTAAAAGCACATACTGATAGAGATGAGAGCTACTTCAAGTGGTGCTACTCTCAGTTTCCAAATCTAGAGCTGGTGTCACAGAACTTCCCAAGGGTAAAGAAGTTTGCAACCATGATGATCAAAGACTAGCCTCACTACAAAATCTACCGACATGCTGGCAATCACTACATTCCCTATGATCATCTGGTGGGTTCTGATGGCAGAAGGATAATGGACAAGTTGATGATCGTAGAGTCCCTTCACTCTACCATTGAAAATGATCAAGTCCAAAATGAGAAGTCTCTCTCTACCCAAGCACTGTTACCCAACATTCTGTCATCCTCCAATAGCTATTGGTACTCAATGATTATTCATATTCTCAAAGCTTTCAAAAATATGTCCAAAGATGAAAATTATAGAGCCCAATCTGGTGTTCAACAAGAGGATGCCCAATCAGATGACCAAATTTCCATGGAGAAGGAGCTATTGAAGAATTCTGATGAGCTAGTTGAAAAGATATCTCAAATCAATGAAGAATCAAAGATGTTGAAAGAAGCAGGAGATTATTCAGCTCAAGACAGACTTGAAGCCACAATAGCTTATGTATCTCTCAGAATCAAAGAGAGAGATCAAATTTATCTGAAGGACATACATGATCAGAAGGCAGAAGCTCTACGAGCACAAAAGACAAATAAAGAGCAAATTCAAGTCCTCTCTGATAAGACTGACAACCTGAATCAGTCTTTCTCCATGCAAATTGAGCTAAGCCAACAAGAACTCAAGATTGAAGTTGGTAACTCCTCTTATATGATGGAGCAGCTTATATCCAACATGGAACAGCTCTCTCAAGTGATTAATGACAAAAAGGGGGAGAAAAAGAGGAATAGAAAGATGCATTCAAGGAAGAGCAAGGAGTGCAGAAGAAGTAAAGATAAGAAGGCCATGAGGAAGAAAAAGAAGAAGAAGAAGACAGTAGCAGCAGAAGCAGAAGAAGAGTTATCATCTAAGGGGGAGCCAAAGGATGATGATCCCATGAATGCAAAGTTTGAGGGAGAGCCAGCAAACAAAAAAGAAATGAAGTTAACATCCCAGGAGGAGCAGAAGCAAGAAGATCAAGCAGATGAGTAGTTGATTAACAGACATCCTAGAAGACACACATGGAGCCAAAGAGGTACATCTCTAACTAGTTAAGTATGTTCTGGATCCAGGATGTAGAGTGTCATAGCTTGTATAATTCCACATTATTATACATGACATTCATGATTATCTGTTTTAGAAATACAGTTGCTCGCTGTATATAAGATTTATTCATAACATTCATATGCACTTATTATTTTTGTCATAATCAAATAGAGGGAGATTGTCAGGAATAAGCATGTGAATGATATTCCTATTTATATATGATTTGATTATGATATATATATGAATGAATATGCAAGTATGCTTGTATTAAGAAAAGTTGTAAAGTTCTTTGATAGAGAATAGAAATATATGTACAAGGACTTAGAATGAATTGATCAAATGTGTTAAGTTGATCCTACATAAGCAAAATAGCTTTCTGAAGTCCTTAAAAAGAAATAATGTACAAGGACTATAGATATAGAAAGATCGAGCTTGTTAGGTTGATCTTATGATGTAATAGATAGGCTTGTCTAACCTTCGAGCACTGCACCAGAAATCGTAGTCTGCCAGGAGAGTCAAGGAAAACTAGAGAGTTGTCGAGGCAGAATCATAGTCTGTAAGACAGTAGATCTCAGAGTTCGTAGACTGCTAGGAGAGACGAGGAAGGATCGTAGTGTGTCGAGAAGAACTTCCTCAGAGCCGTAGTCTGCTAAGGAAGTCATGTGCAGAATCATAGAGACAACCTAGCTATGAGCCAACCGAGCATCTGCCGAAGCCAAGTTAAGAATCGTAGACTACACTTAGAGTCGTAGAGTCTACTAATCGTATCAGAGGCAGAGATCGTAATCGAGCAAGATCAGATGAAGACAACAAGCACAATGACGAAATCGTAGAGTGTCAAGATCTCGATCTCGAGTCATAAGTAGTGTCTGGCAGTAGAAATTTGAATCGTAGAGTGTAGAACTGAGACTTCAACAGATGTGCTCACAATGCCAAGGCAGAATCGTAGAGCAAACACGATTCTCAATAATTGAGCACTCCCAGAATATCCAAAGGAACGAAGCCTTTGGTTGGTACTGCAAAGATACATTCCACCTAAAGGAAACCAGAGAGCACTCAACGAATGGCATGTAAGCTAATAGAAGATCTCAGCACCAACTCAATCAACATCCAGATTAGGCTGCGAAGCCATTCGAGATGAAGTCTTCCACAAGTTGATCAGAAGAATACTTCAGTAACTGACTAAGGAAAGTCAACAAGTATAGTAGCAATCAAGAAAATAGAAGACGACGATCTTGAAATCAATCAAGATCGTAGTGTTTTTCAAACAAAGAAGGAACTGATAGAGTGTACACAAAGATACTGGTCAGCCTCTGAAGAACAAGGCTAAAGTGATTAAGCATTAGGTCAGTTTATTGATGATAAGTGAACGGGAGATCACAAGGAGAATGCGAGCTGGACACGCCGCAAATCTGAAGTGTCTTGCTATTTAGAAGGAGCCGGAACAAAGAGTCAAGCCATCAGTATCTGAGAGCAGTTGAAGCAAACAGAAGTGTTGAAGCACTATACAAGAAAAGGAAGAGATGTTCTACATTAAAGATCCAATCAACACTCTTCAAGATCGTAGTGTTGACTCTACCTGTCAATTAGACAGTACGATTAAGTCCAAGAAGATATGAATTAGAATCGTAGAGTTCGGTCGTCTGAAGGATGAAGCATTGGCAACGGTTCAATTTGAAGATTGATGGTCGAACAGAGCTTATTGAAGAACATCGATGCAAAAGGACAACCTCTGATCGAGAAATCATAAGGAGAAAATAAAGTTGACTACCTGCCCGAGACATCAAAGTGACATCTCTGACAGGGTAGGTGAAATAATAGACTGCAGTGTCAGAAAGTCAGAAAAGGGGATGTCATGTCACATCTACAGTCTACACCAAATAACTCGAGATCTGCAAAGCAATTCAAAATGCTTTTAACGGCTACTTTCCAACGGGAAGATTGGGAAGGAGTTTAAATCAACAGAGCTTCAAAGATCAAGTGTTGCTGATGATTGTGAAGTGGAAAAATTATTGAGTTATTAGAATGTTATCGTTGACTCTACGAGTTCCACCAGAGATCAATAAGAACAAGTCTCAGTGACAATGAGACTACATAGGTGGAAGTGAAGCAGCCTTGAAGAAGGACTTAAACAGATTAGAGCTTCACTCAACAAAGATGAGAATGCCACTGAAGATGGCAGCTAAGCTGAGAGCCGAGAAGGATAAGAAGATAGCATTCAGAAAAGTGGCAGAGTATAAAGAAGAACAAGAAAGCCACTCTACAGATCACCATGAACCAAAGGCTAAATAAGAACAGATGCAGAATCATGTCTGCAAAGCATTCAAGAAAGGTTCAGGAATTGCTAAGTGTCAGACAAAGTCTATCAAAGGCTCAGAGACTTAGCAAATCCAGATGGTGATGGTGCATAGCTAACATCAGTTGAAGCTAAGCAGAAAAGAGTAAAGATCAGCTACACCAAAGAAGATGTAGTCCATATTCCAAGCAGAATGCCAAGAGGACTACGCCAAGCTGCTAAGTACATAAGATGTTCATGCTTAACGACATCTTAGCAACTCAGCACCAACAACAACCACAACTACAACAACAATAAGCCAGGGCCTGTGGGGTCCTTGTCCGAAGGGACTAAATGAAGTTCCAAGCCTGCTGGGCTTGAAGAGTTCTAGGGAACTAGAGGAGTTCCAAGCCTGCTGGGCTTGAAGAGTTCTTAGTGAACTAAAGTTCCAAGGCTATTGGCCTTGAAGGAATCTTAGTGATTCAAGGTGTTGCCCTTCCTTAGTGGAAATCCTGCTAGTTGAAAGTAGAAGAGTGGATTAGGAGCTTGAGTCTCTTAACCACTTAAAATCCCTTGTGTCTTTTCCATTCTGTCATTTACATTATGTTTCTAACTGCTATGAATGTATTAACTACTTACCACTCAACTAACTTTAAGAACAATGTATGTATGATTATGAATATATCAATGAAGGGGATCTTTTACTTATTTCACTGTGCTTGAAAAGATTCTTATGTTTGTCACATGCTAATTCATTTGCAATACAAAACACACAAAAAAAGGAAAAAGTATTTTGAAATTAAAAGGATCTATCAACCCACCCCCCCTTCTAGATCTATTGTGTGCCCTTGGGAACTAACAAACTTTTATCGACTTACTTAACTTTTCACGATATATTATCGCCAAAACTTTTGATGGAACGTCATTTTGACATACCAAACTCTCGAAAAGGCTTAGGTTATTAAAACCCTAACCCTTAGGGTTTCGTCAGGTGAATAATTCCTATTTTATCTTTTTCTCCGAAAATATTTTATTCTCGGAAAAATTTTATTTTCGTCTTGAAAATTCTTACTCGTTCAGTCTAGCTCGTAGCCAGAATCCTCCAATATTATAATCATCCTAGGTTCTAGAACGATTAAAAAACACATTGCATAGAATATTATTAATAAAAATTCCTTTTATTAATAACTAATTCTTTAAATCTTAAATTCTGGATAATCCGATTTTCTGGGTTGTCACATTCTTCCCTCCTTATAAAAATTTCGTCCTCAGAATTTCTAAAACCACACCCATACCCGGGACATCAAATTCACCCCTTCTTCACAGAATTTTATCCTCAAAATTTTAGCTTACCCTTCTTCTCAACTTCTCTTCAAAAAAATTCTTATCATTCAAACATTCCCTAACCTTCATAACTTATCAAGAATTATGAAGTAAAAGGAATAAATAGGAATATAAATATTCCTTTAAAACATTTCATACTTTTGCTGAGGGGTCAAATCGACCATGAACTCTTACTTGGTTTAACAACATTTCACCGTAACCCTTCTATCACGGTCAGTTTATAATCATCAAGAAAGCAAACTACCTCTTCCATACGTAGGCGATCAACCCATCGTATTACCCCATTTCAGGGTATGTTCACCTCAGACTTAATCATTAGATTCCTCACCAAAATAATTTGGTTTGGCATAACTCTTCAAAGAAAGCTCGATTTTCTTATGACATGACATACCATTTGTCTTAGCCAAATCAAATAGATTCGACCATACCAATAAATTAGACATCAACTTGAAACATTCTTCTAGTCAAATCAATTGACATCGACTACTTCTTTAAATTCCTTTCGCAATACATCAAAATGTTTTATGACGTCATGATACCGTACTTTTCATAGTACATTGAGGACTTCGTCTGTTTATGACTTCGTCATTATACATCATACCATAGCGGGTTGTTGATCCTAAGATCACATCCAACACAAGGTTCAATTGCATTAATAACTCCATCCTTTTACCATCCTTGCATCAAATGCACTGATGATATAAAATTCATTTTGATATTTCAAATCAATTTCTGTCTATCCGAATCAACTAGCATAGACATATCAAGAATAGTTCTTTTAAAATCCATTGGTTTCAAAAGTTAAACCAATTATTTCCTTTTCAAAACGCGCACATCAGCACGATTTCAAGAAAATTCAAAATCTAGCATAGCTAGATGACTTGGAATATCCTATTCTCCATCTTGCGACAATACTTAATCTTCTCTAGCATCTTCAATGTTAAGTCTACTGAAAATAACTTATTTTCAGTCTACACATTCCTATACCTTAGTATAGTCCGTCAACTTACCACACATTATAAGTTCAGGAACTTTCCACAATAATTTGAGTTTAAGAACTATCCCAGTCAGGTCATAGGCGTCCATTCGCTGAGGAGTTCAAAAACATACCATATGATTATGACTCACAAACCTACCATAAGTATGAGTTTCAAGAACTCACACCTACCTTATCGTTCTCTACCAATCAAGTATATACATGAGAAAAGATTCACCTTCTCATCATATACATATTGATAGCGCGACCAATTCCAATGATTATCACTGTAATAACTAAGTAATCACAAACCTTTTCTCATTCAAAGGTTCGTACCACTCCGCTATTACATGAGTCCTCAATTAAAATCTTACAACTTCTAATTTTCTCTTTCCTTAATACAAATTTTCTTTAATTTGTATACTATCCTTCTCAACTCAATCTGAGTTATTCTTCCCGTACTACTTCATAGTACCATTCATTTATAGCATTAGCTATAAATCATTCATCGTTTAACAGCTCATCTGTTACTATGATTTACTATGATCACGTGGTAATCTTCTTATCCTTCTATCTACGATTATAGTCTTAGCTACTCATGCCTAAGATTTATAACCTATCAGCTCTAATACCAATCTGTAACGCCCCGAAGTCTGGTCTATCTTCATACCCGGATTTCGTACGTCACGGTCCCACTTCTTTCCAAACATACATCATTATATACTAAAATATAACAACATACATTCTCAATTCCCAGGTTCTAATACCTTATAACCTCTTTCATTACAAATAATGTTAATTACATTATTCTTTTCATCTTACACGAGTGACTTTCATCCGCCACCAAGGATACATAACCGTTCATTAAACTATTCTATAGTTTAATTACATTATTTTACATTATAAGTCTTCATTTGATCTTCATGATCATTCATCTAATGAATGGCACTTTGTCTAGATACCGATCAGCTTGATCTTTACCAGATCCTTAAGTTCTTTCTAACATCGTTCGCTGAAAATGTTTGTATTTAAAACAAGTGTGAGCATTCAATTGCCCAGCAAGTCATAACAGTTAAACAATTTACTTTAAGAATTCAACATTCCTTTAGAACTTCGATAACCGAACAAAGGTTATAAAGCAGCTTGAATAATAGGAATAATCTCGATTCCTATCATTTTAATTACATCTTTCTACTTTTTATTCTCATTAAGCTATTTTTTAACATCAAAACTTAAAGAAAAAATAATATAGAAGTTAGGTTTCGGATTACCTTTCTTCTTTAATCTCTTTCTGTCGGACAAAGTTTGCTCATGAGCTAACTTTTCCTCTTCCTTTTCCTCTTCTTCCTCATCCGAAATCTCTCTCTCTCTCTCTCTCCAATGTTGGAGGATTTTCAAAATTTTAAACAAATGAAATCTAGCTTCCTTTTTATAGATTTTCAAAGCGAGGGGCAAAATAATTTTGCCCCTCCAGTTACTATTCACACCTCCTTACTATTCACAAAACTTCCCTTGGAAGCTTCGTGGTTCTGTCTTGCAGAATTCATCCGACAGTTCAAAAACTACGATTCTCGGAATCCAAATATTTTTTGGATATTTTGTCTTTTCTTTACCGATTAATTTTTATGTATTCTTCGGATATCCGAAAAACTAAAAAACACTTTTTGACATTAAGCGTTTTCCTTCATATTTTCCCTTAACGGAGTTAAACGAATGAAAAGTACATAACAGTACTTTCGTCGTTTTTATTTCGTTCGATTTCTGCATGTTTTTCGAGAAAAACTTTTATCAGCTTAATTAACTTTTCACGATATATTATCGCCAAAAAATTTGACGGAATGTCATTTTGACATACCGAACTCTCGGAAAGGCTTAGGTTATTCAAACCTTAACCCTTAAGGTTTCGTCGGGTGAATAGTGCATATTTCATCTTTTTCCCCAGAAAAATTTTATTTTTGTCTTGAAAATTTTTACTCGTTCAGTCTAGCTCGTAGCCAGAATCCTCCCGTATTATAATCATCCTAGGTTCTAGAATGATTAATAAACACATAGCACAGAATATTATTAATAAAAATTCCTTTTATTAATAATTAATTCTTTAAATCTTAAATTCTGGACAATCCGATTTTTCGGGTTGTCACATTCTTCCCTCCTTATAAAAATTTTGTCCTCAGAATTTCTAAAACCACACCCATACCCGGGTCATCACATAATTATCTTGGTATTTTGCTAGTTGTTGGGTATATCATGTTACTTTTGATGGGTTTTGCTCTTTTTACATGTTAATGGGGTGAAGACGTCTAAAAGCCAACATTTGAAGAAATTACAATGATTTTTACATTACTGCTCGAAAAGCAGTAGCGGGGGCACCATGGATGAAGAAAAAAAATAAGCGAGCGGTGGTGCCTTTGACAAACAAACTACTTGGGACGATGTGTAATATTTGCTTAATGAAGGGACTTTGCATGCACAGTATGCCGGTCTGACGGGTTAATTGTAGGTTTTGTTTCTTTAAGTATGGAAGTTGAGTTTTAAAAGGATTGATGATTTCCTTATGTAATAAGGTTAAGTTAGGAGTTTTAAAAGGAAGTTATTTCTTAGTTTTGGGGATTCTTGGGACTGACAACCATTGGGGGGGGCAGAAAGGATTTTGGTTTGATTCAAATTCTGCAGAGGCTTGGATTGGAGAACTTTGGCATGTATTGGGATTGTATTTGGTTGTTTTCTTTTATCAGCTATAAAATGACTTATGTTAATTAGAAGAGGAACACATCAATTATCACATAATCAATTACACTTTTGTAGCCCTAATTTCATAGAAGACAGTGGAGGAGTAGAGCAAGGAAGCGAGATTCACGAAGATTGCAGAATTGAAGGCAAAAGAGGATGGTGTATTACTATTCTGTTTCTTAAATTTAGTTCTTGTAATTGGGATGATGAATTCCTTACTTTATTCAGTTTTTAATTTATCTATGATGAACTAAATTACTAATTAGGCTTACAATGGATCTTTAATGTTGAATGATGATTGTCATGCCTTAATTTCAATTTAATAAAATTATATATTTAGTTCATCTATTGTGATTTATAATTAATTTATGAATTGCTTGATCACCAATTTTATGTGAATTTGTATGGATTCGAGAGATGATGTATGAATCTAGACCTAATCATAATAGCATGTGTTCTTGAATTCTGTGTTTTGATGGAATCTTGATGTTGTTTAGGATAGAGATATACCTAACATTGCATGTAATCCTTAAAGAACTTGGAATTTAAACCTTATTTGATTTTATTTCACATAGAGATATAGTGAATTAGTTAATTAGTGTGTTTGGCTTAATTCTATCAAATTGTGGATTTAAGTTAATATGGTATTAGTGCATTGAGAGATGGCTAATTCTACCTGAGTGTTCTTGATTAATGAACTGAGATAGTGAATTAAACTGGAGAAGGTGTGATAATCAGAGTGAAACTTAAAGTGAAATTGTAGGCTTAATTCTCCATTATCTAATTGAAATTACGGTTATTAGTGTTGTTGATTTGTTTTGATTTTTAGTATTAGTTTTTCATTATTTTCCATAATTAATTCAAACAGTTTAATAAAATTGAAGTAATGTAAAACTGGTAATTGTTAGATTAAATTTTATACTAGTCTCTGTGGGAATGATATTGTATTCATCATTATATTACTTGTTGACGACGTATACTTGCGTGTTGAGCGTATTTTAGATTTTACCCAACAGAGTACGTGAAGTGATCAGCCTCATTGTACCCGTGATTATGCATAATACTCAAAAATAGCGTGTGTCATTTTTCGACAATAAAGTTTCCCTTATTTTTATAAGGGTTGTTCTTCTCAGTCTTGCATCATGAGTCCGTACCACAATAATATGGCTTTGATTGAATTCAAAAAAATGCTAAGGATTTCAACATATAATATCAATATTGATCTAATCGAAATAAATGGCATAAATCTTTAATAATAACTCAATTCAATTAAGAGAACAATTTATGATTTAACAAATATTAGTCTAGCCGAAACAAATGGCATCGAACTTTCAATAACAAGTCAGTTCACAAATAATATAACGCTTTATCAAATATTAGTCTAGCCGAAACAAATGGCATCGACGTGGTACTTAAATGATTCAGGTATAATCGAATCTTAAATATAACTTGAACACTTATACAAATATAAAAGATTCGTATAAGTTCTAGGATTTAATGAACATTAAACAAATGTAGAATTTTTAACAACGTGAAATAATTGTAAGAACAAAGTTAAATGAACATATGAACTTACACAATATAATCAATTGTACAAGGTTACACAATCAAAGAAATTAAGGAACTTGCATAACATAAAGTCTATACAAGAGGAATAAATTTGCACAATGTAATAATTTGTACAAGATAATATATAAGTTCAAGAAACTTGCACTAGATGCGAATATCAATAATCATAGATGTGGAAGAATTGTCAATAATTAATCCACTAGCATGCTGAAAACATAATAACTCGAGTTTGAGTGAGAAAACTTGCAATAAATGTGAATATTCAATAATAATAATAGATGTGGAATAATCAACAATAATTATCCATTAACATGTTCGATAAATAATAACTCGAGTTTGAGTTAGGGAACTTGCCTCGGTTGATGACTACTGATACACAATTTAATATATCTTCGTATGAAAGACCTATCATTAATAAGATCGATCTCTCGATTAGCATCGCATATCTTACTCATAATACCATTATTCCATAATATTTTATCTAACATGTAATCACATAATCAAACATTTGATACTACCATATATCATTAGTAATATTATCATCCTTTGATAATATTCTATCACAACCATTATCTTAAAATCCTATTTAATATCAAATCACTTCTTAACATTATTAATTACTTAATAATATTCTATTCCTTTTAATATTATTAAAACTTAATAATATTTTATTCATTCGCAAGTATTATTAATCATTTAATAACATCTTACTCAACTCATAATATTATTAATTATTTAATAATATTTTATTCAATTACTAATAATCTTAATCACTTAATAATATTTTATCATTAACTAATATTATTAATCATTTAATAATATTTTAATCCTTAACTAATATTATTAATCATTTAATAATATTTTAATCATTTAATAATATTTTAATTTAACTTTAATCCAATATTATTAATCATTTAATAATATTTTAAATCATTATTAATGCTTTAATCTAATATTATTAATTATTTAATAATATTTTAATCCAATTTTAATCTAAATATTATTAATTAATAATATTTTAATCTAATATTATTAATCTCTTAATAATTTTTTAATCATTTATTAAACTAATAAACAATTTATTCTAATTGTTTACCCTTTACTAATTTATTTATTTAACAAAACCTAAAATGCAATACATAACATTTTATCAAAAATAACCAAAACGCCCTCCAAAAATCTGTACTCATCATGTTTAGAGTCTTTAAGCAATGAAATCACATTTTTGTCATTTATGACATCACATAACTTATTATTCCCATTTATTCATAACCCAAACATTTACATGAAAAATACCATAACAGTTCTGAAAATTCTTCTTTTCTGGGAAAGATTAGATTATGTTCCCCTCATGAACATATATTTTTCTGAAATTTTTCAATTTCGTTTACTATTTTTAAATGGTCCAAAAAAGTCAGATCTTGCAATATTTTTCATAAATCGAAATTTTGTCCAAAACTTATGAAATTTTCAGGGTATGCTCTTTGCATGATACTCTGCCTCCAGTAAACATTTCACAATGTTTGGAGTTACACACAAAAAGTTATTTCAGTTCTTTTTTAAAATAGTCCTTTATTGTAAAATCCATAACTTTCATTCTACACATCCAAAAATCGTCATCCTTTGACTGGATCTAGATAACTCATCATATTAACATCCCAAATTTTTTTAGAATTTTTAAAGTACATAAAAATGACGAAACTACCCCTGCAAGGGACTAGCCAAAAACAGTTTTCTTTCCCCTTTTTCTTAAGCTGGACTCTTTAGACTAAAACAGTTACTATGGCTTGAAAAATCAACAGTTTTGAGTGCTACCACTTGAATTTAACAGTTAACTCACATATCTATCACCCTTTTTTGACGGATCACAAAACGAAGGTGTAGATCTCAAGTTATAACATTTCAAAGTAACCAAATGTTAGGGTTTTCTAGCCTTGAAAAACTTGTTTTTATTTTCTTTATTTTGATCCAATTTTTGACACCCAAAATGGTTAGATCTAAACATAAAACACTTTTTAACATGTAGATCTAAGATTTTTGGGTTTGAAAATATTGGATCCTTATTTCACCAAAAAAAGATTTAATAAAAAAGAATAAACTAATTTATTGATAGGTTTGTATACCTTTGATTTATGTGGATGATCTCCTTCTTCCTTCCAAGAGTTATGAAGCTTAAAAAATCACTCTCCTTTCCTATTTCCCCCTAAGTGGCTCCCAAAATCCCCTTGGATTCTCTCTTTATTTTCTTTATTTAGCTTGCTTTTTGGTGAATATGAAAGAAAACTGTATTTGCTAAGAAATGAGGAAGTATATATATATAAACTAATAAATATGTATAGATATAATATATGAATATAGGTGTAATCTTCCAACAAATCTCATCTTCTCTCTCTTACTCGTTTCCATGTTGCTTGTAAACTTGGTTAAAGAATGTGGCTAAATAACTTGGAGACACATGACTTGGGTAGGTGAACTAAATCATGCTAAATCTTGTCCAAATGAATTAACCATGTGGTTAATTCATCTCCTTGTTGGGCCGGGTACACTCCCTCCCTCTTAGCCCAATTTTTGATTTTTTTGTTATTCCATTTATTTGTTAGTTCGGCTACTATAAAATTCTTTCAAGTTTGGGCTTATCAATTAATTTGTTTGGACTCTCTTATTAAAATGATTGGGCCATGTTAATTAGCATGATCTATTATCTTAATTTTATCTTACTCATTTAATCACATATTTATTCTTTATAAGTCACAAAATGTTCAATACTTTGATAAGTAATTTAATATTCTTATTTCTTGGCTTTCCTTTTTGTTCCACTAATTCACTAATTCAATTAGCCTTAATTGGCTTGATGAATTATTATACATTCATATAATCACTTTATATAAGTCATATCAACTAATCACTTAAAGATTATAAATTTTTTTATTTACCATTCAAGGTTAACATTCAAACTATGTTAATTTATACATAAGTCTGTCTTACTTTTTTTCAATCCATTTAATTAGTTTATCATCTTTACTTCATTTACATTTCTAAGTTATCTTAAAATAAATAAATTGACTAACTTGTTTAATTCATATCAAATATTCACTCATATTCTCAAAGTAAATTAAAAAAAAGGTATTCGTAAGAATCTACATATATTATCATATAAAATTATTGGTCCATACAGTAGGGGTACTAACTGTTACTTAAAACTAGAGGTGAGTTGAGTGTTATTATGGTTATCTAGAGGGGGTGTCAATGTATTTTACTCCTTTCATTTAATGAATTAGGCCAACATAATTAATTTAAGATATGAAAATTTGCTTAATCAATCAAGTAGATTATGGAAAGCCCAATAAATCAATTAAAAAATGGAGGAATTACATATTCTATTATATTTTTTAAAATAACTACAACAATAGTGCACTCATAAAATATTTATATAATTAATACACTTTTCATATTTATTTACAATATTAGTGCAATTAGGACTTCTTATTTTAGGGAATTAGTATGCAATTAGAATTCCTTAATTTAGGGGATTACTATTGATTCAATATACACTGTACACTTTATCTTTACTTTCGATTGACAGAAAATGTCAAATGAGAAAGAACTGCCGCTTATTGAAAGGATCACTATGGAAGTTTCAACAGCTCGTGATATATATATATATATATGTTTTGCCACATTTAGTTTTGGAATTGTGTCCCAGAATGTTAGGTTGTCCGTACAACCATAGTCTCCTCATGCGGAGGTAGCAAAGAAGAGACTATTCGGCGAAGGCGAGGAGAGAGTATCCGGCGAGAACCCTTTCGTCGCCGACGAACTCGCAGGCGGCAATGCAGAGCATGGTTTGAATGAGATTCATGGACGTTATCTCTTTTGCTTTAATTTGCAGTATATACAAAGTTCGGTTGAATCTCAAAAGATAAATAGTGGAGTATCCCTCACCGCCTCCACCACCTCCGCCTCCATTAACCGTCTCCTGAAATTTTTTCCCATAGTGCAGTTCGTAGCCAAACCTCCATACCGAGGTAACCTATTCAGTTTTATTAGGTTGCCAATTTATTTTGAATGTAATGCAGTTGGTAGCCAAACTTTCATACCAAGGTAACCTATTCAGTTTTATTAGGTTACCAATTTTATTTTAAATGTGATGCAGTTGGTAGTCAAACCTTCATGCAGTTGGTTGCCAAACCTTCAGACAAAGGTAATCAATTCAGTTTTATTAGGTTATAAATTTATTTTGAATGTGACGCAGTTAGTAACCAAACATTCATACAAAGGTAACCATTTTAGTTGTTGTGGGTAACCAAATCGTCAAGAAAAATTTAGAACAATAACTCAGGTACTTCCGGAGATTTGCGGCAAAGGAAGAGGATGATGAAAGGGGGGAAGAGAGGGAGATGTAACGGCGGCGCAACCAAGGACTTCTGGAGATTCGCGACGAAGGAGGATGATGAAGGGGAAGAGAGAGGAGGCGGTGATGAAGATAATGAGCGGTGAGGGAGATGAAGATTAGGATGAAGAAGATATTTTTTTTGTTTTTCCCTCCTTTTGATTTGAATTATGGATTTGTTTTTGTTGTTAGATCCCAAAAATTTAATTTGAATTATTAATTATGGCGGTTATTTCTCCTTGATTTTAGGTTTCCTTATTTAATGTGAAATTGATTGGTTTGAATTTGTTACTCTTTTTGTAATTATTTTGTGGATGCACTAATGGTGTAATTATTTTGTTGATGCACTAATTGTGTAATTACTTTCTAATTGTTGTATATTTCTGTAAAGAACCCTTAAAAATAATGAAAAGCCCATATTTCAAGATTTATGGTAATAAATTTTATATAGAAAGAATATGTTCAAACTCTATTTTCAAATTAACTCCTCTAATTATGGGATGGATTAAAAATAATAATAACTCCCATTAGTTAATATTTGATCCTTATTAATTTTGAAAGCTTAACTAATGATTTCCATTATTAATTAACTAGTTTCATAAATATTTATATGATCACTGCAATGCAAATCTTAAAACCTTGATTAAGACATAATTAAAGTTATCTAGAGACTCAATTCATAGTTGCAAGCCTTCATGTCTTCGATCATCTTTAAACTCAAAGTTTCAAGTAATCTTTTGTTTTCTCATCAAATATTGAAATTGCATGAATAAATATTTAACTTAATTTATAAAAGTCATCATTAAAACTCAAGGTTAAGGTTAGAATATGACCAAATCAACACTTATATCGTGACCGAGAAATCGTACTTTAGTTTAGAAGAGTTTTATCTTCTTGGCGAGACACAACAGCATTCTTCACATTTAATGATTATTTTAAATAAATGTAAGTGTTTTTCGGTCTTTACTCAATATTTTTAAGAATATCAAAACATCGTTAATGTAGTAACATAAAATCCATATAAGGATTACAAATTTCATTCATGATGTGTTGAAATTGAGATGGGCCATTTTAAGTGCGAGCAGCTTGTACATTCCACTCATAATATCCAAAAGAACTGTAATTTTCTTCACGGATCTAGATTTGCCAATATCCACTTTTTATATCAAACTTTGAAAATATCTTTGCTTTAAGCAAACGATTCAGAGGATTTCTTTTGTTAGGAATTGGATAACAAATCCATTTGAGATTTTTATTAAGAGGTCATGAGTTTATCACCAATCTTGGAACATCTTTTTTCCAATTCAGAAGCATTCTCCACATAAAAAGTTAGACATGACCATGGAGAAAAGCTTTTCTAATTAAACCCTTTTTAAGAGTTAAGCAATCTCTCTGAACAAAGCTTTAAGTATGTCATATAATTATTACTTAGATAATATAATTTTATAAAAAAATACTATTTTCTTTTGAGTATCATTTTAGCTAATAAATCCAGATAATATATTTATAAAAAATACAAAAAATATCAATAATATTATAATCTAAAATAAGATCCAGTTCTTTGAATTATAATACTATAATTACCATAATTATATTAAAAGGGCTACATATATACATAGTTGTGTATTACACAGTCGGACTATGACGACGGATTTTTTAAGCTATGACCACGATTCATCTATCGTAGTAGTAGCACGTCATTTATAACAAAAAAATCCTACCATCATAGCCCGTATGTAATACACAATTGTGCACATATATTTTTCCCATATTAAAATTTATCAATTAAAACTTGAAATTTATAGTTCCTATTTGACTTAGAATTACAAGTCACTTTTATCAATATAATAATAAATGCAAACTACATTCAATTGTTTACCTTACTAATCGACCGAAATAACCTACCATATATAATTCAACAATTTATCATCGAAAGAAATATTTGACCGAAAGAACCTACCATTACTCAACAATTTATCATAGAAAGAAATATTTAATTATTTATACTTACTCTACATTCGATTGATTATGTTAGTAATTAACCAAATAAATCCCTATCTACATATTTCGTGTTTCAAACAGCGCTGGTGAACTTGCAATAACAAAACCCACATGTTCCTACTCCGTCCTAACTTAACCCTAGTGGCAACCACCCATGTGAGAGTTTGGATAGGTGATAAAATAAAATCTTTCAAGTATTTTTTGGATGGTAAACAGTTTCATGAACATGGAGCTCCAACTTGATGATCTTCTCCAAAGAGCTCATATAAGATGTAGGACCATGATCTTACAATATCTCACTTAAATTTTGGATTAATTACATATTTTAGTACATTTTTAGAAATAATTACAATAATGGTGCATAGATAAAATATTTACAAAAATAATACACTTTTCCATATTTATTTACAATATTAGTGCAATTAGGATTCCTTAATTTAGGGGATCAGTATTAATGGGTTGACATGGCAAATCGGGTGATTTTTTTTTGAAACGCGTGTTTCTCTCTTGTTAAACCTTATTTTTCTCCCAACTTCCATAAATTTTGTGCTGGTTAATGAATATTGGTGGCGTAATTGGTTAATGAATATTGATCTCCTTCATGCTCTTGGGGAGTGCAATTGGTTTGAATATTTCCATCTGCTTCTAATTGTCAGGCATATAATTAAGTAAGCTTTCGCCTACTTTTCTTTTTTTGCATAGAGATCACCATATGCTTTTTTTTTTATGCATTATTTTTTGATTATTTTTAATTTACTTTTCTTTTGCACTTGTTGATTCACAGGTTGTTCAAGTTAGTGAGAAGAAGGTTTTTGATCAGAAAGCATACATGTTGTTCTATTATCGAGATAATAGAAATTTTGCTTCAAACAAGCCTCTTGATGTTGCTCGGAAAGAGATCATGGCGACAAATGTCATGAGAAGAAGCTCAAGTTCATAGCCAGAAGATATTTCCAACCCAAAAAATTTTAAAAGTGTGTTAATTTAAATTTTGTTATTGTTACTATCATATAACTGTTTGGTTACTTTTGCATTATGTTTTGGTTACTGTTAGCTTGTGATTTGGATACCATTTTTGTTACCTTGATTTGGTATTTTGGTTACTTTTTTATGTTGTTATGGTTACCATGTATTTGCTTAGTATACATGGTTGACTAAACTGGTTTTGGTATACATGTTGTTTATGTATTGGTTACCATTAATATATGTTTTGGTTACTAACATATAACCTGCTTTGGTTACATCATTAGTATATTTTTTGTTCTTTGTTAGCTTATGATTTGGATACCATTCTTTTTTTCCTTAATTGAGATTTTGGTTACTTTTATATGTTATTTATACTTTTATATGTTATTTTAGTTACAATGTATTTGTTTAGGATACATTGGTTGACTAAAGCAGGTTTGGTCTATATGTTGTTTATGTGTTGGTTACCATTAAAATATGGTTTGGTTACTATCATATAACCTGTTGGTTACTTCTTTAGTATATTTTTTGGTATACATATTTTTGTTTTGGTGACCTTTAAATTATGTTTTGGTTAATATTATAAATAATCTGTTTTGTTTACTACATAAAATGGTCTCATATTTACATGTTTATATTTTGGTCACCATTAGATTATATAATATAACTTTTTGGTTCTTGTTTTATTATGGTATGGTTAATGTTATATTATGATCGATAACTATTATTGTCAGGTCAATGTGGGATGTTGGTTATTTGTTATAGTCTGCATTTTGGCTCTTTGTGTAATTGTTATATTATGTTTTGGTTAGTATGCTCTTATTTGTTGGTCACTACGTGAATTTGCTTATGTTATAAATATTGTTTATATCCGGTTACTAATGACCGTAAATCGATTTTGTTTATTTGCGGTATGGGATCTTTACTATGAGGAATGCAACAAAAATTCATTAGAAAAGTTATATATTGGTGTGACATGGAAGTCCCAAAGATTATTACCAAGAAAACCCAAGTCATTGGAAAAGTTTAAGGCATCATTAGTTTGTGGATGTATTATTTTTGTAAATAATAAACTCAAGTCATAATAAACCATGTATTTTCTTAGTATATATTGATGTATTAATTTTGTAAATTACGTGATTTAACGAGATTTTTGTAAATTAATTTTAATATTTATTGAATTAAATAAATATTTTTCGATGATTTAATTATTGGATTAAATAATTATTTGATGCAATTGTGGTAGATTAATTTAATTATGTGTTACATTTATTAAATTAATGTGGGAATAATTATTATTCAAATATGTAATTATGTGAGCTTATCGAATTAAATGAAATATTTAATTAAGCATGATGTTATTTAATTAATTTAATTATTAATTAGAGAGTTAATAATTTGACATTATTTATTAATGAGAGAATTAATAATGTGACTATGTGAAATTATGAGAAATTATTATATTTTATTTAAAATAAATTAAATAAGATATTGATTTATTTTATGAAGGAGTGTGACATTAATTAAACTATATGATAAAGTTTTTATTATATTAAATGTTTTTTTTAAATCTATTTTCCTAGCCAAACAAGGCCCTATGGGGAGTTGGAACAGTTACCCATTATTGGGTTAACTGACCACTCAGTGAGTCAGTTCTCTTATTATATCATACTTCTTCTTTTCTTTCTTCATTTTTCTTAAGTCTAGAAAAGTAGAAACAGAGAGAGTTTCAGAGAGAGATTGAGAAGTGTTGAGAAAGAATTTTGATTGAAGAAGAGTTGAGAAGAAATTATTCCCTACTAATCTATACTTATTCTCGTGGTAATCTCCTCTTCCCAAATTCTAAATTTCACGTCATTAGTTTTTATAAAATGGCTTTCATACATTTTGTAAAATCTACGTAATTGAGAAAGAGTTTGATTATGAGTTTATATATGGGTTAAGATGTATCAAATCGTATTTGATTATATATATATTATGTGAATTATCATGTCATCGGTTTCATAATACTATGAATTGCTATTTCAAAATTTACTGAGTATGGGTTTTTGGCCTTATGGCCTTATACGTGATATTTTATGTATTGATCAGTATGTTATCCCTAAATTTTACACTCAGATATTATTATGCATGTTGATACTGAAGAGACCAAAGTTTAAATAAACGGATTCGGTGTTAGAAACGAATCCAGTAGTGACAATTTTCATATTTTATTTTCAAAACCTTCAAGAACATCAAGAACAGTGAAAGTAAATGTGTTGATTTTGCAAATTATGTGTTGTAACTTGTTAAAAATCATGCTAGATGGGTTAAGTAATGATTATATATGTATTACAATGATTGGGTAAGTCTAAATTCGTGTAAAAATAACTAATTGGAAGTTATGGCCATATTCATATATAATTTTACGTGTGATTGATTTTTGGCCCAATTTGCCCTTGTTATGTTCATGAATCGCAGAATCATAGTAACTCGAGAAAATGAGCTCAGGTAACCTTGATTTCACCAAGGCGTTACTAAACTAAATTACCCTTCCTTGATCAAAAAAAAATTAAAAAATAAAATAAATAAATAAATAAATAAATAAAAATAAAAATAAATATTTGATGAAAATTATTATTAAAATATTTATAAAATAAATTAAATATTTTAATTGAGATATTTAATGAATAAAATAAATATTCGATGAAAATTATTATTAAAATATTTATAAAATAAATTAAATATTTTAATTAAGATATTTATGGAATAAAATAAATATTTGATGAAAATTATTATTAAATATTTATAAAATAAATTAAATATTTTAATTGAGATATTATGGAATAAAATAAATATTCGATGAAAATTATTATTAAAATATTTATAAAATAAATTAAATATTTTAATTGAGATATTATGGAATAAAATAAATATTCGATGAAAATTATTATTAAAATATTTATAAAATAAATTAAATATTTTAATTGAGATATTTATGGAATAAAATAAATATTCGATGAAAATTATTATTAAAATATTTATAAAATAAAGTAAATATTTTAATTGAGATATTTATGGAATAAAATAAATATTCGATGGAAATTATTATGAAATAATTTATTCGAGTGTAATAATAGTAAGAGAATGAAAATATTCTAATTTAATTAAGTAATTAAATTAGAAGGGTAATGATTTGTTAAATAAAGTGGAGTTTATATTAAATAATTAAGTAAAAATATAACTAATGAATGTCGTGAATACATATGGTATGTGTGTAGGATTTGTGGTGAACGGAAGTAGTAATCGTTTAGCATACGCACGAGGCAAGTTTCCTAACCTTACTTGCCATTATTGTTCAAGTTATTAGTTACCTCGAGTAAATTATCATTACTATTATTCAAGTTCAATTATTATATTAAAGATTTATTATCTTTTCAAGCATGATTCAGTTATACAATAATTGTTCTATTGTATACTTCATGAGATTATTATTCAAATTGAATATCATTATTGTTAAACCTTATTAGACTGGTGAACTTTATTGATTCAACTAGTCCTTAGTTGATGAACGTTCTAAATTTCAGAACCCTTATTGAATTATCCAAACCAAACTTCCTTTGGTGCGGACTCGAATGTCAAACTGAGATGAACAACCCTGTAAAGGAATTTACTTATGCGTTAGCGTTAAGATATTGTGCACTGTATGGTACTAAGGGCTGATCCCCCTAAGTACGAGAAGAAAGGTCCATAGTCTTATGACTGTTAAAGGTTTCAAGTATAATCCTTGTTAACCTAGGACATAGTTCAAGGTCTTATGACCCTCAGAATTCTTTTGATTCTTGTTATTCATTCTTGATTCAAAAGTTGAGCTTTTATTCAGATGTCTTTGATTCACTCGCATGTTATTATACTGTTATTTCATTATTATACTTGTGGGCAATAGTGCTCACTCTTGCTTTATAATAACATTGCGATTAAGAACGTAAAAAGAAGCGATGAACCTTCCACTAGTAAAGGCAAGGGCAAAGTTAGCAAGTGTTGAAGACTTGTTATTTTATTTGATGATGTATTTATGTTAAACTTGAGTTAATGATGTTGTTTAAGACTTATTGTTTATATTTCCATACGGATGTTTAAGGTTAGTTCAACTCGGGATTATGTTTATGATTAGGATGTTGTAACCTATAAGGGAAGATTTTTATTTCTATCTATTGCATGGTTTGCATTTATTATGGGTAGATAGATAGATGATATTTGTACAGTGAACACAAAATCCCGTGGAATCGAAGTACCCAGATTTGGGGGTGTCACAAGTTGGTATCGAGTCAGAGGTTATGAACCTTAGGTGGGGAACAACCTTAGGTAGTAGCCTTATAGAAAGAAGATGGTGATGGAAAACTCTTATCGAGTTATAAGAAATGAATTTATGTAATTCATTGAAGATAATAAAAGACCTTATGTGTTTATGTGTTAAAGTATGCGTTAGATGATACGACTTTGTAACTAAAACTTAAAATTTTGTTGTCAGGATGTCGAATGTTGGAGAATCTAGTCAAGCTGGGGAGGAAGAACCCGTGTACCTATAGTACTTGACAGGAGGAGGAGCCAAGAGACATTCATGTCGTTAGGGGAGCAAATTGGCATGTGAGAGGAGTCATCTCCATTGATCACCGTTGTTAGTCGGGAGCATGAGCCCGAGACCCGATCCGGAGGAGGAATTTGTTGAGGAAGAGGAAGAGGAAGAAGAAGAGTTACCACGCAGACACCGTTGATGCGAGATGTATGACACGTTATCTGACGAAGAATGCGGAGTTACGAGACGAGGTCTAGGATTTGATTGAGCTGGAAGCGGTTATTCAAAGATGTTACTCTGGGGGAGAAGGAGAGGAGATTCGACTCTTCACTCGACCGGCAAATGTGGAATGGGATTTGGTCCATGAGAAGGACAAAATCAAGATAAGACCGAGGAGATAGAAAAGTCAAGAAGGAACCTCAAGGAAACCTCCAAAAGACCGAACATAGCGTAAGAAGAGGGATGGGTAAGAGAATCGCGTCGGTGATAGTGCGAAGAAGATGATAGTCGTGCAAAGAAGGCAAAGCTTGAAGAGACATATTCTACACTTAATCATGCAATGGATGAGGCCCAAGATCGAGTTTTTGAGGTACCCCATTCGGGTTGAAGGACTTCCATCGTATATCTTTGGATCGCAGGACGATGTCTCGTATCATAGATGAGGGCGTGGCAAGGCTATTCAAAGACCTTGATGACAATGATAGAATTTGTTTAATTATGTGAAAGACTTAATTAGTTTTTATATGTAAATTCGGACGTGTTTATGAACGAAAGAATATTTGAATGTTTTAAATCTCGTGGATTCTTTATTCGAGATTGTAAGACCCCAACTTATTATAAATAAAATTGAATTTTCCTTTATTCATTATTCTAAATTAATAAGGGTTAATTTGATATAATTCTTTAGTTATGGGTGAAATGTGCAAAGTTTACAAAATAAGCAAGTGGTTATAAAATATTCATTATTGTTGGGGAATATTCGTTTGGTCGTGGAATATTCTTTTTTGTCGGGAATCTCGATTGATCGGGCAGCTTGATCATTAGTGGGCCCCATAATGTAAAAAAGCGGTTGGATGAAGGAAAACGCATAAAGATTGAGTTTTATAAATAATCTACAGTAGTTGTTACCAATTAACACTATTAGAATACTTGGTGGTTAAAATACAGTAATATGCGTGGTTGCACAGTAGCACACGGTATTGCACAGTATTGATGAATTATTGATCCTTACGTAAGAAGGCACTACTCAATAATTGTTACAAAGAATTCTTGTTCATTATTTTATCTTATTGATTCAATAATTTTTCGTTGATATTTATATTATTATTGTTTCAATAATTATCATTACACAAGATTTTCCATTATCAAATCAATAATTCATATTATTTGAATAATATTATCGATAACATTATTGGCAATGTCTAGAAAGCTCGCATACAAGGAGAGGTTTGGTCACCTAATCAAGCCAAAGGTGTGGAGAAATCCTTATTGGAAAGCCCCTCTTTCCCGGAACTACCGTTGTCAAGATCTGTGATTACGTAATATTATTTTTGAATAATTAATTATTGATTATTATGATAAAGAGAATAGTCATTTTATGTGGATATAGACGGAGAAAATTTTTAATGTGATAATTGTTGAAAATTAATATTTTATCTTTTTCTGATAAAATAATTCATTTAAATATATTATTTTAATAATATATTAACGGGATATATGAGTATATGAGGAGGAAGAGTATTTTTATGGCATTAAATATTTAACACATGTTTTGTGTGTCGGTGGACACAATTCTTGACCGAAAATTGATTATAGACTGTAAAATCGTCCGTTTATGGATTTTGGTCAATTTCATTTGGAATTTGGAAAACTTTCTTACGCAAAGTTGTAGATAATGGAATTTCCCATGGAAAGTCATGAGTTTTAAATTTTTCTGATAACCGAGCTATTTTCTATTTAATTGTTGAAGTTTAGGAAAATAAAATGATTTTATTAAATTAATGGGTGGGACCCACACTTTTGGTTGGTGAGTAAAACACATGGGTTTGAATTCTTCCAACATGGCTGCCCAAAATATTCAAAGCATGCGTGGATTTGAAAAATAAATAATATTAATTTATTAATTTAGTCTCCTTTAGCGTTCTAACATTTTCCTATAAATAGAGGGCTAAGTTAGAATTGAAAATCACACCGTAAACAAAGTTTTTCTCTTTTCATTCTAAATTATCGAGTTTATTCTTGTGAGTATACTTTGAGTGTTGCTATACGGTAAGGGTTTACACAAGACTATACCGAAATTCAGTTAAAGTATGTTATTTTGAGGTAAGGTATTATTTTCTTCTTAAATGATATTTTTCTTCAATATCATTATGTCAAGTATTGGTGAATTTTTTATCAAATTTAGAACTTGTTGTGTGGGGTTACTTATTCACGATACTGCAAGATTATTCACGATACGACGACATTATTCACGAATCATTTAAGACTATTCATTAGAAAAATAAAAATTTTTCTTTTTGTCCAAAATATCTATTCGGATACTAGCTTTGATTGTATCCATGTTTTGATCATTCTTGAATTTTACACCAATATGATTATTTTCAAGTATTTTGGACATGGGTAAAAACAAAGTACTTAATCCTTAATCCTTAATCCTTGTCATTTTGTTTCTTTGGATTCGTTCCTTTAAAATGTTTTTCATCATCCTCACCCTAAATGGTGATATAAATGAATATCTTTGGCTCAGTAGTGCAAAGATGAACGATTAATCGATGAATATCTTTGGCCTCAGAGTGCAAAAGATGAACAGTGTTGAGATGAACATGACCAACTGGTGATATAAATGAATATCTTTGGCCCTGTAGTGCAAAGATGATTAAATATGTATATTGATTGTTATTACGAGGATAAACTATTGATGATGGACTTTAAACCTTAGAAGACAAAGAGAATTCTTTCTCTCTCATGTGACTCTTCTAATGGATTTCATTGCTTCACGTGATTTGTTGATCTAAAACTTGTTGTCTATTGTATTCTATTAGATTTTTCCCGTTGAAGACTAACGATAATTTGTTGTATATTATCTTAGTCATAATATTCTTTCTTGGGCTAGTTGAGCTCACCTTTTCCTTTTTGTTCCATTTTTCTTCTCGTGAGGTGAGAACATAGCAGGATCGAAGCCTGGGTATGGAGTGATGGTTCTAGGAAGATGTTTTAGTTGCCCTCACTATTTCAGTAAAATAGTGTATGAATAATTAATGAGGACTTATTTGGGTGTGTATATTGCCTAGAAGACAATATTTGTATTCAAACTCACATTGTATTGTCGTATTCTCTAATTTACATCCGTATTGTCAAAGTTGTAGTTTTCTTTTCTATACCATGTATTTTGGCGACTCGTAATGGATGTTGTATACCTATTTTGGGGGCGCCACGGTTGGTATCGAGCTTAGGGATATGATCTCTGGCGGAGATCGGGAATAGAACCAGAGGGGAGAGACGTAAATCTTTCGCTAGTGTGTCCTACCTAAGCTTATTTGTTGGGTCGGTCATAATATAGGATATTATGTGATATGTTAATTTGTTTAATTAACCCTTGTTTTATGGCAAGATTTAAGAATGGTCACGAGAACGTTAACAATGGAGTTTATGAGACCGTGGAGACGCCTTGCAGACTCACCAACGAGGAGAACGCGGTAACAGCAGTGGCAATGTTCCTCCCGTGAACAACGCCATCGAGCAAATGATGAACGACGGATGTTTAGAAGCTTTTTTGCAGTTCATGCAAAATCGACGAGGAGACTCGTGTACAAAATACGGAGGAAATGATAGTAACGCGTGCGGTTTGTCACTACCAAACAATTCAAAGAGTTGGGACCACCAGATTTCCATGGAAAGCCGATCCGATCAAGGCGTAAACGTGGGTCAAGCAAATTACCAAGATATTCGATGTCTTGGGGTGCACGGAGGAATGAAGGTTCCATTCGCCACCTTTATGTTTCGTGGTGAAGCAGACATGGTGGGAATCAATTGAAGCGTACCACCGGATGCACTTAACATGTCTTGGGAAAGATTTTGAATCGTTTCAATGACAAGTACTTTCCGTAAAGTATTCGCTATATGAAGGAGGTAGAGTTTATTAGACTAACAGCGTAACAACATGACGGTGTCTCAAGATGGTGCAAGGTTCGCAGAATTATCCGAGTTTGCACCTCATTTGGTGGAGAATGAGGAACGAATGACGCGTATGTTTCGAGAGGTCTAAAACCGTAGATTCGTCAATACCTTATCTCTCATAAATTTTCTTTGTATTGAGATGTTGTCAATGTGGCTCGCTTATTAGAGCGAGATAGTGAGTATACTCAACCGAGGGACCACAATCGTGGTAGTCATCGTAACGATGATAACCAAATGAGGAGGAAAGAATACGGACAAAGGTAAAACCACCTGTGGTAATCGGGACATGATAATAGGAGAGGTGACTCAAGTGGAAATTTCAGAAGAGAAGATTCAACAATGATGGAAGATATCAACGGCAAAGACCAAAGACTCAACAACAAATGCTGGGGAGGAGAACGACCGCCATTAGATGTTACAAATGCGGAAGGAGGGACATATCATTCAAACCGGCCCACAACAATCCAAGGTATGTTACAACCGTGGAAAGGAAGGCCACATCGCTTCGAGATTGTACTATCTAAAACCAAGTTCAAGCAGAGTGGTGATTCCAAGGGTCATTCCGGTTAAGTTTAAATCGGCCGGTTCTCGGAAGAGCGTTTGTCGTGGATGGACAAAACGTGAGGAACCCAAACGAGGTGATCACGGTAAGCTAATCTTGAATTCTTTTAAGTTTATACCTTACTAGATCTGGGTTCTACCCATTCTTTTATCTCTCCTGCTTGTGCTCAACGTTTAAACTTGACTCCGGAGAAATTAGATTTTGATTTATCTGTTGAAACTCCGTTGGGTGAAACCTTCGTTACATCTATAGTTAATAAATCTTGCATGATCCAAGTTGGCACTATCACATTACCTGTTGATCTTATCTCTAAAGATACTTGCTTTTGATGTGATTTTAGGAATTGATTGGTTAACCACTCATCATGCCAAAATTGATTGTTTTCGTAAGGTTGTTAGTTTTCATATTCCTAACCAACCTGTCATACGAATTCAAACCACTAAACCACTAAAATCAGTCATTGTCATATCAAGCCACAAAGCTATTCGTTTATTGAAAAACGGATGTCAAGCTTTCTTAGCCCATGTTATGGATTTGAATAAAGACAAGTCAGATTTGAATAATATTTCTGTGGTTAGAGAATTCCCTGATGTATTTCCCGAAGAGCTTCCTGGCTCACCCCGTAACGTGATGTTGAATTCTTTATTGACCTTGAACCGCACAAAGCCCATTTCTAAAACCCCATATCGAATGGCTCCTATTGAACTTCGTGGAGTTAAAAGTCAAACTACTGTGAATTATTAGACATCGGTTTCATTCATCTCTAAGACGTCTCCTTGGGGTGCCTCTGTTTTATTCGTAAAAGAAGAAAGACGGGGAGTATGCGACTTTGTATCGACTACCGAGAATTAAACCATGTCACCATCAAGAATAGGTATCCACTACCTCGCATTGATGACCTTGTTTGATCGATTCTGCAAGGAGCACAATTCTTTTCAAAGATCAATCTTCGCTCCGGATATCATCAAATTTGAAAATTAAAACCGAGGATATTCCAAAGACGCCTTCGAGGACTCCTCGCAGATGGGCATTATGAATTCTTAGTCATGTCTTTTGGATTGACCAATGCTCCTACCGCTTTCATGGATATGATGAACCGCAGTGTATTTAAGGAATATTTGGATCGGCTTCGTTGTTGTCTTTATTGATGACATCCTCATCTATTCCAAAAGCTATGAAGATCATGAGCACCATTTGAAGTCGGTACTACAAAGACTTCGTGAACACAAGCTTTATGCCAAGTCAAGAAATGCGCGAGTTCGGCTTGGGGAAGTAGCATTCCTTGGGCACGGTGTCAAAACAAGGAGTATCCATTGACCCGCCAAGATTGAAGCAATACAAAGTTAGAGCAACCGGAAGTTTGCGGACCAAGCACGCAACTTTTCTCGGGCTTAAATTGGTTATTATCGGAGATTTGTGGAAGGATTTTTCGAATCGCTACTCCGTTAACTCATTGACTTTAAGGATGAAAAATTCATATGGAGCGGAGAATGTGAGAAGAGTTTCCAAGAGCTCAAGAGGAGACTCATTTCGCACTGTTCTAACAATACCATCTGGTTTGGATGGATTTGTTATCTATGCCGATGCTTCCGCAAGGGGTTAGGATGTGTTCTCATGCAACATGGGAAAGTCATAGCCTATGCCTCAATTATTAACTCAAAGAATATGAGAGGAATTATCCTACTCATGATCTAGAGTTAGCAATAAATGATTCAAGCGTTGAAGATATGGAGACACTACTTGTATGGAGAGAAAGTGGAGATTTATACGGACCATAAAAAAGCCTCAAATATTTCTTCACCCAAAAAGAACTCAATATGCTAAGAACGACGTTGGCTTGAGCTATTGAAAGATTACGATCACACTATTCAATATCATCCCGGAAAAACGAACGAAGAGTGACGACGATTGAGTAGAAGATCATATGCAAGCACGAAAAGCGATATTGTCAATGCAAAGGCCCATTTTGTATGACTTGCAAAGGATGGAGGTAGAATTAAAGACTCTCAGGACCCACATAATGATGGCGAATATCTGAGTAGAACCGACTTTTAATCGATAAAGTTAAAGCCGCCAAGCTACTTGGACTGGGGCGATGCGTATGAAGAAGAAAGTGCAAGAAGGAGCTATTCTGAAGCAAGAATTGATGAGGAAGGAATACTTGAGTTAATTCTAGACTATACGCGTTCTAACGATTCGACACGAAGCATAAAATCATGATGGAGGCACACAACACCCCGCTTTGCAATCCATCCGGAGTACTAAAATGTATCATGATATTCGACATACATTTTGGTGGAACAATATGAAGAGAGAGATTGCAGAGTTTATCTCAAGATGTTTAACTTGTCAACGTGTAAAGGCGAGCATCATGCCAAAAGGTCCATTGCAACCACTTGAGATTAGGAATGGAAATGGGAACACATTACTATGGATTTTGTTACTGTGTCTTCCCAAAGTTTTCAAGGCGTAGATGCAATTTGGGTTATTGTTGATAGATTAACCAAGTCCGCCCATTTCTTACCGGGACGCTGTGAGACTTATTCCTTGAACGCCTTGCTCGTATATGTACGTGAATGAGATTATGCGATTGAATGGCATGCCAAAGATATCCATAGTTTTGGATCGTGACCCGAGATTCACTTCAAGATTTTGGGTTAGCTTGCGTAGAAAGCTATGGGCACGGATTTGATTGATTCGCTCAAAGATACCATCCTCAAAGCAGACGGACAATCGAGAGAGGACTATTCAAACCCTTGAAGATCTATTAAGACTCGTGTTCTAGATTTCAAAGGAAGTTGGGATAAGTACCTACCATGGTGGAATTCTCCTATAATAATGATTTATCAAACAAGTATAGGCATGGCTCCATTTGAGGCGTTGTATGGGCGAAAATGTCGTTCTCCAAAGATCTTCGGGACGAGGTGGGAGAAGCAACATTGTTGGGACCGTAATTAGTATGCATGACTACGTAAAAGATCCAAATGATTTAAACAACGATTCAAACTTCACAAGATCGAAAAAAGAGTTATGCCGATCTTCATAGAAAGGACGTGGAGTTTAATATGAAGATCATGTATTGTTACATATTGCTCCATGGAAAGGAGTTACAAGATTTGGGAAAAGAGGAAAGCTCAATCCAAGGTTTGTTGGTCCATTTGAGATTCTTGATAGAATAGGAGCGTAGCCTATATGAACTTCGCGTTACCTCCAAGTATGTCTCGTGTTCACAATGTATTCCACATATCTATGCTTCTTAAATATGTGAAAGACACGAACCACATTATTTCATTAGAACTGCACGAGATAGTCAAGATTTAACCCACGTGGAGATACTGTTGAGATTTTGGATAGGAAAGAGCATGTCTTACTTACGAAGGTTATACCACAAGTTAAGGTTTTGTGGAGAAACCATGCAATTGAGGAAATGACATGGGAGTTGGAATCGAGATGAAAGCGAGGTACCCTCACCTTTTCGATACACCAGTCGTGACGTTAATTTCGAGATGAAATTTCATAAGGAGGGAGGTTGTAAGACCCCAACTTATTATAAATAAAATTGAATTTTCCTTTATTCATTATTCTAAATTAATAAGGGTTAATTTGATATAATTCTTTGGTTATGGGTGAAATGTGCAAAGTTTACAAAATAAGCAAGTGGTTATAAAATATTCATTATTATTTTGGGAATATTCGTTTGGTCGTGGAATATTCTTTTTGCCGGGAATCTCCGTCATTTACCTGCCAAGATCATTAGTGGGCCCCATAACGGAAAAAACGGTTGGATGAAAGAAAATGACAAAGATTGAGTTTTATAAATAACGACGTAAATTGTTACCGAATTAATAATCGTTGGGTTATTCGGTGGTTAAAATACTGAATACGCGTGGTCGCACAAGAGAAGCATACCTACGGTATTGCACGATATTTTGAATTATTGATCCTTACGTAAGAAGGCACTACTCAATAATTATTACAAAGAGTTATTCTTATCAATATTATATTTTATTGATTCAATAATTGCTGCGTTGATATTTTGTATTGTTGTTGTTTCAATAATTGTCATTACACAGTATTTTCCATTATCAAATCAATAATTCATATTATTTGAATAATATTATCAGATAACATTATTGGCAATTTCTAGAAAGTTCTGTCTAAGGAGAGGTTTGGTCACCTAATCACAACGCCATGTAAGGAGGAAATCCTTATTGAAAGCCCTCTTCCCAAGAACTACCGGTTGTCGATCTTTGTGATTACGTAATATTATTTTGAATAATTAATTATTGATTATTATGATAAAGAGAATATTCATTTTATGTGGATATAGATGGAGAAAATTTTTAATGTGACAATTGTTGAAAATTAATATTTTATCTTTTACGATAAAATAATTCATTTAAATATATTATTTTAATAATATATTAATCGGTGATATTTTTATAATGAATGTGGGATATATGAGTATATGAGGAGGTAGAGTATTTTGTGGCATTAAATGTTTAACATATGTTTTGTGTTAAATTGGACACAATTCTTAATAGAAAATTGATTATAGATCGTAAAATCGCTTGGTTTGTGAATTTGGTCAATTTACATTTGGAATTTGGAAAACATTTCTTCCGTAAAGTTGTAGAGAATGGAATTTCCCATGGAAAATCGCGAGTTTCGATTTTTTTTTGATAATCGAGCTATTTTCACTTAATTGTTGAAGTTTTGGAAAATAAAATGATTTTTATTAAATTCATGGACCCACTTTTGGTTGGTGGATTAAACAAGTGGGTCATTGATTTTTGGTCCAAAGATGGCTAGTCTTATTTTCCAAAGAGGCATGCGAGGGAAAGAATGAATAAATAATAATAATTTATTAATTTAGTCTCCTTTATGCGTTCTAACATTTTCCTATAAATAGAGGGCTAAGTTAGAATTGAAAATCACACCGTAAACTAAGTTTTCTCTCTTTTCTCTAAATTATCGAAATGTATTCTTGTGAGTATACTTTGAGTGTTGCTATACTAAGACTGGGTTTCACAAGACTATACCGAAATTCAATGTAAATACGGTTATTTTGAGGTAAGGGTATTATTTTCTTCTTAAATGATATTTTTCTTCAATATCATTATCAAGTATTGGTGAACTTTTAATCAAATTTGGAACTTGTTGTGTTGGGGTTACTATTCACGATACACGGCACTATTCACGATAACGACACTATTCACTTAATACGGCACTATTCAATAGAAAAATAAAAAATTTCTTTTTGTCCAAAATATCTATTCGGATACTAGCTTTGATTGTATCCATGTTTTGATCATTCTTGAATTTTACACCAATATGATTATTTTCAAGTATTTTTGGACATGGGTAAAACAAAGTACGAATCCTTAATCCTTAATCCTAAATGGTGATATAAATGAATATCTTTGGCTCAGAGTGCAAAAAAGATGAACGATTAAGCCCGATGAATATCTTTGGCACCGTAGTGCAAAGATGAATGAGTGTGTTGAGATGAACATGACCAACCTGGTGATATAAAATGAATATCTTTGGCATGTAGTGCAAAGATGATTAAAGATGTATTTTGATTGTTATTACTGGGGATAAACTATTGATGATGGACTTTTAAACCTTAGAAAGCTAAAGAGAATTCTTTCTCTACGTGACTCTTCTAATGGATTCTTGCTTCATTTGCATTTGTTGATCTAAAACTTGTTGTCTATTGTATTCTATTAGATTTTTCCTGTTGAAGACTAACGATAATTTGTTGTATATTATCTTAGTCATAATATTCTTTACTGGGCTAGTTGAGCTCACCCTTTTCCTTTTTGTTCCATTTTTTCTTCTCAGGAGGTGAGAACATAGCAGGATCGAGTCGGGGTATGGAGTGATGGTTCTAGGAAGATGTTTTAGCTGTCCTCACTATTTCTGTAAAATAGTGTATGAATAATTAATGAGGACTTATTTGGGTGTGTATATTGTCTAGAAGACAATATTTGTATTCAAACTCACAGTTGTATTGTCGTATTCTACACGACATCTGTATTGTCAAAGTTGTAGTTTGCTTTCTATACCATGTATTTTGGCGACTCAGAATGGGTGTTGTATACCTATTTTGGGGGCGTCACAAGGATAGTTGATGTAAATAGCAGTTATGCTATCGTTTAATGTTAAAACTTTGATTTGAATGCAAATATATCAAGTTATTTGAGATGATGTGTTAAGTGATATGTTAAATTGTTGAGTAATGCCTTAACTATTTAGAGAAATAAATAAAGTTCTAATAAAGCGTTTATTTAACAGAAAAATGCCGCCAAGGAGAAGACAACAACGTTAACCGGCTCAGGAAGAGTCAACCAATAATAACAATTATGTCAACGCTAATCCCGTGCAGCAGTTGGTGAACTTACTGACTGGAGCCATGAATAACCAACCTCAAGCTCCACCAAACACAACGTTTAAGGACTTCAAGGCGGTGGGACCGCCAGAGTTCAAAGGTTCCATGAATCCAATCGAGGCTCAAACGTGGATTATGGAAATGGAGAAGGTTTTCGACGTTGTTAGGGTTAGTGACGACCAGAAGACCGCTTTTGCAACGTTTATGCTGAAGTCTGAGGCTAGCTACTGGTGGCAAGCAAACAAAGTGCGAGGAGGTGAAGGTATAATTACGTGGGAGAGATTTAAAGAGATGTTTTTCGAAATGTATTTCCCAACTAGTTCACAGAACCAGATGGAGGTTCAATTTCTAGAGTTGAAGCAGGGAAATATGAGTGTACCTGACTATGCGGCTAAATTTAACGAATTGGCAAGGTTTGCCCCGTATCAAGTTCACACGGATGAGAGGAAGGCGAGACGGTTTGAGCAAGGACTAAAGCCTTGGGTGTACAGCAAGGTATCAATGTTTCAGCTAAACACGTTTGCTGGAGTACTGGAAAAGGCCATTCTCGCTGAAAGAGGAAGTGATGCGGTGACCAAGTACAATCAAGATCAAAAGAAGAAGAAGAGTGAAGGTGAAGGAAATAACAAGGTCAGTGGAAGTGGCACAGGAGGTGGAAATTTCAATCAGAAGAAAAGGTGGAACGATAGCTCATCATCGGGGAATCAGCAAGGTAGTCAAGAAAAGAATCAAGCATGCCCGACTTAATGGGAAAGCCCATCTGGGAGTTTGTATGAAAGGAAAAGAGTGTGCTACAATTGTGGGATGAAGGCCACATAGCACCAAACCGCATCAAACCCAAAGAAGGGTGCTTGTTTTTACTTGTGGTTCAAGGACCATCTGGCAAGAGATTGTCCCAAGAAGGGATCGGGAGGGTCAGGATCGAGGAGGAAACCGGGAAATAATGATTGGAAATGCATTAACCATCACGGACCAACCCGCAACAAACCTAAACCGACCGCCTTGGGACTTTCAATATACGGTGCAGGATGCAATCCATCTCGTGATGTGGTGTCGTATCATTCCGATCAATGAAATTAATGCTTATGTTTTATTTGATTAAGGGTGCTACTTGTTCCTTTATATCCCAAGACTTTACTAATAGTTTAGATTTGCGTATGGATGAGTTGGAATATCCCATGAATATAGAAATTACGAATAGAGATAATTCCAAGTAAGTACGTGTTTAAGAACCGTAAGTGGATATTAAGGGTAATATCATGAACGTAGATCTTATCCCTATTCGACTTGGGGAATTTGACGTTATTTTGGGAATGGATCGTTATTCAATTTTGTGTCTGTAATTGATTGCCAAAGAGCGCGATAACCTTATGACTGGCCAAAGGTTGTATTTTATGGTAAAGAAGTCGCTTAGACAAGCGAGTTGTCCGACGATGATGCTTGAGCGAGAAGTTATTGAGACAAGGTCGCATGTAGGATACTTAGCTTACATAGTCGATAGTCAAAAGAGAATCAGAAGGTAGAAGAAATACCGATTATGAGGGACTTCATCCACGTATTTCAGACGATTTACCGTGACTTCCACCGATAGAGAGGTAGATTTGTGTAATCGATTTGGTGCCCGGAATCGCCCAATATCGAAGGCACCATACCGAATGGCACCCAGAGAGATGAAGGAATTAATGGTACAACTACAAGAATTGTTGGACAAGAAGTACATTCAACCGAAAGCGACGCCGGGGAGCGCCGTGGTGTTGTTTGTGAAAAGAAGGATGGATCGATGCGACTCGCATCGACTACGGAGAACCGAATAAGGTCATGATTAAGAACAGTATATCTATTAATGAGTATCGATGACCTGCTTTGATCAATTGAGGGAGCGAGATACTTTTCCAAGATAGACTTGAGAAGCGGTTATCATCAATTGAAGGTGAGGCCAAGGATGTACCAAAGATCTGCGTTCGTAACGCGATACGGCCACTACGTAATTTTTAGTAATGTCGTTTGGTCTTACGTAATGCTCCTGCAAAGATTTATGGGACTAATGAATGGTGTGTTCAAGCCGCTTTTGGACAAGTTCAGTAGTGGTATTTATAGATGACATTTTGGTCTATTCAAAACCAAAGAAGAACACGAAGAGCATTTGAGATTAACGTTGGAAGTATTGAGAAGGAAAAGTTGTATGCCAAGTTTTTGAAATGCGAATTTTGGATTGAACGAGTGCAATTTCTTGGGCACGGATCGATAAAAATGGAATTTCGGTAGATCCATCCAAAGTCGAAGCCGTGATTAATCGGGATCACCGAGGACGCCGTCGAAAGTATGAAGTTTTCTTGGATTCAAGGGGATATTATAGAAGGTTCATACAAGACTTTTCCAAAATCGCAACTCAAGTTAATGAATTTAACTCAAAAGTCGTGGAAATTTGTTTGGACGGAAAAGTGTGAGGAAAGTTTTCAAGAATTGAAGAAGAGGTTGAGTACTACCGTGTGTTATCTCTTCCGGATGATACAGAAATTTTGTTGTTTATAGTGATGCATCACATAAAGGACTTGGTCGCAGGTCGATGTAAAACGGCAAAGTCATTGCGCGATGCATCACTTAAAATTGAAGGATTACGAGAAGGGATATCCCACCCATGACTTGAGTTAGTCTGCAATTGTTTTTGCTTTGAAAATTTGGAGGCACTATCTCTACGGGGAGAAGTGTGAAATATATACGGACCATAAGAGTTCCAAATATATTTTCACGCAGTATGACTTAAATATGCGCCAAAGAAGGTGGTTGGAGTTAATTAAGGACTACGATCGTGAGATTTTATACCATTAGGGTAAGGCAATGTGGTTGCCGAGCACCTTATGTAGAAAGGGTCGTGAGAAATTGATGATGTTAATCGCTCAGAGGAGCTAATTACGTAAATGGAGAAACCGGAGCTCAAGTGAAGTATCCTATGGAGATTGATGAGAAGCTATTTCAGATGCAATCTGGTATAACTCTACTAGATAAAGTAAAGGAGGCTTAGTTTCAGGACGAAGAATGTAAAAAGGTGACAAAGAAGATATCTGAAGGAACCGAACCAAGATTTAAGATGGATAAGGAAGGAATACTGAGATTTGAAATTAGAATCTGGATTTCGCCAGTATAAGAAGTTAAGGAAGAAATTCTGAGTGAGGCTCATAGTTTGAGATATTCGATTCACCCATGTAGTACAAAGATGTATCAAGATCTTCGACAACATTTCTGGTGGCCGAATTTGAAACGCGATGTAGCAGAATGTGTTGCCAAGTGTCCCGACTGCCGAGAAAGTAAAAGCAGAACATCAGAGACCGAGTGGATTGCTACAACCGTTAGAAATCCCAGAATGGAAATGGGAACATATTATAATGGACTTCGTGGTTGGCCTTCCGACGACTCAGAAAGGCCACGACGCAGTATGGGTTATCGTTGACCGATCGATTTAAATCCGCACACTTCCTTCCAATCAAAATCGATTCAACTTAGATCAGTTGGCAAGGTTATATGTGAAAGAGATTGTTTTGAGACACGGAGTGCCGGTGTCAATTGTTTCTGATAGAGATTCGCTTCACATCAAATTTTTGGAAACGTCTTCAGAATGCATGGGCACGCAATTGCGAATGAGTACTGACTTACCACCCTCAAACAGCATTTTGACAGAGTGAGAGAACGATTCAAACATTAGAAGATATGCTCAAAGCTTCGTGTGATGGACTTCAAAGGAAATTGGGATGATCACCTCACCGTTAGTAGAGTTCGACTACAACAACGATTACTACGCTTAGTATTGGCATGTCATTTACGAAGCGTTATATCGCGAAAGTGCGTAACTCCGCTTTCTTTGGGGTGAAGTTGGTGAAAGACAATTGCTAGGGCCAGAATTGGTACAGCAGACGGCAGAAATCGTCAAAGTGATCCGAGCACGAATGGTAGCGGCTCAAGATCGACAGAAGAAATACGATGATCCACATCGTAAATATATCGAGTTTGAATCAGGTAGTTATGTTTTCTTGAATGTAATGCAGTTGGTAGCCAAACTTTCATACCAAGGTAACCTATTCAGTTTTATTAGGTTACCAATTTTATTTTGAATGTGATGCAGTTGGTAGTCAAACCTTCATGCAGTTAGTTGCCAAACCTTCAGACAAAGGTAATCAATTCAGTTTTATTAGGTTATAAATTTATTTTGAATGTGACGCAGTTAGTAACCAAACCTTCATACAAAGGTAACCATTTTAGTTGTTGTGGGTAACCAAATCGTCAAGAAAAATTTAGAACAGTAACTCAGGTACTTCCGGAGATTTGCGATGGAGGAAGAGGATGATGAAAGGGGGGAAGAGAGGGAGATGTAACGGCGGCGCAACCAAGGACTTCTGGAGATTCGCGATGAATGAGGATGATGAAGGGGAAGAGAGAGGAGGTGGTGATGAAGATAATGAGCGGTGAGGGAGATGAAGATTAGGATGAAGAAGATATTTTTTTTTGTTTTTCCCTCCTTTTGATTTGAATTATGGATTTGTTTTTGTTGTTAGATCCCAAAAATTTAATTTGAATTATTAATTATTATATGTTATTTCTCCTTGATTTTAGGTTTCTTATTTAATGTGAAATTGATTGGTTTGAATTTGTTACACTCTTTTTGTAATTATTTTGTGGATGCACTAATGGTGTAATTATTTTGTTGATGCACTAATTGTGTAATTACTTTCTAATTGTTGTATATTTCTGTAAAGAACCCTTAAAAAATAATGAAAAGCCCATATTTCAAGATTTATGGTAATAAATTTTATATAGAAAGAATATGTTCAAACTCTATTTTCAAATTAACTCCTCTAATTATGGGATGGATTAAAAATAATAATAACTCTCATTAGTTAATATTTGATCCTTATTAATTTTGAAAGCTTAACTAATGATTTCCATTATTAATTAACTAGTTTCATAAATATTTATATGATCACTGCAATGCAAATCTTAAAACCTTGATTAAGACATAATTAAAGTTATCTAGAGACTCAATTCATAGTTTCAAGCCTTCATGTCTTCGATCATCTTTAAACTCAAAGTTTCAAGTAATCTTTTGTTTTCTCATCAAATATTGAAATTGCATGAATAAATATTTAGCTTAATTTATAAAAGTCATCATTAAAACTCAAGGTTAGAATATGACCAAATCAACACTTATGTCGTGACCGAGAAATCGTACTTTAGTTTAGAAGAGTTTATCTTCTTGGCAGACACAACTAGACCTTCACATTTAATGATTATTTTAAATAAATGTAAGTGTTTTCGGTGCTACTCAATATTTTTTAAGAATATCAAAACATCATTAATGTAGTAACATAAAATCCATATAAGGATTACAAATTTCATTCATGATGTGTTGAAATTCAGATGGGCCATTTTTAAGTCTGAACAGTTGTACATTCCACTCATAATATCCAAAAAGAACTGTAATTTTCTTCACGGATCTAGATTTGCCAATATCCACTTTTTATATCAAACTTTGAAAATATCTTTGCTTTAAGCAAACGATTCAGAGGATTTCTTTTGTTATGAATTGGATAACAAATCCATTTGAGATTTTTATTAAGAGGTCTGTAGTTTATCACCAATCTTGGAACATCTTTTTTCCAATTCAGCAGCATTCTCCACATAAAAATTTAGACATGACCATGGAGAAAAGTTTTTTCTAATTAAACCCTTTTTTAAGAGTTAAGTAATCTCTCTGAACAAAGCTTTAAGTATGTCATATAATTATTACTTAGATAATATAATTTTTATAAAAAAAAATACTTTTTTCTTTTGACTATCATTTTAGCTAATAAATCCGATAATATATTTATAAAAAATACAATAAAATATCAATAATATTATAATCTAAAATAAGATCCCGTTCTTTGAATTATAATACTATAATTACCATAATTATATTAAAAGGGCTACATATATACACAACAGGTATTACATGTATTACTCACGGATTATAATGACGAATTTTTTAAGCTATGACCACGATTCATCTATCGCCGTAGCACGTCGCTATAACCCAAAAATCCGCCGTCATAGCCGACTGTGTAATACACAATTGTGCACATATATTTTTCCCATATTAAAATTTATCAATTAAAACTTGAAATTTATAGTTCCTATTTGACTTAGAATTACAAGTCACTTTTATCAATATAATAATGCAAACTACATTCAATTGTTTACCTTACTAATCGACCGAAATAACCTACCATATATAATTCAACAATTTATCATCGAAAGAAATATTTGACCGAAAGAACCTACCATTACTCAACAATTTATCATAGAAAGAAATATTTAATTATTTATACTTACTCTACATTCGATTGATTATGTTAGTAATTAACCAAATAAATCCCTATCTACATATTTCGTGTTTCAAACAGCGCTGGTGAACTTGCAATAACAAAACCCACATGTTCCTACTCCGTCCTAACTTAACCCTAGTGGCGACCACCCATGTGAGAGTTTGGATAGGTGATAAAATAAAATCTTTCAAGTATTTTTTAGATGGTAAACATTTTCATGAACATGGAGCTCCAACTTGATGATCTTCTCCAAAGAGCTCATATAAGATGTAGGACCATGATCTTACAATATCTCACTTAAATTTTGGATTAATTACATATTTTAGTACATTTTTAGAAATAATTACAATAATGGTGCATAGATAAAATATTTACAAAAATAATACACTTTTCCATATTTATTTACAATATTAGTGCAATTAGGATTCCTTAATTTAGGGGATCAGTATTAATGGGTTGACATGGCAAATCGGGTGATTTTTTTTTGAAACGCGTGTTTCTCTCTTGTTAAACCTTATTTTTCTCCCAACTCCCATAAATTTTGTGTTTGGTTAATGAATATTGGTGGCGAATTGGTTAATGAATATTGATCTCCTTCATGCTCTTGGGAGTGCAATTGGTTTGAATATTTCCATCCGCTTCTAGTTGTCGGGGCATATAATTAAGTAAGCTAAATTCACTCTTTCTTTTTGCATAGAGATCACCATATGCTTTCTTTTTGCGCATTATTTTTTGATTATTTTTAATTTACTTTTCTTCGCACTTGTTGATTCACAAAGTTGTTCAAGTTAGTGAGAAGAAGGTTTTGATCGAGAAAGATACATGTTGTTCTATTATCGAGATAATAGAAATTTTGCTTCAAACAAGCCTCTTGATGTTGCTTGGAAAGAGATCATGGCGACAAATGTCATGAGAAGAAGCTCAAGTTCATAGCCAGAAGATATTTCCAACCCAAAAAATTTTTAAAGTGTGTTAATTTAAATTTTGTTATTGTTACTATCATATAACTGTTTGGTTACTTTTGCATTATGTTTTGGTTACTGTTAGCTTGTGATTTGGATACCATTTTTGTTACCTTGATTTGGTATTTTGGTTACTTTTTTATGTTGTTATGGTTACCATGTATTTGCTTAGTATACATGGTTGACTAAACTGGTTTTGGTATACATGTTGTTTATGTATTGGTTACCATTAATATATGTTTTGGTTACTAACATATAACTGTTTGGTTACATCATTAGTATATTTTTTTGTTACTGTTAGCTTATGATTTGGATACCATTCTTTTTTCCTTAATTGAGATTTTGGTTACTTTTATATGTTATTTATACTTTTATATGTTATTTTAGTTACAATGTATTTGCTTAGGATACATTGGTTGACTAAACTGGGTTTGGTCTACATGTTGTTTATGTGTTGGTTACCATTAAAACATGGTTTGGTTACTATCATATAACTATTTGGTTACTTCTTTAGTATATTTTTTGGTATACATATTTTTGTTTTGGTGACCTTTAAATTATGTTTTGGTTAATATTATAAATAACTGTTTGTTTACTACATAAAATGGTTTGTACTACATGTTTATATTTTGGTCACCATTAGATTATATAATATAACTTTTTGGTTACTGTTTTATTATAGTATGGTTAATGTTATATTATGATACGATAACTATTATTGTGCAGTCAATGTGGGATGTTGGTTATTTGTTATAGTCTGTTTTGGCTACTGTGTAATTGTTATATTATGTTTTGGTTAGTATGCTCTTATTTGTTGGTCACTACGTAACTGTTTATGTTATAAATATTGTTTATATCTGGTTACTAATGACTGTGTAAATCTGATTTTGTTTATTTGCAGGTATGGGATCTTTACTATGAGGAATGCAACAAAAAATTCATTAGAAAAGTTATATATTGGTGTGACATGGAAGTCCCCAGCATTATTACCAAGAAAACCCAAGTCAGTTGGAAAAGTTTAAGGCGTCATTAGTTTGTGAATGTATTATTTTTGTAAATAATAAACTCAAGTCATAATAAACCATGTATTTGCTTAGTATATATTGATGTATTAATTTTGTAAATTCTGTGACAAACGAGATTTTTGTAAATTAATTTTAATATTTATTGAATTAAATAAATATTTTTCGATGATTTAATTATTGGATTAAATAATTATTTGATGCAATTGTGGTAGATTAATTTAATTATGTGTTACATTTATTAAATTAATATAGGAATAATTATTATTCAAATATGTAATTATGTGAGCTTATCAAATTAAATGAAATATTTAATTAAGCATGATGTTATTTAATTAATTTAATTATTAATTAGAGAGTTAATAATTTGACATTATTTATTAATGAGAGAATTAATAATGTGACTATGTGAAATTATGAGAAATTATTATATTTTATTTAAAATAAATTAAATAAGATATTGATTTATTTTATGAAGGAGTGTGACATTAATTAAACTATATGATAAAGTTTTTATTATATTAAATGTTTTTTTTAAATCTATTTTCCTAGCCAAACAAGGCCCTATGGGGAGTTGGAACAGTTACCCATTATTGGGTTAACTGACCACTCAGTGAGTCAGTTCTCTTATTATATCATACTTCTTCTTTTCTTTCTTCATTTTTCTTAAGTCTAGAAAAGTAGAAAAAGAGAGAGAGAGCCGTATGTAGATTGAGAAGTGTTGAGAAAGAATTTTGATTGAAGAAGAGTTGAGAAGAAATTATTCCCTACTAATCTATACTTATTCTCAGGGTAATCTCCTCTTCCCAAATTCTAAATTTCACGTCATTAGTTTTTATAAAAATGGCTTTCATACATTTTGTAAAATCTCTGTAATTGAGAAAGGGTTTGATTATGAGTTTATATATAGGTTAAGATGTATCAAATCGTATTTGATTATATATATATTATGTGAATTATCATGTCATCAGTTTCATAATACTATGAATTGCTATTTTAAAAATTTACAGAGTATGGGTTTTGGCCTTATGGCCTTATACGTGATATTTTATGTATTGATCGTATGTTATCCCTAAATTTTACACTCGTATATTATTATGCATGTTGATACGAAGAGACCAAAGTTTAAATAAACGGATTCGGTGTTATAACGAATCCGTAGTGACAATTTTCATGTTTTATTTTCAAAACCTTCAAGAACATCAAGAACAGTGAAAGTAAGTGTGTTGATTTTGCAAATTATGTGTTGTAACTTGTTAAAAATCATGCTAGATGGGTTAAGTAATGATTATATATGTATTACAATGATTGGGTAAGTCTAAATTCGTGTAAAAATAACTAATTGGAAGTTATGGCCATATTCATATATAATTTTACGTGTGATTGATTTTTGGCCCAATTTGCCCTTGTTATGTTCATGAATCGCAGAAGCGCAGAAGCTGAGCAAAATGAGCCTGGTAACCTAGGCCACTACAGGCGTTACTAAACTAAATTACCACTTACAATCAAAAAAAATTAAAAAATAAAATAAATAAATAAATAAATAAATAAAAATAAAAATAAATATTTGATGAAAATTATTATTAAAATATTTATAAAATAAATTAAATATTTTAATTGAGATATTTAATGAATAAAATAAATATTCGATGAAAATTATTATTAAAATATTTATAAAATAAATTAAATATTTTAATTAAGATATTTATGGAATAAAATAAATATTTGATGAAAATTATTATTATAATATTTATAAAATAAATTAAATATTTTAATTGAGATATTATGGAATAAAATAAATATTCGATGAAAATTATTATTAAAATATTTATAAAATAAATTAAATATTTTAATTGAGATATTATGGAATAAAATAAATATTCGATGAAAATTATTATTAAAATATTTATAAAATAAAGTAAATATTTTAATTGAGATATTTATGGAATAAAATAAATATTCGATGGAAATTATTATGAAATAATTTATTCGAGTGTAATAATAGTAAGAGAATGAAAATATTCTAATTTAATTAAGTAATTAAATTAGAAGGTAATGATTTGTTAAATAAAGTGGAGTTTATATTAAATAATTAAGTAAAAATATAACTAATGAATGTCGTGAATACATATGGTATGTGTGTAGGATTTGTGGTGAGCGGAAGTAGTAATCGTTTAGCATACCGCGACGAGGCAAGTTTCCTAACCCTACTTGTCATTATTGTTTCAAGTTATTAGTTACCTCGAGTAAATTATCATTACTATTATTCAAGTTCAATTGTTATATTAAAGATTTATTATCTTTTCAAGCATGATTCAGTTATACAATAATTGTTCTATTGTATACTTCTTGAGATTATTATTCAAATTGAATATCATTATTGTTGAACCTTATTAATTCGGGTGAACTTTATTGATTCAACTAGTCCTTAGTTGATGAACGCTCTAAATTTGTAACCCTTATTGAATTATTCAAACCAAACTTCCTTTGGTGCGGACTCGAATGTCAAACCGAGATGAACAACCCCGTAAAGGAATTTACTTATGCGTTAGCGTTAAGATATTGTGCGATGAAAGATGGTACTAAGGGTGATCCCCAAGACGAGAAGAAAGGTCCATAGTCTTACGACCATTAAAGGTTTCAAGTATAATCCTTGTTAACCTAGGACATAGTTCAAGGTCTTATGACCCTCGTAATTCTTTTTTGATTCTTGTTATTCATTCTTGATTCAAAAGTTGAGCTTTTATTCAGATGTCTTTGATTCACTCGCATGTTATTATACTGTTATTTCATTATTATACTTGTGGGCAATAGTGCTCACTCTTGCTTTATAATAACATTGCAGTTAAGAACGAAAGAACTGATGAACCTTCCACTAGTAAAGGCAAGGGCAAAGTTAGCAAGTGTTGAAGACTTGTTATTTTATTTGATGATGTATTTATGTTAAACTTGAGTTAATGATGTTGTTTAAGACTTATTGTTTATATTTCTGCACAGATGTTTAAGGTTAGTTCAACCTGGGATTATGTTTATGATTCAGATGTTGTAACCCTATAAGGGGAAGATTTTTATTTCTATCTATTGCATGGTTTGCATTTATTATGGGTAGATAGATAGATGATATTTGTACAGTGAACACCAAATCCCGTGGAATCGAAGTACCCGGATTTGGGGGTGTCACAAGTTGGTATCGTGTGAGGTTATGAACCTTAGGTGGGGGAACAACCTTAGGTAGTAGCCTTATAGAAAGAAGATGGTGATGGAAAACTCTTATCGAGTTATAAGAAATGAATTTATGTAATTCATTGAAGATAATAAAAGACCTTATGTGTTTATGTGTTAAAGTATGCTCGTTAGATGATACGACTTTGTAACTAAAACTTAAAATTTTTTGTTGTCGAGGATGTCGAATGTTGGAGAATCTAGTCAAGTCGGGGAGGAAGAACCCCGTGTACCTATAGTACTGCTAAGCAGAGGAGGAGCCCCGAGACATTCATGTCGTTAGGGGAGCAAATTGGCACAGAGGGAGTCATCTCCATTGATCACCGTTGTTAGTCAGGAGCATGAGCCCGAGACTGATCCAGAGGAGGAATTTGTTGAGGAAGAAGAAGAGGAAGAAGAAGAGTTACCACGGTACACCGTTGATGCGGAGATGTATGACACGTTATACGACCGTAACATGGAGTTACGAGACGAGGTCTAGGATTTGACTGAGCGAGCGGTTATTCAGCATGTTACTCTAGGGGAGAAGGAGAGGGAGATTTCGACTCTTCACTCTCGACTGGCAAATGTGGAATGGGATTTGGTCCATGAGAAGGGACAAACTGAAGATAAGACCGAGGAGATAGAAAAGCTGAAGAAGGAACTGAAGGAAACCTCCGAAAGACTGAACATAGCAGAAGAGGGATGGGTAAGAGAATCGCGTCGAGCTGATCGTGCAGAAGATGATAGTCGTGCAAAGAAGGCAAAGCTTGAAGAGACATATTCTACACTTAATCATGCAATGGATGAGGCCCAAGATCGAGTTTTGAGGTACCCCATTCAGTTCGAAGGACTTCCATCGTATATGCTGGATCGCAGGATGATGTCTCGTATCATAGATGAGGAGCGTGGCAAGGCTATTCAGCACCTTGACAGACAGTGATAGAATTTGTTTAATTATGTGAAAGACTTAATTAGTTTTTATATATAAATTCTGACGTGTTTATGAACGAAAGAATATTTGAATGTTTTAAATCCTGTGGATTCTTTATTCCAGGATTGTAAGACCCCAACTTATTATAAATAAAATTGAATTTTCCTTTATTCATTATTCTAAATTAATAAGGGTTAATTTGATATAATTCTTTGGTTATGGGTGAAATGTGCAAAGTTTACAAATAAGCAAGTGGTTATAAAATATTCATTATTGTTTAGGGAATATTCATTTGGTCGTGGAATATTCTTTTTTGGAGGAATCTCATTTAGACGACGGCCTTGATCATTAGTGGGCCCCATAATGTAAAAACGGTTGGATGAAGGAAAACGACAAAGATTGAGTTTTATAAATAACACAGAAGTTGTTACCAATTAATAATCGTTAGAATACTTGGTGGTTAAAATACGAATATGCGTGGTTGAGAAGACACCAGATTATTACAAAGATTGTTGAATTATTGATCCTTACGTAGAAAGGCACTACTCAATAATTGTTACAAGAATTATCTTATTCATTATTTTATCTTATTGATTCAATAATTCTTTGCGTTGATATTTATATTATTATTGTTTCAATAATTGTCATTACACAGTATTTTCCATTATCAAATCAATAATTCATATTATTTGAATAATATTATCAGATAACATTATTGGCAATGTCTAGAAAGCTCTGTCTAAGGAGAGGTTTGGTCACCTAATTGCGCGCCAGTGTGGAGAAATCCTTATTGGAAAGCCCCCTCTTCCGGGAACTACTGGTTGTCGATCTTGTGATTACGTAATATTATTTTTAAATAATTAATTATTGATTATTATGATAAAGAGAATATCCATTTTATGTGGATATAGACGGAGAAAATTTTTTAAGTGATAATTGTTGAAAATTAATATTTTATCTTTTTCTGATAAAATAATTCACTTAAATATATTATTTTAATAATATATTAATGGGATATATGAGTATATGAGGAGGAAGAGTATTTTTATGGCATTAAATATTTAACACATGTTTTGTGTGTCGGTGGACACAATTCTTGACCGAAAATTGATTATAGACTGTAAAATCGTCCGTTTATGGATTTTGGTCAATTTCTGTTTGGAATTTGGAAAAACTTTCTTCTGCAAAGTTGTAGAGAATGGAATTTCCCATGGAAAGTCGTGAGTTTTAAATTTTTACGATAACCGAGCTATTTTCACTTAATTGTTGAAGTTTCGGAAAATAAAATGATTTTTATTAAATTAATGGGTGGGACCCACTTTTTGGTTGGTGAGTAAAAACACATGGGTCATTGAATTCTTCCAACATGGTTGCCCAAAATATTCAAAGCATGCGTGGGATTTGAAAAATAAATAATATTAATTTATTAATTTAGTCTCCTTTAGGCGTTCTAACATTTTTTCTATAAATAGAGGCTAAGTTAGAATTGAAAATCACACCGAAACAAGTTTTTCTCTTTCTCATTCTAAATTATCGAGCGTATTCTTGTGAGTATACTTTGAGTGTTGCTATACTATGGTTTTCACAAAGACTATCCGAAATTCAATCGTAAATACGGTTATTTTGAGGTAAAGGGTATTATTTTCTTCTTAAATGATATTTTTCTTCAATATCATTATGTCAAGTATTGGTGAATTTTTTTATTAAATTTAGAACTTGTTGTGTCAGGGTTACTATTCACGATATCTAAGACTATTCACGTATACGACATTATTCACGAATCTAAGACTATTCAATAGAAAAATAAAAATTTTTCTTTTGTCCAAAATATCTATTCGGATACTAGCTTTGATTGTATCCATGTTTTGATCATTCTTGAATTTTACACCAATATGATTATTTTCGAAGTATTTTTGGACATGGGTAAAACAAAGTACGAATCATTAATCCTTAATCCTTGTCATTTTGTTTCACTAGATTCGTTCCTTTAAAAATGTTTTTCATCATCCTCAGTCCTAAATGGTGATATAAATGAATATCTTTGGCCTGTAGTGCAAAGATGAACGATTAATCGATGAATATCTTTGGCCTCAGTAGTAAAAGATGAATGAGCAGTGTTGAGATGAACATGACCAATTGGTGATATAAATGAATATCTTTGGCTCAGTAGTGCAAAGATGATTAAAGATGTATATTGATTGTTATTACAGGATAAACTATTGATGATGGACTTTTAAACCTTAGAAGACGGTAGAATTCTTTCTCTGCGTGACTCTTCTAATGGATTCTTTATTTCATTGCATTTGTTGATCTAAAACTTGTTGTCTATTGTATTCTATTAGATTTTTTTCCTGTTGAAGACTAACGATAATTTGTTGTATATTATCTTAGTCATAATATTCTTTACTGGGCTAGTTGAGCTCACCCTTTTCCTTTTTGTTCCATTTTTCTTCTCAGGAGGTGAGAACATAGCAGGATCGAGTCGGGGTATGGAGTGATGGTTCTAGGAAGATGTTTTAAGTCATCCTCACTATTTCTGTAAAATAGTGTATGAATAATTAATGAGGACTTATTTGGGTGTGTATATTGTCTAGAAGACAATATTTGTATTCAAACTCACAGTTGTATTGTCGTATTCTACACGACATCTGTATTGTCAAAGTTGTAGTTTTCTTTCTATACCATGTATTTTGGCGACTCAGAATGGATGTTGTATACCTATTTTGGGGGCGTCACAGTTGGTATCAGAGCTTAGGGATATGATCTCTGGCGGAGATCGGGGAATAGAACTAGGAGGGGAGAGACGAGTAAATCTTTCGCTAGTGTGTCCTACCTAAGCTTATTTGTTGGTCGGTCATAATATAGGATATTATGTGATATGTTAATTTGTTTAATTAACCCTTGTTTTATGGCGAGATTAAGAATGGTCACGAGAGCGTTAACAATGGAGTTTATGAGACCGTGGAGACGCCGGTACTCACCAACGAGGAGAACGTTGCAACAGTGGCAATGTTCCTCCTGTGAACAACGCCACCGAGCAAATGATGAACGACGGGATGTTTAGAAGCTTTTTGCAGTTCATGCAAAATCCAGACGAGGGAGACTCGTGTACAAATACGGGAGGAAATGATAATAACGTGCGGTTTGTCACGACCAAACAATTCAAAGAGTTGGGACCACCAGATTTCCATGGAAAGCCGGATCCGATCAAGGCAGAAACGTGGGTCAAGCAAATTACCAAGATATTCGATGTCTTGGGGTGCACGGAGGAACAGAAGGTTCCATTCGCCACCTTTATGTTTTCGGTGTGGTGAAGCAGATTCTTTGGTGGGAATCGATGGAAGCGTACTCAAATGGATGCACTTAACATGTCTTGGGAAAGATTTCAGAATCGTTCAATGACAAGTACTTTCCGAAAGTATTAAATATATGAAGGAGGTAGAGTTTATTAGACTCGAACAAAACAACATGACGGTGTCTCAAAGACGGCGGTGGTTCGCAGAATTATCGTGTTTGCACCTCATTTGGTGGAGAATGAGGAACGAATGACGCGTATGTTTCTGAGAGGTCTAAAACCAGAGATTCGTCAATACCTTATCTCTCATAAATTTTCTCTGTATTCAGATGTTGTCAACATGGCTCAATTATTAGAGCGAGATAGTGAGTATACTCAACCGAGGGACCACAATCAGGGTAGTCATCAGAACGATGATAACCAGCGAGGAGGAAAGAATACGGACAAAGGCGGTAACCACTCAGGTGGTAATCGTGGACATGATAATAGGAGAGGTGACTCAAGTGGAAATTTCGAAAAGAAGATTCAACAATGACGGGAAGATATCAACAGCAGCACCAGCACCAACAACAAATGCTAGGGGAGGAGAACGACCGCCAGTTAGATGTTACAAATGCGGGAAGGAGGGACATATCAGCCCAAACTGTCCACAACAATCCAAGGTATGTTACAACTGTGGAAAGGAAGGCCACATCGCTCGAGATTGTACTATTGCGAAACCAAGTTCAGCAGGAGTGGTGATTCCAAGGGCTACCCCGGATAAGTCGAAATCAGCGATTCCTGGAAGAGCGTTTGTCGTGACTGGACAAAACGTGAGGAACCCAAACGAGGTGATCACGGGTAAGCTAATCTTGAATTCTTGCGAAGTTTATACCTTTTTAGATACTGGGTTCTACCCATTCTTTTATCTCTCCTGCTTGTGCTCAACGTTTAAACTTGACTCCGGAGAAATTAGATTTTGATTTATCTGTTGAAACTCCGTTGGGTGAAACCTTTGTTACATCTACAGTTTATAAATCTTGCATGATCCAAGTTGGCACTATCACATTACCTGTTGATCTTATCTCTTTAAAGATACTTGCTTTTGATGTGATTTTAGGAATTGATTGGTTAACCACTCATCATGCCAAAATTGATTGTTTTCGTAAGGTTGTTAGTTTTCATATTCCTAACCAACCCGTCATACGAATTCAAACCACTAAACCACTAAAATCAGTCACTGTCATATCAAGCCACAAAGCTATTCGTTTATTGAAAAATGGATGTCAAGCTTTCTTAGCCCATGTTATGGATTTGAATAAAGATAAGTCGATTTGAATAATATTTACATTGTTAGAGAATTCCACGATGTATTTCTGAAGAGCTTCCGGTCTACCCCGTAACGTGATGTTGAATTCTTTATTGACCTTGAACCGCATACAAAGCCCATTTCTAAAACCCCATATCGAATGGCTCCTATTGAACTTGAGGAGTTAAAAGTCCAACCATCGGAATTATTAGACATCGGTTTCATTAGTCCTAAGACGTCTCCTTGGGGTGCTCTGTTTTATTCAGTAAAGAAGAAAAGACGGGGAGTATGACTTTTGTATTGACTACTGAGAATTAAACCATGTCACCATCAAGAATAGGTATCCACTACCTCGCATTGATGACTGTTTGACCCGATTGCAAGGAGCACAATTCTTTTCAAAGATCGATCTTCGATTCGGATATCATCGGTGAAAATTAAAAGCGAGGATATTCCAAAGGCGCCTTGAGGACTCGGTATGGGCATTATGAATTCTTAGTCATGTCTTTTGGATTGACCAATGCTCCCCGCCGCTTTCATGGATATGATGAACCGTGTATTTAAGGAATATTTGGATCGATTTTGTTGTTGTCTTTATTGATGACATCCTCATCTATTCCAAAAGCCGTGAAGATCATGAGCACCATTTGAAGTTGGTACTACAAAGACTTTGTGAACACAAGCTTTATGCCAAGCTGAAGAAATGCGAGTTCTGGCTTGGGGAAGTAGCATTCCTTGGGCACGTGGTGTCAAAACAAGGAGTATCTGTTGACCGTGAAGATTGAAGCAATATAAAGTTAGAGACAGCAAAGTCGGTGATCAAGCACGCGACTTTTCGGGCTTAATTGGTTATTATCGGAGATTTGTGGAAGGATTTTCTCGAATCGCTACTCCGTTAACTCAGCTGACTCGGAAGGATGCAAAATTCATATGGAGCGGAGAATGTGAGAAGAGTTTCTAAGAGCTCGAGAGGAGACTCATTTTAAGACTGTTCTAACAATACCATCCGGGTTCGGATGGATTTGTTATCTACAAAATGATGCTTACGGAAAGGGGTTAGGATGTGTTCTCATGCAACATGGGAAAGTCATAGTTTATGCCCTCACGACAACTCAAAGAATATGAGAGGAATTATCCTACTCATGATCTAGAGTTAGCGGCAATGATTCGCGTTGAAGATATGGAGACACTACTTGTATGGAGAGAAAGTGGAGATTTATACGGACCATAAAAGCCTCAAATATTTCTTCACCCAAAAAGAACTCAATATGCGGCAACGACGTTGGCTTGAGCTATTGAAAGATTACGATCACACTATTCAATATCATCCCGAAAAAGCGAACGTAGTAGTGACGCATTGAGTGAAGATCATATGCAAATCACGAGTCGAAAAGCGATATTGTCAACGCAAAGGCCCATTTTGTATGACTTGCAAAGGATGGAGGTAGAATTAAAGACTCCAGGGACCCACATAATGATGGCGAATATACGAGTAGAACCGACTTTAATCGATAAAGTTAAAGCTGCTCAAGCTACGGACCTGGGGCTGATGCGTATGAAGAAGAAAGTGCAAGAAGGAGCTATTCCTGAAGCAAGAATTGATGAGGAAGGAATACTTCGAGTTAATTCTAGACTATGCGTTCCTAACGATTCTGACCTGAAGCATAAAATCATGATGGAGGCACACAACACCCCGTTTGCAATCCATCCTGGGAGTACTAAAATGTATCATGATATTCGACATACATTTGGGTGGAACAATATGAAGAGAGAGATTGTGGAGTTTATCTCAAGATGTTTAACCTGTCAACGTGTAAAGGCGGAGCATCAAGTGCCAAAAGGTCCATTGCAACCACTTGAGATTCCGGAATGGAAATGGGAACACATTACTATGGATTTTGTTACAGGTCTTCCCAAAGTTTTTCAAGGCGTAGATGCAATTTGGGTTATTGTTGATAGATTAACCAAGTCTGCCCATTTCTTACCGATACGCGAGACTTATTCCCTTGAACATCTTTCTCGAATGCATGGCATGCCAGTATCCATAGTTTTAGATTGTGACCCGAGATTCACTTCAAGATTTTGGGTTAGCTTATGTAAAGCTACGGGCACGCAGTTACGATTGATTTCAAAGATACCATCCTCAAACGGACGGACAATCAGAGAGGACTATTCAAACCCTTGAAGATCTATTAAGACTCTGTGTTCTAGATTTCAAAGGAAGTTGGGATAAGTACTTGCCACTGGTGGAATTCTCTTACAACAACAGTTATCAAGCAAGTATAGGCATGGCTCCATTTGAGGCGTTGTTTGGACGAAAATGTCGTTCTCCAGTATGCTGGGACGAGGTGGGAGAAGCAACATTATTGGGACCAGAATTAGTACGCATGACTACAGAAAAGATCCAAATGATTCGACAACGTATTCAAACTTCACAAGATCGACAAAAGAGTTATGCTGATCTTCATAGAAAGGACGTGGAGTTTAATATTGGAGATCATGTATTGTTACGTATTGCTCCATGGAAAGGAGTTACAAGATTTGGAAAAGAGGAAAGCTCAATCCAAGGTTTGTTGGTCCATTTGAGATTCTTGGCCAGAATAGGAAGCGTAGCCTATAGACTCGCGTTACCTCCAAGTATGTCTCGTGTTCACAATGTATTCCACATATTTATGCTTCGTAAATATGTGAAGGACCCGAACCACATTATTGCGTTAGAACCAGACGAGATAGCTGAAGATTTAACATACGAGGAGATACCTATTGAGATTTTGGATAGGAAAGAGCATGTCTTACGCACGAAGGTTATACCACAAGTTAAGGTTTTGTGGAGAAACCATGCAATTGAGGAAATGACATGGGAGTTGGAATCAGAGATGAAAGCGAGGTACCCTCACCTTTTCGATACACCAGGTACGTACGTTAATTTCGAGGACGAAATTTCATAAGGAGGGGAGGTTGTAAGACCCCAACTTATTATAAATAAAATTGAATTTTCCTTTATTCATTATTCTAAATTAATAAGGGTTAATTTGATATAATTCTTTGGTTATGGGTGAAATGTATAAAGTTTACAAAATAAGCAAGTGGTTATAAAATATTCATTATTATTTGGGAATATTCGTTTGGTCGTGGAATATTCTTTTTTGGGAGGAATCTCGCATCTGACGAAGCAGCGATCATTGGTGGAGCGAGGAAGGATTTTCTCGAATCGCTACTCCGTTAACTCAGCTGACTCGGAAGGATGAAAAATTCTTATGGAGCGAGGAATGCGAGAAGAGCTTCCAAGAGCTCAAGAGGAGACTCATTTTAAGACTTTGATTCGACAATACCATCTGGTTCGGATGGATTTGTTATCTACAGCGATGCTTCTGGCAAGGGGTTAGGATGTGTTCTCATGCAACATGGGAAAGTCATAGCCTATGCCTCACGACAACTCAAAGAATATGAGAGGAATTATCCTACTCATGATCTAGAGTTGGCAGCAGTCGTATTCGCGTTGAAGATATGGAGACACTACTTGTACGGGGAGAAAGTAGAGATTTATACGGATCATAAAAGCCTCAAATATTTCTTCACCTAAAAAGAACTCAACATGCGGCAACGACGTTGGCTGGAGCTGTTAAAAGATTACGATCACACTATTCAATATCATCCTGGAAAAGCGAACGTAGTAGCTGACGCATTGAGTAGAAGATCATATGCAAGTACGAGTGCGATATTGTCAATGCAAAGGCCCATTATGTATGACTTGCAAAGGATGGAGGTAGAATTAAAGACTCCAGGGACCCACATAATGATGGCGAATATACGAGTAGAACCGACTTTAATTGATAAAGTTAAAGCTGCTCAAGCTACGGACCTGGGGCTGATACAAATGAAGAAGAAAGTGCAAGAAGGAGCTATTCCTGAAGCAAGAATCGATGAGGAAGGAATACTTCGAGTCAATTCTAGACTTTGCGTTCCTAACGATTCTGACCTGAAGCATAAAATCATGATGGAGGCACACAACACCCCGTTTGCAATCCATCCTGGGAGTACCAAAATGTATCATGATATTCGACATACATTTTGGTGGAACAATATGAAGAGAGAGATTGCGGAGTTTATCTCAAGATGTTTAACCTGTCAACGTGTAAAGGCGGAGCATCAAGTGCCAAAAGGTCCATTGCAACCACTTGAGATTACGGAATGGAAATGGGAACACATTACTATGGATTTTGTTCTGTGTCTTCCCAAAGTTTCTCTAGGCGTAGATGCAATTTGGGTTATTGTTGATAGATTAACCAAGTCCGCCCATTTCTTAACGATCACGCGAGATTTATCCTTGAACGTCTTGCTTCGTATGACGTGAATGAGATTGTCTTGTTCGCATGGCATGCCAAGATCCATAGTTTCGGATCATGACCGAGATTCACTTCAAGATTTTGGGTTAGCTTGCGAAAAGCTATGGGCACGCAGTTCTGATTGATTCGACAAAGATACCATCCTCAAACGGACGGACAATCAGAGAGGACTATTCAAACCCTTGAAGATCTATTAAGACTTTGTGTCCTAGATTTCAATGGAAGTTGGGATAAGTACCTACCACTGGTGGAATTCTCCTACAATAACAGTTATCAAGCAAGTATAGGCATGGCTCCATTTGAGGCGTTGTATGGACGAAAATGTCGTTCTCCAGTATGCTGGGATGAGGTGGGAGAAGCAACATTGTTGGGACCAGAATTAGTACGCATGACTACAGAAAAGATCCAAATGATTCGACAACGTATTCAAACTTCACAAGATCGACAAAAGAGTTATGCTGATCTTCATAGAAAGGACGTGGAGTTTAATATTGGAGATCATGTATTGTTATATATTGCTCCATGGAAAGGAGTTACAAGATTTGGGAAAAGAGGAAAGCTCAATCCAAGGTTTGTTGGTCCATTTGAGATTCTTGACCGAATAGGAAACGTAGCCTATAGACTCGCGTTACCTCCAAGTATGTCTCGTGTTCACAATGTATTCCACATATCTATGCTTCAGTAAATATGTGAAAGACCGAACCACATTATTGCATTAGAACCGCATTTGAGATAGTGAAGATTTAACCTACGAGGAGATACTGTTGAGATTTTGGATAGGAAAGAGCATGTCTTACACACGAAGGTTATACCACAAGTTAAGGTTTTGTGGAGAAACCATGCAATTGAGGAAATGACATGGGAGTTGGAATCGGAGATGAAAGCGAGGTACCCTCACCTTTTCGATATACCAGTAATGCGTCGTCAATTTCGAGGACGAAATTTCATAAGGAGGGAGGTTGTAAGACCCCAACTTATTATAAATAAAATTGAATTTTCCTTTATTCATTATTCTAAATTAATAAGGGTTAATTTGATATAATTCTTTGGTTATGGGTGAAATGTGCAAAGTTTACAAAATAAGCAAGTGGTTATAAAATATTCATTATTGTCGGGGAATATTCGTTTGGTCGTGGAATATTCTTTTTGTGAAGGAATCTCAAATTTACGGTAGCGATCATTGGTGGGCCCCATAATGTAAAAACGGTTGGATGAAGGAAAGCGACAAACATTGAGTTTTATAAATAATTGGCGAGGTTAGTTATTACCAAGTTAACTTTGTTAGAATACTTGGTGGTTAAAATACGATAATATGCGTGGTTGCACAAGAGTAGCACACTGTGGTATTGCGATATTGTTGAATTATTGATCCTTACGTAAGAAGGCACTACTCAATAATTATTACGATAATTCTTGTTCATTATTTTATCTTATTGATTCAATAAATTGCGTTGATATTTATATTATTATTGTTTCAATAATTGTCATTACACAATATTTTCCATTATCAAATCAATAATTCATATTATTTGAATAATATTATCGAGATAACATTATTGGCAATGTCTAGAAAGCTACATCTCAAGGAGAGGTTTGGTCACCTAATTCATGGCGCCATGGTGTGGAGAAATCCTTATTGGAAAGCCCCTCTTTCCAGGAGGCGCACTGGTTATCGATCTTGTGATTACGTAATATTATTTTTGAATAATTAATTATTGATTATTATGATAAAGAGAATATCCATTTTATGTGGATATAGACGGAGAAAATTTTTAAAGTGATAATTGTTGAAAATTAATATTTTATCTTTTTCTGATAAAATAATTCACTTAAATATATTATTTTAATAATATATTAACGGGATATATGAGTATATGAGGAGGAAGAGTATTTTTATGGCATTAAATATTTAACACATGTTTTGTGTGTCGGTCAGAACAAAATTCTCGATAGAAAATTGATTATAATCGTAAAATCGTCTGGTTTATGGATTTTGGTCAATTTCTATTTGGAATTTGGAAAAACTTTCTTCTGCAAAGTTGTAGAGAATGGAATTTCCCATGGAAAATTGCGTGTTTTAAATTTTTCTGATAACAGAGCTATTTTCACGAATTGTTGAAGTTTCGAGAAAATAAAATGATTTTATTAAATTAATGGGTGGGACCCACTTTTTGGTTGGTGAGTAAAACACATGAAATTCTTTGAATTCTTCCAACATGGTTGCCCAAAATATTCAAAGCATGCGTGGGATTTGAAAAATAAATAATATTAATTTATTAATTTAGTCTCCTTTGGCGTTCTAACATTTTCCTATAAATAGAGGGCTAAGTTAGAATTGAAAATCACACCAGAAACAAAGTTTTCTCTCTTTCTCATTCTAAATTATCGAGCGTATTCTTGTGAGTATACTTTGAGTGTTGCTATACGGGTGCGAGTTTACACAAAGACTATATCAGAAATTCAAATAAGTACGGTTATTTTGAGGTAAGGGGTATTATTTTCTTCTTAAATGATATTTTTTCTTCAATATCATTATGCCGAAGTATTGGTGAATTTTTTTATCAAATTTAGAACTTGTTGTGTCGGGGTTACTATTCACGTATCAAGACTATTCACGTATCTGACATTATTCACGAATACGGCCTTTATTCATAGAAAAATAAAAATTTTTCTTTTTGTCCAAAATATCTATTGTGGATACTAGCTTTGATTGTATCCATGTTTTGATCATTCTTGAATTTTACACCAATATGATTATTTTCGAAGTATTTTTGGACATGGGTAAAACAAAGTACGAATCCTTAATCCTTAATCCTTGTCATTTTGTTTCCTTTGGATTCGTTTCTTTAAAAATGTTTTTCATCATCCTCGGTCCTAAATGGTGATATAAATGAATATCTTTGGCACAGTAGTGCAAAAGATGAGCAGTGTTGAGATGAACATGACCATTTGGTGATACAAATGAATATCTTTGGCTGTAGTAAAAGATGATTAAAGATGTATTTTGATTGTTATTACGGAGGATAAACTATTGATGATGGACTTTTAAACCTTAGAAGACAAGAGAATTCTTTCTCTACGTGACTCTTCTAATGGATTCTTTATTTCATTGCATTTGTTGATCTAAAACTTGTTGTCTATTGTATTCTATTAGATTTTTCCCTGTTGAAGACTAACGATAATTTGTTGTATATTATCTTAGTCATAATATTCTTCTTCGGGCTAGTTGAGCTCACCCTTTTCCTTTTGTTCCATTTTTTTCTTCAGGGGAGGTGAGAACATAGCAAGATCGAGTCGGGGTATGGAGTGATGGTTCTAGGAAGATGTTTTAGCTGTCCTCACTATTTCTGTAAAATAGTGTATGAATAATTAATGAGGACTTATTTGGGTGTGTATATTATCTAGAAGACAATATTTGTATTCAAACTCACAGTTGTATTGTCGTATTCTACACGACATCTGTATTGTCAAAGTTGTAGTTTACTTTCTATACCATGTATTTTGGCGACTCAGAATGGGTGTTGTATACCTATTTTGGGGGCGTCACAAGGATAGTTGATGTAAATAGCAGTTATGCTATCGTTTAATGTTAAAAATTTGATTTGAATGCAAATATATCAAGTTGTTTGAGATGATGTGTTAAGTGATATGTTAAATTGTTGAGTAATGCCTTAACTATTTAGAGAAATAAATAAAGTTCTAATAAAGCATTTATTTAACAGAAAAATGCCGCCAAGGAGAAGACAACAACGTCAACCGGCTCAAGAAGAGTCAACCAATAATAACAATTATGTCAACGCTTAATCCGATGCGCGTTAGTTGGTGAACTTCCGATTTGGAGCCATGAATAACCAACCTCAAGCTCCACCAAACACAACGTTTAAGGACTTCAAGGCGGTGGGACCGCCAGAGTTCAAAGGTTCCATGAATCAATCGAAGCTCAAACGTGGATTATGGAAATGGAGAAGGTTTTCCGACGTTGCTAGGGTTAGTGAAGACCGTAAGACCGCTTTTGCAATGTTTATCTTTGAAGTCCGAGGCTAGCTCCATTGGTGGCAAGCAAACAAAGTGCGAGGAGGTGAAGGTATAATTACGTGGGAGAGATTTAAAGAGATGTTTTGAAATGTATTTCCCAACTAGTTCACGTAACCGGATGGAGGTTCAATTTCTAGAGTTGAAGCGTGGAAATATGAGTGTGCTCGACTACGCGGCTAAATTCAACGAATTGGCAAGGTTTGCCCAGTATCAAGTTCACACGGATGAGAGGAAGGCGAGACGGTTTGAGCAAGGACTAAAGCCTTGGGTGTCTGAAGAAGGTATCAATGTTTCAAATTTAAACACGTTCTTTGGAGTCTTTCGAAAAGGCCATTCTCATTTGAAAGAGGAAGTGATGCGGTGACCAAGTACAATCAAGATCAAAAGAAGAAGAAGAAGAGTGAAGGTGAAGGAAATAACAAGGTCGGTGGAAGTGGTACAGGAGGTGGAAATTTCAATCGAGAAGAAAAGGTGGAGCAACTGACTCATCATCTGGGGAATCGGCAAGGTAGTCAGGAAGAAAAGAATCGAAGCATGCCCGAGCTTGCAGAAAGCCCATCTGGGAGTTTGTATGAAAGGAAAAAGAGTGTGCTACAATTGTGGACGGAAGGCCACATAGCACCAAAGCCGCCCAAACCCAAAGAAGGGTGCTTGTTTTACTTGTGGTTGAAGGACCATCGGGCAAGAGATTGTCCCAAGAAGGGATCGGGAGGGTCAGGATCAGGAGGAAACCGGGGAAATAACAGTGGAAATGCCTTAACCATCACCGGACCAACCACAACAAACCGATCGACCGCCCGGACTTTCAATATGACGGTGCAGGATGCAATCCAGTCTCGTGATGTGGTGTCAGGTATCATTCCGATCAATGAAATTAATGCTTATGTTTTATTTGATTCGGGTGCTACTTGTTCCTTTATATCCGAAGACTTTGCTAATAGTTTAGATTTGCGTATGGATGAGTTGGAATATCCCATGAATATAGAAATTACGAATAGAGATAATTCTGTTAAATACGTGTTTAAGAAGCGTAGAGTGGATATTAAGGGTAATATCATGAGCGTAGATCTTATCCCTATTCGACTTGGGGAATTTGGCGTTATTTTGGGAATGGATGGTTATTCAATTACGGGTCGTAATTGATTGCCAAAAAAGCGTATTAACCTTATGACTCGTCGAAGGTTGTATTTTATGGTAAGAAGTCGCCTAGACAAGCGAGTTGTCTCGGCGATGATGCGAGCCGAAGTTATTGAGACAAGGCATGTAGGATACTTAGCTTACATAGTCGATAGTCGAAAAGAGAATCCGAAAGGTAGAAGAAATACCGATTATGAGGGACTTCGCCCACGTATTTCAGACGATTTACCGGGACTTCCACCAGGATAGAGGTAGATTTCAGTAATCGATTTGGTGCGGAATCGCTCAATATCGAAGGCACCATACCGAATGGCACGAGAGAGATGAAGGAATTAATGGTACAACTACAAGAATTGTTGGACAAGAAGTACATTCAACCGAAAGCGATCGTCGTGGGGAGCGTGGGTGTTGTTTGTGAAAAAGAAGGATGGATCGATGCGATTCTGCATTGACTACAGAGAACCGAATAAGGTCACGATTAAAACAGATATCTATTACCGAAGTATCGATGACTGTTTGATCAATTGAAGGGGGCGAGATACTTTTCCAAGATAGACTTGAGAAGCGGTTATCATCAATTGAAGGTGAGGTAGGAGGATGTACCCAAGAGGCTGCGTTCGTAAGCAGCATACTACTGGCCACTCTGAATTTTTAGTAATGTCGTTTGGTCTTACGAATGCTCCTGCGTGACATTTATGGGACTAATGAATGGTGTGTTCAAGCCGTTTTTGGACAAGTTAGTAGTGGTATTTATAGATGACATTTTGGTCTATTCAAAAACCAAAGAAGAACACGAAGAGCATTTGAGATTAACGTTGGAAGTATTGAGAAGGGAAAAGTTGTATGCCAAGTTTTTGAAATGCGAATTTTGGATTGAACGAGTGCAATTTCTTGGGCACGTGATCGATAAAAATGGAATTTCGGTAGATCCATCCAAAGTCGAAGCCGTGATTAACTGGGATCAGCCGAGGACGCCGTCGAAAGTATGAAGTTTTCTTAGATTGGCAGGATATTATAGAAGGTTCATACAAGACTTTTCCAAAATCGCAACTCCGTTAATGAATTTAACTCGAAAAGCTGTGAAATTTGTTTGGACGGATAAGTGTGAGGAAAGTTTTCAAGAATTGAAGAAGAGGTTGAGTACGGCCCCTGTGTTATCTCTTCCGGATGATACAGGAAATTTTGTTGTTTATAGTGATGCATCGCATAAAGGACTTGGCTGTGTGCTGATGCAAAATGGCAAAGTCATTGCGTATGCATCACGAAAATTGAAGGATTACGAGAAGGGATATCCGACCCATGACTTGGAGTTAGCTGCAGTTGTTTTTGCTTTGAAAATTTGGAGGCACTATCTCTACGGGGAGAAGTGTGAAATATATACGGACCATAAGAGTCTGAAATATATTTTCACGCAGAAGGACTTAAATATGCGTCAAAGAAGGTGGTTGGAGTTAATTAAGGACTACATTTGTGAGATTTTATACCATTCGTAAAGGCGAATGTGGTAGTTTTAAACACCTTAAGTAGAAAGGGTCGTGAGAAATTGATGATGTTAAGCGCTCGGGAGGAGCTAATTACGAAATGGAGAAACTGGAGTCAAGTGAAGTATCCTATGGAGATTGATGAGAAGCTATTTAGGATGCAATGCTGTACAACTCTACTAGATAAAGTAAAGGAGGCTTAGTTTCGGGACGAAGAATGTAAAAGGTGACAAAGAAGATATACGAAGGAACAGAACCAAGATTTAAGATGGATAAGGAAGGAATATTGAGATTTGAAAATAGAATCTGGATTTAGCCAAAGATAAGAAGTTAAGGAAGAAATTGCGAGTGAGGCTCATAGTTCGAGATATTCGATTCACCCGGGTAGTACAAAGATGTATCAAGATCTTGACAACATTTACGGTGGCCGAATTTGAAACGCGATGTAGCGAGAATGTGTTGCCAAGTGTCCACACATCCGAAAGTAAAAGCGAGAACATCGAGACCGAGGTGGATTGCTACAACCGTTAGAAATCCCGAATGGAAATGGGAACATATTATAATGGACTTCGTGGTTGGCCTTCCGACGACTCGGAAAGGCCACGACGCGATATGGGTTATCGTTATTGAATTGACGAAATCGCACACTTCCTTCCAATCAAAATCGATTCAACTTAGATCGGTTGGCAAGGTTATATGTGAAAGAGATTGTTTTGAGACACGAGTCTACGGTGTCAATTGTTTCGATAGAGATCCGCGCTTCACATCAAATTTTGGAAAGCGTCTTCAGAATGCATGGGTGCGCAATTGCGAATGAGTCTGACTTACCACCCTCAAAGCAGACGGATAGAGTGAGAGAGCGATTCAAACATTAGAAGATATCTTTGAAAGCTTTGTGTGATGGACTTCAAAGGAAATTGGGATGATCACCTCACCGTTAGTAGAGTTCGACTACAACAACAGTTACCACGCTAGTATTGGCATGTCGCCCACGAAGCGTTATCTTTAGAAAGTGCGTAACTCCGCTTTCTTTGGGATGAAGTTGGTGAAAGACAATTGCTAGGGCGAATTGAGTGCAATGAGACTACAGAAATAGTCAAAGTGATCCGAGCACGACTGGTAGCGGCTCAAGATCGACAGAAGAAATACGATGATCCACATCGTAAATATATCGAGTTTGAATCAGGTAGTTATGTTTTCTTGAATGTAATGCAGTTGGTAGCCAAACTTTCATACCAAGGTAACCTATTCAGTTTTATTAGGTTACCAATTTTATTTTGAATGTGATGCAGTTGGTAGTCAAACCTTCATGCAGTTAGTTGCCAAACCTTCAGACAAAGGTAATCAATTCAGTTTTATTAGGTTATAAATTTATTTTGAATGACGCTTGATTAGTAACCAAACCTTCATACAAAGGTAACCATTTTAGTTGTTGTGGGTAACCAAATCGTCAAGAAAAATTTAGAAACAAGAACTTTCGGTACTTAGGAGATTTGCGATGGAGGAAGAGGATGATGAAAGGGGGAAGAGAGGGAGATGTATGCGTACGGCAAGAACCAAGGACTTCGGAGATTATGACGAATGAGGATGATGAAGGGAAGAGAGAGAGGCGGTGATGAAGATAATGAGCGGTGAGGGAGATGAAGATTAGGATGAAGAAGATATTTTTTTTTGTTTTTCCCTCATTTTGATTTGAATTATGGATTTGTTTTTGTTGTTAGATCCCAAAAATTTAATTTGAATTATTAATTATGGCGGTTATTTCTCCTTGATTTTAGGTTTCCTTATTTAATGTGAAATTGATTGGTTTGAATTTGTTACACTCTTTTTGTAATTATTTTGTGGATGCACTAATGGTGTAATTATTTTGTTGATGCACTAATTGTGTAATTACTTTCTAATTGTTGTATATTTCTGTAAAGAACCCTTAAAAAATAATGAAAAGCCCATATTTCAAGATTTATGGTAATAAATTTTATATAGAAAGAATATGTTCAAACTCTATTTTCAAATTAACTCCTCTAATTATGGGATGGATTAAAAATAATAATAACTCTCATTAGTTAATATTTGATCCTTATTAATTTTGAAAGCTTAACTAATGATTTTCATTATTAATTAACTAGTTTCATAAATATTTATATGATCACTGCAATGCAAATCTTAAAACCTCTATTAAGACATAATTAAAGTTATCTAGAGACTCAATTCATAGTTTCAAGCCTTCATGTCTTCGATCATCTTTAAACTCAAAGTTTCAAGTAATCTTTTGCTTTCTCATCAAATATTGAAATTGCATGAATAAATATTTAGCTTAATTTATAAAAGTCATCATTAAAACTCAAGGTTAGAATATGACCAAATCAACACTTATGTCGTAATGAGAAATCGTACTTTAGTTTAGAAAAGTTTATCTTCTTGGCGAGACACAACTGGACCTTCACATTTAATGATTATTTTAAATAAATGTAAGTGTTTTCGGTGCTACTCAATATTTTTTAAGAATATCAAAACATCATTAATGTAGTAACATAAAATCCATATAAGGATTACAAATTTCATTCATGATGTGTTGAAATTCAGATGGGCCATTTTTAAGTCTGAACAGTTGTACATTCCACTCATAATATCCAAAAAGAACTGTAATTTTCTTCACGGATCTAGATTTGCCAATATCCACTTTTTATATCAAACTTTGAAAATATCTTTGCTTTAAGCAAACGATTCAGAGGATTTCTTTTGTTAGGAATTGGATAACAAATCCATTTGAGATTTTTATTAAGAGGTATGTAGTTTATCACCAATCTTGGAACATCTTTTTTCCAATTCAGCAGCATTCTCCACATAAAAAGTTAGACATGACCATGGAGAAAAGCTTTTTCTAATTAAACCCTTTTTTAAGAGTTAAGCAATCTCTCTGAACAAAGCTTTAAGTATGTCATATAATTATTACTTAGATAATATAATTTTTATAAAAAAAATACTATTTTCTTTTGAGTATCATTTTAGCTAATAAATCCGATAATATATTTATAAAAAATACAATAAAATATCAATAATATTATAATCTAAAATAAGATCCCGTTCTTTGAATTATAATACTATAATTACCATAATTATATTAAAAGGGCTACATATATACACAGTTGTGTATTACACAGTCGGACTATGACGACGGATTTTTTAAGCTATGACCACGATTCATCTATCGTCGTAGCACGTCGCTATAACCCAAAAATCCGCCGTCATAGCCGACTGTGTAATACACAATTGTGCACATATATTTTTCCCATATTAAAATTTATCAATTAAAACTTGAAATTTATAGTTCCTATTTGACTTAGAATTACAAGTCACTTTTATCAATATAATAATAAATGCAAACTACATTCAATTGTTTACCTTACTAATCGACCGAAATAACCTACCATATATAATTCAACAATTTATCATCGAAAGAAATATTTGACCGAAAGAACCTACCATTACTCAACAATTTATCATAGAAAGAAATATTTAATTATTTATACTTACTCTACATTCGATTGATTATGTTAGTAATTAACCAAATAAATCTATCTACATATTTCGTGTTTCAAACAAATATTTGGTGAACTTGCGATAACAAAATCCATATGTTCTACTAAGTCCTAACTTAACTTGATGGCGACCACCCATGTGAGAGTTTGGATAGGTGATAAAATAAAATCTTTCAAGTATTTTTGGATGGTAAACATTTTCATGAACATGGAGCTCAACTTGATGATCTTCTCCAAAGAGCTCATATAAGATGTAGGACCATGATCTTACAATATCTCACTTAAATTTTGGATTAATTACATATTTTAGTACATTTTTAGAAATAATTACAATAATGGTGCATAGATAAAATATTTACAAAAATAATACACTTTTCCATATTTATTTACAATATTAGTGCAATTAGGATTCCTTAATTTAGGGGATCAGTATTAATGGGTTGACATGGCAAATCGGGTGATTTTTTTTTGAAACGCGTGTTTCTCTCTTGTTAAACCTTCTTTTTCTCCCAACTCTCATAAATTTTGTGCTGGTTAATGAATATTGGTGGCGTAATTGGTTAATGAATATTGATCTCCTTCATGCTCTTGGGGAGTGCAATTGGTTTGAATATTTTCATCTGCTTCTAGTTGTCAGGCATATAATTAAGTAAGCTCGTCGGCCTCTTTCTTTTTTGTATAGAGATCACCATATGCTTTCTTTTTTGCGCATTATTTTTTGGATTATTTTTTAATTTACTTTTGCTGCACTTGTTGATTAACAGGTTGTTCAAGTTAGTGAGAAGAAGGTTTTTGATCAAAAAGCATACATGTTGTTCTATTATCGAGATAATAGAAATTTTGCTTCAAACAAGCCTCTTGATGTTGCTCGGAAAGAGATCATGGCGACAAATGTCATGAGAAGAAGCTCAAGTTCATAGCCAGAAGATATTTCCAACCCAAAAATTTTTAAAGGTGTGTTAATTTAAATTTTGTTATTGTTACTATCATATAACTGTTTGGTTACTTCTGCATTATGTTTTGGTTACTGTTAGCTTGTGATTCGGATACCATTTTTGTTACCTTGATTTGGTATTTTGGTTACTTTTTAATGTTGTTATGGTTACCATGTATTTGCTTAGTATACATGGTTGACTAAACTAGTTTTGGTATACATGTTGTTTATGTATTGGTTACCATTAATATATATTTTGGTTACTAACATATAACTGTTTGGTTACATCATTAGTATATTTTTTTTGTTACTGTTAGCTTATGATTTGGATACCATTCTTTTTCCTTTAATTGAGATTTTGGTTACTTTTATATGTTATTTATACTTTTATATGTTATTTTGGTTACAATGTATTTGCTTAGGATACATTGGTTAACAAAACTGGGTTTGGTCTACATGTTGTTTATGTGTTGGTTACCATTAAAACATGGTTTGGTTACTATCATATAACTGTTTGGTTACTTCTTTAGTATATTTTTTGGTATACATATTTTTGTTTTGGTGACCTTTAAATTATGTTTTGGTTAATATTATATATAACTGTTTGTTTACTACATAAAATGGTCTGTACTACATGTTGTTTATATTTTGGTCACCATTAGATTATATAATATAACTTTTGTTCTGCTTTTATTATGGTATGGTTAATGTTATATTATGATATGATAACTATTATTATGCGTCGATGTGGGATGTTGGTTATTTGTTATAGTCTGTTTTGGCTACTGTGTAATTGTTATATTATGTTTTGGTTAGTATGCTCTTATTTGTTGGTCACTACGTAACTGTTTATGTTATAAATATTGTTTATATCTGGTTACTAATGACTGTGTAAATTTGATTTTGTTTATTTGCAAGTATGAGATCTTTACTATGAGGAATGCAACAGAAAATTCATTAGAAAAGTTATATATTGGTGTGACATGGAAGTCCCCAACATTATTACCAAGAAAACCCAAGTCAGTTGGAAAAGTTTAAGGCATCATTAGTTTGTGGATGTATTATTTTTGTAAATAATAAACTCAAGTCATAATAAACCATGTATTTGCTTAGTATACATTGATGTATTAATTTTGTAAATTCTTTCAAATATCTTGTACAAGGGTTATGCTCTTCTAGAAAATTTATTGGAAAAGTTATGGTTAAATGTACATGTGAGAGTATACATGGGTTGCCTAAACACAGTTGAATATCTGAGTTATTTTCGCATTTTGGTTACCATTAAAACATGTTCAGTTACTTTCATATAACTATTTGGTTACTTCTTTATTATGTTTTGGTCACTGTTATCTTATGGTTTGGCTACTATTATTGTGCCCTCAATGTGGGATTTCGGATACTTTTATTTTTTATTCTGGTTAATATGTAATTGTTTTAGTATATATGGATTGCCCAAACCTGGGTTTCATTACATGATGTTTCATTTTGGTTACCATTAAAACTGTTGCAGTTCTTATCATATAATTATGTAGTTCTTGTTTTATTATGTTACATTATGGTTACTGTTATTAGTAACCAGATAGTTATAAGCTTGTATCAGGACAAACATCAATTATTAAATGTACATGTGTGAGTGTCCTATTTATCTACAAGCTTGTTAGTAACCAGATAATTATCATAGATAATTATCATAGATAGTTACAAGCTTGTTAGTAACCAGATAATTATAAGCTTGTATCAAGACTGTTATAAAGTGTTAAATGTATATGTTTTATTTATACCATGTCATCATGATAGAATAAGAAACTCCAATTAAGAGTTCTCATTTATATATATGATGGTCACTTATAGATCTCATATTAAAATAAAAATAGTTTAAGAGGTGCAGTTGGTAACCAAACCTGCATATAAAGGTAACCATTTTAGTTTTTGTTAGTAACTAAATAATTAAAAACTTATATCAGAACAATTATCAAGTGCTTAATGTACATGTGAGGGTTCCCATTTATCTAGCTGATGGATACTTTTAAATTACGTAGTTATAAAAGTTATTTGAAAATGGTCCATGCCAGTTGGTAACTAAATATGAATATAGAGGTAACCATTTTATTTTAGATGGGTAACCAAATTTACATAAAAATGTTTCAGAACAGTTACCAATTGTTCAATGTATATGTTTACTTTATATTGATAACTCATGATGGAATCAAAAATTAAAATATTAATCAACATCAATTTTGGTTACTGTACACCATCAAAAATGTTACCAACCATGTGGTTAATAGTTACTAACAGTAAACAATTATATATTCCTATAAACAATTAAATTTTTTGTATTGGTTACTGTCAGTCTCCATTGTCTAACAACTGAATAAACATTGTAAAGTAACCAAATCAATATTAGACAGTAACTAAATTACATAATCTTAGTAACCAGAAAATAAACCAAATTTTTACATGCAAATTTGAAGGCCTAAATGATGGAATTTGACCAAAAAACCTTGCAGTTCACCAGCAAAGCTGCAAAGCTGGTGATTTTTGATCGTTGACACGTTTCCAATGAAATTAGGCTCCGAAAACGCCAAAATCTAACACTCCAAACTTGACAGAAATTGCCAAATTGTCACTGCAACCAAATAAACATTATACTGTAACCAATTAAATAGTATACAACAACCAATATATATAATCAGATTAACACTTCTATGAAGGTAACCAATGTAGTCAATAAGTAACCACCAATATAAAAGAAATAATTATAAAACTCAATAACATTATAGAGTAACTAAATAAACACCTTACAGTATCTAAATACATATTATACAGTAACTAAGATATATGTAATTAGTAGCCAAGATTATAAAAAATATTTTTACATTCATTTTACAACCAAAACAATCAGTAATGACTTTGTTACAAATTAAAGACTAACAGGTGTATGAAGGTAACCAATGTAGTTAATTAGTAACCATCAATATAAAAAAAATTAGTATAAAACACAATAATATTATGTAGTAACCATGGTAATATTACACAGTAAACAAGTCAGCATTATATACTAACCAAATCCAGATTAGACAGTAACCAACATATATTTACTTAATATCCATAACATAAAACATATTTGACATGCATTTTACAGCAAAAACAAACAATATAAAAAACATCAATATAAAAATCATCAATATGTACTTAAAGATCCAACAGTTGTAGGAAGGTAACTAATGTATTTAATAAGTAACCATCAATATAAAAAACATCAGTAGAATATACATTTAAAGTATACAGCAACCAAATAAACATTATACAGTAACCAAATCAATAATAAACAGTAACCAATTTCTATGTTCTTAGTAACCAGAATATAAAACATATTTTTATATTAATTTTGCAATCAAAACAATCAGTATACTGACTTTGTGACCAATCAAAGAGCGAAAAACTTAAGAAAGGTAACCAATATACGAGTATATAGTAACCACGAGGTAACCAAATAAACATTTAAAGTATATAGCAACCAAATAAACATTATACATGTAACCAAATCAATAATAAACAGTAACCAATTTCTATGTACTTAGTAACCAGAATATAAAACATATTTTTACATACATTTTATTAATCAAAACAACAAGATAATCTTTGACTTTTGTGAATTAATTAAAGAGCGAAAAACTTAAGAAAGGTAACCAATATACGAGTATATAGTAACCACGGGGTAACCTGTAATAACCCGATTTTTTCATATAAATAAATAAGAAATTTTGCATATAAATTTTTTATTTATTTATTTTAATGATGAGAATATGTGTCAAGTAATGTGTATGATAAATGCAAATATATTTATTACCTGAAAAATTATAAATAATTTTAAAATTATTGATCATTAAAATTATATTCTTATTGTAATTAATTTTTGTATCAAAATGTTTTATTAATTATTTTTCCATGAAGACATGATTTAATATAATATATGAAATGATTATTAGGATTATAATAATGAATATTTTATTATATAAATGTGTTCGTAATATTTAAGTTAATTATTTTAACTTAATTATTAATGTTATATATGGAGGATGAATCATATATGGAATCCAAACCTTAAATTGGGATTTTGATCAAGGAATGAGAATAATAATATAATATTAATTATATTTTAATTTTTCAGTGTTATAAATATGTACTGTATATGTGTAGACAGATAAAGGTTGGTTAATTATGATAAATTATGCCATAACCCTTATATCATGTTGTTAAGCCCTAATTGTTAAACTCAGTTGTGAGTTCAAGACTGAGTAGTAATTGTGTTATATGAATTATACTGTGTATTATAGAATTTCTGTAATTAGGAGAAACCCTAATTTGCTAATTGAAAACCCTAATTTGCTAAAAATTAGAAACCCTAATTATTATTTTAGTAAATTATAATATTATTTAGGAAACCCTACTTGTTAATTTGGGAACCCTAATAATATTAAGGAACCCTAATTTTAAAAACCCTAATTTTTATTAAAAATCCTAATTTTAAATTAGTATGTTTTAATTAAAATTTTATTACACTTTAATTTTAATTTTTCAAACACTAGAAATTATTTGGAAAATTTTAAGGCTTAAAATCTAGTGATTAAACCCTAGATTTAAGTACTTTAGACAAAAATACCCTTGAAATTATAAGTAAAATTACCAAAGTGCCCTTTTTGTCCCATTTGGTGTATTATTGTAGCCAAATCTCTACAAAATCCGGCCAGCCAACCTAGTCTACCAAGCTATGAACCTACAATTTCAGCACATCAACCTTAATCAGCAGCATACATTGCATCTATATATCACATAAGTAGAATTAGAGAGAAAGTGTATTATTACCTCAATCAGCAACCCACACTTAGCCATACTCTCTCAAGCTCAAACCCACTTAATTCTTCTAAGATTTCGGTCACTAAAATCAGCCCTACCAACTCACATAATGAGATCAAGGTAGCATAGAAATCATTTTTTTTTCATAGTAAGGTAAGAACCCTATTTTATAATCTAATCTTGAAGGCCATGTTAGATGTTAGCTTTTTGTGTTAAACATGTATTATGTAGTATATAATGATGATCTGGGTTGCTAGATGTTAGATCCATAACATCTAGAGGCTCAGATTTGAAGATTTAGAAAAGCTGAAAAAAAATCAAACTATGGCCTGACAACAAATGTCAGTGGCCACAGATCTTTGGTCGTTTACGATTTGTGTTGTTTTTAAGATGTTATGTGGAGTTTGTAATGTGGTCTTTAATATGCAAATAGAATCAGAGACATTTGATATCTATATTGGTCGTTATTAACGGTCAAAGGCCGTTGACCGACATTGACCGGGCCTTTTCTGGGCAGCCCAGAAAGCCAAGAACCGAAGTCTGACAAGTTATTCTATGGCTTTGATCTGTCTGTCTTGATGTTGTTTTAATGATTTGTTGTATTAAACCTGTAGTCTATTATATGTTCTATGATTCCATGTCTTTAGATCCTTGAAATAATCAACATATTGAACTATATGGATGGTCAAACCAGCTCAGATGATCATGGACTTGGTTTTCTGGAATTTCCAGAAAATCAAGAACATGATTTCTGACAGCCTTTGACCGGCTTCAATCTGCTTGCTCTATTATTTTAATATGTGTTTTATATAATAGATCTATAATATTACATGTTAGTTACACCCTGGAATCAATAGAATACATAGATCAAACTCCGAACGCGAGATATAAGGATCCAAAGTAAGATATTTCGATTCATTCTTCATTCCGAAAAAACCCAGAAATGAAGAACATGATCTGACATGATGTTCTGAGCCTCAGATCTTTCTTATTAATGATGTTTAGACTTGTAAATTGTTTCCATAATGTATAATGTTAGCTTCTCTACACAGCCCGACGTCTAAAACACATTTAACATGAATAGATTACACGATCTAAGTCCATCAATACCGTTGACCGGCCATGACTGAAATTTCTGTGCAGCCCAGAATATGATGAACACGTTCTGACAACTAGTTCAAGGCTTAATAACTTTTGATTGTGATGAAGTATGACATGGTTATTGGTTGTTACATGTAATGTTACACTAGTACTACACGATCCATGTATTATCTTTCCTAGAAACATCAAGATCTAACATTTATTGTTGGTCAAACTTAGTCCCTCGATAACTGATTATGAAGGCCTAGGTTCTTCAAGAACACCTAAGGCGACACTTATTGTCGCCAAAGGGCTTTTAATGATGCACTTTCTAAAATTAATTAAGTTAATTTCTAAAATTAATTAAAATAGTAAATAAATTTCGAAAATTACAAAATTATTTTAAGTTATAAAAATTAACTTTTAATAATTTGACATATTTTTCATAAATATTAATATTTATTAGGATATTATTGGTATTTAATTTATTTAATAAATGCGCTTAAATAAATTAATTAAAAATAATTTTATTATATTAAAAATTATTTTAAATGATAATAAAGTATTTAATAATATTTTAAGTTATAAAACATAACTTTTAATATTTTAAGATAAGTTTTATTAATTATTTAATATTAATGATATTATGATTATTTAATAATTATATTAAATAAAGTGATTTAAAATAATTTTAAAATCATTTTAAATAAAATAAAGTGTTTAAAGATATTTTAAGTTATAAAATATAACTTTTAATATTTAAAGGATAATCTCATTAATAATTTAATATTAATGATATTAATTTAACATTAATGATATTAAGTTTATTTAATAATTATATTAAATAAATAGTTTTAAAATGGTTTTAATTATTTAAAAATCATTTAAAAAGGATATAAATGAATTAAAAAATATTTTAAGTTATAATTAATGACTTTTAATATTTGGATAAATAGTACATTAATATTTATATATTAATGGTAATTATTTAAAAATAATTTTAAATGTTTTAAAAATCATTTAAGGGTAATATTAGTACTTTAAAAATATTTTGTGTTATTATAAATAACCTTAATATTTTGGCATTAGTTTCATTAATAGTTTATTAATATTGATTAAATGTTAATGATAGTAGAATTGTTAATATTTAAATCATTTAATAATGATTCCGATATTTGAAAATTCATGATAAATTATAATAAGTGTTTAAAAATTATTTTAAGCCATTTAAAAATAATATGACTGATAATTACAGTTATTGAACTAACTGAATAGAGTCTTAGACTCGGTTATTACCCGATAAAACTGTCGGTACACCGACATGTTTCAAAAATTGATATGAACTTAGGTATTTTGACTTTATTAAATGATTGTTTGTGATTCAATAACTGTGGGATATGTGTGACAAGGTGATTAGGTTATGTCTTCGATTACTGATAATAAAAGATATGTGTTGTGATATGTTATTCTAATCAGTAAAATGATCTTATTACTGATAGGTGATTACATAAAAGATAAAACTAAGTTGCAAATTGTAAGCAGCGCATCAGGCAAGTATCTTATCTTTGTATTTTCTTTATGCAATGGACATGAGTAAGAATGTTTCAGAATTATATAATTACTGTACAGATTATTAGCCCTATATTATATACGCTCATTGATTATCAACATGTTAGTATATGGTAATTCAGATATATATTCTGTTCGTTAATTTCTATAAATGGTTATACAAGTGTTCCCACTTGGATAATCATTGTATTTAATCACATGTTGATACACCTTTGTTAATTACCCGTATATATATATATGTTGAATTATAGATTATTGTTGAACAAGATAAAACCTTTGGTTTTGAACCCCGACAAGTATGAACATCCCTTACACGGGAAAACTTTTTATGGACCCAAGGTGAAAAGAGTGAACGATAATATCGTTCTTGCATGTAGTATTGATCAATACAGGGTACAACGGGCTGATCACCCCTCGCGTGCTGTAAGTTATGATTTTTCGGATGAAGTTCTGCTAAACCTATTCGAAAATTGAAAACAATGTTCATAGCATGTCACCTTAACCTTATATATAGTCAATACGTAGTTTCAAAAATTTGATAGAGAGTTGTTATGTTATTATTATCGGTTCAAATTACTTCACAACTATTGACTTGTTGTAGAAGGGTAGTACAAAGAAAACATTTAACCCTTTCAGCTAATATTTATAATTGTTATTACTTGTTGGGCACTCAAATGCTCACTCTTGCTTAAATTAAATATTTTCAGTTAAGTATGATCAACCCGAAGGCTCAGGCAAGAACAAGGAGAAAGAAAAGTTGTTCGAATGAGATTAATAATATGTTGTGTAATAGTTATAGTTTATTAAGACAATGATACTTATTATTTATGATGTAAAGAATGTTTAAAGGTTTCGTACCTGGGAGTAAACTTTGATGCATATGTAAATTAAGTTTGAATTTATATTATTGTTATTATTATTAGTATTATTCAGCTTATAGAAATGGTATCGTGAAGCACCAAGTTCGAGTTTAAAGTACCCGGATTTGGGGGTGTCACATAACCAAATAAATATTTAAAGTATACAGCAACCAAATAATCATTATACAGTAACCAAATTAATAATAAACAGTAACCAATTTATATGTACTTAGTAACCAGAATATAAAACATATTTTTACATGCATTTTGAAATCAAAACAGTCAGCATACTGACTTTGTTACCAATTAAAGAGCGAAAAACTTAAGAAATGTAACCAATATACGAGTATATAGTACCCACGGGGTAAGTATATGCATATAAACTTTAAACTCAAAGTTGTTACAGAGGTTGGTTACTGATCTTGAAGTTGTTGTTGATCTTGAAGTTACTGTTGATCTTCTTCGATATTATCCGATCTCAGAGTTGCACCACCATTGGAGAAGTCGTCTTCTTCTCTGATCTGTCGTTGCTCTGATCTCAAAGTTGTTTGTTTTCTTCATTAGCGTGAATTGTTGATCGGTTGGTTGGAAATATAAAAGTCGGTAACTAACGTGTAGGGAGTTAATGACGCGTAATTTTAGCAACTAAATATTGTGTTGCGTTATTTTTGTAATTATTTTGTGGATATTTTATTTTTGTAATTACTTTCTAATTGTTGTTTATTAATGTTAAGGACCCTTAAATTTTTAACGTCTTCATCAAGCCCGAAACATATTTTTTACAACCTAGAAACTTCCTCTATAGTAAGACAATAGCAGATGTCTTCGTGTCCACCTCCAACACACTATCCTTGATCATAATACGGATTGCCTTCGTGTTTGTCTTGGCCTGACATTTTTTTCGTTCTGTTCTGGCAGAGTGATATTTGTCCTTCAAGTGATTGTTTACTAATAAACTCATCTTGATTTGCTTTTCAGTACGAAAGGATGAGAAACTTTTACCTCTTGGGACAAATTTAAATATACTTAAATTGCATAAAATCATGGTGGCTTTATTTTCTTGCGACTTGATATGCTAAAACCGAGTGTAAAAGAAACAAAATCAAACTATTCACATATATCTTTGATACTATATACTGTAAATTTTTTACACGAGATCAACTGCTACAAGATAACACATTAAAGAATATTAAATCAAACAAAACTTGATAACAAACTAGAAGGATGAAGAAGTTAAACCCAATAGAAGGAGATCACAAAAATGGAATATGAAACAAACGGGTAAAAGGCAAAATTTCATGGCATACATCTTACAACTAAAGGAGATGAGGTTGCTGAAGCATGAAGTGTCCTCAACAATGCCACGAAGTTAAATAGACTTTCTTCCGAGAACCATCTGACCTTCCATGTAAGAGGAAATGAAGCTGTACCCATGGTGCGTGTTGTATCCTCCATCTTATCAGCTGTGTCTTCAGGGCACGACTTTGAAATGGCATTTTTAAGGATTAATGTCATGCACAAACTTTCCCGCGTCCTGAAAATGAATGGGGTAACATTATTAAACTCAACCATTTTACTAGAGCTATAAAAATTATAATTAAAAAAAAAATCACAAGATGCATGTAAAATGGAGGAAAAATAAACAAAACATTCAATATAAACAAAAAAAATTACCAGCTATGTAGCATTACAACAAAATAAAATAAAGGGTTAAGTTCAAATGACCACTTGGGGTTTAAGCGCTTTCCCACTTAACCACCTGTAGTCAGTAAAGCTACATTTAAACTCCCGACTTTTTGAGTTGAAGTAAAAACGTCACATTTTTCATCCAACTTAACCGTGTGTGTATGTCACACGCCAAAAACGCATGAGAAGATACTGAAACAGTCAAAAAAGACTAGTAAATCTCCAAAATACCCCCTTCTTCCTCAAACCACAATCTTCTGAATAATTTCTCACTCCTCAAATCGTGCGTCCTCTCTCTCTCATTTCTCTCATTTTAAGCAAAAGATTCACAGAGATTTCTTGGAAGAAAATGGAGATTCAAATTGCGTGTGTAGTTGTAAACACTAAGATTGAAAATGATTCGAAAGTCGATTGAGTCACGCCTGTGTTAGAGATTGTGTCGAGTTACAGTGTGGGTTTGGATAAAATCGATTTGGGGAAATCGAGAGGTCTAACGATTCAATTTCCTTCAAGTTTCGAATTGATGGCGGGATATGAGTGCATTGTTAGGAGTTAGGACTGGATAATAGGGTTTTGGGCTTGAATTTTCACGTTCATCACTGCAAACTTGATTTTTGGTTTCATCACTTAATTTTCACGTTCATCACTGTCTTGATTTTTGCTCTGTTTCATTTTTTGGCTCTCATAGTCTCCACTTGTTTGATAAAATGCATCAACAAAGAAATGGGCACAAATACTACTAATAAATGGAGACATATTTGGGATATAATTTCTTATCAAAAGGGTAATTGACTCTACCATAGAGCTATTCAATTGGCATTAGATTTTATTTGCTCTGTTTTGGGCCTCCCTTAAATATTCTGATCGGAAGATTTAGCAATAATTGGGGAAAGTTAGGGATGATATTGCCCCAACTACTGTTATGATTTATTTCTTTTTTATTTTTCAGCTTCTTATAAATGTTAAATGTTTGACGGGAGGAATTCATATAGTATATAAATTAATTAATTTTGTTCAATTTTTTGAGTGAAATTAATGGAGGGTTTGGAATTGGCTGAGAAAATAGTTGTTCTTTCGATTTGATTATATTTGTCGTGGAGGATTGTTAAATATGTGTGGAGCTTTTTGGATGTTGAACAGGAACCTGTTACAGTTCTTGTTACTGGTGCTGCAGGCATGTTTCTTTCAATTTTCAATTATATAACTAGTATTTTATTACCTTGTTTATTGATTTTAGAGTTCATCGAGTTAAACGGGAAATTTTTATTATTATTCTGCGAATTATAAGGAGAAGACATCTTATAGTAGTAGGGTTAAATTCACTAAAAAAAATTCCACATCAGGCCAAATAGGATATGCTCTTGTTCCAATGATTACAAGTGGAGCCATGTTAGGTCCTGATCAGACTGTAATTCTACATCTGCTTGATATAGAACCTGCTGCAGAGGCCTTGAATGGAGTTAAAATGGAATTAATTGATGCAGCATTTCCTCTTCTAACTCTTCTAAAGGGTCAGATTTTTAATCAGATAGCTAGCTTATAGCAACAATTTTAGCTAGTAACATTGAATTTTTGTTAATTTTCTTCTGAGTGTTGTGAATTCGACAGGTGTTGTTGCCACGACGAATGTTGTTGAAGCTTGCAAAGATGTCAGCATCGTGATAATGGTTGGTGGATTTTCGCGGAAGGATGGAATGGAGAGGAAGGATGTTATGTCCAAAAATGTATCTTGGCTTATGTTACAATACAAATTCATGAAGGGTAATTAAGTATTTAGCCAAATCATTTAACGAGAGTTAAGATTTTGAAAGCATTTTTTTCACTTCAACTCAAAAAGTCGGGAGTTTAAATGTAGCTTTACTGACTACAGGTGGTTAAGTGGGAAAACGCTTAAACCCCAGGTGGTCATCTGAACTTAACCTTAAAATAAAATATAAACATAAAAAGTACTATGTACCGAATCACCATAGACCCTTAAGAAGTATGAAATTACTATTAACTGTCAGTTAATGGATCAAGAAGACAATGAAGACAATTCCAATGAATCTATATTGCCAATGAAACAAAGACATTGTACAGAAATAAGTCTGAGAAATTAATTAAGAAGCGACCTTTAGCTAGGACTTCACAGAATGATGGGCTACTGCAACAATACACATGATAACTGAGGTGCATTATATTATATTCATCGGGTTAAACGCTTTTTTAGTCACTATATATATACCATTAATTTATTAACAGCAGAACAATGTGGCAATGTTTGTGTATAAAACTGAACAAAAGTACGGAAATTAAACATGTGGCACTTTGTTCTTATTTATGTGTCCATAAAATAATTCACCCTACAATCTAACCCACCCAAAACCTAACCCACTAAAAACATAACCCATGTTCACTAACACCCATCCTCTTCATGTGACGCCCCCAAATCCGGGTATCTTCCAACTCGACATATGGTGCTCCACGGTGCTACAGTTCATACAACCAATATTACCATTCCCCAGGTTCTTTATAACCGTTACATTTGTTCTTGTCATAATATCAAATATTATCATTACAAACCTATACTATTACATAAGTAATCTACAGGTTCGCCTTAGCCTTTTCTTTATCCTTGTCGGATCCTTCGGTTCGTTTGGTCTTAGCTGCATTCATATGGTTCAAGCAAAAATGAGCATAACTAGTTCAGCAAGTACAACAATTCTATTTAACAATATGCTTGAATCATACAAATTATATATCTTCAATAACTGAACAATAGTTATGAAGTACTATCGATAATTCAAAATAACACTTCTCTTTTCTTTAAAACGTTTTACAATGACAATATTCATTAAAACGTTTTACAATGACAATATTCAGTAAAACATTCTGGTCTAAGACCTTGAGCATTTCATACTTTCTTTGAAAAGGACATCCCGACACTAAGTCCGTAAGTCCGTCAATACTTACGAGCACGTCTAGGTGATCAGCCTATAGTACTCTATGTTGATCAACACTACATTCTTTAAACGTATGAACGTTTAAGTTGTGGCAACCTCACGTGCTTGTCGTTTGACGACAAAACATTTGTTTAGCATACTCGGTCTTCATTTGAAAACCACACCAAAATAGTTTGGTAAAACATTGACAATACTTCGATAGATTATAAGAAATCCAACATATCGTAAGTCTAGCCGAAAGAATGGGTTCTGACTTCATCATACATCAATTCATGCGTAAGAATACATGAATCACAAAACTTGTCCAGATTGAAAGTAGACAAGGGTTAGAATACTTGCCTTCGGCGTCTGCTACTGTTATTGCACGTTCACTTTAAGTCTTTAAGGTCTCTACAGTAGATGATCACATAACGTAACACATTAGGTCATGAATAAACATACATGGTTCCTAATGAATCTTACCCTTCTTCTCAATCTAATCATGTATTAGATTCGTTACTATTGGTTCCGGCTTTCCGTTATAGTTTACATCATCATTACGTTCATTTGATTATCTTCAACCTTTAGTGATCATACTTAAGGTTTAAAATACTTTGGTTCATATTTGGTTCATGTTTATTTAAGGTTTAAGGTTTAAGGTTTAGTGATCAATAAACATCATCAGACTACTTTACAAAACATTCTTTTCGTCAACACTTAAGGTCGAAGTCATGCATGCAGCCTTTTTTCTTCATCAGGCTGCATCATGCTGGCCTTGAAAGTTAAGCAGTAAAGGTCAAGGCTCAAAGATCTTGCGGCGCTGAAGTCTCTTGTAGTAGTAGTCAGCTGCCGCAAGCGCTGCTCTTCAATGCCTAAAAGGCGCTGCGATGTGAGTCTTAGTACAATATGTCGTCATGTACATGACTCTCTCGAGGAATCGGACACGGCAATGCTCATAGCCACCACCATTATCTTTTGAAGTTTGGCGCCATGGGGCATACCAGTGCACCGAATAAAGAAAAAATTTATTTTGCATAACGAACTTCCTGGACTCCACATTTTCTCATTTTAAGTCTGAATTGGCTCGTTCAAAAGCCATTAGCTCACAAATCATATACTCTACGTGTTCATGCAAGAATTTTATATTTTTGACTTCGTTAACTCAAAATTCACCTATGAGTTCATTTTTAACGAAAACGATAAACGTTCGTGAAAGTTCAACGCTCATTTCTTCGTTCTAAGTCGGAATTCGGCCATTTTCGAGTCCGCAACTCTAAAATGACAAATAAGACTTGTTCTCTTCGAAAACCAACGTTTTCGAGCTCAATATCAAAATTTAACTTTTAATCCGAGAATTTCACGAATTCGACGAATATCGTCCAATCGTGTGAATAACGGCATAACTTCGTTACTTATGATTTGTTCATTGTTTCAAATGGATTCTATCCATTATATTGACATCTCAACCTACATATTACATCAACTTATTTTCATGATAAGTTATTACTTATGCTTTATGAGTTTATAACTTATCAAAGTATAAACTACATATACTTTCATTTCTCATGACTTATGATAGTTTAAGTTTTCTAACCAACATCCTTACATCCTTTTAACATATATACTTCATTCATGTAAACAAGTTACAAGTCTTACAAGTTCTTCCTTAGTTCATAGCTTATCTATGAACAAAGTGCTTATTTACGGCTTATTAAGACTTAAGTCCTTAGATTATTCATTCTTATCATTTCTTAGCATACATGTCCATTAATCCACACTTTTCTTATCAACCTACAATGGTAGAGATGGAAGATTAATGGCATAAGAGGCGTACCCTTGATGAACAAACTTTCTTCTTCTTTTCTAACAAATGAAAGTCTAACTTATTTTTGCTTATTCTCTCTAATAAGTTGAAAGTGTTGGATGAAAATAACAACCAACAAATGAAATCAAAAGCTTGCTATTTATAGGATTTCCTAAGTTAGGGCATAATGGCCAAAAGCCAATCCCACCTCCTTATTACACCTCCATACTATTCATTACCTAGCTATTAAGTAAACTTGCTCCCTACTTCTTTTACTTGGTCATTACATAATTTACTTGGTCACCACATTATTCTCTTGGTCACCAAGATTATCATATTCACCCCATGGGTCACCCTAACCCATTGGATCAATAGTTTGGGCTTAGGTTTAATTAACTTAAGTTTTTGGGCTTACATTAATTTAATTTGGACTTTACATTCACAACCACTTGGGTTCTAACATTACTTACTCTTGGGCTTGCACCCTAACTTCTATTGGACTTCATCAATTGCTACTAAATCCTACACGTTCATTTCATTTGGCTAAAAGCCTAATAACGTATTGTTTACGTATTATTCTCGTATTTTAACTTGTATACTAATTCATAATATACGATATTCCATCATTCATACATACTCGTATAATACTTTGTATCATACTCATATTCAATACCTCGTACAATACATACGTATCATACGATCATCACTTTAACTAGTTAACGCTTTATTCCCCCTAACGTTCTCAATTAAGTCCACAGGCAAAAAATTAAATTTTCCATACTCAAATTATTATTACATAATCCGTCTTACCTCGATATTCTATCGTTACGTATTTCTCGGAAGTTCAAAAATAATTCCCGAGCAAAAATCGATGAATAGTGTTTTTCGAAAAATTTCTCGGAAAACTTATTTTCGTCTTGAAAATTTAAACACTTTAATTCCTTCACGTAGTCAAAATACTACGACGTTCCGACGTTTCTAGGTTATAGAATGACATTCATCTTACTAACACATAGTAATAACAAATAATATAATTTTATTCATTATTTAATTAAATAAAATTATTTTACAATGGATCTGAATTTCTCGGTCGTTAGATTCTTCCCCCCTTATAAAGATTTTGTCTCTAGAATCTCGTCTCACACTATGCAAACAATTGAGGGTAATCCTTCCTTATCTTTTCTTCCAATTCCCACGTTGCTTCTTCTGCATCGTGGTTCTTCCATAACTCCTTGACGGAAGGTATAACTTTGTTCCGCAGAACTTGCTCTTTTCTATCGATAATTTGAATCGGCATCTCTTCGTACATTAAGTCCTCCTCGATAAGAATAGGCTCATACTCTATTACGTGCTTATAATCCGGCTTATAAGGACGTAACACAGATACATGAAACACGTTATGTATTCGTTCTAGGTCTGGAGGTAATGCTATCATATAAACTACCTCGCCTACCCGTTTTAACACTTCAAAAGGTCCTATAAACCTTGAACTTAACTTTCCCTTCTTTCCGAAGCGTATCTTTCCTTTCCAGGGAGATACCTTTAGAAACACGTAAGAGCCTACTTCAAACTCCTTATTTTCTCGATGCGAGTCCGCATACTTTTTCTGTCTGTCTTGAGCTGCTACGAGACGCATTCGTATCAACTTTACTACCTCCGATGTCTGCTGTACCAATTCTGGCCCTAGCATTCGGCGTTCTACCACTTCGTCCCAACACAGTGGTGTTCTACACTTTCTTCCGTATAAAGCTTCGTAAGGCGGCATACCTATGCTTGCATGATAACTATTGTTATACGCAAACTCTACTAATGGTAGATGATCATCCCAACTACCCTTGAAATCCATGACGCAAGATCTTAACATATCTTCTAACGTCTGAATTGTCCTCTCGCTCTGTCCATCAGTTTGTGGATGATACGATGTACTCAGCTTTAACTGCATTCCCAACTACTCCTGCAGACTCCTCCAAAAGTTTGATGTGAATCGTGGATCACGATCTGACACAATCGAAACTGGTACTCCATGTTTGGAAATTATTTCCTTAACATAAAGTTTAGCTAACTGATCCAAGTTATATTTGACCCTAATTGGCAAAAAGTGAGTCGACTTCGTTAACCGGTCCAGTATTACCCAAATCGCATCATACCTTTTCGCTGTCGTCGGAAGTCCCACCACAAAGTCCATCGTGATATGCTCCCACTTCCACTCCGGAATCTCCAATGACTGTAACAAGTCACTTAGTCGTTGATGTTCGACCTTAACTTTCTGACAAGTCAAGCACCTACTCACATACTCGGCGATCTCTCTCTTCATGTTCGGCCACAAAAAACTCTGTCGAAGGTTTTGATACATTTTAGTACTACCAGGATGAATTGAGAACCTCAAACTATGAGCCTCTTGTAATACCTGCTCCTTTAATTCCATCTCATTCGGAACCCAAATTCTTCCTTCAAATCTCAATAACCCCTCGTTATCGAGACTGTACTTTAAATAATTTTCATTGGTTAACCGCTTCTTTATCCGGTCACACTCATTAGTTTTGAGCTGCACCTCCTTGACTCTCTCTACGATGGTAGATTGAAATCACACAAACACTCGCACCGATTCACTTTAAGAACTTCACTTTATTTCCATCCTAGCCATCTCGTTATTAACTCATTTGAGCCGTTAACATAGATAACTTCTCCCAAACCCTTTCTACTTAAGGCATCTAAGAACTACATTCAAGCTTTTCCAGGTGATACAGATTTCACAATCGTAATCCTTTATCAACTCCACCATCTTCTCTCGCATCTCATATTCAACTCCTTCTATGTGAAAATATATTTTAGACTTTTACGGTCCGTGTATATCTCACATTTTCTCCGTAAAGATAATATCTCCATATCTTTAAGGCAAAAATATCATGGCCATTCGGATCATGAGTAGGTAAACTTTCTCATAATCTTTCAATCGCCTTGATGATCTGCAGATGACCTTGCCATACTGCATGAGCACGCAACCAAGTCCTTTATGCGAAGCATCGCTATAAACTACAAAATTTCCTGTGTCATCGGGTAATAACAAAATAGGCGCTTCACTTAACCTCTTCTTCAGTTCTTGAAAACTGTCATCACATTTCTCAGTCCACACGTATTTCACCGTCTTCCTTTTCAAGTTAGTCAACGGAGTAGCTATCTTCGAAAAATCCTGGATGAATCTCCGATAGTATCCCGCTAACCCTAGGAAACTCCGCACCTCAGTCGGCGATTTCGGTTGTTCCCAATTCATCACGGCTTATACCTTCGCTGGATCTACTGAAATCCCCTCATGGTCAATAACATGACCTAAAAACTGTACTCGTTCTTGCCAAAATTCACACTTAGTGAATTTTGCATATAACTTCTCCTTCCTCAGTGTCTACAACACTATTCTTAGGTGTTCAGCATGATCTTTTGGCGTCTTAGAATAGACTAGAATATCATCGATAAACACTACGACGAACTTGTCCAAATATTGTTTGAACACTTTGTTCATCATATCCATAAATGCAGCTGGTGCATTAGTCAACCCAAATGACATCACCAGAAACTCGTAATGACCATAACGAGTCCTGAATGCCGTCTTTGGTACATCTTCCTTCCTAACCTTCAACTGGTGATACCCCGTCCTTAAATCTATTTTAGAAAATACTGCCTTTTTCAATTGATCAAATAGATCATCGATCCCGGCAATGGGTATTTATTCTTTATCGTTAACGTGTTCAACTCTCGTAGTCAATACAAAGTCTTAACAATCATTCTTCTTCTTCTTTACAAACAAAGATCTGGGGTGCTCTACCACGAAACACTTTCGGTTGTATGTATTTTCTGTCCAATAGTTCTTGTAACTATACCATTAACTCCTTCATCTCCACTGGCGCCATACGATACGGTGCCCTGGAAACTGGTACCGCTCCTGGCACAATGTCTATTACAAACTCGGTCTCCCTATCTGGTGGACGACCCGACAATATGTCGCTACATGGGTCTTAAGATAATATGTCGTACATTGCATTTGACTCACTCGAAGAGAGTTCGACATTTTATGACCGCCGCATACCATTATTATGCTCAATGGGCGCCATGGATGGCTCACTGTATGCAGATAAACGTTGAAAAATTTTGTTTTGCATAACGAACTTCCCGGACTCCAAATTTGATCATTTTAAGTCTGAATTAACTCGTTCAAAAGCCATTAGCTCACAAATCACATACTCTACGTGTTCATGCAAGAATTTTATATTTTCAACTTCGTTAACTCAAAATTCACCTATGAGTTCATTTTTAACGAAAACGATAAACGTTCGTGAACGTTCAACGCTCATTTCTTCGTTCTAAGTCAGAATTCGGCCATTTTTGAGTCCGCAACTCTAAAATGACAAATAAGACTTGTTCCCTTCGAAAACCAACGTTTCCGAACTCAATATCAAAATTTGACTTCTAATCCGAGAATTTCACGAATTCGACGACTATCGTCCAATCGTGTGAATTCCGGCATAACTTCGTTACTTATGATTTGTTCATTGTTTCAAATGGATTCTATCCATTATATTGACATCTCAACCTACATATTACAACAACTTATTTTCATGATAAGTTATTACTTATGCTTTATGAGTTTATAACTTATCAAAGTATAAACTACATATACTTTCATTTCTCATGACTTATAATAGTTGAAGTCTTCCTTACATCCTTTTAACATATATACTTCATTCATGTAAACAAGTTACAAGTCTTACAAGTTCTTCCTTAGTTCATAGCTTATCTATGAACAGAGTGCTTATTTACGGCTTATTAAGACTTAAGTCCTTAGATTATTCATTCTTATCATTTCTTAGCATACATGTCCATTAATCCACACTTCTCTTATCAACCTACAATGGTAGAGATGGAAGACTAATGACACAAGAGGCTTACCCTTGATGAACAAGCTTTCTTCTTCTTTTCTAACAAATAAAAGTCTAACTTATTCTTGCTTATTCTCTCTAACAATTAAGTTGAAAGTGTTGGATGAAAATAACAACCAACAAATTAAATTCTAAGCTTGCTATTTATAGGATTTCCTAAGTTAAGGCATAATGGACAAAAGCCAATCCCACCTCATTATTACACCTCCATACTATTCATTACCTAGCTATTAAGTAAATTTGCTCCCTACTTCTTTTACTTGGTCATTACATAATTTACTTGGTCACCACATTATTCTCTTGGTCACCAAGATTACCATATGATCATGGGTTGCCCCATGGGTCACCCTAACCCATTGGATCAATAGTTTGGGCTTAAGTTTAATTAACTGAACTTAAGCTTTTGGGCTTACATTAATTTACTTTGGACTTTACATTCACAACCACTTGGGTTCTAACATTACTTACTCTTGGTCTTGCACCCTAACTTCTATTGGACTTCACCAATTGCTACTAAATCCTACAAGTTCATTTCATTTGGCTAAAAGGCTAATAACGTATTGTTTACGTATTATTCTCGTATTCTAACTTGTATACTAATTCATAATATACGATATTCCATCATTCGTACATACTCGTATAATACTTTGTATTATACTCGTATTCAATACCTCGTACAATACATACGTATCATACGATCATCACTTTAACTAATTAAACGCTTTATTCCCCCTAACGTTCTCAATTAAGTCCACAGGAGAAAAATTACATTTTTCATACTCGAATTATTATTACATAATCCGTCTTACCTCGATATTCTATCGTTACGTATTTCTCAAAAGTTCAAAAATAATTCCCGAGCAGAAATTAATGAATAGTATTTTTTGAAAAATTTCTCGAAAAACTTTTATTTTGAAAATTCAAACACTTTAATTCTTTCACATAGTCAAAATACTATGACGTTCCGACGTCTCTAGGTTATAGAACGACATTCATCTTACTAGCACATAGTAATAACAAATAATATAATTTTACTCATTATTCAATTAAATAAAATTATTTTACAATGGATCCGAATTTCTAGAGCATTACACTTCATCTTCAACTACCACCGCCATTTGATTTCTCTATATTTTGTATATCACCAATATTAACATCAGCACCTACTACCACCAGCACTTCGCCATTCCAGCACCACCAACATCTAACCAACACCACCTCGACATGTCACCCACCCAATTCCAATGTCGCAGTAAAATTATGTGATCCTTTCTCAAATCAAGCTGTAGCGAAAAAACCCATCTTAGATACAGGTAATACTTGCACCGCCAATTTGCATTTAGTTTTTAAATTCATTACTCTAAACCTTGATTCTCTCTCTCCCCCTTGTCAATCATCATCCATATACATTCAATCTGCAATTTTCTGGTCCACAAAACCAGGAATATTTATTTAAACTTTTTCGTTCCCAAATTCATGTTTTAATTTTAATTTTGCCGGAAACGTGCTGGAATTTGATCAGATCGTCGAAAAAATTCATAAAGTTAGTTAATCCAAAAAAAAATTAATTAGTCATCATGAGGAAACAATTGGTAACACTTGTTGCAGTTTTTGCCGTCGTGCTGAGAAATTGAAGAGTGGAGGTGGCGCTGCGAGATGGTGGTGGTGGTGGTTGTGGGTGTTGGGTGGCGGATGTTAAAGCAGGATGGAGGATGGAAAATGCAGATGTTAATTTCTTCCCCAAAATTTTATTTTCCCCAGAGTTCTGCTTTTATTTTATAAATTTCCTTCCATTTTTTCTAAATTTTCCTATTTTTAATAACTTTTCTTCCATTTTTCTTAAATTTTACGACTATTATAATTTTTCTTCCATTTTACTTTTTTTTAGCTTCAAAATATCTTTGCATTATCTCGAGTATCCTGGTATTATTTTACATTTCCAAAAAAAAATTAAGGGTTACTTAACTTTTGATTTTACATATTGGTAGTTTTTATTTAAGTTTTATAAAAAAAAAATTGGTCTATAAAATTTTTCTATCCTCGTATCTTATTAAAATAAATTTCTACAATTTAAAATATGTTTTTTTTACACATAATCACTAAAATGTGATTTACGTGGAGCGCTCTCTCTCTCTCTCTCTCTTAATCATATGCCAACTCAATTTTCTGTTAAAAGTCACAGTGCTCTTAATGGTTTTTGTAACGTTTTGTCAAAGAAAATGAGTTTGATGATGCAAAAATCAGCTCCCAGTTTAAGGGAATATATCGTTTATATTAGCTATGATTTTTCTACCTTTCTCTTCCCTTCATCTACTAATCACATGTCTACAATTTTATGTGTTTCCAACTATATCTAAGAGCGAAATTATCCAAAATACCCTCACTGATCAATTATCACACGATGATGGCTTGAAGGTTTTATTTAATGAAACATTGGGGTTTAAATTCTAAAATGCTTAAAACTTCAAAGCGTATATGAGAATTAAGAATAAATTTAATGAACACAGGATAGCATTAGTTAAAAACTTTAAATGGCTGTAAGACTACTAATAGACACATAATTCATACATTTTATTATCCCCAATTTTGTCATTTAATTATATTAATTTATTAAATTAATACGTTTTATTTTATTTTGTAGGATTTAATATTTTATTGCAATAGAGTCAAAATCTTGGTAATCAAGTGATATTTAATGCTATTTTTCATGTAAGGAAATATCCAAGAATAATCCTACAACGAGAAAGAAATAGGTGGAACAATTTTGGCGTGCAAGTAAAATCCAGCTAGAGAAAAGAAAGTTTATCTAGAAGATCTCTTTGAAAAGTTAACTGCCACTAGCATGAAAATAGACTCTTAGGAGATTACCATGTAGAGATTGAAGCCAAGAAGGAAAGAAAAGGATAAAAGGGAACAAAAGAGACTACGTTCAAATAATCTAAATTAGGGCACAAATTTATTTTCCCTATAAATAGGTCTCTTGTTTTAGATTGAAGGGAGTATTGTATTGTATTGGATGGTATTAATTTAGGTTAGGAGTAAGAGTAGATTAAATTACTTCTTCATTGTACGTTTGTTGGAGAATCGTGACTAAAAGGAGTTTTCTTATTTATTTTTACTCTTCTACTTTTTCTTTATTTTAGTTAACTTATTTATTTTCATATCTAGTTAATTTCTTAGATGAAATTAATTAATTATTCATGATAATATTTTTCATCTCTTCTATTATTTTTGTTTTTACGTTTAATTGATTTCGCCTTCATGTTTCGTTATTAAAATACCTTCGTTTTATAGTTCTTATGTGATTTTAAATTAATTAAGATGTTTTGATAGATTATTGTTAAGATATGAATTTTTCATAATACAAGCTTAATACAAGCTTGCTCGAAGAAATTTTGATGGATTATAGTTAATCCTTCAATTTTCATAGTCTATATTTGCCCACGTTAATTGTAAAATTATTAAATTAAAGAGAAGGGAGATCAAAGTTATAAAAATAGAAGAGATTGAATTACTTATTATGTTTATTGTTTAATGGATTCGAATTCCTAGATTGCTTCCTGAATATTAGTTTTCATATTCTAGTTAATCAATTTTTAATTTTTATTTCTAATTCGCCTAAAATAGATATTAAGGATACATTAAAATTAATCTAGTCTTTGTGGGTTCGAAATGTACTTACCAGTTCTTCAATTTGACACTATGCACTTGCACAAACATATTTTTATCACATCAACTATCCCTTTTTCTTTAATAAGTAGTACTGAAAAACCATCAATAAACAGATGTGTATACTTGGAATGCTAAAGAATAGCTTATGAAAAGTAAAGACATACTGAGAATGCTAAAGAATAGCTGGAAAACACTAAAAAAGACATACAATCTCCCGTACATCAACAATTGAGCAGCATGAATCGAGCGCGATACTCCACCAAAAAATAAAATATAATAAAGTTATTACAATGTTTTCTTTCAGATTTGATACTCCATATAAGTATGACAATCCAGACCTCTTTTGTTTCAGAATCAAGCAACTTGAGCATTAAATTTTTGTCATGAGAGAAAAAATTAAACGGTCTTATTTTTCATATAATTATTGGAAATTGCACGATGATTTAGAATTATCTGAAAGAAGACTTGTAGATTTAAAGACTCATTACGAGTACATGCCAAATATTATGTTCATCCGTATTTTGTCCACGCACAAAAAAACTTTCATCCTAATTGGGTTGGTTCAACTTAAGCCCTATGTTCAAAAGAGGAGACCTACAATGCAAATCTTTCAAGACAGCTGATGAGTGTCTTGCAACCCTTAAATGCTCTTTTGGCAAATCAGCTGAAGTAAAAATTTGATGGACAAATTGAAGATTCGAGGATGGTTCAGTGAGAAAATTGAAGTTAAGTTTGACCCTAAATGTGAGCACAAGAAGGCAGAACAAGTGGAGGACAAACATTTTGATTCTCTCTGTCTGGATGATACATTAGTCCTAAGCTGTTATTCTCAAAAATTGTGATCATGACATTTAAACATTGAATGTGCATGTTCTGTTGAAAATATCTCCCCAATCAGAACCCGAAGACAAGTTGTTTTCAAAGCAAAGGGAATGATGCGATACAAAAGAGGAAAATGAAGAAATTTATTATTACTTTTTTATTGTAATTTAGAAATAAATATTTCAGTATTAATGTAATTATTTATTATTTATTTGAAGTAGTCTATTCTAGAAGAATTAATTATAGTATATTGGATTTTAATTAGGTGAATGTTTCCTTTTTAAATTAGGCTTTTAATTATAGTAGTTTATTTGAATTAGGAGACAAAAAAATTAATTATAGTAATTATAGTAGTAGATTCTAATTAGAAGATTATTTCCCTTCTAGTGTTGGGATTCTTTACTTGGTCGTCAAGTCATAGTCCCTATATAAAGAGTTGTAATCATTATTTATTTTTAGATTATTAAATATGAATTAATTTGAGAAAAGATTTACCGAGCTATACTTCCTTCATCTACTTCTAATACTGCATAACAGCATTCTCATGTTTCTGATTCGCAAGAATCGACACAATATCCCGACTAATAGTATGTCGAGTTTGCCCCGACTCAATCGAATAACAAGCAATTTTCAGCTTGAAATCCCCATAAACACTTTCATGGATGTAAGACATCCGTGCTATTTTCTGGTTCTTCTCACCCAGTTCCTTACGAAGCTCAACGGCCTCATTCTAATAATCCGTCGCCTTATCCTTCATGAGCACCTTCTCATCATGCTCTATCTCAAAATCTGCTTCTGCAGACTCCTTAGCTTCATGGAGGTCACTAACCTCCTCCCTCAGGTTCTGCACAACAGTGCGCAGTTGCACATTTCGGTCAAGCACCGCTAGATACAATGCCCTCATTGTGTCTAGAGGTGTTGGCTCCAGTGAAGGTACCACCGTATTAATCGATGCTACCTCCATATCCTCATCCACATCGACTACCATATCGAGATATGACGCCGATCCCAAATTTTTCATATCCCCCTCTGAATAGTCCTCCTCTGGCTCGGACTCTTCTAGGTTCACTATTGGTACCCCCGCCACTGGCACTGCTACTAGCTCTACCCGGTGTACTGACTCTTCGCTCACCACGTGTATATCCCTATACATAAAGCTATCGATGGACATCTACAATAACACATAACATGTTGATTAGTACATAATACACAATAATATAAGCACAAATCACATTTAGTTTATTTAGGATTAATTTCCATCTTTTAAATCTTCCGGTACTGAGTTTACTCAATACTTAATTAACTCATTCTACTCGAGTTCAATTCCTTCTAACTTCTCATCTACTAACGAGGTTATTAGCCTAAGGTTCTTCCCCCCTTAAGTTTTATAACCTAATGCTTTGATACCAACCTGTGACGCCCCCAAATCCGGTACTTTCAACCCACAGATATGGTGCTACACGGTACTCATAACTATACATTCATTCCATTGAAACAACATCAAAATTATTGTATTTACTACATTCTTATTACAATAATAATAAATTCTTTCCCAGGTTCTGTAACCGAATATATTCTTTGTTTATCATAGTATAATTCATACAATTATACTGGTCTATTACAGGATAATCTATTTATCCATATTAGCCTTGCCTTTATCTTTACTAGAACCCCTGTTTCGCTTTCTACATTTAGTCAATCAATCATATAATTCAAGCAAGAAGTGAGCATAACTAGCTCAACAAGTCTAGCAATATATAATACAAGTACCACGTCGAGAATTATATGATTATTCTTCATCAACAGAACAAGTAGTTATGAAGTACTATGAAACATTGAATAGCACTTTTCATTCTTATAAAACAATTCCGAAGTACATATAGTAACTTAGGAATTCTGAGTGGGTCAAAAGACCATGAACATTCTCTTTTGATTTTCATTCAAGAAAAAGGACAACTCGACACCAAGTCCGTAAGCCCGATATATCTTACGAGCACGTCTAGGTGATCAGCCTATAATACTCTATGTTGATCAACATTCATCCGTTAAACGTATCTTCGTTTAAATTTTGGCAACCTCACGTGCCCATCGAATAATCGATGTAAAATACATTTGTTTGTTCATACTCAAGCTTACCTTTGAATCCGTACCAAACAATTGGCACCGGATAGCGTTAACAATACTATATCGAAAGACTTGTAAACAAATCAATCGAACTCTTAAGATTAGTCTAGCCGAGTTAAAACTGGCATCGACTCTTTCATAAAATAATTCATGCATTTTATAACATGAATCACAGAAAACTTGGCTAACACGAAGGTTAGACAAGCGTTAAGAAAACTTGCCTTCAAGCGTCTTCTATTAAAATTTAACAGTTCTTGATCTTTACAGTTTCTACATGATATATTCACATAACACTGCAATTAGCTACCAAACAATCTAATCACATTGTTTTTACCAACTTCTTTCTCTTTTATAACTTAATCGAATTTATTTCATTAATAAAACTCGATTCGAATTACTATTCTTCCTTACGGCTTATTAGCATTCTCATGTTCCTAAACCAATACTTAACATTCATTAGTTAAGCACCATAGTAATTGAATACATTTTACCTTCTCACACTTTGCGTTCTTCGTTTAATTACTATTAAACGACGTTCATTTCCTATAGTCATCACTATGTATAGTGATTTAAGAATGGTCTTATCATGTATATTAGATATATACATGCCCCATAGTTGTTAGGTAAACAATTGGGTTCAAAAATAACTAAGACATTTTTCCTCTCTCGGTGCTGCGGCGCCATCCTCAGGTTCATCATTGGTCGTTATAAGTCGGAATTGGCTCGTTCAAAAGCCGTTATCTTACACATTCCATTTACTTCGATTTCATCCGAATAAAAGTAGTTTTTAAATCCGTTAACAATGAATTCACTATTTAATTTTCTATTACGCGCTCAATTAACGTTCGTGAACGTTCATAACTCGTTTCTTCGTTTTAAGTCGGAATTCGACCATTCTTGAGTCCACCATCGAAAACCAAGGTTTCCGAGTTAAACAGCGAATTTTGACTACTAATCCGGAAATTCTACGATTTCAACGTTTAACGTCTAACCTCGTAAATTTCGCCATAACTTCGTTACTCGAGTTTTATACGCCAAATCAAATGGAATCAATCCATTGATTCGTTATCTATAACCTAACCAAGCAATATGCACATAATCTATATTTTATGATTTTCAACTTGTCCATCAACAGCCAAATCAATGCTTAATGGTTTTCTTCGCTTAAACTCACTTAAACGCTTATGATTCTTACTTATACATGGCTTATTAATGTTTTAATCCACTAATAGCCATCCTTATTACTCCGGAAGAAACATGCTCCACCAATTCATACTTTTCTACGAAAAATAAATAGAAATGGATCGAAGACTAAGGTTTACGTATTATTACCTTAACGTTCTTCGCGTTCTTGAATAAAGCTTGAATGTTTTGCTTTGAATTGCTCTTGATTACTTGTTCATGCTATTCTCTCTCTCTCTCTCAATATATTGGTTAGTGTTGGTGAAAAACACAAATGAACCAACATAGCTTCCTTTATATAGAAAACCAAATGGAGGGCAATTTGGTCAAGTGGTCCACCTCCTTACTATTCATGCCTTAGCCACCAAGTAAAAACACTTTACTTGGCCACCAAGTGGCCGGCCCACATGGCCTTTTGGGTCCCACATGGGTTGCCCCATGTTTTTATCCATGTGGTGATCCATCAGTTCGATCCGTGGTTCGTTTTCTTGGTTTGGGCTTAGAATTAAATCGTATTGGGCCTATCTTGGGATTGATTTACAAAACTTTGGGCTTGACATAATCCAAGTCCAATTGAAATTGACAAGGTCCAATTGAAATTGACAAGGTCCAATTACTAAGAGTCTATTAGGAATAAATCGTATTCTACTCGTATACTATTCGTACGATATTCGTATTATACGTCGTAATAATCTTCATAATATACTCGTATAATAGCTAGTATCATACTCGTATTTCTCACGTATAATAACCATATTCATTATACATAGTCATTTAATTCTCGAAACTCATTTTTCCTAACCCTTAGGTTTTAAGTCCACAGGCGAAAACTTCGTTTGACATAACTGAAATATTATTGGATATTCCATCTCATCTTAGAATTCTATCATTACGTGTTTCTCAGAAATTCATAATTAATTCCCGAGCAGAAACGGATGAATAGTGTTTTTACGGAAATTTCTCGGAAAACTTATACTTTCGTCTTGAAAATTCAAAACAATTAAACCTAGCACATAGCCAGAATCCTAACCACATCCGCACATTCTAGGTCATAGATCGACCTTCAAACAACTTACTCGTATAAATAAACAATTAAATTCATTTAATTCAAATAATCAAATAAATATTTAATTCACATAAAAATCCAATTTTCTCGGACATTACAAATCGGACCTAGGCGGAGATTTTTAGAACAGTGTCTTGATGCAATAAAACATAATTGTTAAACAAGAACTACAAAGGCATTACCACATATACCCAATGTTACAAAGTACTCTTCACTTTGCCCGAAAGTACCCGTGTCCGAGTGTCGGAATACTGTGTCCAACCAGACACTCCATCCGAGTCCTATAACACCTAATGTGTAAATCTAATTTGTACACTTTCTTTATGGTACATAATAAAGAATAAGACCTTTTACTAAATTTCAAAAATATCCTAACAACATCAGCAAATGTACAATTTAGCTGAACTGTTTTGGTGCATTTAGCATTTCACAAAAGAAGAATATATGTACCATGGAATGACATTCTAAAAACAGAATATTGATGGAATTACAGAGTAATTATCATGAAAAACGTTGCCTTCCAGACTCTTAATTTTTAATATCATGATCTCTTTGTAGTAAGTAGCTCTAAAACAGTGCTGTTGGAAAGAAGTTAGTTAAGTTCATTGGAAAGGTGTTGTGGCAGGGTGGTTGCTTTGCTATTCTATAGGGTATTTGGACGAAGATGAATGCTCTAATTTTTAGCAGCCAATTTGTCAGACGGGTACAAATGTATGTCAGCAAAAAAATAAAAATGGTGTTGTGGCTGGGTGGTTGCTTTGCTATTTTATAGGGTATTTGGACGAAGATGAATGCTCTAATTTTTAGCAGCCAGTTTGTCAGACGGGTACAATGTATGTCAGCAAATAAATAAAAAATTCTAGTAGTCAGTATGTTCATTAAAGAATATAGCATCTTTGCAAGAGCTCCTATTTCCCTGATGCTAATAAATACCTATCCAAAGATAAAGAAGGCTGTAGAAGACTACTATAAGCACAAGAAAACCATAAAGGCTAACGATGAATGACACGGGCTCAAGGAATGCTAAAATTCATTACACTAAATAAAATTTCTAGTTGGTAGTGTTAACGGGAATAAATGTACGTTAGTAAATAATAGAATATTCTAGTAGTCAATGTCCATTAAAGAATATAGCATCTTTGCAAGAGCTCCTATTCCCCTGATGCTGATAAATACCTATCCAAAGAAGAAGAAGGCTGTAGAAGAATATTTATTTATTTTTTAGATAAAAGAAGAATTTTTATTGATTAGAGGAGAAAATTACAATGATGAGGATAAGAAGTCCTCCCAAAATAAATTAGAGAAAACAAAAGGAGCATAATTAGATATTAATAAAGCGCCGTCGGCCAATCTCTTTGAAGATCGGATAAAGAAATTCCTCAAAAAGCTCCCATTGCAGTATCCCAAAGAGAAGCAAAGAAAAATATTTTATCCCAAAACAACTCCATATTTGTAGGTTGAATGACATTTCTGTCCCTCCAAGTTGCCACCCACATTTAAAATCATCCCTAAAGTTCATTTTTTTCCCAACTAGGTCCTTAAAGTGACATTTTTTGGCGTTTCCGTTCCTTTTACTCGATTCGACCCAGTTTGACCAGACCCCAATATCACCAATTAATGTTTTTTAAAAACAAAAAAATTAAAACTAATTATTAAAATAAATATTATGTTAAATATAATATTTTATTTTAAAATAATAATTATTTTAAATAATTTAAAATAAAATAGTATTTTTATATTTAAAAAATATATATTTTAAAAAGCTTTTAAAATAATTATTATTTTCAGGAAAAATTATTAGAAACATTTATTTTTTCAAAATGAGTAAAGTTTCATAAAATATAAATTCAAAAAAATTAAAGTTTAAATTTTTAATTCTTAATTATTTTATGAAACTTTACACATCTTTTAAAAAATAAAAAATTCTAATTTTGTTTTATGAAAATAAATGTTTTTTATTTACTTTTTTTGAATCTATATTTTATAAAACTTTACATTTTTTTTAAAAATGAAAAAATTCTAATTTTGTTTCCTAAAAATAATAATTATTTTCAAAACTTTTTAATTTCTTTTTCTAAACAAAATTGAATCAATTTTTTTTATTTATTTTATCTTTTCTTTGCTTTTTTGTATTTTAATTTCTATTTTTAGTTTTTGTTTTTAAAAATTCTAATATTAAGAATACCTATAATAATGGTAAAGAGAAACTTTTTTTTCTCTGAAAATAAAGTATTAGATAAATAATGAAAAAACCAACTTTTTTTTAAAATAAAGTTTTATTTTCTTATTTAATTTTTTAAATCTATATTTTATAAAACATTACTCATTTTGTAAAAATAGAAATTTATAATATTTTTTTGAAATAATAATTATTTTTAAAATATATAAAATTATAATTATTGTTAATATTTTAAAATAAATTATTATTTTAAAAATAATATTTTTTTAAAAAATAGTTCTTTTTTTAAAATAATTTTAAAACATTTTAGTTTTAAAAAAAATAATAATTGGTGAAATTGGAGTCGGCTCAAACTAAGTCGGGTTGGAGTCAAATTGGGTAAAAAGAACAAAACGCCCAAAAAAATGTCACTTTAAGGACCTAATTTGGCGAAAAATAAATTTTATGAACTTTAAAAGTGGGTGACAACTTGAAAGGACAGAATTGTCATTCAGCCATTGTAGAAAGGAATGCTCAGAGTTTAAGTTTATATAATTCCTTCTCTAATTTCATCTAAATTACATTGGTTTATATATACAAGTATATTTGTAGTAATCTCTAATTATTGTATACACAATAATTATGGGATATGACTAACTATAATTATGGAAATCATATCATATCTTTTTAACACTCCCCCTCAAGTTGGTGTATAAATGTCTTGCATATCCAACTTGAAACACAATGGATGAAACATCTTATTACTAAGACACTTAGTCAAAATATCAGCAAGCTTACATCCAATAGGAGAATCAGCAGACTTACATCTATGTCAGTTTCTGTTAAAAGATCAAGTACATATTTCCTTCGAGATAGAAAAATTCCCCTGGAAGATTTTGCAACTTCAATACAAGGAAATATTTTAAAGAACCAAAATCTTTGATCTCAAACTCTGTGGTTATACTTACTTTGAGATTAACTATCTATTCTCTATCATCCCCCGTCACCACAGTGTCATCAACATAAACAATAAGAATGATAATCTTACATTTTATCTGTTTGACAAATAAAGTATGATCTGCTCGACTCTGCTTGTATTCAAATCTTATCATTTCTTTGTGAAATCTACCAAACCAGGCTCTGGGGATTGCTTCAAACTATATAAAGTCTTTCACATCTTACAAACCTTAAATGAAGAAAAACGGGGGTATTTCCATGAATACTTCCTCCTCCAAGTCACTGGAACACATTTTTCACATCCAATTGATGAAGATCACAACCAAAGTTTACTGCACATAAGATTATGGTACGAACCGAGTTCATCTTCGCTACAGGAGCAAATGTCTCATGGTAATCAATCTCATGGGTCTGAGTATACCCTTTTGCAACTAGTTTGGCTTTGAGTCTCTCAATTGTCTCATCTGGCTTCTGTTTGACTGTATATACCCATTTACAGCCAACTGGTTTTTTCCCGTAAGTAAGAGTAACTAGTTTTCATGTATCATTCTTTTTCAGGACATTCATCCAATGTTCTAAAAGGCGCTAAGCGGGAGTCGGGCGGCCAGGGGTGGCCTAGCGCCTAGGGGGCCTAGGCGGAATTTTTTATTTTAAGCCAATTTTAATATTTATCTTACATTTATCCAAATAAAACAATAATATAAAGCAATACAATCTATAATAAAGGTCTTTGCTTAAAGTTCAAACACATATCCATATTGCTAATGTCAAAGTTCAAACACAAACATGCAATTTTTCAAAGTTCAAACATATTTTTAACGTATTAGTTTTATTCATAAACAAGGTTGCTATTAAATAATAAAATTTAAAATTTCAAGAATTTAATTCAATATTAAAACTTAAGAAACTAAACATAAATTTAAGAATTAAACTAAATATTACAAATGTATCATCATTTATATAATTTGAAGTTGGTACAAGTTCAAAAAATTACAACTATAATAAAAAATTTCTTTTTGACTTGATATTGTTCAGTTCTTGTTGTGATTTGATATGCTACACTATGTATTATGAATATGGTAAATAATTAGAAAAAATAAATATATCAAGATTTGATTTGGATAGTTATTAGAATAAAAAAAACTAGACCCCACCTAGGCATCGCCTAATTTCTTGGAGGGATTTTTTTGCCGCTTTGGGCCCAAGTGAGGCGCTAGGGGCTAAGCGCTAAGCGTAGGCTCTAAGGGGAGCCTAGGCCTAAGGGGGCACCGAAAAGGGGCCTAAAGGACCTAGGCGGGGATTTTTAGAACACTGCATTCATCTCTTCTATCATAACCTGCTTCCAATTCTCATCACTAATTGCTTCTCTCCACCCTTGAGGAATAGATATCGAGGACAAAGAACAAACAAAAGAGTGGTAGGATGCATATAATTTATCAAAGGCTAAAAAATTAGAGATAAGATGTTGAGTGCAAGATTTAACCCCTTTTCTAAGAGCAATAGGAATGTCAATATCATCAGGAACAAGTAGGATTAGGATTCTCAACATTAACATTATCAAGACTAGGTTCTAAGCAGAGTTGGTGTAGTGGTGCAGAAACAGTGACCTTATTCTTTCCTCTTCGAACATAGGGCATCAACTCAGACTCATTCTGTCTAGCATACGACTCCTGTAACTGTGACTCCCCCTGTGTAGATGTATCAGAAACAACAACAGGAGCAGGAGAAGAATTTATAAGATAAGATAGCATAGTAGAACTTGTAATACCAGCCGAAATAGGAAACTTCTCCTCATCAATAACATCCTCCCCTGAGGAGAAGAGGAAGAAGAATAAAAAAGTTCCGATTCCCAAAAAGTTATATCCCGAGTGAAATACTTTGTTTGAAGGACGATGATAACATTTATAACCATTTTGGGTTGGAGAATAACCAATGAAAACACACCTAAGAGCCTTAGGATCCAATTTTCCCTGAGTGGAAGATTTATCATGCATATAGCACACAGCCAAAAACTCGAGATGAAGGATAAGGACTTGTCATGTGTTGGAGAAAAAAGATGTGACTTTTGTTCCCAAGAATTCTAGAAGGAAGGCAGTTTATAAGAAATGTAGCAGAAATTTAGGTGTGTTCATAGCAAACATAAGTGTGCGGGCTACCTCTAGTAAGTGTCGATTTTTCCTTTCTGCCACTCCATTTTGTTCTAGAGTTTTGACCCAGGAGGTTTGAAGAATGATGTCATGCTGAGAGAGAAGATACAAATATTATTATTACAATATTCACGACCATTATCACTATGGAGAATTTTGACTTTAACGTCAAATTGGGTTTGAATCGTTTTATGAAATTCCTAAAAACAATTAAACACCTCATTTTTGGAACGCAAAAAATAAACCAAGTGACACGAGAATGAAAATCTTTTAAAGCTAACAATCTAAAACCAGAACGGGAAACAACCCGAGAGGATGCCCACACATCAGTATGTATAATAACAAAAGACTTAGAATGTCGAGTATTAATAGCAAAATAAGTAGAACGCTTGTGTTTATCCAATTCACATGGTTCACACAAAAACTGAGTTATTACATTGCTTAACTAAAGACGGAAATAAAGACTAATATTGAAAAAGAAGGATGTCCCAAATGTCGATGTCATTGATGGAGAGAGGTCAGGCTGAAGTCGGAAGTAGAGAACATGATAGACGAGGGAGCGTCTAAATAATAAAGATCACCAACTGCACTACCACTGTCAATCTTCTACCTCGTCATCAATTCCTGAAAAACACAATGAGTTGGGAAAAAAGTTACTGAACAGTGTAGAGATTCTGAGAGACGTTGGACGTATAATAAATTTGTAATTAATGAAGAAATATGAAGAAATAATAATGTTAATGAAGTAGTACAAACTGTAGAGCCACTCTCAGATATAGAAGAAAGGAAACCATCAACTACTCGAACCTTGTCTTTTCCAAAGCAAGGCGTGTATGAAGTAAAGAGGTTGGAGGACCAGTCATTTGCTCGGAAGCTCCAACTAGAACAAGTTGATGAAACATGAAAAACACGTGTATACCTGACTAGCATAATAAGTAGATATGAAACAGAATTTTCGAAAAGCTGAGATTTTCTCAAGAGTGAGTGCAGTAGTAGTTTCTGCAGTACTAGATGCATCAACAAGTGGTGTAGTAGACATATAGGCCTGAAATCCACGTCCATGACCAGACCGACCTCCACGCCCTTTAGGACGCCCATGAAGCTTAAAGTAGCGATCCCTAGTATGATTCTTTCCCCCCACAATAGTCACATTCATGGGACTCCTCAACAGAAGACTGAATGGAGAAGCCAGGGTCAACATAATTTAAATTTAGAACCATCATCCGACGTCTACTTTCTTTTTGTTGGACTTAGCATGAGCATCTCGCACTGATGAAAAAGGTGTATGTCAATCAATTGTGCTCGAACTTGATCATACTCTATGTTCAAACCAACCAAGAAATCAACAACTCTATCTTCACTAACAAACTTTTGATAAGTTATTGCATCTTCAGTACATTTGACTAAAATAAACCCGATAATGATCAAGCTCTTGCCAAAGAGCATTAATCTCCGCAAAATAATGTGTCACGGTCTTCTCCCCTTGACCCAGCTCACAGATTCTTTTATGAATCTCATATGCCTTAGACATATCACCAGAAACAGAGAAAGTTTGAGAGATAGCCTCCCAAAGCTCATAGGTTTAAACACATGTAACTACTCCGCATACTCGGTTCCATTGATTTAAACACATGTAACTTCTTAGCCTCAATTAACATACGGCACGCTTGAGACCATGCCAAATAGTTGGTTCCATCTAGTTTGAAGGGCTAAGAACTAATGCTGAATTAGGGGTATGGCTTCTAATGGCTTGTTGTCCCATACTACTGTTATAAACCCTACTACTAGCACACCTTTGTTCCGTCATATAATAGGTAGATACAATATATACCAAGGAGAATAAACTTTTGGAAAGATATCAACTAACTGTAATACACTTTCGAACCAAAATTTATGCCAAAGAAGCGGTGGGAATCTCAGTACTAATAACAGAACTGATGAACAGTGCCGATGAACAATATTTTTTTTGAAAAATAAGGATCAAGCTTTGATACCATGTAGAAATAAATACTCAGAGTAAAGGTTTATAATTCCTTCTCTAATTTCATTTCAATTACATTGATTTATATACACAAGTATATTTATTCTAATTACAGCTATGTATACACAATAATTATGGGATATGAGTAACTATAATTATGGAAACCATATCATTTCTAACAGCCATATTTGTAATCCGGTGGCAAAAAAACATTCATCTCGATCCAAATTCCCCACAAAATAGCAAAACAAGCACATCTTCAAAGAATCCTTCTATCATTCGTAAGACCAAAACCCCTGAACTTATCTTCCATCGAATAGGGACATCCAACTTTCACCCATCACACTAAACAAATAGCACCACAACTACCAAGTCATCGAACAGTAAAGAAATAAATGAGAATGACTCACTATCCTTCACACACATTACACACATCTATTTAAACACATTACACACATCAAAGGCATAGGCCTTTGACGCATATCATTAGTGTTAGGCTGACCAAGAATTAAGGACCACATAAAAGCCTTAATTTTTTAGGGAACCTTTGCTTTTCAAATATAAGAAAAAGGCTAGAGGAAAATGATAAACTAGACGATAACCCGATAACTCACTATCCTTCAAACACATTACACACATCTATTCAAACACATTACACACATCTAGGGATAAAGATTTGTAAGGCCTACACCTTTGACACATATCATTAGTGTTAAGCCGACCAAGAATTAAGGACCACATAAAAGCCTTAATTTTTTAGGGAAACTTTGCTTTTCAAATATAAGAAAGAGGCTAGAGGAAAATGATAAACTAGACGATAACCCAATATGTTAAAAAAGAACGACGAGAGAAGATTCTCCAAGAATCAAAACACCAAACACGCCCATCCAATGACCAAGAAAAGGAAGCTAAATTAAAAGGTTGAATAGATAACGAATTACTTTGTCTCCCTATCATTTAAGTTACGGAAAAAATGAAAATCTCAAGAAATCGAATCTCCCTCCCAAGTATAGAGATTAGAAATGGGAGAATTATGCTCAGACGAGAGGTAAAAAAGACGAGGAAAAGATGATGAAAGTGGAGCATCTCTATCCAAATATCCTCCCAAAATCGAATATTCATGCCATTTTGGAGACGAACAAGAAAATAATGAAAGGAAGTGTAACCTTGGGAGATAAATTTTCAAGGACCAAGTAATATAAGGACAATGATACTTGCTTCTAATCACCTGATGCCAAAGAGTCCATTTCCAAAGGAAAGTACAAATCATTTGTCCACTAGAGCCTGGTTCTTAGACACCAAGTTCCCAAGACCTAAACCTCCTTCCTCTCTAGGACGTGGCACACAGAATCCCAATCAACCAAATGGTCCTTCCTATCCTCACTGTCCCCAGCCCAACAAAACTTGCACAAAATACGTTCACGAGATTTGGCTACCCTTACCAGGACCTTAAACAACAAGATATAATAAAGAGGAATACTCGTTAAACAAGCTCTCACCCAAAGAGAAGTAAGCACCTTTCCAACAATCAAGCCTCCTACCAACTCTCTATTACAGGATCCCAAAAAGACTGAGATATCGGATTACCACCTAAAGGCACCCCTAAATAAGTACTAACTTCACACCCTACTAGTGAAACATAAGAAACAAGAACATCTTCTTCCATATTAATATCAGTGAGACTACACTTTGAAAGATTAATTTTCATACCCGATATAGACTCAAAAATTTGAAAGAGTGACAAGACACTCTTAAAACCTGCAACACCTTCAGCGACAAAAAGAATGATATCATCAGCAAACTAAAGCTGATAAACTTTAACTACATCTCGACCAACTACACAACCATTAACAAGACTCTCGCCTTTTCAAATCATCCTACTAAAAACGTCCACTACAAGAGTAAAAAGAAACAGAGAAAGTTAATCCCCTTGATGCCTTAGGCTCTCCATTAACAATCACAGAAAGATGGGAAGAAAAACAACCCTTAATCCACATTCTCCATTTAATCTCAAAACCTTTCCTAACTAAAACCTTATCCAGAAAGTTCCAATTAACTGTAACAACCCGAAAAATCCGGATTGTTCAGAATTTAAGTTTAAAGAATTAGTTATTAATAAAATGAATTTTTATTAATAATATTCTGTGTAATGTGTTTATTAAGATTAAAAGACAATGTGCACCCCAAACTTTACACCCTTGTTGACTTTTGCACCCCAAACCGAAAAAGGTGTCTAAGTACACCCCAAACTTAATTAAACGTAACAGAAAGCACACTTTTTTTACTTAACCGGTCAAAAGTGACCGACTAAGGTTGTAATGTGGACCTGAAGGGGTATTTAAGTCTTTCCTTTTTTGACATTTCTTTCCCCTCTCTCCTCCATAACCAACTTTCTCTCTGTTCTCTATGGTATTTAAGGCTGTAATGTGCCTCTCACTGTGATTGCACAAAGTATCCTCTTTCTCCTCTTGATCCAGATCTTGAAGAACAAATTCAGTGTCGGGAAAATACCCTGCTCACCTCATCTTTTCACCCATATCATTTAAAAACCTGTAGATCTCAGCACTCTGGTTATTGCTCATATCACCAACAATGAAGGTATGTAACTTTGTTTCTCACCTGAACCCAACTACAACCTGGCACTTTCCTGATACCTTTGTCTCTCATTAGTTTCCTAGTTTGTAAGGCTTCTCCCCAAAGTTTGGCAGCAACAAAGATGTTTGATAATAAAACAAAGTTTCCAGGGTTGTGAGGTTCTATCTCAAATAGTTGTTTTGCTGCAATTCGTCCCAAATCTACGTTCTTATATATTCTACATGCACCAAGCAAGGCTCCCCAAGCAGCCACACTTAGTTCTATAGGCATTTCTTGGATAAAAAGATATGCCTCTTCAAGGCGACCCCCTCGGCTCAAAACATCAACCATGCAGGAATAGTGTTCGGCATCAGGTTCAATTGCATAATCAGTTTTCATAGAATAGAAAGTCGAGATCCCCTCGTCTATTAGCTTTAAATGGCTACATCCACACAGAACACCTGTAAAAGTAACAGAATTGGGTTTGACCCCTACTTTTACCATTTTATCAAAGAGCAACAAGGCTTCCTCTCCATTTCCATGCATCGAGTTTGCAATTCCAGGAAACAGTATCCTTTCTTGGCATCATCTTAAAAACTCTACGGGAGAGTTCCAGTTCACCACATTTGGCATACATATAAACAAGAGCAGTTGTTGCTGTTATGTCCTCCAGGAAACAATGACTAAAGATATACCCATGAATTTCTTTTCCTCCCCTCAAGCTTTCTAAATGTGTACAAGCAGGTAACACACTAGTAATTGTGATTGATTGGGCTTGAATCCTGAATCTTGCATTTGGACAATCATCTCAAGTGCTTGCTGTGTTCTCCCATTCTGTATGCACCCACCAATAACAGCATTCCAGGAAGCATAGTTCAATTTGATCCCTTCAGTTCTCATCCGATTGAAAATAATAAAAGCCTTATCAAATTCTCCATTTGCAAAATATGCCGTAATGATCACATTCCATGACACGATGTCCCTCTGAGGCATGTTGTCAAATACCAATTGAGCTTTCCTGATGCATAAACAACTAGCATACATGTCTACAAGTGCGCTACTCACAAACATATTATCTCCCATTCCGTTTTTCACCACAAATCCATGAACCTCCTTGCCCAAAGTCAAATCCTTTAACCTTGAGCAGGCAGGAAGAATGGAAGACAGCGACACCGAGTTAGCTTTCACTCCATTTAAACTCATCTCACGGAAAGCTCGGAGCAACTCATTTGGCATCCCACGGTTGAAATAACAAGAGCACAACGATGTCCAAGAAATCACATCTTTAACCTGCAAACCATCAAAAACTTTCTTTGCACCTTCAGTGTACCTGCATTTCCTATACATATCAATCAATGCATTTCCCAAAAGCAAATCACCACGAAACCCAAATTCGGTTACATCTTTACCAATCTCTTTAGCTTTTGTAAGATCAGTTGAAGCAGCACAAGCCTTGGCAACGGACAAAAGTGCCAACTTATCAGGTCGGATATTCCTATCCCGCAATTCAGTGTACAGTTTTATAGCTTCCTTTGGGAAACCCTGTTTCGTATAAGCATTTATACTTCTCAGTCTGTGAATCCCCTACTACACTTTTGTTCACAACGGAGGAGAGAGAAAAGAGGAGAGGGGTTTTGGTGGAAGGATCAACAACGGCGGAAATGGAGAGAGATCGGGTGTCGAGGGTGAAGGGGCCGGAGTGAGGAGAGGGGAGGAGAGAGAGAGGAGGAAGGAGAGAGAAATAGATAACAAAGAGAAAGTTGGTTATGGAGGAGAGAGAGAAGGGAAAGAAATGTCAATGTTGAAAAAAGATAAAAAGGAAAAGACTTAAATACCCTTTTAGATCTACATTACAGCCTTAGTCGGTCACTTTTGACCGGTTAAGTAAAAAAAGTGCTTTTTGTTACGTTTAATTAAGTTTGGAGTGTAATTAGACACTTTTTTCGGTTTGGGGTGCAAAAGTCAACAAGGATGTAAAATTTGGGGTGCACATTGTCTTTTAATCGTTTATTAATTGTTCTATAGCCTAGGATAATTAGAAGACGGGAGGATTCTGGCTACGAGCTAGACTGAAGGAGTAAGAATTTTCAAGACCAAAATAAAATATTTCCGAGAAAAAAAATATTTTCGGAGAAAAAGACGAAATAGGCACTATTCACCCGACGAAACCGTAAGGGTTAGGGTTTGAATAACCTAAACCTTTCCGAGAGTTCGGTATGTCGAAATGACATTCTGTCGAAAGATTTGACGATAATATATCGTGAAAAGTTAAGTAAGCCGATAAAATTTTTTCTCAAAAAACATGCAGAAATCGGATAAAATAAAACGACGAAAAGTACTGCTATGTACTTTTCATTCGTTTAACAACGTTAGGGAAAAACGTGAAGGAAAACGCTTAATATCAAAAAGTAATTTTCAATTTTTCGGAGATTTGAAGAATGCGTAAAAGTTAATCGGTAAAGGAAAGACGAAATATCCAAAAATATTTGAATTCCGAGATCGCAGTTTTTAAAACCGTAAGACGAATCCCGAAAGACGGAACCACGAAACTTCCAGGAGAAGCTTCGTGAATAGTAAGGAGGTTAGTTAAGGAAGTGGTAATAGTGACTTTAAGGGCGAAATGACTATTTTGCCCTAGCTTTGGTTTTCTATAAAAGGAAGCCTTAATTCATTTGTTGGTGATTTTGAAAATCACCAACACTTGAGAGAGAGAGAGTTCGGATGGGGAGGAAAAGGAGAAGGAAAAGTTAGCCCGTGTGCAAACTTTATCCAACGGAAGGAGATTAAAGGAGAAAGGTAATCCAAAACCTAGTCTAAGTTAAATTTTCTTTAAGTTTTATATGTTCAAAACATAACTTGAGAATAGAGGTAAAAGATGTTAAGAATGATTTTCATATGGTTGAAATCATGAGAAAAAGAAGAAATGAGAATTAGAAGTTTAGTTTATAAATTTCTTAAGAAAGTATAAGTTTCGTAATGAATTTGAACGATTCGAATGAATCATACGAACGATTCGGTAAAATTAGTAAGGAATGGTGTTTTATAACATCAAATTCCAAGAAAAAGTGAAATCATAATCAAAGTATGGATTAAAAACGAAGAACGCGAAGAACGTTGTTGATGGACAAATTTAAAACCATTGTAGTATAACTTGTTGTTGATGGACAAGTTTAAAACCATCGCGTATAAATTAGATGCTTATTGCTTGGTTAGGAACGATAGAAACATTCATGAAGAACGGATTAAACTTAGCTATAACGAAGTTATGGCAAAAATTCGTAAAAGACGAACGAGAAGTAGAAAGTATGTAAATGAACCCGAACGTGTAGGGTTTCATAAGAATATAAGAGAACGTAGAAAACGTGAGTCGTGTACTCAAGAACGAACAAGTTCAAAGTTCGGATGACCGAATTACGGACAAACGAACGAAGAACGTTAATAAAGTAAAATGAACGAAGGATGAAGATTAAGCCAATCGAATGGCATGTTAACGGATTCAGAATAAAATTTTGTCCGCGGAAAGTTGAAGTACGTAAGATAAGGAAGAGAATGACTTTGGAACGACCTTGTTCAGAGTTATAACGAATAAGTTATGAGATTGTGAAGTAAGCGTCTCAAAACAATGCAAGACTTAGAAATTTTTTCCCATGTTTTAGGCTTGGCGCCGCAGAGCCAGCCATGCCTCAGGAATGGCGCCTAGCGGCTGCGGACGGAAGGACATCTTTCTTTGAGTGGTATTTGCGTCACGAGAAAGAAGAAGAGGAGATCAGCGTATGTCACGGTGCGAAGCGAAAACACGATGAATGAGCTTTTAATTGCTCAACTACTGGGGGAAGTGCAATGAAAAATAAAGAACATGTAGTTCGCCGAATGTAACACTTAAACAAGTAATTTAAACCTTTAATGAAGGTTGAACGGAAAGATTGAACGGGATTAAAAGATAAAGAATGTAAACTCAACACAGTTGCGATGAACGATCGGTCTTAGCATACAACGAATCGTATGACTTCGACATTAAGAAAAAGTAATGAACGTGGGGTTCATGTAATGGATAACGAAAGAAGTAAGATATGAATTATCAAGAAAGCCGTAACGAACAGTAATAAGATTAATGGAAGCCGAATGTGAGTCGAATAGAGAATGTTAGAATGAAATGTAAGCGTTAAAACACTTTAACCGACGTAAAGGTTGAGTGTACGCGAATATTAAACGGACAGAACCTACACACCGTGTATGGTTTGAGCGTAGGGTAATGAAGATCAATGATTAAACCTGTGAACGGTGAAGAACTGAATTAAAGACAATGATAACGTAAAGAAACTGAGTTAATATTTATAACTTGGATGACGTTCCGAGTCGTATGGACCGGACGTTGTAAGATAAGAATAAGGTAACGTAAAATGCTTAACGCTATGAATGCGTAGAATATTGAATGATCGTTCTGAGTATACAAAAGATTGTATGACTTGGACGATAAAGAATAAATCCTAAGGTATGACACTTAGTTGCCAGAAAGCCATAAGGAATAAGAAATTGACTTAACGAACATTATAGTCTTAATGGTTCGGATAAGTTAAGATAAGTTTGGGTTGTGGTACAATCGTAACCTTTGATGGTTGACATATGGGAGCTAGGCTAAACAATTCCTTCAGAGAGCGGAGGTATATACAAAACTGGCAACCGATTTAACTCACTGTGAAAGACAGTGTAGATGAGACGGAAACTTGTTTGTTGGTTGTTTGTGGGAAACCACTCAGAGTACCATATGAACTACTAGTAAAGACATGATGTGTGCCGAGTCCTAGAAGAGTTATAAGTAGAAGATAAGAATGTAAATCATCAAAGATGATGATCGTATGAGTAAGACATCTCTCAGTATGTAAATGAAAATAAAGTAAGCGGTAAAGAAAGTTGTCGCGTAAACTTAGATTGAAAGAACGCGAACCCTAAGAAGTAAAGTTAAGCTTAAACCAATGCATAAGTCAAGTATATGACTAATTGGTGTATGTCTTATTTCCTTATGTGCTATATAGGAATTGGAATGAGCAGTTCAGCGTAAACTCTAAGTTGTAGTTGTGCGTAAGGCAAGTTTCCTAACTTCATTCATATTCTAAATGAATGTTAGTTTCTTAAACTTCTCGGATGTTGAACATGAGAAGTTTTATCTATATCTTGAATGTGTGATATTTTATGCAAGGTGGTAGAGCGTATGAGGCCTTGTGCTACAACTTTAACACTTCGGTGTTTCTATGAGATGAAGCTGTTACGTGATTGAGGCATTCGATGTGAAAATGTTTACGTTTATACATGAACCGTTATTATTAAGCTTTCTTTATTGATTTTAGCTAGACAAAATGTGTATGAAAAAGGTAGAAGAATGAAAGTATTTTAAAAGTGAATGTGACTAATGTTTTAAAATGATTATTATTCAAGTTGCTTCATAACCTTTGTTCGGTTATCGAAGTTCTAAAGGAATGTTTGAATTCTTGAAGTTGTTTGTTCAACTGCTATGACTTGCTGAGCAATTGAATGTTCACACTTGCTTTAAATGAAAAACATTTTCAGCGTACGTGTAGAAGAACTTAAGGATCCCGTAAAGATCAAGCTAATCAGTATCCAGAAGAAGTGTCATTCATTAGATGAATAAGTGTGAAGATCAAGTGAAGACTTGTAATGCAGAAAGATGAAATTAAACTATAGACTAGTTTAATGAACTGTTATGTATCCTTAGTGGCGGATGAAAGCCACTCTTATAAGATGGAAAAAATAATGTAATTACAATTATTTGTAATGAACAAGGTTATAAGGTATTAGAACCTGGGATTTGAGAATGTATGTTGTTATATTTCATTATATAATGATGTATGTTTGGAAAGAAGTGGGACCGTGGTGTACAGAATCCGGGTATGAAGATAGACCGGATTTCGGGGCGTTACATTAACCTTATTATATGCTTTCCAAAATCCAACTTCAAAATCAAAGCCATATGCCCTCTTCGTCTCACATCTTCCACCACCTCTTAACAACTAAAGTCGCATCTAGAATTTATCTGCCACCTACAAAAGCACTCTGATTAGAAGAAATAGTACCACCTAAGACATCTCTAATACGCTTAGAAAAAACCTTAGTGAGAATCTTATACACACTAGTCACTAAAGCTTATAGGTCTATAATATCCCACCCGGATGGATCTATCCTTCTTAGGAATTATTACTAAAGTAATAAAGGTCGAGTTAATGCTCTTACACAAAACTCCATTAGCATGAAACTCTTGGAAGAAACTCAAAAGATCATCCTTGATAGTACTTCAACACTGTTGAAATTGAAAAAAAGCCAAGGAAAATCCATATGGACCTAAAGCTTTTTCTCACCCTCCATTTCAAAAACAGCCCGTCTAATTTCTTCCTCAAAAGGCCTCTAACCACAAACTCTTATCCTCCTCAATAGGATCCCATTACAACTATCCTCCTTATACCAACTTTAAAAAAATTAGTAATATCATTAGCTATCAAGTCATTAGACCTATGAACCTCCCCATACTCCAATTTAATTTCTTTGACAAAAATTTGCCTGCTTTCGACTCGCAACTTTATGAAAAAGCTTATAATTACAATCCCCATGTTTAACCCACTTGGCTTTTATCTTCCGTCTCCAACAAACTTTCATCCTTCATAACTAATTCATCAAACTCCTTGGGCATTACCCTCCTACTAACCAAATCTCCAGATAAAAGACCATCTTCTTCTAACCTGTCAATGTCTCTCAGCTCCCCGACTAGTGTAACTTTCCTTGATGGCAAGTCACCAAAAATCTCTTTATTCTACTCCTTCAACCTAACTTTATAAGCACAATAGAACAATAAAAGCCATGTAACAAGAAGTTCTTAAGCTGCTGAATATTGGGAATAGTGAATAAAACTCATTCTGTGGCAAGCTTTTGCTTGGAAAAGTTCCATTAAAAAATTTCCACTTGTTGGTGTTAACTTTGATCCTTAAGGCTAGTGGAAGATGGAAGTTTCAAGGGATTTTGACAAGTTGAAGCTACCCTAACCTTGAGAACAAGATTGTTGATAAGGGGAAAGGAACGTTAGATGGGTACAGAATTCTATCTCCTATATCTCACATATGTCTGTGTCTATCTTCGTCTTCTCTTCTCTTCTGATGCTGCTCTTTCTAATCTTAGTAATCTATCATTAAATCTCTCCTTCCTTCCAAATTATCTTCTTCTCCTCTCACTCTTCTCAGAATCTGTATCTCCAGCTCAGGACCGACACAATTCATGTCCTCTCATCTCCTTCAGGTAGGTCATTTTCCTGGCTCCTATGTGGATCTTCAGCTGTTGGGAGCTTTTGGTGGGATATGAGCTTTGAATATTTTCCCTTTTCTTGTTTAGGAGGATTTAATACTTCACTTATAATTTACCAATCTCTCTTTTTAGTAGATATTCTTTCTTATCCCCCAGAAAAACCACTCAAAAGGAAAAATGGATGACATGTCCCCTCTCAAGTAGCACTAACCAAACATGGAAGAAGCAAGACAAGATTCCCTGAAATGGCAGGTAACCTCATATTCCCAAAAGTTGATTACTCTGAAAGAAGGGGGGAAAAAAACTGATCCAAGGAGTTGGATTAACCCCAAACCATAAGCTTAGCCAGGTTGCAATTAGCTACATTGGAATTATAGCAAAAAAAAAAAAAAAGAAGCAATTTATAGCAAGAAATCCTTCCCAGTATCAATTTCCAATTTATCAAACTACGACACAACCACAACTTGCACCCTTCTCCAAATTCAAACCCGCCATCCTCAATTTCTGTCTGACAACTCCTATATTTCCATTGATCAGCCACCAAAAACAAACTTCTATCCACTATAAAGGAATTAACTCTTGCTGGACTTTATAAAATTAGAAGAACAGCCTTTGCTTCAATTGTGATGAACTCTTCATGGAAATAGAATTGAAGAATTGACAGCAGTATATAGAAGAAGATTTGACAGAAAAGGATTTGCATATTTTTATAGGAAGTCTATGTTCCTCGATCCTTTTCTCCGGTAACGGAACCAGTACATTTTTAGAGGGGGTCAAAATATATTAGTAAAAAAAAATTATTTATTGACGCTTGGAGTGCTTCTTTCAAATTCATTTTGTTCAATTATAGCATTTCACAACATTTTATTCCAACCCTTGTCAACCTTTGAATTGTGAGTCTAATGGCTTTAAATATATATATATATATATATATATATATATATATATATATATATATATATATTAATTTCCTTCGAGAACTATGAGACTATTAATTAGACTTTGAAATTTTTAGTCAAACTGATTAGTTACTTTTATAGATAAATTACAAATTATAATATTATATATTCAAAATCTAATATTATGATTCATGGATTATTTAGCTTGAAAGAAAGAATTTCAGTAACAAAAAAAAAAAAATTAATAATCTTGATAGGATAGAACTATGGTGCACTTGTGGTCACTATAGTGCAATCCAAAAAAATTTGTTTTATTTCTTTAACTTTTTATTTTTAATTAGTTTACAGAGAGAATTGCTACCACCTTTTTTTGTCCCACTTTGATGATAAAGTAAAAGCAAGAGAAAAACAAAAAAGGAAAATACATAAAACAAAAATGAAAATGAAGGGAAAGAAAAGCTAATAACCCCGAAGATTCCAGGGTGGGGGGTCATATGACCCCTTGTTTCACTTCTGCTTTTCTCAGGAAAAAAAAAAAAAAAGATGAACACTGCAATAGAACTTAAACTTTTCACCAAATATAGCCACTTGAAAGTGAATTTCATAGTTCTGAGTACACGTGTTTGTCATCATCTTAAGAATCCCAATCTGAGGGTTTTGATTTGAACTTTCAACTCACAAAAGTCAGAAACTCTAGAACCAAAAACTCATCACAAATTAATGCCAACTCCACCCCCAAAAATATTTATTAAAATCATTAGGGTCTCAACTTAGGAGTCTCTCCAAATACTTAAGTTCCTTTTTTCGCTTTACACCGTTCTTTTTTTTAATAGGTTTTAACACCTTCCTTTTTGTTTCATAGATGACAGAAAAGAGAACAATGGCAGACTACAGTCCACATACCTTTGCAAGTATAGCTCCAAAAGAGCACCATTGAATACTGAAAGATGCTCACATTTGAACCTCTGAAGAAACGCCTCACAAAAAAATCTACTTGAACCAGCTCGAAACTGCCATATAAATCCAAAACCCGTTATCATAAATAAGAAATAAACATAAATACCCACTAAAAGTAAGAAATCAAAACAAACAAAGATACATGACCCATCAAGTTGCAAGAACCATTCACACAAAAAATTCATAGTTTAATGTAGCGAGGCGGCAGAGACTAAATAAATAGGTCACCTTCTCATAGAAAAACCATCCTTTGCCACATATGAGTCAAAGATATCTAATATGCAGAATAGTTGCCTTGATTTCTCTAGACTCCTGGTGACAAACCGATATGTTCCATTCCTTCCAATGTACACCCTAACACATCCATTATGGAATTGATGGTGCTATAGAAAAGTTATAAGCTTGCTGATTGCTGAAAGAAATAATTACAATTATATACCTTACAACCAGAAGTCCTAAACCAACAATTGCCTCTTTAACATCCTCCATTTTGTGACAACCTATTTGACTTAAGGTAATCTCTGCAAATCACCAACAACACAAGCTGAACATAAGCAGATGACTATCTCCAAATAAAACGACATAAATAAGTGAAAATATGTGGCTCTTGCAAAACATTCATACCGCAACGAACCTAACCTGACCCATCATATCCGCTACTGATGAGTAGCATATACAACTTTTGTTCACTGCTCTGCAGTACAGCTACTTCACTGCATGCAGATAAGAATGAGATTAAGATCACGGAAAATGTCTGACCAGTAAATGATTTCTAGAAACTGCTCTGGCAATCTAGAACAATCTAAAAATACCGAAAAACAATACAGGAAGAAATATTTATGATTCTGTTGGACCGATATATTTCTCCATAGTAAAGCATAAAGTGTTTTATAAAAGTACCAGATCACCCTCGTGAATCTTTATTCAGGAGTTTTTAAGTAATGAGCAATCAAGTGGACGATCAAGAGATAAGATTATAACACGTGGCATGCACACTGAAGGGAGATGGACTTAAGAATTTAAATGGTTCAGTTAGAGTTGGCGCCAAGAAAGGACTTGAAGAGTTATGCAGCGGTTATACTCATCTCTTTAAAAGACGATCCAGTTCATAAGGAAGAAAGAATGACTCTCGCACAAAATAACATCAACAAAAGCATAGTCAGAGACTCAATTATCTTAGAAGTAGAATACTTGGTTTGCAGTCTGCATAATTGTCAGAATCTTACAATACAAGATTGTATGATACGATGCAGAAGCAATTCAATACAGAATCATTAGTGTATCAGAAAGTGAGCCGTATCTTACTATACGTCACACATATCCTACAATACGATACAATTTATAATATGGTCGATACATTTTTAAGTTAGATGTAAACTTGATAAGAGTTAAAATAACAGATTAAAGCCCCTTTTTCCCATAAATACATAAATAATTTTATGGAGACATAAATACATTTTTGGAGTTGTCTTTTGCTCTACACTCCAGTTTGGGGCTTGATGTTACATTGAATTCATACTTAATAAGTTAAATAAGCTAAATTTTTTTGTCTTGTTCCTTGATAAATATTACTTTAAACAATATTGATTATTGATTAAACCTCTAGTTTAAACTCTTAAAACTATAATTTTAATATTAAAAATTTGCTTATAGGCTCGTTTGATGACTTTAGCATTACACTTATGTTAATATAATAATGTATTATCCAATAAAATGAGTTCTCAATATGTTTAAATATATAATTTATTTGTTTTTGCATGTCATTTCGTATCTTACAATACAATTCACGATACAGTATACCATTTACAATTCAGGATTTTCGATACATGATACGATTCACGATTTAACAACTTGGGTACCCTGTAGAAGCAACTCGCTAAGTGTGGCAAGGTGAACTGGGATTAGTTGTAAGGTAATTTAATCTCCATGATCAGTACTACTCTTTCAAATTGTAATGTAGAGTTACTACTACTCTTTCAAATTGTAATATTGTAACTCTACGTTTTTTTTATTATAATTGAAGTTCTAGTTACTTTTTCATTCTCTGGAAATCCAATAAGTCCTTTATCTTGGGCATTGAACTTCACAATTGTCTGACCTTAACTATTTTATTTGTTTCAAGTATTTACTATCTAAAAATTTATTCAGCATTAGAAATAAAATAAAAAAACTAATTTCTGATTTTTATTGACCACATGTTGAATTGGCACGCCCAGTGGGATCAATAATTGGATTTCCAAATCAACAGCACCAACCCAAAGGAGTGAGGAAAGGAACAGACTGCCAAAGAGGAAGCCAATATCCAAGCTCAACCAACTCCAAGCAAAGGCAAGATAAGTGGTGAAGAATTTAAGAAAGATAATGATTAACATAAGCCTAAAAAAAGGGAATTTATTGAAATAGGAAAGCCTATAACTAAGCCTGAACATCCAATCTGATTAAGGAAAGAAAGTGCATCAGAAATTTAAAGGTCTAACATCATATATTAAAACTTACTTAGAATATATACAGTGGCCAATGAAAATTAATCAAAAATTGTGACTAGAAACAAATTGTAAATAAATATCCCAAAAAAATTATACACTAAAGAAATATATAAAAATATATTCTATATCTTGTAATCAGAAAATATAAATAGAGTACATACCTATGTTGTGAAAAGTATAATACGAGTCAATACAGATGAGGGCTTAAACACAATCTGGCATTAGGTCAATAACATATCCTAGTTAACACCAGCATAGACATAATACAGTCAGCAGAACAGCTAACATTACCTTTCTTTGCACTCAGATATCTCCTCAAGAATACAGTTGCAGCGCATATATTGTCTACAAGTTTCCTGGACTACAGAATCAGCAACATTTGATCTAAAATAATTCATGATGATATCATCTGTGCCCAGATAATCCAACTTTGTTTCAGATATGATATTTTGACTGTCATTGGAATTTGACGTTGTGAGTGCTTTTTTACATGTATGCCTGTCACTACCATGTGAAACTTGTTTTTTGCGTTCATCTACCACCACATCATCTCTTGAAACATCCAAACTTCCGTTTACCTCATGTGCTGGTACCGTCTTGTCATCCATATTATTCTCACTGGTCAATGAAATAACTCTTCTTTTAGATCTCCTATTGCACTTTTTATTCTCCAGCCAATCAGCTTTCTGTTTTACATGACAAACAGTTTCACCATCATGCGCTCTAGCAGAAAAACTATCGTGGCATAATAGTGGTGGGGAAGTGCATGGTTCTCTGTGTTCTATGATACCAGAATTTTTCGAGCACCTTGAATCCAAGGAATATTTTCCATTTTGTGTAAATTGTGAAACATTATGCCTTTTCTGAGTAGAAGTCTCCACAGAATGAAGAACAGATGAGTAGTAATCATCCACACTTCTGTCTGAAAGCTCATTGATGACTGATGGATCATCTTGAGGTATGAAAACTACAAATTCAGCAGAATCATCATCACTATAGCTTGTATTACTATCTGAAGATGCAATTGAATAGGATTCCGCAGATAGCTGCAGAAATTCTTCCTCTAAATTTTGCCGACGTTGCAGAATATCCTCTTGATAATGAGGAGGTGAACCCAAGCAAGCTGAGGATGAATAAGATTCCATAATATCATCAATAGCAGCTAAAGGTCTGACACTCTTTTTTTCCTTCATCTTATCAACTGTTGGCACTGTACTGGAATCAAGATGGGAGCTTCCAGCCTGTAACTGAGCACCTTCAATGTAATAGGATTTCAGATTATCCTGATTTGGATCACTCCTTCCAATTAAAGGAACAGAGACCCCAGCGGCATGCCCCGCGAAATTTTTTGAAACTGCTTCATCAATTAGATCTATGTATTGTTGGCCACTAAAACCAGCAGGCATATCTTCAACAGAATTATTAGACTCTGGAATATTCATACTGTTCTCCTCACCATAAGATTGCACAGAGTCAGCGACATATCTTGAGCATTCACCAAGATGCTTATGCCCTGTCTTGCTTTCCGAATAACTTCCACCATCATCAACAGAAATGTCAGAAGCTTGATTCATCCATTCTTTGAACTCCTCCAACCACTGATTGGAACGCTCTTTTTTCATGAACTCAATTCTATTCATTAAATCAACTATTTCAGTTTCATCATCCAAAGCAACATTCTCCTCTTTGCCTTGAATTTGATTGTCACATGAAACTGATTCTTGGTCTGAACCTACACATGTACTCTGCCCTTCACTCTCAATATCAGCAAGACGAGACAGCTTCTTCTGCAAAATATACCATTTCAAACTGTTCACATGTAAAGCTACTCTGCAAAACTGTGCTACTTTTGAATTGTAGAACTTTTTTCCAAATATATGTGTGTTTGTGTGTAGGGATGTACAATGGAAGTATTACCCCTATGGGGTATTTTAGTTGGATACCCTCTAGGGTATCTCCCTTTTTCACACACATGTATATTAAAAAAGGCATGAGCATAACTACCTTTCAATAAACTTTGACATCTACCTACCCGTTTTGTGTTGATCGTGCCCTCTAATCCAGCATCGTCTTTTGCTGTAAAATAAAAACCAAAGCTAGCAGGTCGTTTCTGCCTACTAGCAATAATAATTTGCCGCTTCCAAAACTCTCTGGTGCATATTTTCTTATCATCCAACTCCAACTACACATACAATGGAAAGAAGAGACATGAAAATTTTTTAAGTGTCAAACCAGAGAAACATGTGTAATACTTGCATCAATGATCTTCGTCATCTGTGCTGAAGGCAATGTGCACAAATATATACAAAAAAAAAGTAAAAAATTTAAGTTATATATACACCCCTTACTTCATCTGGATGAGGGAAAAAGCTAAATACTTGGGGCCGATACCACCTCGCAGAACACAATGGATTTCCTTCCAACCACAAGCTTTTTAGAGATAAGAGCCCAGAAAGGATCTCTAACTCTGAAAAATTGGAAAGGATATTGTAGGAGAGATCAAGCCCCTCAAGTGATTGCAAATTCTCAATCCCACGTAATGTTGTGAGCGCATTGTTCCTCAAAACAAGTTTAACAATTTGACGATATACCTGCATAGCCAGCAACATTAATTTTGGGGAAAACCAGGAATGTAAACCGCGACATAGGTAGATTCATTCCAGAAAAGATTAATGCATTGGTCAACACTAACACTTGTGCCAAACCTTTAACCTAAAACAAGACCTTTTTATCATGAGTTACACGCCATTGGTACATACGTCACTGACACTAACCATATGTGACCCATGAATACCAAATTCATGGGGAAATCCATGCAGAACATTTCAAAATCTAATTCATAATAAGCCACAAATATGCGGCACAAAGAAGAGTTGTCAACTTATCTTAAAGTATATCCAAACTATTAAGGATATAATTCAGATGACCACATGAGGCTTACACTAAATCTAAAATTACCGCGTAACTATTAAAAGTAAACACATTAACACTTGTACTTTTGAGGCTAAGTGCAACTATTGGTTTTTCCGTCCAAGGTGAATGTTTCTGACTCTCACTCACCAAAAGAGTGTGGACATGCCAAATATTATGAAGAACTATACAATATGCCCCTTAGGAACCTCATTTTAATTCTCTGCCCAAACATGGACTTAGTTTTCATCTTCTGACACGAATATACTTGTACAAGAAGATTAGCTGAACCCCCAAATTCATCAATCAACGCTTGAAAACCTCTTGGTATCCAACCTCAAGTAAAGTCAACCATATAAGCCATTAACAAACATCTGTGTGGTAATTACATCAGAAAATCCATTGGAACCCTATTTTTGTTTATGTTGTGTAGAAAATAATGATAATTACTTCGGAAAATCAATCTGAGTACTTGAGACGACAATTTTTGCCCAAAAACATAGATAAAATATGCTAATCAATTTGAGTTTGCAAGACGACATTTTTTGCCAGTAAATCCATTGGAATCCTCTTAAACCCTTCATTTGCATCCGGAACCACTGAGCTTTATCTAGCTAGCAATTTTGACCAACTTGAAGAGGAATAGACACCAAACATCGCAAAAAGTTAGATCAGAACCCACCTGTTGCAAGATGCTCTGTTTTTTGGACAATTACTACACTTATTTGAGAAATTTGTTCATCCAATCACCATTTTGAGGTATAATCCACCACTTTCACCAATTACTCCCTTTTCTCCCTAACCGGACATAACCCTCTCTTACCCTCTTCTCCATTTTCGAAAGTTCTATTCAAGATGTGTATTTGTTTGGAAGCTTGGATAGGTCATGATTAAAAATTAATGGTTGAAAATTCATAAAACCGCTTATGATGGAAAGTATGCCTTTTTCTCTCTTTTCCTGTTTGCTCTAATGATCTGTATTTTACCCAACTATTAATAGTAAATATTACAAATCATAGTTGTGTATTTTAATAATATATATATATATATATATATATATATGTATATATAGTGACAATTAAAGAAGCCAAAAATGGTGAATGTGAAGGACAACACAACATAAGATGTCAGTTTCATAGCTTAAATGGTTCACGCCACAAACTCGACCCATTTATAATTTTGTCACAAGAGTGAACTAAATTTATGACACAATTAGGACTAAATTTATGACAGAGACACAATTAAGACACCCAATCCATTTTGGGTTTGAGTTGTCTCAACATGTCATGTCAAAAGTCACCACCCTATTGAAGACAAACAAAAATTTCAGGCCTATAGTGGGGAATAATGGGATTCTGCAAGTCAAGAATCTCTACTCCGAATGGGAATTCTACAAGTCAATTTTTTTTACTACAACTTAAACTTGCCTAACAATTGCTTCTTCACAAGTCAAGAAAATCCTCTAGCACAATTTGCTGCTAGATAATGTATTAATGCTTTCATTGAAAAGTCAAATTTTGTAATGCAAATTTCTGCTGCAAATGGATGAATTTGTCTAAGCAAAAGATCTATATAAGGATCTCCATGACTTCATATTACTCTTGTAAGGCACCATTAAATGTCAAACTTATCTGGCTTGTTTTCAACAGATCTTCTCTATCTATCCTCACCAGAAAGGTTATTTCTTTCCAATACCGCTTAATTCAAGGGTTTCTTCTCTTCTCTTTGTGCTACATCAATATGGAATCGGAGCAATATCGTTGGCTTAAAATTTCTTTCGATTGCAACCAACAAAAACACCCACCTGCCATTATACTCCAAAACTTCACAAACTCCCACCTCTGCGCACTGTTTTAAACAATCAACAACTAACATGCATCATCACCAACAAATCCGAATATCCGATCATTATTGCTGTTCAAATTGCACTGACCAATTGTTGTTGCTCAAATTGACCCTATAGGAAGGGAAACAACTATATTTGGTTAGAAGTAAATTGGTGATTTCACATTAACACTTCCTTCCAAAAGAGGATGTTATGGTTTTTACAATGAGTAATGGCCTTCTCCACAGCCCAAAGCCAATTATGAGCATTGCATCTTTAGTGTCAACTACGGAGTAAGGACAATAGGATCCTCAAGATCTTTGAACTAAGAAGGATTTGAAATTCAGATATGGAGTTGAGAATAGTCATCGAGTTCGATTTTTGGGAGGATTAATTGGAGTATTGGGTGGAAGAGAACAAATTCCCACTAGCTATTAACAATGTTCGAAAAAACTAAAAGCGGTACGAGGCGTTTTTCTTCAGACGAGACAAGGTGAGGCGTAATCTTCGAGGCGGAAGCCTCGATTTGAAGACGTAAAAGTCCCAAAAAAATATAAAAAAATTGTTATTACATGTTGATAACAAAATTATGGACAACACTAGTCATGTACTCATGTTAACATTGATAGAATTTAATACTGTTCAAAAACTGAATATAAATTTATGTTTGATTGTGATTCAGGGACTGAAAGATAGTGGAATCGGTTCACAGGGCATCACCAACAGCATTAACATGATGACCAAGACCAAGACCACTGTTATAAACTTGTCAATCCTAACTAACCCAATTAAATTTATTTTGGTGACATTAGCAATTCATGTACACAAATAATGATATTGCCTATGAATTATCATATGACAATATTTAGATCAAATGGAATTATCATATACTATCTTCTTTGTTCAAAAAGAAATTAATGAAAACACAAACAGAGCAAAATTATTAAAACTTCAATAACAAAAATTGTCTCCCTCAAGTACACATAATAAAAACTGTTTGGTAAAATCAATACAAGCAGTCAAGCACTATTATGATACATTAGGGATTAGTAAAATTATTAAAACTTCAAATCACCTGCAGCAACAAAAAAAAACTTAACCGGATGAATGGAAGGGAAAATAGAGGACTACGTCACTTAGCAAATAGCAATTAGCATTCAGAAATCAGAAGAAGAAGAAGAAGAAGAAAAGAAGACAGAAGACAATACAGTCGACAGTCAACAGAACTCAGAAGAAGAAAACAGAGAGGACGCCAGAGGAGGAGGAGGAAGAAGAAGTAGTCGCCAGAAGGAGGAGAACCACAAAGCCTTCATTCGCAGTACTCGATGAACTCGATGAAGCCAAATCGATTAAGTCTAATATTATACTTAGGATTTTTTTTAAAGCCAAATCGAGTCCCACGCCTCGCGACGCCTTGAGGCGCAACGCCACGAGGCGTAAGCCTCAACCGAAAAAAGCGTACGTTTCTTTAATTCCAAATTAAGTGCTCGCCTCACGCCTCTGCTTATCTTCAAGCCATTACGAGGAGGCGCCTCGACGCACGCGCCTCGGCGCTTTTTTTGAATAAATGGCTATTAATGCTTTATATCTCATTTTCTCAGTGCATGATACACCTAGATCCAGTTTCATCAAGCCTTATGGAGCTTTTCTTGGGATTTTTGTCCAATTATTTTGTTATTGAGTTTTTTAATGAATATAAAACTTGACCACTTTTCTTGCCAAACTCTTCCGTCCAAAAGTGTCCTATTTGGACGAGAAACTAAATAACATAAGTAACTTATAAAAAAATGTAATCCCTATCATACATAATAAAACTAATATAGGGGTAACTTAGTAATCTACATGACTAAATATAAAACTAGAGTTTTCTTTTCTTTTCCTTTATAAACTCAGTAAGAAGACAATGTTTTCTTTTCTTTCTTTTTTTCCATTATAAATTAAGTTTTCTACTCTTTTCTTTTTTTCCATTATAAAATAAGTTTTCTATTCTTTTCTTTTCCATCTCAAACTCAAAAACATAGTAGGAGTCTAATGAGTTAGTACATTTGCTTATGTAGCTTACAACTGTACAATTATGCTCCTCTGATAAGTGAATATGGAATTTACATCAAACTAGTACTTATTCATGCAAGAAGCCAAGAACTATTTATCTCTTCTAATGCGCTCAATCATTCCTATTCCATTAGCTTCATACATTGAAAGCCAAATTCCCTTTCAAAGTAAGGCTTTTGTTTGGTAATTGACTTAACAAAGATTGAGCACATTATCTCTATGAGGAACGTAGACCTTGTAAATCTCAATCTCCAGATATATGCTTTATATTTGCAAGCAAAGAAATGAGACGTGTGCTCATTTATTTCTACAGTGTCCAATTGCTAGGGTATGTTGAGCTTTCTTTTTGGAGTTTTCAGAGGAATGGATGAGCCATGCTTCCATTGAAGATATGATGTAACAAAGATTTGATGTAAATTTGCTTTCAAATATATGGAAGCAAGAAATATGACAAAATTTAGGTTAGTGTACTTTCTTTTCAATTCATGTGGAATGGAAATGAGCATAATGCTAAACCGTTTAGAGAGAGTTCCTCCACAATTAAGTTGCTAACGAAATGTGGTTATTTTTCTTACTTCCCTTTGGATTTCTATTATGCTAGCATTTTGGGATACTTTTATGATTGATTCGCTTAGAAACTGGAGGGTTGCACTCTTTTAAGGATTCTTTTGATATTGTGTTCTGGTGTACGATGAGGGTGACTTCTTGTCCACCTGCTTATTGTATGTATTCTCTCTTTTCTATATGTAAAATTTCTTCTTTTATCCCAAAAAAAGAAGGCTCAACTTGTGAGTCTGATGAGTGGGTTTTATTCCAACGATTTGGACATTTTTTAGTCTTAATTACTTGTTAACTTTAAATATTTTTAGTGTTTTATTACTTGTTTTTGTGTTTGTGTTGTAGAAAACGACTTCAGAGGGTTAAAACATGAAAAATGGAGCTTTCTATAATTTCTGGAACAGCAAGTCCGCCCGCCGGGGCGGATTCCCCTTTTGTAAAAAGCCCGACGGGGCCAAGTCAAAAAGTAACTCTGCCGGGCGGAGTTCTCTAGTACAAAAATCCCGCCGGGGCAGATTCGTCGAGAAGAAAAAAAGATTGTTTTGCTATGTTTCAGAAGTTGAGTCCGAGAAGTAGGGGTGCTCAAAAAATTCGATTTTTTGGTTTTTTTTACCGAACCGGTTGAAACCGGTATCGGCGGTACAGGTTTTTTCGGATTTTTTGGTACCGATTTTTTGATTTTTTTATACTTTTCGGTATCGGTAGCGGTAATGAAAATTTTGAATTCGGTAAAAACCGAAAAACCGAAAGAAAAAAAAAACCAAAATTCTCTTTCTATCTTTATTTATCGGTCGGTTTCTCTCTCTTTATTCTCTGCCAAATAATATTTATATTTCTTCAGAATATCTCTCTACTCTCCGTCAGGCAGTATATTTTCTTTAGAATCTCTGTTTATATTTCCTTATATATATATATATATATATATATATATATATATATATATATCTTCATCCTCCTTCGGGCAATACATTTTCAATTGAATTTTTTCATTTTACATTCTCCATCAGAGGCGCAATACAATTTCTTTAGTTCCTCTATCTTTAATTAATGTTCTCTCTATCATTAGTTATTGTTCTTTCTCTCCCTCTCTTCACTCTCGATTGGACGATATAATTTCTTTTAGAATTTCTCTCTTCGCTCTTCATCGGAACAATATATTTTCTTTAGAATTAACCTCTCTTTCTCAACCTCTTCACTCTCCTTTAGGCGATACGTTTTCGTTAGAATTTATCTTTTTACACTCCGCTTACATTTTCTTTAGAATCCTTCCATCTCCGTCTTCACTCTCCTTAGGAAATACATTTTATTTAGATTCTATCTCTATATGTAATTACCATTTTCTCTCTATGTTTAACTATTGTTCTCTCTCTCTCAATTTCTTCGGTTTTCGTCAGGCAATAGATTCTCTCTGCAACAAGCCAACAGTACGTGTACAACAACAAGCCAACTACAAGAAGCCAACAGTACACAGTAGCTTGACGCCTTGACTAGCTTCAGCTTCAATTGATATATAATCTATTGTAGATGATTTCTTAGTTTTAAAAAAAAATTGTTAATATATTAAAAAAAATTATTTAATTATTATTATTCATTAATAATTATATATATTACCATGCATGCGGTATAACCAAAAACCGAACTGAAAAAACCGGTACCGATTTTGTACCGAACCGGTACCGATTCCGGTTCTTATGACTAATTGAAGTTTCTTTTGAGACTACTTCAAATAGACATGGCTTCTATACTTTAGGTTGTGTCAGGAATTTTTAAGCAAAGGCGGACGGCCGAGGGGGGCCTAGCGCCTAGGGGCCTAGGTGGGATTTTTTATTTTAAACCAATTTTAATATTTTATCTTACATTTATCCAAACAAAACAATAATATAAAGCAAAACAATCTATAATAAAGATAATAAAGGCATTTGTTTAAAGTTCAAACACATCCATATTACTAATATCAAAGTTCAAACACACATGCAATTGTTCAAAGTTCAAACATTTTATTAACGTATTAGTTTTATTCATAAACAAGATTGCTATTAGATAATAAAATTTCAAGAATTTAATTCAATATTAAAACTTAAGAAACTAAACATAAATTTAAGAATTATAATGAATTAAACTAAATATTACAAATGTATCATCATTTATATAATTTGAAGTTGGTACAAGTTCAAAAAATTACAACTATAATAAAATTATTCATTCTGACTTAATATTGTTCACTTCTTGTTGTGATTTGATATACTACAACATGTATTATGAATATGGTAAATCATTAGAAAAATAAATATGATCTCGTTTGGGTAGTTATTAAAATAAAAAAAATCTCTTCACCTAGGCCCCCGCCTAATTTCTTGGAGGGATTTTTTTGCCGCCTAGCTGAGGCGTCAGGGGACCTAGCGCCTAGGCGAGGCGCCAAGGGGAGGCCTAGCACCTAGGCGGGGCGCCAAGGGGGAGCCTAGCGCCTAGGCGGGGATTTTTAGAACACTGTTTTTAAGTAAGACGTGATAAAAACATATTTCTAGAGTATATATTTTGTAAATTTTTAAATACAAAACAAATGATGTATATATATATATATATATACAGGGATATAAAAACATTTTAGAATATAACACATCTTCAAATTTCTGCTGACATCCTTCAAAAAAATATTTTTATAAAATAGCCAAACAAAGGGAGTAAATGCTTAAGGACTACTTTATGCATGTTCAAAGACAAAACTGCAATCAAGTCATAATTATCAACCAACTTAATAAAAAAGGTTAAATTAGTTTTACCTCATTTAATGATACAATTGTTCTCAGCTGATTGAACCCGAGATCTAGGTGCTTCAATTTGGTGCATTTCCGAAGATTATCCACCTTTGTAAACTTGTTCCTACTTAGATCAAGGGTTTCCACAACTGGAAGAAGTTGTAAAGACTCATCCATGAGAAACAAGCCATTACAAGCACATGAAACAAAATTCAACTGATTCCAATTTGGGGAGTCTTTTATCTCAGCAATTCTACTTGCAAATACATGCCGAAGTGCATCCTGGGTCAAAACAACAAAAAGCAGTGACCAGCAATTTTTCTACAACTTTAATAAATGACCATCAATTTATGTATGATATGTATAAACTAGGTTCACTTATAAATTATCTACTGCATTCTAGAAATATGGAATTTGATTGAAGAAATAAAAGAATTTTTTTTTATAACGTAAAATAATGTTAGTACATAATATTATAGTTAGTTCATACTTATTCAAAGGAGTAAACCAGTTTGGATAGCGCAATTAGAATGCATTTTTCTGTCGGAGGAGGTGTTTTTGATGCGGGACAGAACAGGAAAACAAATGAAAATAAATTGATTGTAATTACGCCTTTAAATTTATTGGAGATAATTATGTGTCTTAAGTTAATCAGGATGCCCAAGTAATTTTGTATCTACTTTCCTAAATGTTCAAAACAGTTAGCTTGGTTTTTCACTTGAGTTGTACGAGATGAAAGCCTCATATACGGTTCTCGGTGAGCTGGAGTCCCAACTATCTCTCAATGAAGTATGTTAATTTCTTAGTAGGATATGCACCTCAGTAGTATCCTAGTGACTAGTTTTAGTGTTTACTTGGTACCCAGGTTTACTTAGTCTCTACGATTTAGTTTTCTGTATAAATATTGTAATACTCACAAGTTTAATTAAAGATGTTTATTGACTTGGCTTTATGCCAGTATATGAATCGAGCATGGTAAAGTTAGTGTTCATTGAAAAGAAGTTATTGTTCATAAAGGAAAACAAGAAGTCATCACTCATCCGAATACAACTTCGCTAGCACCTTCCACCATCATTTATCAAGTTTCATGGATATCTCTTGTTTAGTTATCTAACAGAGTATATATCTTGTCCCACATCCAATACCTTAACAAACTATGTCTAGTATATAATGAGTTGGGCCAAATCTTGTCATTGCCAATTGATTTTGAGTTAGAAAAATTGATTTATATACTAGCATTTGGGTCCATTTTATAAATCTAACATTACCTCCCATAAGTTGGAAAAAAAGAATAATAGAAAGTAAAAAGTGAGTCTAAATAACCAGTCCAAAAAATAATTTTTTATGTAATCATGGTGAATGAAATGGAACTAACTAGTAAACTTGATGCTTTATTAGAGCTCCAGAGAAAGCCAACAAGAAAGTCTCGTCATTTATTTCAATTTTCAGCACAAGGAAACAGAAGTAATTTTAAAAAATTGCAGCAACTATCCAAGCCCTTCATTCTGACTGTAAGGGAAGTAGAGGACAAGAACCTCCACATGTTGATCACCCAATCTCAAGAGGATCCTAAAAGGAAAAAAATTGTGGTTGTTGATCAAATTGAAGATTCATAATCGGCTCGCGCCAATAAATCAAAGTGCAGGCAAAGCCAACTCGATTTTATGTTTCTATATGGTGAGTTTTAGTCTCAAACTTTGCAAGAGTTTTATATTTTCTCAACTATTGTCAAAGATGCATGCAACACATGGTATTCAAGCTGTGGTATTCAAGCTGCACTGCCCTTTGTTCATATCCTTTTCATTATTCCTCATTATAAAACTCGATATCAAGTTTCTCAAGTGAAGGAGAGAACAATGTGGACCACACAAGGAAGAATGAGAAAATTGCAAAGGTTTGTTAGTAATTATTTTGTATATTATAGATAAATTGACTATAAATAAGTTATTAGAGTTAATAAGTATTAATCTAGTTAATAAGGTTGTTTTAAGTATTTTTTGTATCTACTTTCCTAGCATAATTATTTAGGTAATTAGAATTATTTCCTTAATAGAAGTACTTATTAGTATACTACCTACTACTAGAGTTTTTCTAGCTCCCTAAGTTTTAAGTTTTAGGTTCTCTATATAAGTAATGCAGTCTCCACAAGCTTAAATAGAGTTGAATATTTATTTGACAATCTTAGTGCCTTAGGATACTACCTTATGCCATTGTGGTCTTCGGGCTGGTTGCTCATCCTCTTACCTCTTCTTTATTCCTTTCTTATCCTTTCCCTAACCCCTTCTAAACCGTTATCAGCATCAACTTTATTTCTAGAATTAAAAGTCACTAGTTCATAGACCATAATCCTTTTACCTCTACCAATATTGTCTAAAACTATCAAATTTTACCTTTTTCATTTCACGTTACTCTCTATTAATAGACAAAAACATCACAAAGACATCTCTTCAATTTAGTTTTTTTTCAACTGAGGCCTGATTTACTGAATATGACCTTTTATAATGACCATGAACTCATCTACAACGAGCATATATCTTATACTCCGTCCATTCTAAGAGGAGAGTCCATTTATCAAAAGATCATACTCACTCTGTGTCCAGCTATAGTTGTCCCAACTTGGCTTTTGAGAAATCATTAGTTTACATAAGGTTATTTAGAGTCTACAATGCTTTAATATTCCTTAATTTCAAGTATGTTCTTTAATTATGAAAAAAGGGAAGAAAAAATGATGTTATCCTATGCCCGCAGAAGAGTCCCGATTGTATTTTATTTGTAGATGGAGGTAATGTGCCACCCTATCATGTTTCCGCTCCCTCCTCTACTATCCAAAAGCATCTCTGCTGTCTGTGACAACGTAGATGTAGTTCCCAATCCTTTCAGAATTCAGCCATATTATGGACACGACAGTGCAGAGGACGAAGAAGAGGGAAGATTTTAAAACCCTTGCGCAATCTTCCCTTTAACATTAATAATTCAGACTTATTTTGGGGAGGATTATTTAACATAGCATAAAAAAATTGTAGTATGCGTCTGCAGATATCAAACACAGTATACTGGAGTAATAAATTGTAAAACTCACAGTTGAATTATGGCAGATAAGTTTCTCCAGTGTATGCCTCAATTCAAGAAGCCCTCGAGCTGCCGAAGTGGATAGATCGCATCCGCGAAGTTCCAAAACCCTCAACCTCCCAAACGGCAGCAACGAGAGCGGAGTCGGGTCCCTAACAGGTGGCGGAAGAACTGACACAACTTTCAACGACGTCAGGAGCCGCAAAATCCGGCGGAGCTGCTCGAGGGCGCGGTGATCACCGAGGTCAGAGACATAGGCGCGGAGGTAATCAACCGGAGCTCCGGCTAGGAGGCTTTCAAGCTCGGCTAGAGCTTCGAGTCTTGATTGCACGTAGTGTAAGCCTACAGGATTCAACTTGAGAACTAGGGTTCCTTCGATCAACGGGCCGGCTACGTTCTCCACGAATTTCACCAGTGATTCTAGGTATCGATCTCCGGTCACAATAGACATGGCACAGAATTAATCTTTTGCTGCCGGAATCAACACATGTCCTACACACATACATCCAACATACATACATATATTTATGAATTAGGGTTTCTAGGGCGAGATTTCTACAGAAAGGGAAAAGGGATTGGGAATTGAGGAGAGAGAAACGGCCATGGAAGGACGGAGAGAGAAAGAGTTGATGAATAAGGGTTAGAGAAATGAATTTTAGGGAGACACGTGGGCTACATGCACCATTGGGACCATGTGACGTGTTGGTTAACGGTCGTTTTCGAAACAGTAGGCTAGAAATATGATCCATCCGAGATCAAGTATCAACGCAAACCGCGGACGGACAGGTTAGATCTATCGCAACGTACCGTATGTTGTATTTTTCAATTGAAATTGATGTGTGATTGGATTTTCCTTTGGTACATCACAGTGGTATCATTTAATTATGGTGGTATTGCTTTTTAACCAAAAATCATATGACATGTAGCTATATAAAAGTGGTATTTTAACCTGAATGATATGGGGATCACACAAAACCACTTAAAATAAAAATAGGAACAATAATTCTAGGCATTCTACCGACCGGTCTAGTGATCGATTAAAAAAAAATTGCATTCCCTCTCAAAAAAATATATAATATTTATTTTAATTGAAATTTTCACAAAAAAAAATTAATTTATGTGTAATTTAGATACACCTACAAAATTTAAATTACTTTTTTTTGTAAAAAAATTCAGCATTTTTTTGGAGGGGATGAAAAAAAATGGTACAACGGTCGCCGAAAAAGGACTCAAACAGAAATGGGAGAAACCGCTAATCCAACTTGGAAGGGAAATTGCAACTTGAAAAGGATTTAATTTATTTATTTAGTATAATATAAGTTTGAGCATTAAGTATTGTTAACACCAAGATTTATCAATGCACTGTAATCACCAAAGTGCGTCAAATTCTGCACAGAAACGAAGTCACACTAAAATCTTGACGATTTAGGCTGCCGGGGGATAGTTCCGGTGTGAGAATAAGTGTATGAGAATAAGTACATGCTGAATAAGGTTAACAATAGAGGCTTAAAGCTCTAGTACTGAAAAATAATAATTGTATATGTACTTTAAAATCAAGGTGTAGCCTTGTATTGATATTGATCACACCATCTCCATAGAATCCTTCCCGTGTAGAATTGAAATTTCTCATTAAGTAAGATACCTCAAGGGGAACAAACAGAATCTCCGTAAGGAAAGGAAGTTGAATCATATCTTCATACTTTTCTTAGTAGTCATAAGTTGAATGTGATTAGGAATATTTGATTCCTTAAAATATTCAACTACCAAAAAGGGTTTCTACGTGGGTTAAAACAACTTCACGTGTGAAAGTTGTGACGCCCCCAAAATAGGTATACATCACCCATCTTGAGTCGTCAAATACATGGTATAAAATTTAAATACAACTTAATTATACAACTGTCGTGTAAAATACGACAAAACATAATCTGAGAGTTTTAAAACGAATATTGTCATCTAGACAATATCCACACTCAATGAAGTCCTCATTACATTTATTATCACACTATTTAACATTATAGTGAGGACTACTAATGTTATTATCTGGACCGTCACTCTATTCCCCGACTAGTCACAGCTATATTCTCATTTCCTGAAGAGAACAATGAAAGCAAAGGGTGAGCTCAAATAGCCCAGTAAAAAATATTATGACTAAGATAATGCAGAATAAGTTATCGTTAGCCTTAAACAATGTTAAACTGATAGAATATACTACCTCTGTCCCATAATAAGTGATTTTTTAGCTTAAATCACACATACCAATACACAAGCTAAAATGACAAAAATACCTTTAATATACTTTTTTTGGAGTTGAAGAGTTAACGAATGTCATTTAATTGTAGTGAGTAATGGAGGAAAAGAAGAGTCAAGAATAATGGAGGAGGTAACCAATTCAGTAGTTGGAACGCAATAAATATCATTGGTTGCATAAGGGCATATATGAGAAAATATTGTAAAAATTGTATTGGAGTTCTAACACATCACTTATTTTGGAAAAAAATATTAAGCCTAAAAAATCACTTATTGTGGGACGGAGGTAGTAATAGACAACAAGTTTAACTGCAGCGGAACAAGCAATCCATTAGAAGAGTCAAGTAGATCACGATATCTACTATCTTCTATGATTTAAAAAGATTTTTATCAACTTTATCGCTGAGACTCAGCTTAATAAATAAACCACATCATCGAATCATCCCTGCACCACGGCCAAGGATATTCATGTAATCATCAATGGTCATGACTATACCGAATAATTCCTGGTCATAATCATACCAACAACTATTCATCAATGAACTACAGGCCAATGAGGACTTTTACCATATCATTTGTAACATTACGGGTCATGATTATACCAAAAGATCTCTGGTCATAATCATACCAATCAACAGTTCATCTATGCACGTAAGCCAAAGATGACTTTCATCACAATATAAGCATGAGGATGATGACAATGATATAAGAATTCAATTAAAAGAAACAAAAGATAAATTTTTAAAGATTTATAATTTAATTTATCCAGAATTCAATAATGTTCAAATTGCCAACATGATACTGCTTTGTGGAGTAAAATTCAAGAATGATATTGTATCAAAAATGATTTGGACCGAAATGAAATTATTTTTTGTCATGAATAGTACTTTGGGTGAATAGTATCCCATGAATAGTACTTCAGGAATAGTACCCCGTGAATAGTACTTTATGAATAGTATTTATAACACTCCAAAATTCGGTCTATTTTCACATCCGGATTCCGTACGTCACGATCCCATCTTCCAAACATACATCATTATATAGCTAAATATAACAACACACATCCTCAAATCTCAGGTTCTAAAACCTTAAAACCTCTTTCATTACAAATAATGATAATTTCATTATTCGTTATCTCTTACAAGAGTGACTTTCATCCGCCACCAAGGATACATAACCGTTCATTAAACTATTCTATAGTTTAATTCTATCATTCTATATTACAAATCTTTACTTGATCTTCACGCTCATTCATATGATGAATGACACTTCGTCTGGATACCGATCAGCTTGATCTTTACGAGATCCTTAAGTTCTTCTAACATCGTTCGCTGAAAATATTTTTATTTAAAGCAAGTGTGAGCATTCAATTGCTTAGCAAGTCTTAGCAGTTGAACAAACAACTTCAAGAATTTAAACATTCTTTTAAGACTTCAATAATCGAACAAAGGTTATGAAGCAACTTGAATAATAGGAATAATCTCGATTCCTATCACTTTAAAACATTAATTACATTCACTTTGAAATACTTTCATTCTCTACTCTCTTTCATACACATTACGTCTGCTAGAATCAATAAAGCACAGATACTTAATAATAATGATTCATGTATAAGCAGAATATTCTCTCATATTGAACAGTTCAATCATAGAACAGTTCATCTCACAGAAACACCGAAGTGTTCACATTGTGGCACAAGGCCTCATATATTTTAACACCTTGTACAAATATCACACATTTGCACATAGACAGAACTTTTCAAGTTCAACATCTGAGAATTTTTAGAAACTAACATTCATTTAAAATATGAATGAAGTTAGGAAACTTGCCTTACGCACAGCTACAGCTTATAGTTTACGCTAAACTGCTCAATCCAATTCCTATGTAGCACATAAGGAAATAACGCATACACCAATTAGTCATATACTTGACTTTACGCATTGGTTTACTTATCTTCACTTCTTAGGGTTCGCGTTCTTATAAACTAAGTTTACGCGACCAACTTCCTTTACCGGTTAACGGCTTCATGACATACGAAGATGTCTCACTCAAACATTCATCATCTTTGATGATTTGCATTCTTATCTTCTTCTTATAACTCTCCTAGGACTCAGCACACATCGTGTCTCTGCTAGTAGTCCATATGGTACTTTGAGTGGTTTCCACAAACAACCAACAAACAAGTTCCCCGTCTTATCTACACTACCCATAACAAATGAGTTAGATCGGTTGCCGCTTTTGTATATACCTTCTGGTCTCTGAAGGAATTGTTTAGCCCAGCTCCCATATGTCAACCATCCAAGGTTACAATTGTACTACAACCTAACTTATCTTAACTTATTCAAACCATTAAACTATAACATTCGTTAAGTTAATTTCTTATCCCTTATGGCTTTCTGGCAACTAAATGACATACCTCAGAGTTCGTTCTTTATCGTCTAAGTCATATAGACCTTTGTATACTCAGAACGATCATTCAATATTCATTCTACACATTTACAGTGTTAACCATTTTATGTTACCTTATTCTTATCTTACAACGTCCTGTTCATTCGACTCGGAACGTCATCCAAGTTATAAACATTAACTCGGCTTCTTTACTTTATACGCATTTTGTCTTTAATTAACCTTCTTCACCATTCACAGGTTTAATCATTAGTCTTCATTATCTTACGGTCAAACCATACACTAGGTGTAGGTTCTGCCCGTTTAATATTCGCGTACACTCAACCTTCACGTCGGTTAAAGTGTTCTTTGCTTACATTCCATTCTAACATTCTCATTCGACTCACATATGACTTTCATTAATCTTATTACCGTTTGCTTCGAATTTCTTGATAATTCATATCTTACTTACTACCTTCGTTAACGTCTAAGTCATACAACCAATGTATACTTAGAACGTTTGCTCGACGTGAATACGATTCACGGGATCGTGTACGTACTCAACGTTTACGTTGTTCATCCCTTAATCTCTCATTCAACATTTACCTAAGGTTTTAATCGCTTTCATTCATTGCTCATTGATGTGATAAAATATGTAACTGCAAGTGCAGAGTGTCGAATTGAAGAACTGACAAGTACAAGTCGAACCCACAGAGACTAGATTAATTCTTTAATATATCCTTAATTAATATTTTAGGCAAATTAGAAACAAAATGGTGGAGAAGATTTTTTAACTAAATTATGCAAACTATTAATTAATGACGAAAACTATTAATGAGAAAAGATACCTAGGAATTAGAATCCACCAAATATTAACATAATAAATAATTTCTTATTTCCTAAATCAATTCCCAAATTATTTTCTCTTCCTTTTAAAAATAATGATTCATATAATTAATATGGGCAAGCATAAGTTATGAAAAATTCACAGATTAACTATAACTTATCAAAACCTCGCAATCAATATAAAAATCATATTCAATTTATATGGAGGAAAATATGATGGTGAAAATAATTAGGCATTAATTTAGGAACGGAAAGAAAATATTTTTATGAAATATTTAGTTTCATCATAATCCTAGGTATTAGAAATTTAGCTAGCCATAGAATTAAAAACAAAAACAAATAATATTAGTACTACTATTCGCATGAAATAAGAATAATAATTAAAAAGAGAATTTCTATTATATAAATAAAAGAAAGTGACAAATACTCCCTGACAGAAAGACCACAGCTGATTGGAATGAGAGAAAGGACAAACTCTAAATATCTTACTCCTTCCTACACTAGTGAAAAACTGAGAAAAAGAAAATAACAAGTGGTCCCTTTCTCTCTAAAACAAGAGGCCTATATATAGGAAAAATAACTTTGAACCCTAATTTAGATTCATTGAACTTGGACACTTTTGTTCCCTTTCCATGTATGATTCAATTTCCTAGTAGCAATCATCTTCTCAAAAAGATCTTCTAGATAGACTTTTCTTTCTCTTGTTGGATTTGAATTGCACACTAAGATTGTTCCACCTCTTTCCTTCTCCTTGTAGGATTCTTCTTGGACATTCCTTATATGAATAAGAGCATTAAATATCGCTTGATCACCAAGATTTTGACTTTATTGCAACAAATATTAAATCCTACAAAATAAAATAAAACATATTAATTTAATAAACTAATATAATTAAAAGGACAAAATTAGGGATAATTAAATGTATGAATTACGTGTTCATCAAATACCCCTATACCTAGCTTTTTGCTCGTCCTCGAGTAAAATAAATAAAAATAAAAATAAAACAAAAATTACACTACCCCATTTTTGTAGGAAACACGATTGCACTTAGCATGTGCAACAAGCCTTTAAACCCCAAGGTTACCCCAAGTGGACGAGTTGTGTCTCGTGAGGGTTTGCAGTTTATATACCCACAAAATTCAAAAATAATTTTGGGTTCAACAAATTATGAAATTGAAAGAAAACTTCTAAATATCCATGGGCATTGTACCTAAGCAAGATTAAATTCAAAATCACACTTTTACCTTATCAAAAATACTCGATCTTTATTTTAGACACCATCCTTCATTAAATCAATTTCATGTGATGCATGCATGTGTATGTGATGTAACTCTTAGTAGGGATTTTTACCATGAAAATCAAGCAAACTCTTTTTTTCTTTGTCTTTCTTTTTTTTCCTTCCTTTTCTCCATTTTTTTTTAATTTTGATTCTTGACTTGTGCAATGTCTCATTTTCTTAGGCTTTTCAGAGTTACCCATGTAGAGCGAGCGTTGGACCAATGACTCCCAAACCAGATGGCTTTAGGGCACTAGGTGTAGAGACACCCCTAAGGATTTACTAACTCGAGTAGCAAATGCCACAAAATTAGACTAGTCAAACTGCTTTTATCCATCATACTTTTCAGCATGAATATCGATGCTTCCCGAGGCTTGGATACCCAATTATTTTGTTTAATGGACATTGAAGCAGTTATTTATTTCTTCTCTTTTTTTTCAACTTTTCTCAACTTCATTTTTTTTCATTCTTTCTTCTTTTTTTTTTTTTTTTTTTTTTGAAATTACTCGAATCATGGTTTATACCCCACAACTAAGAATTAGTGCAAACGTGAAGTGCAAAAATGCTTGTGAAATCAATTTTAAATCCAGATGGTGTTTTGAACTAAGATTTCGTATCTTATCAAAAATTCAAGAGTTCTAAATCTCTCAATCTCACTCATGCATTTTGCTCCACCAACACTTATTAGAATTAATTCAATTCATAAAAAGTCAAACAAATTTTTTATTTTTTTAATTTTTTTTCGTAAAAAGAAAAAAAAATCTAATACAAACAAACTCCCTCCACACCTAAATCATGCATTGTCCTCAATGTATGCAAATGAAGAAAAGAGAACAAAGATATGAAAGAATTATATCGTGGACGATGAGGTAGAAACTGGATGACAATATTATACAAAAGAAGAATATACGTACAAACTTACAAAAACAAGTGCATTACGATTAATATGTTGAATCGGTGGGTAAACAAGGTATACCACCTCCTCAAGCCTGATCGGTATTTCTAAAAAGGTTTGAGTCGTTGACCATTCACTTTGAAAATTTCTCCACTCTTTGGATTTTCAATATCTACTGCCCCATGAGAGTAAACTACCTTCACCACAAAAGGTCCATCCCATCTAGAACATAATTTGCCAAGAAATAAATGTAGCCTTTAGAATTATACAAGAGAACTTTTGACTGTGTGAAAATGATTTTCTCAAAATTGATTTATCATGAAACACTTTTGTTCTTTCCTTGTAAATTTTAGCATTTTCATAAGCATCATTCCTAATCTCATCTAACTCAGCTAATTGCAATTGTCTATGACTCCCACCAGTGGACATATCAAAATTCAACTATTTTATGGCCCATAAAGCACGATGTTCAAGTTCAACAAGTAAGTGACAAGCTTTCCCAAACACAAACCTATACAGTGACATTCCTAAATTAGTCTTAAAGGCAGTACGATAAGCTCACAATGCATCTAACAATTTTAGAGACCAATCTTTTCTATTAGAACTCACTGTTTTTTACAAGATTTGTTTTATTTGCCTATTTGAGACTTCTACTTGACCACTTGTTTGAGGGTGATATGATGTTGCAAGCTTATGGGTGATGGAATACTTTTTTAGCAAGGATGAAAAAGGCTGATTGTGAAAATGTTTGCCTTGATCACTGATTATGCCCCTAGGGGTACTAAAGTGAGAGAAAATATTCTCTTTCAAAAATTTGACAACAACCTTGTTGTCATTGGTCTTGGTTGGTATAGCTTCTACCCACTTAGACACGTAATCCATCATAAGTAAATGTACTGATTTCCAAAAGAATTTGGAAATGGGCCCATGAAATCGATTCCCCACACATCAAACAATTCAATAACCGAATAGGTTGCATTGGCATCATATTCCTCCTAGTGATCTTCCCTAATTGTTGACACCTATTGCAATTGGCACAAAATGATATGGCATCCTTGAATAGACTAGGCCAATAGAAACCACATTGGAGGCTCATCATGCATCTTTGAAAGGTGGCAGGGGCACTACATAGCCCAAAGGGTAGACAACGATATGCAAAGGTTCCATAAGGACAAGTGAATGTGGTCTTTTCTTGGTCTTCCGGGGCTATAGGAATTTGAAAGTAGCCCGAGTAACCATCAAGGAAACAATAATAAGTATGACCAGCTAATCTTTCTAGAATTTGGTCTATGAAGGGTAAAGGAAAATGATCCTTTCTTGTGGCAGCATTGAGTTTTCTATAGTCTATGCAAACCCTCCAACTAGATTGGACACGAGTGGGAACTAACTCATTAGCTTCATTTTGAACCACCGTTAAGCCAGACTTTTTAGGTACCACCTGAACATGACTTACCCATTTAGCTATCGAAATGGATAAATGATCCCATTATCTAGACACTTAAGAATTTCTTTCTTAACAACCTCTTTTAGAACCGGGTTTAACCACCTTTGTGGGTCTCTCACAGGTTTAGCATCATCTATTAAGTGGATCCTATGTTGGACAATGGTTGGACTGATCCCCTTAATATCAGTTATACTCCATCCTATGGCTTCCTTGTTTTCTCTCAAGATGGTCAATAACTCCTCCTCCTGTGTGTTTGTTAAATCGGAAGCAATGATTACAGGAAGAGTTTTAGAGGGACCTAAATAGGCATATTTAAGATTATCAGGCAGAGGTTTGAGTTCTAACTCTGGTGGACTCTTTTCAAGAGGTTCTGAAGATTGCAACAATGGCTCAGTCTCGGGTTCCCATTTAGAGTAAGACATTGATGTTGATGACTTTAGCATTTCATTAACCTCATTTACATATTCTGTTTCAATCCAATTTTGACCAAAATGATTTAGACAAAAATTAAAAAATTTGTCTTCTCCTGTAAGTTCATTGTCGGACATGTCCTGAATCATGTTCACTTTAACGGGTTGGTCAGAAAAATCACAAGGTTGCTTTCCCACATTAAACACATTTAAATCAATTGTCATGTTTCTAAATGTCAATTTCATTAGTCCATTTCTACAGTTGATTAACGCATTAGAAGTTGCTAGAAATGGTCTACCTAAAATTAGAGGAATTTGACCCTTGGGATTGACAACAGGCTGGGTTTCAAGGACAACAAAGTCAACAGGGAAGACAAAATCACCAACCTTAATAAGTACATCTTCAACTATTCCTTTTGGCACTTTAATGGAATGGTCAGCTAGTTGGAGTGTGACACTTGTCTTTTTCAACTCTCCTAAGCCTAAGGTTTCATACACAGAAAATGGTAACAGGTTCACACTAGCTCCTAAATCAAGCAAAGCTTTTTCAATTAATGTGTCACCTATAATGCATGAAATAGTAGGACAACCGGGGTCCTTATATTTCACAAGGACTTGACATGACAAGATAGAACTCACATGGGCTGTTAGAAAAGCTTTTTTAGGAACATGAGTGGTTCTTTTATGTGTGCACAAATCTTTTAGATATTTAGCATATGAGGGAACTTGTTGAATGGCATCTAGAAGAGGAATGTTAATTTTCACTTGTTTGAACACTTCTAGAATTTTGTCCAACTGGGCCGACTGCTTGTTTGAAATAAGTCTTTGAGGGAATGGGGCTTTTGGTTTGAAGACTTTTTCAGTTGACTCATAAAGTGTGGTTGAATCAGGTTTTGAAACATGATTAGTGGATGGGCCTACTGACTCAGAGTTTGTGGGATTTTCAGGCTGGGTTGACTTTGAAGATGGATCGTTAGATTCAACATTTATTTTTTTTTCTCTTTTTCATTATCAATTCCAGCATGATTGTTAAAATAATTTCCAGACCCTAAAGAAATTACAGAATTCACATGATTGACTTGGTTGTTTTCAAGTGAATTAACATGATAAGGTTTTTGAGTAGGAACTAAAAATTTTGGATTGGTCTCGGGTTGACTAGGAAGTTTACCCTTCTCTCTTTCACTAACTGTAGTTGCCAATTGACTCATTTGGATCTCTACGCGAGAAATGGATTTTATTAAAGTTTCCACACTCTTCTCTAAGGTGCTCACACTCTTCTCTAAGGTGTTAAGTCTCCTCTCACTTTCATTAGAAAAACCTGGTGGATATTGAGGTGCTAGATTTGAATTTTGGTACGAACCAGGATTTGACTTTTGGTAAGGTTGAAAAGAGTGATTTAGAGACTGATTGACCTAATTTGAAGAATTATTTGAGTAGGGTCCTTGGTTCCATGCAAAATTAGGATGATTCCTCCAACCAGGATTATAAGTGGGTGCAAATGGGTCATTCCTAGGTCGTTGAAACATTGCATTGACTTGTTCATATTCTTCAAATTGGGGCACGACTCTAGGACATTCCTCAATCACATGACTTGGTGAATTACACTTTAGACACAAAGGTGTAGGTGTTGAGACTTGGTTCACGTGTAATTGTCCCCTAGTTTCTAAATCTTCAAGTCTTTTAAGTACACCATCCAACTTAACCTCTGTAGCAATTGAATTGTCAATTGTATGAACACCCCTAGATGAACTAGGTTTATCTGTCTCTCGGGTGGTTTACCATTGCATGGTTTTTTCTGCTAAGTCTTCTAAAAACTCCAAGCCTTCTCCTCATCATTATTCAGAAAATCCCCTTGACACATTGACTCTAACATTGTTTTAGTAGTGGGATAGTCTAAACCTTCATAAGCAATTTGACACAATCTCCATTTCTCAATTCCGGTGGTGTGGGCCTTTGGGATAACAAATTTTAAATCTATCAAAATATTTCTAAAAGGACTCTTTTTCAAGTTGGCAAAATTGATGAATTAAATTCAATTTTAGCGCTTTTATGATTTGGAAAATATTTTTTTTAGAAATGTAACAACAAATCCCTCCCAGGTTGATATGGAATTATTTGGTAGGCTATATAACCATTTTTTAGCATTATCTTTTAAAGAAAATGTTATAACTCTTAGCCTAATTTAGTCATTAGACAATTGTTGAATTTTTATTAAGGCACAAACTCCCTCAAATTCCTGAATAAATAAATATGCATCTTCTATCCCCGTAAACCTAGGTAACATATTTATAAAATGTGGCTTAAGTTCAAAATTGTTACCAGTTACCGGTGGTAGACTAATACATGAAGGTTGGGCAGAGCGGGAAGGATAACATCGATCCCTTAAAGAAACATTTTGGGCGCCCTCCATTTTTGTTAAAGTGAGATCTTTTAAAGTGAAATTCGAAAAATCAAGTTTTCTCACTAATCGGGATGTTTCGTCCCTAATCCACACTTTTTGCATACACTAATTGACAAATAATCAGACAAGCACAAAAAAAAATAAAAAATAAAAAATAAAAAAATAAAAAAAAATTACTTCTAAGGTTAACCTAAATAAAATCTAGACAGCTCCTAACTGTTCCAAGTTACACCGCAAGGTCCACCAAATTCGAAATTAATCATACCATTAGCCAGGTAAGTGTAAGAAAGGCGGGAATCTCTCCGTATATACGGTGACTAATTAAATAACCACACAATCTTTAGGCGTATACCTTTTGAACCACTTGCCTAGACACCAGTAGTTTAATTAATTTAAAATTCAGACTCCTCTTGGAGTTTCTTGTCCTAATTGAGCTCGAGAGTCCTAGGGGCCAACGTCTACTTGCTTTTATTAGGTCATGGTTATGCAAAATGCAAATTGTGTTGTTTGTGGGCCAAGGAAGGGTTTGAAATCCCACCTTATCTTATTACTGTGTTGTGCCCTTAATGTTAGATTAAAGATGAAAATACACAAATAAAAAAACTATAAACAAATAAAATGTCCTAAAACTATGTGAATTATGAAAGAAGGAGAAATTTTGACGTACCTCAATCCTCTAAAGAATCCACGGTTTATATTTGACAAAAAATAAAAAATAAAAAATAAAACCTAACAAGATGTGCTCTACGTGAGTGAATGCATGAATGCGACAAGTAAAAAAAATATATAAAAAAAAACTAAGCTACTATTTTTTTATTTCTTTATTTCAAAAAAAATAATATGGAGATACGAAGTACCGAAGAAAGCACAGCAACAAAATCTTTATCTTTTCGCTTCTTCGATCCGCTTCAATAATCCTGAAAAAAAATGAGTTAAAACTAATTCGAATAAATAAAAATTAAGGAATAAATAAAAATTAATTCTAGTCCCCAGCAACGGCGCCAAAAACTTGATGTGATAAAATATGTAACTGCAAGTGCACAGTGTCGAATTGAAGAACTAGCAAGTACAGGTCGAACCCACAGAGACTAGATTAATTCTTTAATATATCCTTAATTAATATTTTAGGCAAATTAGAAACAAAAATGGTGGAGAAGATTTTTTAACTAAATTATGCAAACTATTAATTAATGACAAAAACTATTAATGAGAAAAGATACCTAGGAATTAGAATCCACCAAATATTAACATAATAAATAATTTCTTATTTCCTAAATCAATTCCCAAATTATTTTCCCTTCCCTTTTAAAATAATGATTCATATAATTAATATGGGCAAGCATAAGTTATGAAAAATTCACAGATTAACTATAACTTATCAAAATCTCTTAATCAATATAAAAATCACATGCAATTTATATGGAGGAAAATATGAAGGTGAAAATAATTAGGCATTAATTTAGGAACGGAAAGAAAATATTTTTATGAAATATTTAGTTTCATCATAATCCTAGGTATTAGAAATTTAGCTAGGCATAGAATTAAAAACAAAAATAAATAATATTAGTACTACTATTCGCATGAAATAAGAACAATAATAAAAAGAGAATTTCTATTATATAAATAAAAGAAAGTGACAAATACTCACATTGTAAGTACCACAACCTGATTGGAATGAGAGAAAGGATAAACTCTAAATATCTTACTCCTTCCTACACTAGTGAAAAACTGAGAAAAAGAAAATAACAAGTGGTCCCTTTCTCTCTAAAATAAGAGGCCTATATATAGGAAAAATAACTTTGAACCCTAATTTAGATTCATTAAACTTAGACACTTTTGTTCCCTTTTCATGTAGGATTCAATTTCCTAGTAGCAATCAACTTCTCAAAAAGATCTTCTAGATAGACTTTTCTTTCTCTTGTTGGATTTGAATTGCACACTAAAATTGTTCCACCTCTTTCCTTCTCCTTGTAGGATTCTTCTTGGACATTCCTTATATGAATAAGAGCATTAAATATCGCTTGATCACCAAGATTTGGATTTTATTGCAACAAATATTAAATCCTACAAAATAAAATAAAACACATTAATTTAATAAACTAATATAATTAAAAGGACAAAATTAGGGATAATTAAATGTATGAATTACATGTCTATCACTCATCACCAGAACCCCATGTTCACTATTCTTTCTTAATGTCAAAGCCATACCGTTCATTGTATGCTAAGACCAATCATTCATCGCAACAGCGTTGCGTTCACAGCGTCTAAACGCTTTACATTCATCTCTCATTACCACGTCATAACATCGAAATGTTATACATTACCCTCGTTACTCAACGTTTAAGGAATCACAATCATAAAAATCCCCCACGTTCGTTTCATTGCGACTACGGTCCCCGGATATTGGTTCCGTAACCCGCGTCTACATTCTTTGTCTTTTAATCTCGTTTAATCTTTTCGTTCAACCTTTATCAAAGGTTTAATACACTTGATTAAATGTTACATTAGTTGAACTACATGTTCATATTTCTTTCTTGCACATCCCCTAGTAACTGAGCAGTTAAAATCTCATCATGGCATCGATTTGACACCGTGCCATTGTAACTGCGTTCTTTCCTTTACCTCGTACCGCAATAGTGCCCACTCTGCAGTGTCAAACTATTAAAATTTGGTCTTCTTGGCGCCACTTCCTTCTCTATTTCTCACGCCACGGTGCCACTCAAAGATGGCGATGGCCCGAGCCTCATATTTAAGCAATGCCGCCTCCTAAGGCTTGATCATGTACATGCCATGCCGATGAGCGCGCCCAAAATAGGTATACATCACCCATCTTTAGTCGCCAAATACATGGTACAAAATTCAAATACAACTTAATAATACAGCTATCGTGTAAAATACGACAAAACGTAAACTGAGAGTTTTAATAAGAATATTGTCATCTAGACAATATCCACACTCAAAAGAGTCCTCATTACATTTATTTTCACATTATTTAACAGAATAGTGAGGACTACTAATACTATCATCTGGACCGTCACTTCGTTCCCCGACTAGTCCCAGCTACGTTCTCATTTCCTGAAGAGAAAAGTGAAAAAAAGGGTGAGCTCAACTAGCCCAATAAGAAATATTATGACTAAGATAATGCAGAATAAATTATCGTTAGCCTTCAACAGTGTTAAACTGATAAAATATAACAAACATCAAGTTTAACTGCAGCGGAACAAGCAATCTATTAAAACAGTCAAGTAGAGAATAAAATCTACTATCTTTTATGATTTAAAAGGTTTTTCATCACTTTTATCGCTGAGACTCAGCTTAATAAATAATCCACATCTTCCCTACACTACGACCAAGGATATTCATTAGTATCACAACCACAAATTATTCATGCACTACGGGCCAAGGATATTCGTGTATTCATCAATGGTCATGATCATGCCAACAAATATCCATCAATGCACTACGGGCCAATGAGGACTTTTTTCACATCATTTGTAACATTACGGTCATGATTACACAGAATAATCCATGGTCATAATCATACCAAGTCCATCTATGCACTACAGGCCACAAATGACTTTCAACATAATATAAACATGAGGATGATGACAATGATATAAGAATTCAATAAAACAAGTTCAAGAATTAATTTATCCAGAACTAATAACGCCCAAATTATCAACATGATACTTCTTTTGAGAGTAAAACTCAAGAATGCTCGTAAGAATATTTCCATGAAAAGATACTGGATGAAGCGCAAATATCAAGGATATTCCACTAATTTCATGGAGTATAGAAGTCAAAACTTTAACCAACTGAGTATAATAATGAATGGAATAACAAAAGAAATCACCATGCGTGCGATAGACCGCACAGACAGGTTATTCCAACCTAATAATAAATAACGGAACCAGGTCATGCGTAAACGCACAGATAGGATATTTTAATAGAATAATAAATAATGGAACCAGGTCATGCATAAACGCACAGACATGATGTTCCAACAGAATAATAAATAATGGAACTGTGTCGTGCGTAACGCACGTATTATGATGTTCCAACAGAATAATAAATAATCGGAACCGAGTGTCATGCGTAACGCATGCAGACAAGATGTTCCAAATGTAATAATAAAAATGGAATAATGTAAGAATTTCACCATGTATGCAGATTGCAGACAGACAAAGTTATTCCAATATAATGATAAAGAATGGAATAATGTAAGAATTTCACCAAGTATAGGGTAGCAGCAGATACAAAAGTTATTCCAATGTAATAATAAGGAATGAAATAACAGAAGTTCTCTTCATGAATAAGAAAGAAATACTATCTCTTACGAGTACAACAAATAATATCCCTTACGAATACAACAAATAATAGCCCTTACCGTAAAAGAAGAGTATTCCAACTGGTAGGGCGATGATATTGTTTAAGAAAACTTGCACTACGCTCAAAGCTTCTTAAAACTCTAAAGAAATATGCTCAAGATTATAGAAGAATTCTCTGAACTTCTGGTGTGGTTTTCAATTCTAACTAAGCATCCTATTTATAGGAAAATAGAAAGGATACTATGCTGCACTATGCAATAAAATATAATATATTCTAAATATATATATATATATATATAATTTAAAATCTAATAAAACAAATAACTTTATAAAAGTATTTTGTTTTATATAAAAAGATTTTTTACTATGCAAAAACACTATCTGTGCACTATGCAACACTATGCATAATAAAATATAATATATTCTAATTATTGTCTAATAAAACAAATAACTTTATAAAAATATTCTGTTTTATATAAAAAGCTTTTCTGTTTTATTACATTAATAATACTAATAAAACAAAGCTCATCATCATTATTATAATTCACACTATTAATTGACCAGGTCGTTCCCAAGAAAGAGGGGCTTTCAATAAGGATTTCTCCCTATCGGCGCCGCAATTAGGTGACCAAACCTCTCCTTGGCGTAACTTCTAGACATCGTTAATATTGCAAATAATAATATTAATAACTTTGTTATCTCAATTATTGATTTAATAATATATAAAATATTGACAATAATTGAATCAAATAACGTGAGATACTATGCAATAATTACTTATAGCAATAATTGAACAAAATTGGTGACTTCACGTAAGCATCAATAATCAATACCGTGTGCTACTATGCAACCACGCCAGACATCGTACATTTTTTAACACCGGGTGTTTCAATAGTTAACGGTAGAAACTTTTGCCGTTATTTTCATAAAAAGATATTTTTATCGTTTTCTCAATCCGATAACAATTACATTTGTGGGGTCCACTAATGATTCAGGTCATCGCATTTAATATTTCGTTAAAACGAATATTCCCCACCAATCGAATATTATATAACAACTTATATACTTTGCAAAATTTATAAATATTACCCACAACTATAACATTATATCAAATTCACTCCATAATATTCAAAAATGATATTTATAGAAAATTCATCTTTATTTATAAAAGTTGGGGTCTTACAACCTCCCCTTCTTATGAAATTTCACCCTCGAAATTAGAGTACGTACCTGGTATGTTGAAGAGGTAAGGATACCTTGATTTCATTTCAGATTCTAACTCCCAGGTCATTTCCTTAACATCGTGGTTTCTCCACAAAACTTTGACTTGAGGTATAACCTTGGAGCGTAGAATATGTTCCTTCTTATCCAAGATTTGAACAGAACCTCTTCATACGCCAAATCTTACGCTATTTCATTCGGTTCTAACTCAATAATGTGGTTCGGGTCTTCCACATATTTACATAACATGGATATGTGAAAAACGTTATGAACACGAGACATACTTGGCGGTAAAACGAGTCTATAGGCCACAGTTCCTACTTGAGCGAGAATTAAAAATGGGCCGATGAATCGAGGATTGAGCTTTCCTCTCTTTCCAAATCTCGTAACTCCTTTCCATAGAGCAACACGTAACAACACATGATCTCCAATATCGAATTCCACGTCCTTTCGATGAAGATCAACATAACTCTTTTGTCGATCTTGTGAGGTTTTTATACGTTGTCGGATCGTTTGAATCTTTTCCGTAGTCATCATACGCATCAACTCCGGTCCCAACAATGTTGCTTCACCCACCTCATCCCAAAGATAACCGAGGAAGCGACACTTTTTTTCATACAACGCCTCAAATGGAGCCATGCCAATACTTGCTTGATAATCGTTGTTCAGGAAAACTCCACCAATGATAAGAACTTGTCCCAACTTCCTTGAAGTCAAGGACCACAGAGTCTTAATAAATCTTCAAGAGTTTGAATAGTCCCTCTCGATTATCCGTCTGGTCGAGGATGATATGCTTAACTAAATCGTAAATGTGCCCATAGCTTTTTGCAAACTAACCCAAAATCGTGAAGTGAATCTTGGGTCTCGATCGAAACTATGGATATTGGCATACCATGCGATCTTACAATCTCGTTTATGTACATACTGAGCAAGACGTTCAAGTGTAAAATTTTTCGATTGGTAAGAAATGAGCGGACTTGGTCAATCTATCAACAATGACCCAAATTGCATATATGCCTTGAGAAACCTTGGGTAGAAAGAATGAAATCCATGGTAATGTGCTCCCACTTCCATTTTGGAATTTCAAGTGGTTGCAATGGACCTTTTGGTACTTGATGCTCCGCCTTGACTCGTTGACAAGTTAGACACCTTGAGATAAACAAAGCTATCTCTCTCTTCATATTGCTCCACTAAAATGTATGATTTAAGATCACGATACATTTTGGTACTCCCGGATGGATTCAAAAACGGTGTGTTGTGCGCCTCCATCATGATTTTATACTTTAAATCAAGATCGTTAGGAACACAAAGTCTGGAGTTGACTCAAGTATTCCTTCTTCATCGATTTGCTTCCAAAGATAAGCACCTTCTTGCACTTTCTTCCTCATAATGATCACCCAGATCGTAATTTGAGAAGGCTTTAACTTTATCAATTAAAGTCGGTTCTACTCGTATATTCGTCATCATCACATGGGTCCCTGGAGTCTTTAACTCTATCTCCATCCTTTGCAAGTCACACAAAATGGGCCTTTGTGTTGTTAATATCGCACTCGTACCCGCATATAATCTTCTACTCAATGCGTCAGCTACCACGTTCGCTTTTCCAGGATGGTATTGGATGGTATGATCATAATCTTTCAACAGTTCAAGCCAACATCGTTGTCGCATGTTGAGTTCCTTTTGAGTGAAGAAATATTTGAGGCATTTATGATCCGTAAAGATCTCCACTTTCTAACCATATAAGTAATGCCTCCAAATTTTAAGTGCAAAAACAATATCTGCCAACTCTAGATCATGAGTAGGATAATTCCTCTCATATTCTTTGAGTTGTCGAGAGGCATAGGCTATGACTTTCACATGTTGCATGAGAACACATCCTAACCCTTTGCCCGAAGCATCATTGTAGATAACAAATCCCTCCGAGCCAGATGGTATTGTCAGAACAGGTGCTGAAATGAGTCTTCTATTGAGTTCTTAAAAACTCTTCTCACATTCCTCGCTCCAACTAAATTTTGTATTTTTCCGAGTCAGCTGAGTTAATGGAGTAGTGTTTCGAAAAAATCCTTCCACGAATCTCCGATAATAACTAGCTAAGCCGAGAAAGCTACGTACTTCGGTCACTAATTTGGGTTGCTCCCAGCTTTGATTAGCTTCAATCTTTGCTGGGTCAACTGATATTACATGACTTGACACTATGTGCCCAAGGAATGCTACTTCTTCAAGCTAGAACTCGCATTTCTTCAACTTGGCATAAAGCTTATTTTCACGAAGCTTTTGGAATATCAGCCTCAAGTGTTTCTCATGATCTTCACGAATTTTGGAATAAATAAGGATGTCATCAATAAAGACGACCACAAAGTGATCCAAATATTCCTTGAATACTCAATTCATCATATCCATGAAGGCAGCAGGAGCATTAGTCAATCCAAAGGACATGACTAGGAATTCATAATGCCCGTATCGAGTTCTGAAAGCCGTCTTTGGAATGTCATCGATTCTAATCTTCAATTGGTGATATCCAAAATGAAGATCAATCTTTGAAAAAAATTTGGCTCCTTATAACTGGTCAAACAGGTCATCAATACGTGGCAATGGGTACCTATTTTTAATGGTGACATGATTCAACTCCCGATAATCAATACAATGTCGCATACTCCCGTCTTTTTTTTTCACGAATAGAACAGGAGCACCCCAAGGAGAAGTACTAGGACGAATAAAGCCAATGTCTAACAATTCCTGCAGTTGGGTCTTTAACTCCTGAAGTTCAATAGGAGCCATTCAATATGGGGCTTTGGAAATGGGTTTTCACAGGGTTCAAGGTCGATACAAAATTCAATTTCACGCCCGGGGTAGGCCAGAAGTTCTTCAGGAATACGTCGTGAAATTTATTAATAATAGAAATATCATTCAAAAAGCGGCGTATTTTTGTTTAGATCCGTGACATGAGCTAAGAAAGCTTGACTTCCGTTTTTCAATAAACGAATAGCTTTATGGCTTGAGATGACAGTGATTGATTTTAATGGTTTGGTTGTTTGAATTCGCATAATAGGTTGGTTAGGAATATGAAAGCTAACAACCTTACAAAAATAATCAATTTTTGCATGATGAGTAGTTAACCAATCAATCCCTAGAATCACATCAAATGCAAGTATTTTCAAAGAAAAAAGATCGACAGGTAACGTGCGGGTGCTTATTTGAAATAAACAAGACTTATAGACAGTGGATGTAATGAAGGTTTCTCCCAACGGAGTTTCAACAGATAAGTCAAAGTTTAATTTCTCTGGAGTCAAATTTAAACGTTGAGCGCAAGTAGGAGAAATAAAAGAATGGGTAGAACCGGTATCAAATAAGGTATAGACTTCGCTAGAGTTTATGATATGCTTACCCGTGATGATCTCGTTCAGGTTCCTTGCTTTCTGGGATGTCACGATAAACGCTCTCCCTTGAACTACCGGTTTTGTCTTATCTGGGACGGCCTTTGATGCCTCCATCCTAGCTGGACTTGGACTTTGGTGCACGACAAAATCGGGCTAGGTGACCTTCTCTTCCAGAATTATAGCATGCTTTGGATGGCATTGCGCAGTTTGGACTGATGTGTCCCTCCCCTCCACATTTGAAGCATATGATAAGTGGTCGTTCTCCTTCCTTAACGACAGGCGCTGATGCTGACGTCTTTCCATCATTGTTGAATCTCCTCTTCTTGAAATGTCCATTCTTATTATTTTGACCATGATTACCACTGAAGTGGTTATCATTTCTGGCATGTTGATTCCCTTCACGCTTGTTGTCACTGCTTCGATGACTGTTATCACTGGTATTATCATTTTGTCGGTTGCTCTCTTTTGGTTGGGTTGAATCATTATCGCGCTCCAATAATTGAGCCCTATAATATCTTAATACAAACACAGTTTATGAGAGATAAGATATTGACGTATCTCGGGTTTCAAACCTCTTAGAAACATTCGCTTCATTCTCTCCTCATTATCAACCAAATGGGACGCAAACTAGGATAACTCGGCAAACTTGGCTTCGTACTGCGACACGGTCATGTTGTTTTGCTCTAGCTTGATGAAATCTACCTCTTTCATGTGATGAATGCTTTCGGGAAAGTACTTGTCGTTGAACACAGTTCTTGGAACTTCTCCCAAGACATCTTCAGTGCGGCAGGTTGAGTACGCTTCTGATTCCCCCGAAGAATATGCCTCGCTCATGACATGAAGGTGGCAAAGGAACCTTTTACTCCTTGGAGCATCCCAAGACATCAAATATCTTGTTGATCCGCTTAATCCACGCCTCGCCTTAAGTGGTTTTGGCTCTCCAAAACTCCGGTGGTCCCAGCCTTGAAGCGCTTATGATGTGACCGTCCGAGAGTTGCCAGTGTTTCCACCTGCATTTTGGACAGGAGCCCCACTTTCCTGATGTTGCATAAATTTCATAAAGCCTCTGAACATTCCATCGTTCATCATCTGGTCCGTGTTGTTGTTTGCCTGAGGATTGTCGCCTTCCTGATGCACATTATCCTGATTATTGATCTGTGGAGACTCAATGGTCTCCTGTGCTCCATTGATGTTCTCAATATTCTCGGATGTCATTTTCAAATACTGCCACAAAACAAGGGTTAATTAACATATCACATATTATCCTTATACTCTAACCGACCAATTAAATACCAAATAAACTTAGATAGGTCATACTAGCGAAGGAATTCCCCGTCTCTCCCCTCCTAGTTCTTGTCTCACATCTTAGCCAAGGATCATATCCCTAAGCTTTGATACCAACTGTGACGCCCCCAAAATAGGTATACATCACCCATCTTGAGTCGCCAAATATATGGTACAAAATTCAAATACAACTTAATAATACAGCTGTCGTGTAAAATAAGACAAAATGTAAACTGAGAGTTTTAATAAGAATATTGTCATCTAGATAATATCCACACTTAAAAGAGTCCTCACTACATTTATTTTCACACTATTTAACAAAATAGTGAGGACTACTAATACTATCATCTGGACCGTCACTCCGTTCCCCGACTAGTCCCGGTTACGTTCTCATTTCCTGAAGAGAACAGTGAAAGAAAGGGTGAGCTCAACTAGCCCAGTAAGAAATATTATGACTAAGATAATGTAGAATAAATTATCGTTAGCCTTCAACAGTGTTAAACTGATAAAATATAACAAACATCAAGTTTAACTGCAGCAGAACAAGCAATCCATTAAAAGAGTCAAGTAGAGAATAAAATCTATTATCTTTTATGATTTAAAAGATTTTTCATCACTTTTATCGCTGAGACTCAGCTTAATAAATAATCCACATCTTCCTTTCACTACAGCCAAGGATATTCATTAGTATCACAATCACAAATTATCTATGCACTACGGGCCAAGGATATTCGTGTATTCATCAATGGTCATGATCATGCCAACAAATGTCCATCAATGCACTACGGGCCAATGAAGACTTTTTTCACATCATTTGTAACATTACGGTCATGATTACACCGAATAATCCCTGGTCATAATCATACCAAGTCCATCTATGCACTACATGCCACAAATGACTTTCAACATAATATAAACATGAGGATGATGACAATGATATAAGAATTCAATAAAACAAGTTCAAGAATTAATTTATCTAGGAACTAATAACGCCCAAATTGTCAACATGATACTTCTTTCAGAGAGTAAAACTCAAGAATGCTCGAGAAGAATATTTCCATGAAAAGATCTTTGGATGAAGCGCAAATATCAAGGATATTCCACTAATTTCATGGAGTATAGAAGTCAAAACTTTAACCAACTGAGTATAATAAAGAATGAAATAACAAAAGAAATCACCAGGCATGCGATAGACCGCACATACAGGTTATTCCAACAGAATAATAAATAACAGAACCAGGTCATGCGTAAACGCACAGACAAGATGTTCCAACAGAATAATAAATAATGGAACTAGGTCATGCGTAAACGCACAGACAGGATGTTCCAATAGAATAATAAATAACGGAACCAGGTCATGCGTAACACACAGACATGATGTTCCAATAGAATAATAAAAATGGAATAACAGAAGAATTTCACCATGTATGCGGTACTTCGCATAGACAGGTTATTCCAACATAATGATAAAGAATGGAATAACAGAAGAATTTCACCAAGTATAGGGTAGCCCACGTATACAGGTTATTCCAACAGAATAATAAGGAATGGAATAACAGAAGTTCTCTTCATGAATAAGAAAAAAATAATACCCCTTACGAGTACAACAAATAATATCCCTTACGAATACAACAAATAATATCTCTTACCGTAAAAGAAGAGTATTCCGACTGGTAGGGCAAGGATATTCTTGAAGAAAACTTGCACTATGCTCAAAGCTTCTTAAAACTCTAAAGAAATACACTCAAGATTATAGAAGAATTCTCTGAACTTCTAGTGTGATTTTCAATTCTAACTAAGCATCCTATTTATAGGAAAATAGAAAGGATACTATGTGACTCCCCAAAAATAGGTATACATCACCCATCTTGAGTCGCCAAATACATGGTACAGAATACAAATTCAATCTTAAATATACAACAAGAGCTGTGAGTTTTAATACAAATATTGTCTTCTAGACAATATCCACTCTCAGAATAAGTCCTCATTACAATTATTATCACACTATTTCACAGACTACTAATGTTATCATCTGGACCATCACTCCGTTCCCCGACTAGTCTCTTCTATGTTCTCATTTTCTGAAGAGAACAGTGAAAAAAAGGGTGAGCTCAACTAGCCCAATATGAAATATTATGACTAAGATAATACAGAATAAATTATCATTAGTCTTCAACAATGTTAAACTGATAAAATACAATAGACATCAAGTTTAACTGCAGCAGAATAAGCAATCCATTAAAAGAGTCAAGTAGAGAATAAAATCTACTATCTTTTATGATTTAAAAGATTTTTCATCACTTTTATCGCTGGGACTCAGCTTAATAAATAATCCACATCATCCCTGCACTACGACCAAGGATATTCATTAGTATCACGACCACAAATTATCCATGCACTACGGGCCAAGGATATTCGTGTATTCATCAATGGTCATGATCAGGCCATAAAATAATTCATCTTTGCTCCCTTGGTCGAAGAGAATCCATAACCATAATCATACCAACAAATGTCCATCAATGCACTACGGGCCAATGAGGACTTTTTCCACATCATTTGTAACATTACGGTCATGATTATACCGAATAATCCCTGGTCATAATCATACCAAGTCCATCTATGCACTACAGGCCACATATGACTTTCAAAAATATAAACATGATGATGATGACAATGATATAAGAATTCAATAAAACAAGTTCAAGAATTAGTTTATCCAGGAACTAATAATGTCCAAATTGTTAACATGATACTTCTTTGTAGAGTAAAATTCAAGAATGCTCAGAAGAATATTTCCATGAAAAGATACTGGATGAAGCGCAAATATCAAGGATATTACACCAATTTCATGGAGTATAGAAGTCAAAACTTTAACCAACTGAGTATAAGAAAAAATATATGAAATTGCAAATGGATTTTCACCTGCCATGCGGTAATCCACGTATACAGATCATTTTCACAATTTAGTAAGGAATGAATACAAAGGATCATTCACTATGTATGTGGAAATCCACATAGACAGGTTATTCCAATAGAATAATAAAGAATGGAATAACAGAAGGATTCACCATGCTTGAGATAGACAGCACATACATGTTATTCCCAATAGAATAATAAATAATGGAACCAGGTCCGGCGTAAACGCACAGATAGGATATTCTGACAGAATAATAAATACGAAATAATAAATAATGGAACCCGGTCAAAAGGCAGAACGTCAAACAGGATATTCCGGCGAGAATAATAAATAACGGAACCGGTCGGTGAAATTTAAGCGGGATATTCCAACGGAATAATAAAGAATGGAATAATAGAAGAATTTCACCATGTATGCGGTACTTCGCATAAACAGGTTATTCCAACATAATAAAGAATGGAGGAACAAAAGAAGATCACCATGTATGCGGTACTTCGCATAAACAGGTTATTCCAACATAATAAAGAATGGAATAACAGAAGTTCTCTTCATGAATAAGAAAGAAATAATACCCCTTACCTTAGAATAAAACTGGATACTGGAATAGTGAGGTAGCAGACTTCTCTTATTCTTTCTCTCTATAGATTTTCTCTCTATAATTTCTCTCGCTAGAGTTTTAGTGAATTCGTAAGAAATAATGAAGGAATGAGCTTCTATTTATAGGAGAATGGACTGAATAGTAACTAATTCATGAACGGTCCAGATTGATTTACTTTTAAACAGATGGTCCATATTGATTTACTATTAAAATTTTAAACCAACGGTCCATACTGATTCACTATTAAACTTTAAACTGACGATCCATATTGATTTACTAATATAATTTCAACCAACGGTCTGAAAAATTAGCACATCTCCTCATGGAATAATATTGTACCCAAAAATGATTTGGACCGAAAAGAAATATATTTTGTTTGGGTGAATAGTATCCCGTGAATAGTAACTTGTGAATAGTAACTCGTGAATAGTAACTCGTGAATAGTAATTCCGACACGAAAAGTGCCCCGAATACCCGATTGAACAATATAACCTCCAGACATCAATTATTATCGAAATAAATGTCGACTTCCACTAACACTACTAATTCTAACACAATAGAACTATCAATTTTATCTTTAATCAACACGAGCTTATTCATCATTAATATTATAACTCACAATATTTAACAACCAGGTCGTTCCCAGGAAAGAGGGGGCTTTCCTATAAGGATTTCTCCCTATTAGCGCACAATTAGGTGACCAAACCTCTTCTTGACAGAACTGCTAGACATTGTAAATATTGCAATTTAATAATATGAACAACTTTGTCGTCTCAATTATTGATTTAATAATATAACATATTATGCGCGATGATGATCTTTGTGACAATAATTGAATCAATAATATGAGAGATATGATGCAAAGAATTATCGTAGCAATAATTGAGTATAACCGAGTGACTTCTAATGTAAGCATCAATAACCAATACCGTGTGCTACTATGCAACCGCGTAGACATCGTACTTTTTTTACTAGGGTAGTTCAACAGCAGTTTTAACTCAGAACACTTAGCTAGTTATTTTTATAAAATATAATTACGTCATTTTCTTACTACGACAATACTTCCGTTGTGGGTTCACTTAATGATTGTCATTGCATTTGACGGATATTCCCGATAAAAAGAATATTCCCCAATTCAAACTAATATTTTATAACAACTTGCATACTTTTGCAAAATTTATAAATATTACCTACAACTATAACATTATATCAAATCTACAACATAATATTAAAAAAATATTTCAAAAATTTAAATCTTTATTCATAAAATCTGGGGTCTCACATACTATATGCACTATGCAATAAAATATAATATATTCTAAATATATATATATATATATATTTATATATTTTATTTAAAATCTAATAAAATAAATAACTTTATAAAAGTATTACATTTTTATATAAAAGATTTTACTACGTAAAACACTATGCGTGCACTATGCATAATAAAATATAATATATTCTAATTATTGTCTAATAAAACAAATAACTTTATAAAAGTATTCATTTTTTATAAAAAGATTTTACTATGCAAAACACTATGCATAATAGAATATTATATATTCTATTTATAGTCTAATAAAACGAATAACTTTATAAAAGTATTCTGTTTTATATAAAAAGCTTTTCTATTTTATTACATTAATAATACTAATAAAACAAAACTCATAATCATTATTATAATTCACACTATTAATCGACCAGATCATTCCTAGGAAAGAGGGGGCTTTCCAATAAGGATTTTTCCCTATTGGCGCGCAATTAGGTGACCAAACCTCTCCTTGGTAGAACTTCTAGACATCGTTAATAATAATATTAATAACTTTGTTATCTCAATTATTGATTTAATAATATATAAAATATTGACAATAATTGAATAAAATAACATGAGATACTATGCAATAATTACTATAGCAATAATTGAACAAAATTGAGTGACTTCTCACGTAAGCATTAATAATCAATACCGTGTGCTACTATGCAACCATGCGTATTACTTTACTTTTAAAACCGGGTGTTTCAAAAGTTAACGGTAAAACTTCCGCCGTTATTTTCATAAAAAGATATTTTTATCGTTTTCTCAATCCGACAACAATTCTATTATGGGGTCCACCAATGATTGTGCCATCGTACGAATATTCCCTGTTCAAACGAATATTCCCCGACCAATCGAATATTATATAACAACTTGCGTACTTTGCAAAATTTATAAATATTACCCACAGCTATAACATTATATCAAATTCACTCCATAATATTCAAAAATGATATTTATAGAAAATTTATCTTTATTTATAAAAGTTGGGGTCTTACAACCGAGCATAAAACCTAGAGAATTTTTCTAAGTCTTAGAAATTGCTTAAGACGCTTACTTCCCGATTCCATAACTTATTCGTTATAACTCGGAACGAGGTCGTTCCAAAGCCATTCTCTTCCTTATCTTACGTACTTCAATTACCCATGGACAGAACTTTGTTCTGAATCCATTAACATGCCATTCAAATGGCTTAATCTTCGCTCTTCGTTCGTTTTACATTTTTAACGTTCTTCGTTCGTTCGTTTGTAATTCGGTTATCCGAACTCAGAACTCGTTCATTCTTGATTCCACGACTCACGTTTTCTACATTCTCTTACTTTCTTATAAAACCCTACACGTTTGGGTTCATTTACTAACTTTCTAATTCTTGTTCTTCTTTTATAAAATTTTCGCCATAACTTCGTTATAGCTCAGTTTTAATCCGTTCTTCATGAACGTTTCTATCATTCCTAACCAAGAAATAAGCAACTAACTTTTACGCGATGGTTTTAAACTTATCCATCAACAACAATTATCCTACGATGGTTTTAAATTTGTCCATCAGCAACGTTCTTCGCGTGTTCTTCGCGTTCTTCGTTCGTTCTTCATTTTTAATCGATATTTTGATTACGATTTTACTTTTTCTTGGAATTTGATGTTATAGAACACCATTCCTTACTTAATTCACCTACTCATTCATATAATCCACACGGATCATTCTAATTCATTACGAATCTTACACTTTTTTAAGAAATTTATAAACTAAATTTCTACTTTCTTATTTCTTCTTTTCTCATGATTTCAACCATAAGAAATCATTTCTAACATATTTTACACATTATTCTCATTAAGCTATGTTTTAACATAAAAACTTAAAAAAAATTAATTAGAAGCTAGGTTTTCGGATTACATTTTTTCTTTAATCTCCTTCTATCGGACAAAGTTTGCTCACGAGTAAGATTTTCCCCTTCCTTTTCCTCTTCTTTCCTATCCAAAATCTCTCTCTCTCTCTCAAAAGTTGTAGGATTTTCAAAATTCTAAACAAATGAGGTAAGCTTCCTATTTATAGAAAATCAAGGCTAGGGGTATTTTAGTCATTTTCCCCCAACCTCCTTACTATTCACACCTCCTCAATAGACCTCCTTACTATTCATGAAGCTTCCCTTGGAAGCTTTGTGGTTCCGTCTTGCAAAAATTCGTCCGACAGTTCAAAAATTGCGATTCTCGAAATCCAAATATTTTTGGATATTTTGTCTTTCATTTACCGATTAACTTTTACGAATTCTTTGGATTTTTGAAAAACTGAAAAACACTTTTCCACGATAAGTATTTTCCTTCACGTTTTCTCCTAACGTAGTTAAACGAATGAAAAGTACATAACAGTACTTTTCGTCGTTTTTATTTCGTTCGATTTCTGCACGTTTTTTGAGAAAAGCTTTTATCTTTATCGGCTTACTTAACTTTTCACGATATATTATCGTCAAATCTTTCGATGGAATGTCATTTCGACATACTGAACTCTCAGAAAGGCTTAGGTTATTCAAACCCTAACCCTTACGGTTTCATCGAGTGAATAGTGCCTATTTCGTCTTTTTCCCCAGAAATATTTTGTTCCTAGAAAATTTTTATTTTCATCTTAAAAATTCTTACTCGTTCAGTCTAGCTCCTGGCCAGAATCATCCCGATTAATAATCATCCTAGGTTCTAAAATGATTAATAAACACATATCACAGAATAGTATTAATAAAAATTCATTTTATTAATAACTAATTCTTTAAATCTTAAATTATGGACAATCCGATTTTTCGGGTTGTCACATTCTTCCCTCCTTATAAAAATTCCGTCCTCGAAATTTCTAAAACCACACCCATACCCGGGTGCCTACAACCTTTAGCAAAGCTTTGATCTCAATTCATCCTTCTCACAAGGATCATTTGTTGACACAATCGTCATTAGTTAAACCTCACGCTTAACTATACTTTCAATCTTTCGGGTCCTCACATTCACCCCTTCTTCACAAAATTTTGTCCTCAAAATTTTAGCTTACCCTTCTTCTCAACTTCTCTTCAAAGAAGTTCTTATCTTTCATACATTCCCTACCCTTCATAACTTATCAAGAATCATGAAGTGAAAGGAATAAATAGGAATGTAAGGATTCCTTTAAAACATTTCATAGTTTTGCTGAGGGGTCAAATTGACCATGAACTCTTACTAGGTTTAACAGAATTTCACCGTAAACCCTTCTTACTTGGTCAGTTTACAATCACAAAGAAGGTAAACTACCTCTTTCATACGTAGGCGATCAACCCATCGTATAACCCCGTTTCAGGGTATGTTCACCTCAGACTTAATCATTAGATTCCGCACGAAAACAAATTGGTTCGGCATAACTCTTCAAAGAAAGCTTGATTTTCTTTTAATCATGGCATACCATTCGTCTTAGCCAAATCAAGTAGCTTAGAACATACCAATAAATTGGACATCAACTTGAAACATTCGTCTAGTCAAATCAATTGACATCGACTACTTCTTTAAATTCTTTTACAATACATCAAAACGTTTTATGACATCATGATACCACACTTTTCACAGTACGTTGAGAACTTCGTCAGTTTATGACTTCATCATTATACATCATACCATAGTGGGTTGTTGATCCCAAGATCAAATCCAAACTAGGTTCAATTGCATTAATAACTCCATCCTTTTACCATCATTGCATCAAATGCACTAATGATATAAAATTCATTTTGATATTTCAAATCAATTTCTGTCTAGCCGAATCAATTAGCATAGACATACCAAGAATAGTTCTTTTAAAATCCATTAGTTCCAAATGTTGAACCAATTCTTTCTTTTTCAAAATGCGCACTTCAGCACGATTTCAAGAAACTTCAAAATCTAGCATAGCTAGATGACTTGGAATATCCTATTCTCCATCTTCCTTCATTATCTTACTTGCGACAATACTTAATCTTCTCTAGCACCTTCAATGCTAAGTCTACTGAAAATAACTCGTTTTCAGTCTACACATTCCTATACCTTAGTACAGTCCATCAACTTACCACATATTATGAGTTCAAAAACTTTCCACAATAATATGAGTTTAAGAACTATCCCAATCATACCATAGGCGTCCATTCGCTGAGAAGTTATATACCCTATAATTATGAGTCACGAACTTACCATAAGTATGAGTTTCAAGAACTCGCACCCACCTTATCATTCTTTACCTATCAAGTATATACATGAGAAAACACCTTCTCGTCATATACATCTTGATAGCGCGACCAATTTCAATGATTATCACTGTAATAAACCGAGTGGTTGTTACACTAAGCACAAACCTCTGCCCATACAAAGGTTTATACAACTCAGCTATCACTTGAGTCCTTAATTAAAATCTTACAACTTCTAACTTTCTCTTTACTTAATACGAGTTTCTTTAATTCGTATGCTATCCTTTACAACTCAATCTGAGTTCTTCTTCCCGTACTACTTCGTAGTACCATTCATTTATAGCATTAGCTATAAATCATTCACCGTTTAACAACTCATCTGTTACTACGATTTACTATGATCACGTGATGATCTTCTTATCCTTCTTTCTATGATTATAGTCTTAGGTACTCATACCTAAGATTTATAACCTATCAGCTTTGATACCACTATGTAACGCCCCAAAATCCGGTCTATTTTCACATCTGGATTCCGTACGTCATGATCCCATCTTCTTCCAAACATACATCATTATATAGCTAAATATAACAACATACATCCTCAAATCCCACGTTCTAAAACCTTAAAACCTCTTTCATTACAAATAATGATAATTTCATTATTCTTTATCTCTTACAAGAGTGACTTTCATCCGCCACCAGGGATACATAACTGTTCATTAAACTATTCTATAGTTTAATTCTATCATTCTATATTACAAATCTTCACTTGATCTTCACGCTCATTCATATGATGAATGGCACTTCGTCTGGATACCGATCAACTTGATCTTTACGGGATCCTTAAGTTCTTCTAACATCGTTCGCTGAAAATGTTTTTATTTAAAGCAAGTGTGAGCATTCAATTGCTCAGCAAGTCTTAGCAGTTGAACAAACAACTTCAAGAATTTAAACATTCTTTTAAGACTTCAATAATCGGACAAAGGCTATGAAGCAGCTTGAATAATAGGAATAATCTTGATTCCTATCATTTTAAAACATTAATTACATTTACTTTGAAATACTTTCATTCTCTACTCTCTTTCATACACATTCTGTCTGGCTAAAATCAATAGCACAGACTTAACAATAATGGTACATGTATAAATAGAACATTCTCATATTGAACAGTTCATCTCACAAAAACACCGAAGTGTTCACATTGTGGCACAAGGCCTCATATATTCTAACACCTTGTACAAATATCACACATTTGCACATAGACAGAACTTCTCAAGTTCAACATCTGAGAAGTTTTAGAAACTAGTATTCATTTAAAATATGAATGAAGTTAGGAAACTTGCCTTACGCACAACTACAACTTATAGTTTACGCTGAACTACTCAATCCAATTCCTATGTAGCACATAAGGAAATAACACATACACCAATTAGTCATATACTAGACTTTATGCATTGGTTTACTTATGTTCACTTCTTAGGGTTCACGTTCTTATAAACTAAGTTTACGCGACCAACTTCCTTTACCGGTTAACGACTTCATGACATACGGAGATGTCTCACTCAAACATTCATCATCTTTGATGATTTACATTCTTATCTTCTTCTTATAACTCTCCTAGGACTCAGCACACATCGTGTCTCTGCTAGTATTCCATATGGTACTCTGAGTGGTTTCCCACAAACAACCGACAAACAAGTTCCCGTCTTATCTACATTGCCCATAACAGTGAGTTAGATCAGTTGCCAGTTTTGTATATACATTCGCTCTTTGAAGGAATTGTTTAGCCCAACTCTCATATGTCAACCATCAAAGGTTATAATTGTACTACTTCCTAACTTATCTTAACTTATCTGAGCCATTAAACTATAACGTTCATTAAGTCAATTTCTTATTCCTTATGGCTTTCTGGCAACTGAATGACATAACTCATATGATAACCCGAAAATTCATAAAATCTTGAATGATTAGAATAAAGGTTAAAGAATAAAACCTAGATGAGAATTTGAGGATTTATTTAAAAAATTTCAAGTAAAACATATATGGTTTGCTATTTGAAAAAGAATTGAGAAAATAAGGGTTGTTAAAATTCAAAACCTAGAAAGAGAGTTTTTTTGTATGTAAAAAATTTATTTAAAGAAATTAATTTCAAATGAAGAGATATTATTAGATTAAATTAAATGTGTATATGTATAGATACGTATATACTTGGAGATGTGTTATATATGAATTAGCTAAATAAGAGGATTGATTATTTAAATTAATCATACAAGAATAATGAAAAGCTTCATTATAAGAAGCTGGTAGTAGTCAAGCATTAGAAATCTTATAAAGAAAAAGAAATAAGAACGTAGCAAGTCAGAATAATATATATGATAAGCCATATGAAAAAGACTTATTGAATGTAGCAAACTGTATTAAGAGGGTTACTAGACGTTAAATTAAATGTCTAGTTTAATACATGAGTATATAAATCATTTTATGATTTATGAAGAATATGTATGTTTACGTAATATGGTAAATATATTAAATTATATATGGTATATGTACATAAATTGATATAAACAGTTTATACTATGAGAAAATAAAATTAGTAATTATTTTCTATATGTGATGTGTGTAGGTTTGGTGTAACTGGTAATTTGGAGTTAAAGAAATATATTATATATGTATTTATTAAGTGGGGGAAAATAAAATTGTTGGGAATAATTTGTGTGATGAAGCAAAAATAGGCAGGTTAAGCATATAATATTTATATATACTTTACCCATGAGCATTAGAATAAATTCTTATATAAAATTAGTTTAATAAAGAAAAGATATTATATTTATCGTAATATCTTAAGGAAGTAAATAAATTCTTAATTGAATTTATGTTAACGAGCTAAGGATATTATATTATAATATCTTGGGTATGTAAATAATTGTATTTGTATAAGAAATTATGTGTAACATATTTATTTTACCCTTATAAAATAAATATGTAATTTATGTATGTTATGTTATGTTTTATATATATCAAAGGAGTGCCACATAGCCTAATTATATATATTAGGTAAGGTAATTAAATAACCTAAGGGTTATGGTATTGAGGAAATGTTAGTATTTAAAAGTTATACTAACCTAATAGATTAATTTGGTCTATTTCAAGTGATTAATAATTTTAAATCTAATTAAAGCAAACCTAATTAGGTTATTGATTAAAGAAATATGTTTAAGTAATTAAATTCCATAAGATTGGAAATAGAAACCCTAAATAAACAATTAGGGTAATATAAATTAAATTTGTTAAACTATATTTATTACATAGCCAAAATAATTAAAGGAGAAGTCCAAAAGAAATAAAATGCAAGCTCATACTTAGCCCACTTGATTAAGGGTATTTTAGACATTTGATTAATCTAATTTGTGCATTAAAATAAAAGAAAAATGGAGGAGTTATTAGGCATGTAATGGCTGGCCACATTAAGTCTTTTAAGGCAAAGGGATTAAGTTAATCAAGTCCAAAAAGTAGAAACACTTACACACAAGGACAAGTGTGTCATGCTTCCATTGGTGGAAAGCCTAATTAGCAACCTTAATGGCATGATTAGGCATGATTAGGAAGGGATAAGGCTAACCCTTTTGTCCAAGGGGCAAAATAAATATGGGAGATATTAGCATTCTATTCCAATTCACCAACATATATCTTCATCTTCATTACATCTTCATTCACCACCGTTCTTCTTCTTCTTCTATTTATTTTTCTCAACTAGCAAGATCACAAAGAGAGGAAGAGAGAGAGAGAGAGAGAGAGAGAGAGGTTTGGTTCTTAGTATGGGGGGAGGAGTATATTGTTCATGCATCCCAAGTTCCTAACCTACTTTGGAAAGAGAAGGAGAGCATCCCACAAGACAAGGTAAGAAATCAAACTCTAGTTTCTATGTTTTGTATGTTCTATGTGATCTTGTGAGAGATTCATGGAAATGCAAGTTCTAATAGGCTAGAGTCTTATATGAATGTTAAATCTTGAGTATAATATGTTTAACATGTCCATCGACATAGTTTATGTTGGAAAATTATGAAAAAAGGAAGCTAAAGTAGTTTTTTGGGAAAAACCTAATTTAAAGGGGTGATCTATGCTTTTCATTTTGAAATCTACAAATGATTTTTTTGATTTTGTTTATTGGTATGCTAGAGCTATGAGTGAAGAGTAAAACCCCTTTGGAAGCATGTAAAAATGTTAAAAAATGAGTGAGATATGGATTTATTACTAGAACACCTCAACTAAAGAAATCATGTGCAATAGCAATCACTTCTGGACCAATTTCCGGGACCAAAACAGATCCATATTTGATGTTTGATGAATGGAAACTGTAGTTCGGGAAGATACGAATCCAACGAGTCCGATTGGACCAAAATCCGAGTTATAGATTTCATTTTATTCAAGTTTTAGTGAAGGACTCCAAATCTGGGAAAAAAATCAAAAAGCTTAAAAAGCTATTGTAGGTTCGGTGAGGCGAAAACCAAGTAGGAACATTCAGTGATCGGGTTTGAGACACTTTCAAATTAGGATTCCGGTGGTGGTTTTTGGACCCAAATTTTTATAAAATTATGCAGAATATTAATATATTTAATCCAAAATTTTTCTTGGCATTTAGCTAATTATTAAGTAATTAATGGTTTAAACTCATTTAAAATCATTTTAAACTTAGTAATTTATAACTTTTAATGTAATTAATGGATTATTAAACTAATTACATGAAATTTGAATGTAATTAGATATTTAATTATTATCTAAGTAGTATTGGGTGATAATTAAGTAGAGTTAGTATTAATAAAGTAATTATTGATTATTTAATTAAGATTAAATAATAAATAGGATAAATGATAATTATTCTTAAGTTAATAAGAAAGAATAATTAAAGACAAATAATGTTAATTATTCAATATTTAATTAACATTAAATAATAAGTAGATGTAATTAGCTATTATTTATTAAATAATAACTAAAAGGTTGTAATTAATTACTATTTAACTAATATTAAATGGTAACTAAATGAAGATAAATAAAGATTATTTAAATGATTCATTAGTTAAACAATTATAATAAATTATTTAAGGATCTAATAAGTGTTTATTACTTAAGAAAGACCTTATAAATTTATAAAATCATTAACCTAAGATTTATTAATTATCTTATAGGGTTAATGATGGTACATTATACTATGTGTACATTGTGATTGAATTATTTGCTGGATAATAGCAAAAGTAAGCGTATAGACGTACAATTATATGAAGTACTAATTAATAGACCAACATTGTCAATGCTAGGTCATTCAAAGTTTTTAATTAAAGCTAGTTAGCCGTAGCTCGTCAAACGAGCAAGTTCTCTAACTTTCGAACTCGAGTTATTACTTTTCAAAGCATGTTAATGGATAATTATTGTTGATTATTCCACATCTAATATTATTATTGAATATTCGCATTATGGCAAGTCTCTCTAACTCAAACTCGAGTTATTATGTTTCAAACATGCTTTAGTGGATTAATTATTGACAATTATTCCACATATTTGATTATTGATTCGCACTTAGTGCATATTTGCATATGTTCATCGGTATGAAAGGTGATCACCTTCATTACCATATGGTTCGATTAAATTTGTTCATGGTCATTGTTGACCACTCGGCATAATTATTGAGTTTTTCGGTTATTGAAGTTTGATTCATGTTCTTCCTCGATTATATTACATTGTTGAAAACTTGAAAGCTTATTCTTTTCAATCATGATATATCTTCATTGTACTTAAACTTGTTGGGCAAAATAGTTGCTCATCCTTGCTATATCATGTTAACAAATTTGATTAAAGCGAAGGCTCGAAGAGCAGCGGTGGTAAAAGCGAATTCAAGTTTAAATTATTATGCATTTAGAACTATTAAGTTATCGATGCAAATAACATTGTAAACCTTTTAAGTTATTGAAGGTATGTATTAAGTTAAGGTTGTAGACCTTGGGGATTATGTTGTAAAAGTTTATTGTATAAATAATTTATGTTTATATCTTCCACAGTAGTTGTAGAAATGATGTATCGTAACGTACCAGATCTGAGGTAAAAAGTACCCGGATTTGGAGACGTCACACCTCAAGGATCATTCTTTATCGTCTAAGTAATACAGTCCTTTGTATACTCAGAACGATCATTCAATATTCATTCTACGCATTTACAGTGTTAAACATTTTACGTTACCTTATTCTTATCTTACAACGTCTTGTTCATTCGACTCGGGACGTCATCCAAGTTATAAACATTAATTCGGGCTTCTTTCGTTATCGTACTTATTTTATGACAATTAAATTTTATTTGATTATGTGAATTAAATGAATTTAATTGATTATTATGTGAGTAAGCTATGTGAAAGGTCGTTTACATGACCTAGAATGTCTGCTAACGTGGTTAGTAATCGGGCTTCGTGCTAGAATTATTTGTTTGGAATTTCAAAGAAAATAATTATTTTTTGAGAAATTTTGTAAAAAAAACACTATTCATCCGTTTACGTGTTTTAGGGAATTATTTTGAAATTTCGAGAAGCGTAATGATGGAATATCATGAGATTATGGAATATCGATATATATTTCATTCATTTATGACAAAGCCTTGATTTTTTGCTGCGGACTTAAACCTAAGGGTTGAGTATATTGATTCAGAGAAGGAAATAATATGCGTAGAAGGAATTGTGTTAAGGTTAATGCGAGTGTTATACAAGTATGATACTATTTAGTATCTATGTATAATCGTTGAGTAAATCTGAAAATACAATACGATTATTATGCGTGTAGTATCTGGAAAGAATCGTGAATTATGCGTGTAGAATACGATTTAGTATTATAGGATTAAGATTAAGTCTTAATGAATAAGTCATTTGAGTTGGATTTCTATTAGTCAATTATTAAATGACCAAGCCCGAGGAGATTAGTGAGTTGAGCCCAAGTCGAGGCCCGATGTTTATTTAGTTAAGCCCAATTCATTTAAGCGAGATAGTGGATCGATCCGGTGGGTCTTAGAATGGGTAAAACCCATGGGGCAATGACCCATGGGATGACCTTTGCAAGTGGTGGTAGCCACCTTGGAGTGGAAGCCAAGCATAAGGCTTGGTCACCAAGTATTTTACTTGGTGACCACACAGTGAATGAATAAGTAAGGAGGTGATGTGTTAAGTTGTCAAATTACCTCCATTCTAGTTTTCTATAAATATGAAGCTAGGTGTTTCAATTGAGAGTTTTACAAATTCCAACCTAGATTATTTGAGAGAAAGAGAGCTAGACTTATAAATCCTACACTTTGGGAGCTTGATCTTATAGTTTTCAAGGAAGATCATAAGAGTTATTGAGGTAATAATCCTTACCTTTCATCTCCATCTCTTTTTGATTTTCTTTTATCTTGAGAGAATCATAGATGGGTGGTATATGTCTTGTATAGAGAGATTAAAGATGACTTATCATAGATTCAATCTCTACAAGTCATGAGATTATAAGAATCATAAGGTTTAATATAGTTTGAACCATGAAAATATTGTTTGTTGAGATCGATCGTTTATAAGCGATTGAACTCCATCAATACGTTAATATATGCATCTTGTTTGGTTAGGATGTAGATATGAAATCCATGGAGTATTCCATGTGATTTGGCTTAGAGAACCTAATGCTTGAAGTTATGGCGAATTTTACGTAATTAGGCGTTAAGCGTCGAAAGCGTTGAATTCGGATTAGAGGTTAAAAGTTACCAGTGAGACTTGAAAGCGTTGGTTTTCAATGTCAACACGTGAGATAGGGTGATTAAGAGTTGTGGGTTCGAGAATCGTCGGATTTCGACTTAAAAGCGAAGAAAAGCGAGCATTGAGCGCTCTTTAGCGTTCTGAGCGTCTAAAAATGAACTCAATAGTGAATTTTGAGTTATCGGATTTGAAAGTGTTGAATTCTTATATGAGCGCGTAGATTATGTTATTTATGGCGTGTAGGCTTTTGAGCGGACCAAATCGGACTTATAACTTGAAGAAGTTATGGCCCGGGAATTTTCTAAAGTTTTTCAAAATTTGTTGGAATGATATGCTTTTGAGTGCAGCGTGGTGGCTGAGAACATAGTGTTAAATGCATGCATGCCTGTGCAAACACGATAAAGTTAGTCTTGCTAAATGGTAAATGGTGCATTTTATTACTTTATTTCGTATGCCTTGATATTGCGACCGAGAGGCCAGAACAACTAGCTGGCTGGCCATGGCGCCCGATCTAATCTTACGTAAGTGCGCGCCATGATGTATGAGTTCAAGAATGTTGTTAGTGACTTAGGTTTTGAACTTCATTTGTTTAGGAACCTAAAGGGGTAATGTTTGTACACTTCATAAGTGTATTAAAGCTATTCTATACTACTATACTCGGTATATGGTATTGAACTTAGGGAATTTGAATGCATGTTAATGAGTTATGAGCGATGAACAAAGTTGGTACTTTATCAACAATGTTAGAGTCGGTTAATAACGTTAGTTAATTAACAAACCCGGGACGAAGGGTAATAAGTCATGTTGACTTTAATAAAGTTATTAAGTTAACTAAGACTTAGAAGAGAAAAAGCTTGTAGAAACAATGTGAACATTTGTTTGATAGCTAATTACGAGTGTCTTTATGTGAATATATCATGTAGATTACGTAAAAAGTTTGTGGTCGGTCGATTAAATTATTTGAAGATATTTGAAAGGCAAGTTTTCTTAGCAACTTGTCTAACTTCCATATTAGCCAAGTTTTATGTGATTCGTTGAAGCTGAATTGCAAGACTTGTTTTAAAGAAAAATTCGATGCGATTTTAATTGGCTAGACTATTACGTAATATATAGATTGATTATGATTCATATCTTTCTATATAGAAATGTTAGCGCTATCTATGCCAAGTGATTGATGCGGATGTGAAGGTGAAGGTAAGGTTTGTCTATGAACAAACAAAAGTATTTTTCATCGATTATTCGATGGGCGCATGAGTTTGCCAAAAATATTAAGCGTAAATCGTTTAATGAATGAGTGTTGATCAACATAAAAGTACTATAGGGTGATCACCTAGAAGTGCTCGTAAGTTATCGGATGAAGCGACCTTAGTCTTTGTGGACTCCTTTTCAAGTATGAAAATTGAAAATTCTTGTTCATGGTCTATCAATGGGTCGAATTCTAATCTATTCTATACTTTGGGAATTGATGTTATGAAATTTATTAAAGTATTATTGATTCATAATACTTCATAACTATTGTTCGATTATGTCGGAATTGTTATATAAATTCACGAATGTGGTATTCTTTATTATCCTTGATTAAAACTTCTTTGAAATTTGTCGTACTCACTTCTTGCGTGAATTATATAAGCTGCGATTAAGGATGAGCGTCTTGTGAATGCCGAGAGAGATAAAGGCAAAGCTAAGATGGATGCTTAGGCATTGTGTAATAGTTTAGTAAGTTTGTATGTATTATACATTATGAACAATGAGCGATGTAGTAGGTTTATGAACACAGGAAGGATTTTTACTTTGATTGTAATAAGAAGATAGTAATTACATTCATTTTGTTGTATTTCAATGGAATGATTGTATGGATGTTAATCTGGTGGAGCACATATATATCGGGTTGGAAGATATACGAATTTGGGGCGTCGCGAGGTTAGTATCAAAGCCTTAGGTTATAAAACTTAAGGGGAAAACCTTAGGCTAATAATCTCGTAAGGAAGGTAAAAGTCAGGAATGAAATTCAAGTCCATTGAATTAATAAGGTATTGAGATAACTTCGATTATCGAAAAGATTAAAAGATGGAAATTAATCTTAAAGATATTAAATGTGATTTGTGCTTATACTATTGTGTATTATGTACTAATCAGCGTGTTATGTGTTTGTAGATGTCAATGCGATAGCTTGATGTTTAGAAGCGTGGAAATGATAAGTGAGGATTCGGTGAATCAAGTTGAGATAGTACCCGATGCCGATTGGCGGAGGTACCAATAGTTATACTAGATGACTCGGACATTGAGAGTACATCTACGAGGAGGAATACTCTGAGGAGACTATGGGTTTAGCATCATACCTTAGCGAGATGCTAGATGTGGAGGAGGAAATGGAGGTGACATCGGTTAATACGGTGGTGCCTACTCGAGAGCCGACACACCTCGGATGCAATGAGAGCATTGTGTATACATGTGTTGGATAGGAATGTGCATCTGCATGCTTTGTAGTAGTAGAGACTTCAGTTGAGGAGATAGCGCCCTTTATGAGGTGAAGGAATCTATGAGGCGGACTTTGAGTCGAGCACGACGAGAAAGTGCTTATGGTGATAAGGCTCGTGACTATAAGGATGAGGTCCTTGAGCTACAGAAGAAAGCTGGTTGAGAAAGACGGAAGATAGCTAGGATGTCATACATCCATGAATGCGCTCATGAGGATTTCAATTTGAAAATTGCTTGTTATTCTATTGAGTCGAGGCGGACTCGACATACCATAAGTCGAGATATAGTGTCGATTACGGCAAATCGAAATATGAGAATGTCGATTCGCGGTGTTAGTAGATCGTTAGATCTTTTTGTATATAAGTGGTAGTGGCGTAAAGCCCTCTTTTGTATAATTAAAGGGTAGTCTTTTTGTAAATCCCAATTTTTGTAGAAGGCAATTGCGGGATAGTATGTAATAGCTTTTGGCTAAGGGAACATGATGTAAATAGTTTTGACTATGAAAGCATATTTATATAATGAAGTTTTTTATTAAATGTGCTTGTTGTGGTATGAATGGTTGTTATTGATTGAGAATGATAGCAAGAGTAGTTAAATAGATAATAATGAAGCTTTATTTATTTAATAGAATTATGCGTAGAGAAGGAACAAGCGTAACAAGAAGGAGAGTCTCATAATGAGAATCGGGGGTCTAATAACCTATGTCAGAGTTCGTTAATTTATTAATGGTTTGCATTTAACCAAGTGGGGGTGGGATTCTGTAGCTCTGGGGTAGCAAGAACAACTACCTTTAAGGACTTTAAAAGTGTGGGTCCTCCAGAGTTAGAGAGCAGCGGACCGTTAGAAGCCAGGACGTGGGTAGAGAGATTGAGAAGGCGTTTGTGATAACAAGCGTAAGTGAAGGTATAAAAGACTTCTTTTGCGACTTACATGATGATGAGGGGAAGCCGACTCTTGGTGGGGAGGCTCACGGGGGTGGGGGCTAGGGCGGAGAGAGGCATTACGTGGGAGCAGTTTAAGAAGGTCTTCTTGAAAACTATTTCCCTACTAGCATGCGAGGTAGGATGGAAATTAAGTTCCTAGAACTTAAGAGGGGGATATAGCGGTTCCCGATATGCATGCTTAAGTTTAATGAATTGGCGAGATTTGCTCCACACGGTGGATCTGAGAGAGAGAAAAAAGCGCGTGAGAGTTTGAGCGGGGCTTAAAACCACAGCTCTCTGATAGGATATCGGTTTTCAGAGTGCTTCCTACGGGACCATTACGGGAAAAGCGATAATAAATTTGAAGGTGGTGGTGAGGCATTGTCTCGATTACCACAAAAAGCGAAAAGATCAAAAGCAAGTTAGAGGGAGGTAGTAAAGGTAGAAGTTGCGGAGTGAAGTGGCAACTTGCAAAAAGAAAGAATTTTAACCACAGGAATAGGGGTAAGCGGGAGATCCCAAGCGGAGGGCGGAAGCATGTAAGACATGCGAAAAAGCCTCACATGGGAGTCTGTTTAAAGGGAAAGCGGTATCTACAAGCTTTGTGGGCGGGGGAGGGCATTTGTCTTATTTATCCTAACCCTAAGAAGAACCGGGGATGTTTTATGCGTGGGTGATGGATCACATGGCAAGAAATTGCCGAAGAAGGGTTTAGAGGGGAATAAGAGTTACGGTAGTGGTAAATTAGCCATTCTTGGACCAACACCATCGGTGGGTAGACCCTCGGCTCGTCGTTTAATATGGTTTGTCCAAGATGCGGTTGCATCAGCGGATGTGGTAGCGGTATCATTAGGTCGATAAGATAAATGCTTATGTCTTTATTTGACTCGGGTCTTTACTTGTTCTTTTATAGCATGTGAATTTGCTAAGCGATTAGGTTTAATCCACGAGAAGTTACCTATACCTTTAGGCGTTAAGGTAGCAAATGAAGAGATAATCCCCATTGAACATATTCATAAGGATTGTTGCGTAGAAATTAGGGGGAATAAGTTATCGGTAGATTTAGTGCAAATAAGGTTAAAAAGAATTGATGTAATTCTTGGTATGGATTGGTTGATTAACCATAAAGGCGATAATAGATTGCCATAAGAAAAGTGTAAACCTTGACTTTCTAAGAAAACCAAGGTAGTGTTCTTGGTAGTAAATCAAGAGGCGCTCTTGTTTATGCATCATGACCACAAGCTAGGAAGATGTTGAGAAAAGGGTGTGTAGGTTATACATGCCATGTTGTGGATACCCAAAAGTGGGAACATCCTTGGACGAGATACCTATAGTGCAAGGAGTTCGCGGATGTATTTCGGAGGAGGAATTCTGGGTATTCCACCGGACGAGGAGGTAGAGTTTGTAATTGATACATTCAGGGAGCGGCACGGTTTCAAGGGCACCATATCGGATGGCGCCGGTTGAGATGAAGGAGTTAATGGTTCAATTACAAGAACTATTAGATAGGAAGTACATTCAGCAGAGTGTGTCTCCTTGGGGAGGAGCACCGGTGTTGTTTGTAAAGAAGAAGGATGGGTCGTTAAGACTTTGTATTGACTATCGAGAGTTGAACAAGTTGGCGATTAAGAATAAATACCGTTGCCCGGGATCGATGATCTATTTGATCGGTTGAAAGGGAAAAAGTATTTTCTAAGATAGATTTGCATGCGGGGTATCATCATCGTTAAAGGTGAGGAAGGAGGATGTACCTAAAAGGCGGCGTTGAACTTCGTATATGGTCATTCTGAGTTTACGGTAATGTCGTTTGGGTTGACTAATCATGACCGCATTTATGGATATGATGAGCAGTGTTCAAACAATATTTGGACAAGTTAGTAGTAGTGTTCATTGATGATATTCTAGTCTATTCTAAGGCGTCGAGGAAGATCATGCGAGAACATTTAAGAATAGTGTTGGAAACACTAAGGAAGGAGAAGTTGTATCTGAAATTCACAAAGTGTGAATTTTGGCTTGAAAGCAGTCACGATTTCTAGGGCATTATCGATAAGGATGGCATTTTAGTAGATCCGGCAAAAGTAAAGCGATTAATGAATGGGAACAAGCAAAAAGCATGTTGAGGTTTGGAGTTTTCTAGGGTTAGCGGGATCTTATAGAAGGTTCATTAGGACTTTTCTAAAATAGCTACTCCATTGACAAATCGACAAGAAAGTCGGTGAAGTATGTGTGGTGAAAAATGTGAGAACAGTTTTGAGGAGTTGAAGAAGAGGTTGAGTGAGGCTGTATTGTCCTTACCGGATGATCTGAGGGAACTTTGTAGTGTATAGCGATGCTTCGCATAAAGGAATTTGGGTTGCGTGCTGCTCATGCGGCATGGCAAAGTCATTGCGTATCGTCGCGTCGATTGAAGGATTATGAAAAGGTCTATCTACTCATGATTTGGAATTGGCATTTGTAATTTTTTGCCTTAAAAATATGGAGGCATTATCTTTATGGTGAGAAGTGTGAGATATACACGGACCACAAAAAGTTAAAATATATCTTCACACAGAAGGAGTTGAACATGAGAGAGAGAAGGTGGTTAGAGTTAATAAAGGATTATGGTTTGTGATATCTTATATCATCGGGGAAAGCAAATGTAGTAGCGATCGTTAAGTAGGAAGGGTAGAGAAAGCTATCGATGTTAACAACTCGAGAATGAGTTGATAACAGCGATAAGCAAGCATGGAGCTAGAAGTTAAGTTACGGAAGAAGCGGAAATGTTATTTTCCATGGAAATCAAGACCAAACCATAGCGGAGCGGGTTAGGGAGTACAATTGAGTAACGAGGAATGCGGCAGATCTGAGAAGAGGATAGAAGATGAAGAAGACTAAGTATAACCTCGATAAGGAGGGATTACTTCGTTTTGAAGGAAGAATTTGGGTTAGAATGATCCCGAATTAAAGGAAGAAATAATGATGGAGGCTCATAGTTAGAGGTACTCGATACATCCGATGTAATACGAAGATGTATCAAGACCTTCGTCGAGAACTTTTGGTGGCGAACATGAAGAGGAGATAGCGAGAATCGTTAGTAGGTGCTTAACTTGTCAAAAAGTTAAAATTTGAACACCAACGACCTAGCGGGTTGTTGCAGCAGATTAGAAATTCAGTGGAAGTGGGAGCACATCACGATGGACTTTGTGGTGGGACTTCGACAACGAGAAAAGGATACGATGCTATTTGGGTGATAGTGGATCGATTGATGAAATCGGCTCATTTTTCTACAATAGGAGTCAAGTATAACTTGGATCGATTAGCTAAGTTGTATGTCGAGAAATTATTTCCGGACATGGAGTACTGTTTTGATCGTGTCGGATCGTGATCCACGATTCACATCGAACTTTTGGAGGAGTTTGCAAGAGCAAATGGGAGCTTGATTAAGATTGAGTCTGGCGTATCATCCTCGGACGGATGGTCGAGTGAGAGGACAATTCAAATGCTAGAAGATATGTTAAGATCTTGCGTTATGGATTTCAAAGGGAGTTGGGACGAATATATCTGCCGTTGGTGGAATTTTAAATACAACAATAGTTTTCACGCTAGTATAGGCATGCATGCCTTACGAAGCGTTGTATGGAAGGAAGTGCGAACTCCATTGTGTTGGGATGAGGTGGGTGAGCGTCGGATGTTGGGACTGAGATGATGCAATGGGGCGGCGGACATGGTGAAATTGTCGTACTCGATTAGTTCTTTTTGCTCAAGATGGCGGAGAAAAAGTATCACGGATCCTCATAGAGAAAATAGAGAATTCGATGTAGGATCCTTTGTTTTTCTAAAAGTATCGCCTTGGAAGGGAAGATACGTTTTTGGGAAGAAAGGAAGTTAAGTCCAAGGTTTGTAGGACCTTTTGAGATTTTAAGAAGAGTAGGAGAGGTAGCTTATGAAGTGGCTTTACCTCACGAGATGGAGCACGCATTCATAATGTGTTTTTCATGTATGTCGATGTTGCGTCTTATAAAATGGGACTATAAACACGTAATAGAGTATGAATCTATTGGATAGAGAGAAAGACTTGTCCTACGAGGAACTTCGGTTCAAATTATTGATAGGAAAGAACAAGTTTTAAGAAATAAGGTAATACCTTCGGTGAAGGTGTTATGGAGAAACCACAATCTTTGAAGAAAGCAGCGTGGGAGCTCGAGAGTAAAATGAAGGAAGATTTTCCTCATTTGTTTATATAATTATAAGCTAAGATTACAGGGACGAGAATCCTTATAAGGGGAGAGAATATAGCATGAGAAAATCGTATTTTTATGACAATTAAATTTTTATTTGATTATGTGAATTAAATGAATTTAATTGATTTATTATGTGAGTAAGCTATGTGAAGGTCGTTCTATGACCTAGAATGTGCTAACGTGGTTAGTAATCTAGCTACGTGCTAGAATTATTTGTTTGGAATTTCAAAGGCGAAAATAATTATTTTTGAGAAATTTTAAGTAAAAAACACTATTCATCATCCATTTTTTACATTAGGGAATTATTTTGAAATTACGAGAAAGCGCGTAATGATATAATATTGAGATAAGATGGAATATCGATAATATTTCATTTATGGCAAAGCCTTGATTTTTCGCTGAGACTTAAACCTAAGGGTTGAGTATATTGATTTAGAGAGAAGGAAATAATATGCGTAGAAGGAATTGTGTTAAGGTTAATATGAGTGTTATACAAGTATGATACTATTTAGTATCTATATATATATCGTTGAGTAAATAAAATACAATCGATTATTATGCGTGTAGTATATCTGGAAAGAAGAATCGTGAATTATGCGTGTAGAATACGATTAAGTATTATAGGATTAAGATTAAGTCTTAATGAATAAGTCATTTGAGTTGGATTTCTATTAGTCAATTATTAAATGACCAAGCCCGAGGAGATTAGTGAGTTGAGCCCAAGTCGAGGCCCGATGTTTATTTAGTTAAGCCCGATTCATTTAAAACCGAGCCAGTGGATCGATCCAGGTGGGTCATAGAATGGGTAAAACCCATGGGGGAACCCATGGGATGACCCTTGGCAAGTGGTGGGCGCAAGCCACCTTGGAGTGGAAGCCAAGCATAAGGCTTGGTCACCAAGTATTTTACTTGGTGACCACACGTGAATAATAAGGAGGGTTGAGTGTGTTAAGTCTAAATTACCCTCCATTCTAGTTTCCTATAAATATGAGGCTAGATTGTTTCATTTTGAGAGTTTTACAAATTCCAACCTAGATTATTTGAGAGAGAAAAGAGCTATACTTATAAATCCTACACTTTGGGAGCTTGATCTTATAGTTTTTCAAGGAAGATCATAAGAGTTCTTTGAGGTAATAATCCTTACCTTTCATCTCCATCTCTTTTAGATTTTCTTTTATCTTAGAGAATCATAGAATGGGTGGTATATGTCTTGTATGAGAGATTAAAGATGACTTATCATAGATTGATCTCTATAAGTCATGAGATTATAAGAATCATAAGGTTTAATATAGTTTTGAACCATGAAAAAATATTGTTTGTTGAGATCGATCGTTTATAAGCGATTGAACTCCATCAATACGTTAATATATGCATCTTGTTTGGTTAGGATGTAGATATGAAATCCATGGGTATTCCATGTGATTTGGCTTAGAACCCTAATGCTTGAAGTTATGGCGAATTTTACGTAATTAGGCGTTAAGCGTCGAAAAGCGTTGAATTCGGATTAGAGGTTAAAAGTTGTTAGTGAGACTTGAAAATGTTGGTTTTCAATGTCAACACGTGAGATAGGGTGATTAAGAGTTGTGGGTTTGAGAATCGTCGGATTTCGACTTAAAAGCGAAAAAAGCGAGCATTGAGCGGCTCTTTAGCGTTTCTGAGCGTCTAAAAATGAACTCGATAGTGAATTTTGAGTTATCGGATTCAAAAGTGTCAAATTCTTATATGAGCAGCGTAGATTATGTTATTTATGGCGTGTAGGCTTTTGAGCGGACCAAATCGGGCTTATCTTGAAGAAGTTATGGGCCGGGAATTTCTAAAGTTTTTCAAAATTTGTTGGAAATGAAATGCTTGAGAGTCTGGCGGCATGGCGCTGCGGACATAATATAAAATAAATCTTGCATGCATGTGCAAACCTGATAAAGTTAGTCTTGCTAAATGGTGTGCATTATTATTTTTTATTCGGCGCATGCCATGCATGTGACGAGAGAGGCTGAACAACTGCTAGCTGGCGTGCATGATGCCGATCTAATCTTTACGTAGGCATGGCCATGTGCATGTATGAGTTCAAGAATGTTGTTAGTGACTTAGGTTTTGAACTTCATTTGTTTAGGGACCTAAAGGGGTAATGTTTGTACACTTCATAAGTGTATTAAAGCTATTCTATACTACTATACTCGGGGTATATGGTATTGAACTTAGGAATTTGAATGCATGTTAATAAGTTATGAGCGATGAACAAAGTTGATACTTTATCAACTATATGTTGAAGTCCAGGTTAATAACGTTAGTTAATTAACAAACCGGGACGAAGGGTAATAAGTCATGTTGACTTTAATAAAGTTATTAAGTTAACTAAGACTTAGAAGAAAAAAGCTTGTAGAAGCAATGTGAACATTTGTTTGATAGCTAATTACGAGTGTCTTTATGTGAATATATCATGTAGATTACTGTAAAAGTTTGTAGTCGGTCGATTAAATTATTTGAAATATTTGAAAGGCAAGAGTTTTCTTAGCGCTTGTCTAACTTCCATATTAGCCAAGTTTTATGTGATTCGTTGAAGCTGAATTGCAAGACTTGTTTTTTTAAAAAAAAATTCGATGCAGATTTTAATTGGCTAGACTATTACGTAATATATAGATTGATTATGATTCATATCTTTCTATATAGAAATATTAGCATTATCTATGCCAAGTGATTGAATGCGGATGTGAAGGTAAGGTTTGTCTATGAACAAACAAAAGTATTTTTTTCATCGATTATTCGATGGGCATGAGTTTGCCAAAAATATTAAGCGTAAATCGTTTAATGAATGAGTGTTGATCAACATAGAGTACTATAAATTTGATCCTAGAAGTGCTCGTAAGTTATCGGATGAGCGACCTTAGTCTTTGTGGACTCCTTTTCAAGTATGAAAAGCTGAAATTTCTTGTTCATGGTCTATCGTAGGTTCGAAATTCTAATCTATTCTATACTTTGGGAATTGATGTTATAATTTATTAAAGTATTATTGATTCATAATACTTCATAACTATTATTGAGTTATGTGAGAATTGTTATATAATTCACGAATGTGGTATTCTTTATTTATCCTTTGTTAAAACTTGTTGAAATTTGTCATACTCACTTCTTGCGTGAATTATATAAGCTGCGATTAAGGATGAGCGTCTTGTGAATGCCAAGAGAGATAAGGGCAAAGCTAAGATGGATGCTTAGGCATTGTGTAATAGTTTAGTAAGTTTGTATGTATTATACATTATGAACAATGAGCGATGTAAGCGGTTTATGAACACAGGAAGGATTTTTACTTTGATTGTAATAAGAAGATAGTAATTACATTCATTTTGTTGTATTTCAATGGAATGATTGTATGGATGTTAATCTGAGTGGAGCACCATATATCGGGTTGGAAGATACACGAATTTGTGTATTCATCAATGGTCATGATCATGCCAACAAGTGTCCATCAATGCACTCACGGGCCAATGAGGACTTTTCAACATCATTTGTAACATTACGGTCATGATTACAATTGAATAATCCATGGTCATAATCATACCAAGTCCATCTATGCACTCTGAAGCCACAAATGACTTTCAACATAATATAAACATGAGGATGATAACAATGATATAAGAATTCAATAAAACAAGTTCAAGAATTAATTTATCCAGGAACTAATAACGTCCAAATTGTCAACATGATACTTCTTTGTAGAGTAAAACTCAAGAATGCTCAGAAGAATATTTCCATGAAAAGATACTGGATAAAGCGCAAATATCAAGGATATTCCACTAATTTCATGGAGTATAGAAGTCAAAACTTTAACCAACCGAGTATAATAAAGAATGGAATAACAAAAGAAATCACTAGGCATGCGATAGACCGCACAGACAGGTTATTCCAACATAATAATAAATAATAGAACTAGGTCATGCGTAAATGCACAGACAGGATATTCTAACAGAATAATAAATAATGGAACCAGGTCATGCGTAAACGCACAGACATGATGCTCTAATATAATAATTCCTGGTCATAATCATACCAACAACTGTCCATCAATGAACTACAGGCCAATGAGGACTTTTACCATATCATTTGTAACATTACGGGTCATGATTATACCAAAAGATCTCTGGTCATAATCATACCAATCAACAGTTCATCTATGCACGTAAGCCAAAGATGACTTTCATCACAATATAAGCATGAGGATGATGACAATGATATAAGAATTCAATTAAAAGAAACAAAAGATAAATTTTTAAAGATTTATAATTTAATTTATCCAGAATTCAATAATGTTCAAATTGCCAACATGATACTGCTTTGTGGAGTAAAATTGAAGAATGATATTGTATCAAAAATGATTTGGACCGAAAAGAAATTATTTTTGGACCAATTAGTCATATACTTGACTTTACGCATTGGTTTACTTATCTTCACTTCTTAGGGTTCGCGTTCTTATAAACTAAGTTTATGCGACCAACTTCCTTTACCGGTTAACGACTTCATGACATACGGAGATGTCTCACTCAAACATTCATCATCTTTGATGATTTACATTCTTATCTTCTTCTTATAACTCTCCTAGGACTCAACACACATTGTGTCTCTGCTAGTAGTCCATATGGTACTTTGAGTGGTTTCCCACAAACAACCAACAAACAAGTTCCCGTCTTATCTACACTACCCATAACAGTGAGTTAGATCGGTTGCCAGTTTTGTATATACCTTCGGTCTCTGAAGGAATTGTTTAGCCCAGCTCCCATATGTCAACCATCCAAGGTTACAATTGTACTACAACCTAACTTATCTTAACTTATTCGAACCATTAAACTATAACATTCGTTAAGTTAATTTCTTATCCCTTATGGCTTTCTGGCAACTAAATGACATACCTCAGAGTTCATTCTTTATCGTCTAAGTCATACAGACCTTTGTATACTCAGAACGATCATTCAATATTCATTCTACACATTTACAGTGTTAACCATTTTATGTTACCTTATTCTTATCTTACAACGTCCTGTTCATTCGACTCGGAACGTCATCCAAGTTATAAACATTAACTCGGCTTCTTTACTTTATACGTACTTGTCTTTAATTAACCTTCTTCACCATTCACAGGTTTAATCATTAGTCTTCATTATCTTACGGTCAAACCATACACTAGGTGTAGGTTCTGCCCGTTTAATATTCGCGTACACTCAACCTTCACGCCGGTTAAAGTGTTCTATGCTTACATTCCATTCTAACATTCTCATTCGACTCACATACGACTTTCATTAATCTTATTACCGTTTGCTTCGGATTTCTTGATAATTCATATCTTACTTACTACCTTCGTCAACGTCTAAGTCATACAACCAATGTATACTTAGAACGTTTGCTCGACGTGAATACGATTCACGGGATCGTGTACGTACTCAACGTTTACGTTGTTCATCCCTTAATCTCTCATTCAACATTTACCTAAGGTTTTAATCGCTTTCATTCATTGCTCATTGATGTGATAAAATATGTAACTGCAAGTGCACAGTGTCAAATTGAAGAACTGGCAAGTACAAGTCGAACCCACAGAGACTAGATTAATTCTTTAATATATCCTTAATTAATATTTTAGGCAAATTAGAAACAAAAATGGTGGAGAAGATTTTTTAACTAAATTATGCAAACTATTAATTAATGACGAAAACTATTAATGAGAAAAGATACCTAGGAATTAGAATCCACCAAATATTAACATAATAAATAATTTCTTATTTCCTAAATCAATTCCCAAATTATTTTCTCTTCCCTTTAAAAATAATGATTCATATAATTAATATGGGCAAGCATAAGTTATGAAAAATTCACAGATTAACTATAACTTATCAAAACCTCATAATCAATATAAAAATCATATTCAATTTATACGGAGGAAAATATGATGATGAAAATAATTAGGCATTAATTTAGGAACGGAAAGAAAATATTTTTTATGAAATATTTAGTTTCATCATAATCCTAGGTATTAGAAATTTAGCTAGCCATAGAATTAAAAACAAAAACAAATAATATTAGTACTACTATTCGCATGAAATAAGAATAATAATTAAAAAGAGAATTTCTATTATATAAATAAAAGAAAGTGACAAATACTCCCTGACAGAAGTACCACAGCTGATTGGAATGAGAGAAAGGACAAACTCTAAATATCTTACTCCTTCCTACACTACTGAAAAACTGAGAAAAAGAAAATAACAAGTGGTCCCTTTCTCTCTAAAACAAGAGGCCTATATATAGGAAAAATAACTTTGAACCCTAATTTAGATTCATTGAACTTGGACACTTTTGTTCCCTTTCCATGTAGGATTCAATTTCCTAGTAGCAATCAACTTCTCAAAAAGATCTTCTAGATAGACTTTTCTTTCTCTTGTTGGATTTGAATTGCACACTAAGATTGTTCCACCTCTTTCCTTCTCCTTGTAGGATTCTTCTTGGACATTCCTTATATGAATAAGAGCATTAAATATCGCTTGATCACCAAGATTTTGACTTTATTGCAACAAATATTAAATCCTACAAAATAAAATAAAACATATTAATTTAATAAACTAATATAATTAAAAGGACAAAATTAGGGATAATTAAATGTATGAATTACGTGTCTATCAAATACCCCTATACCTAGCTTTTGCTCGTCCTCGAGTAAAATAAATAAAAATAAAAATAAAACAAAAATTACACTACCCCATTTTTGTAGGAAACACGATTGCACTTAGCAAGTGAAACAAGCCTTTAAACCCCAAGGTTACCCCAAGTGGACGAGTTGTGTCTCGTGAGGGTTTGCAGTGAATATACCCACAAAATTCAAAAATAATTTTGGGTTCAACAAATTATGAAATTGAAAGAAAACTTCTAAATATCCATGGGCATTGTACCTAAGCAAGATTAAATTCAAAATCACACTTTCACCTTATCAAAAAATACTCGATCTTTATTTTAGACTCCATCCTTCATTAAATCAATTTCATGTGATGCATGCATGTGTATGTGATGTAACTCTTAGTAGGGATTTTTACCATGAAAATCAAGCAAACTCTTTTTTTCTTTGTCTTTCTTTTTTCTTTCCTTCCTTTTCTCCATTTTTTTTAATTTTGATTCTTGACTTGTGCAATGTCTCATTTTCTTAGGCTTTTCAGAGTTACCCATGTAGAGCGAGCGTTGGACCAATGACTCCCAAACCAGATGGCTTTAGGGCACTAGGTGTAGAGACACCCCTAAGGATTTACTAACTCGAGTAACAAAGGCCACAAAATTAGACTAGTCAAACTGCTTTTATCCATCATACTTTTCAGCATGAATATCGATGCTTCCCGAGGCTTGGATACCCAATTATTTCGTTTAATGGACATTGAAGCAGTTATTTATTTCTTCTCTTTTTTTTTTAACTTTTCTCAACTTCATTTTTTTTTCATTCTTTCTTCTTTTTTTTCTTTTTTTCTTTTTTTTTGAAATTACTCGAATCATGGTTTATACCCCACAACTAAGAATTAGTGCAAACGTGAAGTGCAAAAATGCTTGTGAAATCAATTTTAAATCCAGATGGTGTTTTGAACTAAGATTTCGTATCTTATCAAAAATTCAAGAGTTCTAAATCTCTCAATCTCACTCATGCGTTTTGCTCCACCAACACTTATTAGAATTAATTCAATTCATAAAAAGTCAAACAAATTTTTTATTTTTAAAATTTTTTTTGTGTTTTTTTAATTTTTTTTCGTAAAAAGAAAAAAAAATCTAATACAAACAAACTCCCCCCATACCTAAATCATGCATTGTCCTCAATGTATGTAAATGAAGAAAAGAGAACAAAGATATGAAAGAATTATATCGTGGACGATGAGGTAGAAACTGGATGACAATATTATACAAAAGAAGAATATACGTACAAACTTACAAAAACAAGTGCATTACCAATCATGCTGAATCAGGTGGGTCAACAAGGTATACCACCTCCTCCGGGTCGGTCGGTATTTCTAAAAAAGATTTGAGTCGTTGACCATTCACTTTGAAAATTTCTCCACTCTTTGGATTTTCAATATCTACTGCCCCATGAGAGTAAACTACCTTCACTACAAAAGGTCCATCCCATCTAGAACGCAATTTGCCAAGAAATAAATGTAGCCTAGAATTATACAAGAGAACTTTTTGACCAGGTGAAAATGATTTTCTCAAAATTGATTTATCATGAAACACTTTTGTTCTTTCCTTGTAAATTTTAGCATTTTCATAAGCATCATTCCTAATCTCATCTAACTCAATTAATTGCAATTGTCATGACTCCACCGGTGGACATATCAAAATTCAATTGCTTTTATGGCCCATAAAGCACGATGTTCAAGTTCAACAAGTAAGTGACAAGCTTTCCCAAACACAAACCTATACGGTGACATTCCTAAATTAGTCTTAAAGGCAGTACGATAAGCTCACAATGCATCTAACAATTTTAGAGACCAATCTTTTCTATTAGAACTCACTGTTTTTTATAAGATTTGTTTTATTTGCCTATTTGAGACTTCTACTTGACCACTTGTTTGAGGGTGATATGATGTTGCAAGCTTATGGGTGATGGAATACTTTTTTAGCAAGGATGAAAAAGGCTGATTGCGAAAATGTTTGCCTTGATCACTGATTATGGCCTTAGGGGTACCAAAGTGAGAGAAAATATTCTCTTTCAAAAATTTGACAACAACCTTGTTGTTATTGGTCTTGGTTGGGATAGCTTCTACCCACTTAGACACGTAATCCACCGCAAGTAAAATGTACAGATTTCCAAAAGAATTTGGAAATGGGCCCATGAAATCGATTCCCCACACATCAAACAATTCAATGACCAGAATAGGTTGCATTGATATTATATTCCTCCTAGTGATCTTTCCTAATTGTTGACACCTATTGCAATTGGCACAAAATGATATGGCATCCTTGAATAGACTAGGCCAATAGAAACCACATTGGAGGCTCATCATGCATCTTTGAAAGGTGGCAGGGGCACTACATAGCCCAAAGGGTAGACGACGATATGCAAAGGTTCCATAAGGACAAGTGAATGTGGTCTTTTCTTGGTCTTCCGGGGCTATAGGAATTTGAAAGTATCCCGAGTAACCATCAAGGAAACAATAATAAGTATGACCAGCTAATCTTTCTAGAATTTGGTCTATGAAGGGTAAAGGAAAATGATCCTTTCTTGTGGCAGCATTGAGTTTTCTATAGTCTATGCAAACCCTCCAACTAGATTGGACACGAGTGGAAACTAACTCATTAGCTTCATTTTGAACCACCGTTAAGCCAGACTTTTTAGGTACCACCTGAACATGACTTACCCACGATCTATCAGAAATGGGATAAATGATCCCGTTATCTAGACACTTAAGAATTTCTTTCTTAACAACCTCTTTTAGAACCGGGTTTAACCACCTTTGTGGGTCTCTCTCACGAGTTTAGCATCATCTATTAAGTGGATCCTATGTTGGACAATGGTTGGGTGATCCCCTTAATATCAGTTATACTCCATCCTATGGCTTCCTTGTTTTCTCTCAAGATGGTCAATAACTCCTCCTCCTGTGTGTTTGTTAAATCGGAAGCAATGATTACAGGAAGAGTTTTAGAGGGACCTAAATAGGCATATTTAAGATTATCAGGCAGAGGTTTGAGTTCTAACTCTGGTGGACTCTTTTCAAGAGGTTCTGAAGATTGCAACAATGGCTCAGTCTCGGGTTCCCATTTAGAGTAAGACATTGATGTTGATGACTTTAGCATTTCATTAACCTCATTTACATATTCTGTTTCATCCCAATTTTGACCAAAATGATTTAGACAAAAATTAAAAATTTTGTCTTCTCCTGTAAGTTCATTGTCGGACATGTCCTGAATCATGTTCACTTTAACGGGTTGGTCAGAAAAATCACAAGGTTGCTTTCCCACATTAAACACATTTAAATCAATTGTCATGTTTCTAAATGTCAATTTCATTAGTCCATTTCTACAGTTGATTAACGCATTAGAAGTTGCTAGAAATGGTCTACCTAAAATTAGAGGAATTTGACCCTTGGGATTGACAACAGGCTGGGTTTCAAGGACAACAAAGTCAACAGGGAAGACAAAATCACCAACCTTAATAAGTACATCTTCAACTATTCCTTTTGGCACTTTAATGGAGCAGTTGACTAGTTGGAGTGTGACACTTGTCTTTTCAACTCTCCTAAGCCTAAGGTTTCATACACGAGAAAATGGTATGAGTTCACACTAGCTCCTAAATCAAGCAAAGCTTTTTCAATTAATGTGTCACCTATAATGCATGAAATAGTAGGACAACCAAGGGGTCCTTATATTTCACGAGGACTTGACATGACAAGATAGAACTCACATGAAAACATTAGAAAAGCTTTTTAGGAACATGAGTGGTTCTTTTATGTGTGCACAAATCTTTTGATATTTAGCATATGAGGGAACTTGTTGAATGGCATCTAGAAGAGGAATGTTAATTTTCACTTGTTTGAATACTTCTAGAATTTTGTCCAACTGGCCGAACGCTTGTTTGAAATAAGTCTTTGAGGAATGGGGCTTTTGGTTTGAAGACTTTTTCGGTTGACTCATAAAGTGTGGTTGAATCGGGGTTTTGAAACATGATTAGTGGATGGGCCCTCTTGACTCGAGTTTGTGGGATTTTTTCAGTGGGTTGACTTTGAAGATGGATCGTTAGATTCAACATTTATTTTTTTTTCTCTTTTCATTATCAATTCCAAAGATGATTGTTAAAATAATTTCCGGACCCTAAAGAAATTACAGAATTCACATGACTGACTTGGTTGTTTTCAAGTGAATTAACATGATAAGGTTTTTGAGTAGGAACTGAAAATTTTGGATTGGTCTCGGGTTGACTAGGAAGTTTACCCTTCTCTCTTTCACTAACTGTAGTTGCCAATTGACTCATTTGGATCTCTACGCGAGAAATGGATTTTATTAAAGTTTCCACACTCTTCTCTAAGGTGCTCACACTCTTCTCTAAGGTGTTAAGTCTCCTCTCACTTTCATTAGAAAAACCTGGTGGATATTGAGGTGTTGGATTTGAATTTTGGTACAAACCAGGATTTGACTTTTGGTAAGGTTGAAAAGAGTGATTTAGAGACTGATTGACCTAATTTGAAGAATTATTTGAGTAGGGTCCTTGGTTCCATGCAAAATTAGGATGATTCCTCCAACTAGGATTATAAGTGGGTGCAAATAGGTCATTCCTAGGTCGTTGAAACATTGCATTGACTTGTTCATATTCTTCAAATTGGGGCACGACTCTAGGACATTCCTCAATCACATGGCTTGGTGAATTACACTTTAGACACAAAGGTGTAGGTGTTGAGACTTGGTTCACGTGTGATTGTCCCCTAGTTTCTAAATCTTCAAGTCTTTTAAGTACACCATCCAACTTAACCTCTGTAGCAATTGAATTGTCAATTGTATGAACACCCCTAGATGAACTAGGTTTACCTGTCTCTCGGGTGGTTTACCATTGCATGGTTTTTTCTGCTAAGTCTTCTAAAAACTCCAAGCCTTCTCCTCATCATTATTCAGAAAATCCCATTGACACATTGACTCTAACATTGTTTTAGTAGTGGGATAGTCTAAACCTTCATAAGCAATTTGACACAATCTCCATTTCTCAATTCCGTGGTGTGGGCACTGGGATAACAAATTTTTAAATCTATCAAAATATTTCTAAAAGGACTCTTTTTCAAGTTGGCAAAATTGATGAATTGCAGTCCGAATTTTAGCAGTTTTATGATTTGGAAAATATTTTTTTTAGAAATGTAACAACAAATCCCTCCCAGGTTGATATGGAATTATTTGGTAGGCTATATAACCATTTTTTAGCATTATCTTTTAAAGAAAATGTTATAAATCTTAGCCTAATTTAGTCATTAGACAATTGTTGAATTTTTATTAAGGCACAAACTCCCTCAAATTCCTGAATAAATAAATATGCATCTTCTATCCCCGTAAACCTAGGTAACATATTTATAAAATGTGGCTTAAGTTCAAAATTGTTACCAGTTACCGGTGGTAGACTAATACATGAAGGTTGGGCAGAGCGGGAAGGATAACATCGATCCCTTAAAGAAACATTTTGGGCACCCTCCATTTTTGTTAAAGTGAGATCTTTTAAAGTGAAATTCGAAAAATCAAGTTTTCTCACTAATCGGATGTTTCGTCCCTAATCCACACTTTTTGCATACACTAATTAACAAATAATCAGACAAGCACAAAAAAAAATAAAAAATAAAAAATAAAAAAATAAAAAAAATTACTTCTAAGGTTAACCTAAATAAAATCTAAACTGACTCTAAGCTTTTCCAAGTTACACCGCAAGGTCCACCAAATTCGAAATTAATCATACCATTAGCCAGGTAAGTGTAAGAAAGGCGGGAATCTCTCCGTATATACGGTGACTAATTAAATAACCACACAATCTTTAGGCGTATACCTTTTGAACCACTTGCTCAGACACCAATGAGTTTGATTAATTTAAAATTGAACTCCTCTTGGAGTTTCTTGTCCTAATTGAGCTCGAGAGTCCTAGGGGCCAACGTCTACTTGTTTTTATTAGGTCATGGTTATGCAAAATGCAAATTGTGTTGTTTGTGGGCCAAGGAAGGGTCTTTGAAATCCCCACCTTATCTTGTTCTGAGGTTGTGCCCTTAATGTTAGATTAAAGATGAAAATGCACAAATAAAAAAAACTATAAACAAATAAAATGTCCTAAAACTATGTGAATTATGAAAGAAGGAGAAATTTTGACGTACCTCAATCCTCTAGCAATCACCACAGTTTATATTTGACAAAAAATAAAAAATAAAAAATAAAACCTAACAAGATGTGCTCTACGTGAGTGAATGCATGAATGCGACAAATAAAAAAAATATATAAAAAAAACTAAGCTACTATTTTTTTTATTTCTTTATTTCAAAAAAAAAATATGGAGATACGAAGTACCGAAGAAAGCACAACAACAAAATCTTTATCTTTTCGCTTCTTCGATCCGCTTCAATAATCCTAAAAAAAAATGAGTTAAAACTAATTCGAATAAATAAAAATTAAGGAATAAATAAAAATTAATTCTAGTCCAACAGCGGCGCTAAAAAACTTGATGTGATAAAATATGTAATCGCAAGTGCACGAAGGTCGAATTGAAGAACTAGCAATGCAGGTCGAACCCACAAGAGACTAGATTAATTCTTTAATATATCCTTAATTAATATTTTAAACAAATTAGAAACAAAAATGGTGGAGAAGATTTTTTAACTAAATTATGCAAACTATTAATTAATGACAAAAACTATTAATGAGAAAAGATACCTAGGAATTAGAATCCACCAAATATTAACATAATAAATAATTTCTTATTTCCTAAATCAATTCCCAAATTATTTTCCCTTCCCTTTTAAAATAATGATTCATATAATTAATATGGGCAAGCATAAGTTATGAAAAATTCACAGATTAACTATAACTTATCAAAATCTCGCAATCAATATAAAAATCACATGCAATTTATACGGAGGAAAATATGAAGGTGAAAATAATTAGGCATTAATTTAGGAACGGAAAGAAAATATTTTTATGAAATATTTAGTTTCATCATAATCCTAGGTATTAGAAATTTAGCTAGGCATAGAATTAAAAACAAAAACAAATAATATTAGTACTACTATTCGCATGAAATAAGAACAATAATTAAAAAGAGAATTTCTATTATATAAATAAAAGAAAGTGACAAATACTCCCTGACAGAAGTACCACAACTGATTGGAATGAGAGAAAGGACAAACTCTAAATATCTTACTCCTTCCTACACTAGTGAAAAACTGAGAAAAAGAAAATAACAAGTGGTCCCTTTCTCTCTAAAATAAGAGGCGTATATATAGGAAAAATAACTTTGAACCCTAATTTAGATTCATTAAACTTGGACACTTTTGTTCCCTTTCCATGTAGGATTCAATTTCCTAGTAGCAATCAACTTCTCAAAAAGATCTTCTAGATAGACTTTTCTTTCTCTTGTTGGATTTGAATTGCACACTAAGATTGTTCCACCTCTTTCCTTCTCCTTGTAGGATTCTTCTTGGACATTCCTTATATGAATAAGAGCATTAAATATCGCTTGATCACCAAGATTTTGATTTTATTGCAACAAATATTAAATCCTACAAAATAAAATAAAACACATTAATTTAATAAACTAATATAATTAAAAGGACAAAATTAGGGATAATTAAATGTATGAATTACATGTCTATTACTCATCACCAGAACCCCATGTTCAATATTCTTTCTTAATGTCAAAGCCATACCGTTCATTGTATGCTAAGACCAATCATTCATCGCAACAGCGTTGCGTTCACAGCGTCTAAACGCTTTACATTCATCTCTCATTACCACGTCATAACATCGAAATGTTATACATTACCCCCGTTACTCAACGTTTAAGGAATCACAATCATAAAATCCCCCGCTCGTTCGTTATCATTGCTACTGGTCCCCGGATATTGGTTAAAGTAACCCGCGTCTACATTCTTTGTCTTTTAATCTCGTTTAATCTTTTCGTTCAACCTTTATCAAAGGTTTAATACACTTGATTAAATGTTACATTAGTTGAACTACATGTTCATATTTCTTTCTTGCACATCCCCTAGTAATCGAAAGCGCTTAAAATCTTCAAATCATCATTGCACCATACTTGCTGCGTGGCTGGCGCCGTGTTCTTCCTTGCCTCGCGTTGCAGTGCCACTCTGCAGTGTCAAACTACAAAGGCTGGTGCTACGGCGCCACTTCCTTCTCTATTTCTCACGCCACGATGCCACTCAGTAGTAGCTGATGGCCTGAGCCTCATATTCATGCAACGCCGCCTAAAAGGCTTATTGACTGGCCATTACCACATGTGCCGCTTCCCAAAATAGGTATACATCACCCATCTTTAGTCGCCAAATACATGGTACAAAATTCAAATACAACTTAATAATACAGCTATCGTGTAAAATACGACAAAACGTAAACTGAGAGTTTTAATAAGAATATTGTCATCTAGACAATATCCACACTCAAAAGAGTCCTCATTACATTTATTTTCACACTATTTAACAGAATAGTGAGGACTAATAATACTATCATCTGGACCGTCACTTCGTTCCCCGACTAGTCCCGGCTACGTTCTCATTTCCTGAAGAGAAAAGTGAAAGAAAGGGCGAGCTCAACTAGCCCAGTAAGAAATATTATGACTAAGATAATGCAGAATAAATTATCGTTGGCCTTCAACAGTGATAAACTGATAAAATATAACATACATCAAGTTTAACTGCAGCGGAACAAGCAATCTATTAAAAGAGTAAAGTAGAGAATAAAATCTACTATCTTTTATGATTTAAAATGTTTTTCATCACTTTTATCGCTGAGACTCAGCTTAATAAATAATCCACATCTTCCCTACACTACGACCAAGGATATTCATTAGTATCACAACCACAAATTATTCATGCACTACGGGCTAAGGATATTCGTGTATTCATCAATGGTCATGATCATGGCAACAAATGTCCATCAATGCACTACGGGCCAATGAGGATTTTTTTCACATCATTTGTAACATTACGGTCATGATTACACAGAATAATCCATGGTCATAATCATACCAAGTCCATCTATGCACTACAGGCCACAAATGACTTTCAACATAATATAAACATGAGGATGATGACAATGATATAAGAATTCAATAAAACAAGTTCAAGAATTAATTTATCCAGGAACTAATAACGTCCAAATTATCAACATGATACTTCTTTTGTGAGAGTAAAACTCAAGAATTCTCGGAAGAATATTTCCATGAAAAGATCTTTGGATGAAGCTTAAATATCAAGGATATTCCACTAATTTCATGGAGTATAGAAGTCAAAACTTTAACCAACCGAGTATAATAATGAATGGAATAACAAAAGAAATCACCGTGCATGCGATAGGCGCATGCATGTGTTATTCCAACCTAATAATAAATAACGGAACCAGTCATGCGAAAGCGCTTGAGATAGGATATTTTAATAGAATAATAAATAATGGAACTGTGTCATGCATAAGCGCTATGCATATGATGTTCCAACAGAATAATAAATAATGGAACCGTGTCATGCAGAACGCATGCATGGGGATGTTCCAACAGAATAATAAATAACGGAACAGTCATGCATGTAACGCATGCACACGAGATGTTCCAACAGAATAATAAAAATGGAATAATGTAAGAATTTCACCAAGTATAGGGTAGCTCAGCGATACAAAAGTTATTCCAACGTAATAATAAGGAATGGAATAACAAAAGTTCTCTTCATGAATAAGAAAGAAATAATACCCCTTACGAGTACAACAAATAATATCCCTTACGAATACAACAAATAATATCCCTTACCGTAAAAGAAAAGTATTCCGACTGGTATGGTGATGATATTCTTGAAGAAAACTTGCACTACGCTCAAAGCTTCTTAAAACTCTAAAGAAATACACTCAAGATTATGAAGAATTCTCGAACTTACGGTGTGGTTTTCAATTCTAACTAAGCATCCTATTTATAGGAAAATAAAAGGATACTATCTTCGCACTATGCAATAAAATATAATATATTCTAAATATATATATATATATATATATGTTTTATTTAAAGTCTAATAAAATAAATAACTTTATAAAAGTATTCTGTTTTATATAAAAATATTTTACTATGCAAAACACTATGCATGCACTATGCAACACTATGCATAATAAAATATAATATATTCTAATTATTGTCTAATAAAATAAATAACTTTATAAAAGTATTCTGTTTTATATAAAAAGATTTGAACATGAACCTCTTCATACGTCAAATCTTCTGCTATTTCGTCCGGTTCTAACTTAATGATGTGGTTCGGGTCTTCCACATATTTACGTAACATAGATATGTGAAAAATGTTATAAATACGAGACATACTTGGTGGTAAAGCGAGTCTATAGGCCACAGTTCCTACTCAATCGAGGATTAAAAATAGGCCGATGAATTGAGGATTGAGCTTTCCTCTCTTTCCAAATCTCGTAACTCCTTTCCATGAAGCAACACGCAACAACACATGATCTCCAATATCGAATTCCACGTCCTTTCGATGAAGATCAGCATAACTCTTTTGTCGATCTTGTGAGGTTTTTATACGTTGTCGGATCGTTTGAATCTTTTTCATAGTCATACGCACTCAACTCCGGGCCCTAACAACGTTGCTTCACCCGCTTCATCCCAAAGATAATCGGAGAAGCGACACTTTCTTCTATACAACGCCTCAAATTGAAAGCAATGCCAATACTTGCTTGATAACTGTTGTTATAGGAAAACTCCACCAATGGTAAGAACTTGTCCCAACTTCCCTTGAAGTCAATGACACAGAGTCTTAATAAATCTTCAAGAGTTTGAATAGTCCTCTCTGATTGTCCGTCCGTCTGAGGATGATATGCCGAACTAAATCGTAAATCCGTGCCCATAGCTTTTTGCAAACTAACCTAAAATCGTGATGTGAATCTTGGGTCTCGATAAGAAACTATGGATACTGGCATACCATACAGTCTTACAATCTCATTTATGTACATATGAGCAAGACGTTCAAGTGTATAAGTTTCTCGTATTGGTAAGAAATGAGCAGACTTGGTCAATCTATCAACAATGACCCAAATTGCATATATGCCTTGAGAAACCTTGGGAAGACCAGTAACGAAATCCATGGTAATGTGCTCCCACTTCCATTATGGAATTTTAAGTGGTTGTAATGGACCTTTTGGTACTTGATGCTCCGCCTTGACTCGTTGACAAGTTAGACACCTTGAGATAAACAACACTATCTCTCTCTTCATATTACTCCACCAAAATGTATGACGAAGATCACGATATATTTTGGTACTCCTGAGATGGATTGCAAAGCTGTGTGTCATGCGCTCCATCATGATTTTATACTTTAAATCGTGGTCGTTAGGAACACAAAGTCCGGAGTTGACTCAAGTATTCCTTCTTCATCGATTCTTGCTTCCGGCGATAGCACCTTCTTGCACTTTCTTCCTCATACGATCGACTCCAGATCTCAGTAACTTGAGCGACTTTAACTTTATCAATTAAAGTCGGTTCTACTCGTATATTCGCCATCATCACATGGGTCCCTGGAGTCTTTAACTCTATCTCCATCCTTTGCAAGTCACACAAATGGTCCTTTGCATTGTCAATATCGCACTCGTACCCGCATATGATCTTCTACTCAATGCGTCAGCTACCACGTTCGCTTTTCCAGGATGGTATGATCATAATCTTTCAACAGTTCAAGCCAACGTCGTTGTCGCATGTTGAGTTCCTTTTGAGTGAAGAAATATTTGAGGCTTTTATGATCCGTAAAGATCTCCACTTTCTAACCATACAAGTAATGCCTCCAAATTTTAAGTGCAAAAACAACAGCTGCCAACTCTAGATCATGAGTAGGATAATTCCTCTCATATTCTTTGAGTTGTCGAGAGGCATAGGCTATGAATTTCACATGTTGCATGAGAACACATCCTAACCCTTTGCCCAAAGCATCATTGTAGATGACAAATCCCTCCGAGCCAGATGGTATTGTCAGAACTGGTGCTGAAATGAGTCTCCTCTTGAGTTCTTGAAAACTCTTCTCACATTCCTCACTTCAACCAAATTTTGTATCTTTCCGAGTCAGCTAAGTTAATGGAGTAGCGATTCGAGAAAATCCTTCCACGAATCTCCGATAATAACTAGCTAAGCCGAGAAAGCTACGTACTTCGGTCACTGATTTGGGTTGCTCCCAGCTTTGAATAGCTTCAATCTTTGCTGGGTCAACTGATATTCCATGACTTGATACTACGTGCCTAAGGAATGCTACTTCTTCAAGCCAGAACTCGCATTTCTTCAACTTGGCATAAAGCTTGTTTTCACGAAGCTTTTGGAGTATCAGCCTCAAGTGTTGCTCATGATCTTCACGACTTTTGGAATAAATAAGGATGTCATCAATAAAGACGACCATAAAGTGATCCAAATATTCCTTGAATACTCTGTTCATCATATCCATGAAGGCAGTAGGAGCATTAGTCAATCCAAAGGACATGACTAGGAATTCATAATGCCCGACGAAGTTTAAAGCCGTCTTTGGAATGTCATCGATTCTAATCTTCAATTGGTGATATCCAGAATGAAGATCAATCTTTGAAAAAAATTTGGCTCCTTATAACTGGTCAAACAGGTCATCAATACGTGGCAATGGGTACCTATTTTTAATGGTGACATGATTCAACTCCCGATAATCAATACAATGTCGCATACTCCCGTTTTTTTTTTTCACGAATAGAACAGGAGCACCCCAAGGAGAAGTACTAGGACGAATAAAGCCAATGTCTAACAATTCTGTAGTTGGGTCTTTAACTCCTCAAGTTCAATAGAGCCATTCGATATGGGGCTTTGAAATGGATTTTGTCTGGGTTTAAGGTCGATACAAAATTTAATTTCACGCCTGGGGTAGGCTGGAAGTTCTTCAGAAATACTTCAGAAATTTATTAACAATAGAAATATCATTCAAAACTGATGTATTTTTGTTTAGATCCGTGACATGAGCTAAGAAAGCTTGGCATCCGTTTTTCAATAAATGAATATCTTTATGGCTTGAGATGATAGTGATTTATTTTAATGGTTTGGTTGCTTGAATTCGCATAATAGGTTGGTTAGGAATATGAAAGCTAACAACAGTACGAAAATAATCAATTTTTGCATGATGAGTAGTTAACCAATCAATCCCTAGAATCACATCAAATGCAAGTATTTTCAAAGAAATAAGATCGACAGGTAACGTGCGGGTGCCGATTTGAACTAAACAAGACTTATAGACAATGGATGTAATGAAGGTTTCTCCCAACGGAGTTTCAACAGATAAGTCAAAGTCTAATTTCTCCAGAGTCAAATTTAAACGTTGAGCGCAAGTAGGAGAAATAAAAGAATGGGTAGAACTGGTATCAAATAAGGTATAGACTTCGCTAGAGTTTATGATAATCTTATCCGTGATGACCTCGTTCGGGTTCCTTGCTTTTTGGGAGGTCACGACAAACGCCTCCTTGAACTCTACGGTTTTGTCTTTATGCGGACTGACCTTTGATGCCTCCATCCTAGCTGGACTTGACTTTGGTGCACGACAAAATTGGGCTAGGTGACCTTCTCTTCTAGAATTATAGCATGCTTTGGATGGCATTGCGTAGTTTGGACTGATGTGTCCCTCCCCTCCACATTTGAAGCATATTATAGGTGGTCGTTCTCCTTCCTTAACGACAGGTGCTGATGCTGACGTCTTTCCATCATTGTTGAATCTCCTCTTCTTGAAATGTCCATTCTTATTGTTTTGACCATGATTACCACCGAAGTGGTTACCATTTCTGGCATGTTGATTCCCTTCATGCTTATTATCACCGCTTCGATGACTGTTATCACTGGTATTATCAATTTGCCGGCTGCTCTCTTTTGGTTGGGTTGAGTCATTATCGCGCTCCAATAATTGAGCCATATTAACAACATCTGAATACAAACACAGTTTATGAGAGATAAGATATTGACGTATCTCGGGTTTCAAACCTCTTAGAAACAATCGCGTCATTCTCTCCTCATTATCAACCAAATGGGACCTTAAACCGGATAACTCGGCAAACTTAGCCCGTCATCGCGACACGGGCCATGTTGTTTTGCTCCGACTTGATGAAATCTACCTCTTTCATGTGACGAATGCTTTTGGGAAAGTACTTGTCGTTGAGCAGTTCTTAGAACTTCTCCCAAGACATCTTGATCTTTATAAGCGAGGTTGAGTACGCTTTACTGATTTCCACCAAGAATCGCGCCTGCTCATAACATGAAGGTGGCAAAGGAACCTTTACTCCTGAGCATCCTAAGACATCAAATATCTTGTTGATCCGCTTAATCCACGTCTCCGCCTTTAATTAGTTTTGGCTCTCCAAAAACTCCGGTGGTCCCAGTTCCTTGAATCGCTTAGCTATGACTGGCCCAAGAGTTGCCGGTGTTTCCACTCGCATTTTTGGATGAGCCGCTCTTGCCTAATGTTGCATAAATTGCATAAAGCCTCTGAACATTCCATCGTTCATCATCTGGCCCGTGTTGTTATTTTCCTGAGGATTGTCGCCTTCCTGATGCACATTATCCTGATTATTGATCTGTGGAGACTCAACGGTCTCCTGTGCTCCATTGATATTCTCAACATTCTCGGATGTCATTTTCAAATACTGCCGTAAAACAAGGATTAATTAACATATCACATATTATCCCTATACTCTGACCGACCAATTAAATACCAAATAAACTTAGATAGGTCATACTAGCGAAGGAATTCCCCGTCTCTCCCCTACTAGTTCTTGTCTCACATCTTAGCCAAGGATCATATCCCTAAGCTTTGATAACAACTGTGACGCCCCCAAAATAGGTATACATGACCCATCTTGAGTCGCCAAATACATGGTACAAAATTCAAATACAACTTAATAATACAGCTGTCGTGTAAAATACGACAAAACATAAACTGAGAGTTTTAATAAGAATATTGTCATCTAGACAATATCCACACTAAAAAGAGTCCTCATTACATTTATTTTTACACTATTTAACAGAATAGTGAGGACTACTAATACTATCATCTGGACCGTCACTCCGTTCCCCGACTAGTCCCACACGTTCTCATTTCACGAAGAGAACATTGAAAGAAAAGGTGAGCTCAACTAGCCCAAAGAAGAAATATTATGACTAAGATAATGCGAATAAATTATCGTTAGCCTTCAACAGTGTTAAACTGATAAAATATAACATACATCAAGTTTAATCATGAATAAACAAGCAATCCATTAAAAGAGTCAAGTAGAGAATAAAATCTACTATCTTTTATGATTTAAAAGGTTTTTCATCACTTTTATCATTTGAGACTCAAATTTTAATAAATAATCCACATCTTCCACGCACTACTTAATAAAGGATATTCATTAGTATCATAACCACAAATTATCCATGCATTACGGGCCAAAGATATTCGTGTATTCATCAATGGTAATGATCATGCCAACAACTGTCCATCAATGCACTACGGGCCAATGAGGACTTTTTCCACATCATTTGTAACATTACGGTCATGATTACACCGAATAATCCCTGGTCATAATCATACCAAGTCCATCTATGCACTACAGGCCACAGATGACTTTCAACATAATATAAACATGAGGATGATGACAATGATATAAGAATTCAATAAAACAAGTTCAAGAATTAATTTATCCAAGAACTAATAACGTCCAAATTGTCAACATGATACTTCTTTGTAGAGTAAAACTCAAGAATGCTCAGAAGAATATTTCCATGAAAAGATACTGGATAAAACGTAAATATCAAGGATATTCCACTAATTTCATGGAGTATAGAAGTCAAAACTTTAACCAACTGAGTATAATAAAGAATGGAATAACAAAAGAAATCACCAGGCATGCGATAGACCATTACGCATGAGTTATTCCAATGAATAATAAATAACGGAACTCAGTCATGCGTAACGCATGCATACATGATATTCTAAATGTAATAATAAATAATGGAAACAGTCATGCGTAAGCGCATAGACGGGATGTTCTAACGAATAATAAATAACGAGAATCTCAGTCATGCGAAACGCACGCATGACGAGGATGTTCCAAATGTAATAATAAATAATGTAATCCAGTCATGTGTAACACACTAACAAGATGTTCCAACAGAATAATAAAAATGGAATAACAGAAGAATTTCACCATGTATGCGAAACTTCTCATAGACAGGTTATTCCAACATAATGATAATGAATGGAATAACAAAAGAATTTCACCAAGTATAGGTTAGCCCACGTATACAGGTTATTCTAACAGAATAATAAGTAATGGAATAACAGAAGTTCTCTTCATGAAAAAGAAAGAAATAATACCCCTTACGAGTACAACAAATAATATCCCTTACGAATACAACAAATAATATCCCTTACCGTAAAAGAAGAGTATTCCGACTGGTAGGGCGAGGATATTCTTGATACGCTCAAAGCTTCTTAAAGCTCTAAAGAAATACGCTCAAGATTATAGAAGAATTCTCTGAACTTCTGGTGTGGTTTTCAATTCTAATTAAGCATCCTATTTATAGGAAAATAGAAAGGATACTATGCTGCACTATGCAATAAAATATAATATATTCTAAATATATATATATATATATATTTTATTTAAAATCTAATAAAACAAATAACTTTATAAAAGTATTCTATTTTATATAAAAAGATTTTACTATGCAAAACACTATATGTGCACTATGCAACACTATGCATAATAAAATATAATATATTCTAATTATTGTCTAATAAAATAAATAACTTTATAAAAGTATTTCATTTTATATAAAAAGATTTTACTATGCAAAACACTATGCATAATAGAATATTATATATTCTATTTATAGTCTAATAAAAGCGAATAACTTTATAAAAGTATTCATTTTATATAAAAAGCTTTTTCATTTTATTACATTAATAATACTAATAAAACAAAACTCATCATCATTATTATAATTCACACTATTAATCAACTGTGTCGTTCCTGTGAAAGAGGGGCTTTCAATAAGGATTTCTCCTATGGCATGCAATTAGGTGACCAAACCTCTCCTCGCGTAACTTCTGACATCGTTAATATTGCAAATAATAATATTAATAACTTTGTTATCTCAATTTTGATTTAATAATATATAAAATATTGACAATAATTGAATCAAATAACGCGAGATACTATGCAATAATTACTATAGCAATAATTGAACAAAATTGAGTGACTTCTCACGTAAGCATCAATAATCAATACCGTGTGCTACGATGCAACCACGCGTATTACTGTACTTTTAACATCGTGTGTTTCAACAGTTAACGGTAAAACTTTCGCCGTTATTTTTATAAAAAGATATTTTTATCGTTTTCTCAATCTGACAATAATTCTGTTGTGTGGTCCACCAATGATTGTGCTGAGTCGCATTTAATATTCCCCTGTTAAAACTAATATTCCCCACCAATCGAATATTATATAACAACTTCATGTACTTTTGCAAAATTTATAAATATTACCCACAACTATAACATTATATCAAATTCACTTCATAATATTCAAAAATGATATTTATAGAAAATTTATCTTTATTTATAAAAGTTGGGGTCTTACAGCCGAGCACAAAACCTAGAAAATTTTTCTAAGTCTTAGAAATTGCTTAAGACGCTTACTTCCTAATTCTATAACTTATTCGTTATAACTAGGAACGAGGTCGTTCCAAAGCCATTCTCTTCCTTATCTTACGTACTTCAATTACCCATGGACAGAACTTTGTTCTGAATCAGTTAACATGCCATTCAATTGGCTCAATCTTCGCTCTTTATTCGTTTTATTCGTTTTTAACTCGTTAGTTCTTGATTCCACGACTTATGTTTTCTACACTCTCTTACTTTCTTATAAAACCCTACACGTTCGGGTTCATTTTCTAACTTTCTAATTCTCGTTCTTCTTTTACAAAATTTTCGCCATAACTTCGTTATAGCTCAGTTCTAATCTGTTCTTCATGAACGTTTCTATCATTCCTAACCAAGAAATGAGCAACTAACTTATACACGATTGTTTTAAACTTATCCATCAACAACAATTATCCTACGATAGTTTTAAATTTGTCCATCAGCAACGTTCTTCGCGTTCTTCGTTTGTTCTTCATTTTTAATCGATATTTTGATTACGATTTTACTTTTTCTTGGAATTTGATGTTATAGAACACCATTCCTTACTTAATTCACCTACTCATTCATATAATCCACACGGATCGTTCTAATTCATTACGAATCTTACACTTTCTTAAGAAATTTATAAACTAAATTTCTACTTTTTTATTTCTTCTTTTCTCATGATTTCAACCATATGAAATCATTTCTAACACATTTTACACATTATTCTCATTAAGCTATGTTTTAACTTAAAAACTTAAAGAAAATTAATTAGAAGCTAGGTTTTCGGATTATATTTCTTCTTTAATCTCCTTCTGTCGGACAAAGTTTGTTCACGAGCAAGATTTTCCCCTTCCTTTTCCTCTTCTTTCCCATCCGAAATCTCTCTCTCTCAAAAAAGTTGTAGGATTTTCAAAATCCTAAACAAATGAGTTAAGCATCCTATTTATAGAAAACCAAGGCTAGGGGTATTTTAGTCATTTTTCCCCAACCTCCTTACTATTCACACCTCCTCCATAGATCTCCTTACTATTCACGAAGCTTCCCTTGGAAGCTTTGTGCTTCTGTCTTGCGAAAATTCGTCCGACAGTTCGAAAATTGCGATTCTCGGAATCCAAATATTTTTGGATATTTCATCTTTCATTTACTGATTAACTTTTACGAATTCTTCGGATTTCCAAAAAACTGAAAAACACTTTTCCACGATAAGCGTTTTTCTTCACGTTTTCCCCTAACGTAGTTAAACGAATGAAAAGTACATAACAGTACTTTTCGTCATTTTTATTTCGTTCGATTTCTGCACGTTTTTTGAGAAAAACTTTTATCGGCTTACTTAACTTTTCACGATATATTATCGTCAAATCTTTCTACGGAATGTCATTTCGACATACCGAACTCTCAGAAAGGCTTAGGTTATTCAAACTCTAACCTTTAGGGTTTTGTCGAGTGAATAGTGTCTATTTTGTCTTTTTCCCCAGAAATATTTTGTTCCTAAATTTTTTTTATTTTCATCTTAAAAATTCTTACTCATTCAATCTAGCTCATGGCCAGAATCCTCCCGATTAATAATCATCCTAGGTTCTAAAACGATTAATAATCATCCTAGGTTGTAAAACGATTAATAAACACATAGCACATAATAGTATTAATAAAAATTCATTTTATTAATAACTAATTCTTTAAATCTTAAATTATGGTATTGAGAAAATGTTAGTATTTAAAAGTTATACTAACCTAATAGATTAATTTGGTCTATTTCAAGTGATTAATAATTTTAAATCTAATTAAAGCAAACCTAATTAGGTTATTGATTAAAGAAATATATTTAAGTAATTAAATTCCATAAGATTGGAAATAGAAATCCTAAATAAACAATTAGGGTAATATAAATTAAATTTGTTAAACTATGTGTATTACATAGCCCAAATCAATTAAAGGAGAAGCCCAAAAGAAATAAAATGCAAGCCCATACTTAGCCCACTTGATTAAGGGTATTTTAGACTTTGATTAATCTAATTTGTGCATTAAAATAAAAGAGAAATGGAGGAGTTATTGGGCATGTAATGGCTGGCCACATTAAGCCTTTTAAGGCAAAGGGATTAAGTTAATCAAGTCCAAAAAGTAGAAATCCTTACACACAAGGACAAGTGTGTCATGCTCCCATTGGTGGAAAGCCTAATTAGCAACCTTAATGGCATGATTAGGCATGATTAGGAAGGGATAAGGCTAACCCTTTTGTCCAAGGGGGAAAAGAAATATAGGGGATATTAGCATTCTATTCCAATTCACCAACATATATCTTCATCTTCATTACATCTTCATTCACCACCATTCTTCTTCTTCTTCTTCTATTTATTTTTCCCAACTAGCAAGATAACAAAGAGAGGAAAGAGAGAGAGAGAGAGAGAGAGAGAGAGAGAGAGAGAGAGGTTTGGTTCTTAGTAAGGGGGGAGGAGTATATTGTTCATGCATCCCAAGTTCCTAACCTACTTTGGAAAGAGAAGGAGAGCATCCCACAAGACAAGGTAAGAAATCAAACTCTAGTTTCTATGTTTTGTATGTTCTATGTGATCTTGTGAGAGATTCATGGAAATGCAAGTTCTAATAGGCTAGAGTCTTATATGAATGTTAAATCTTAAGTATAATATGTTTAACATGTCCATCTATATAGTTTATGTTGGAAAATTTTGAAAAAAGGAAGCTAAAGTAGTTTTTTGGGAAAAACCTAATTTAAAGGGGTGATCTATGCTTTTCATTTTGAAATCTACAAATGGTTTTTGTTATTTTGTTTCTTGGTATGCTAGAGCTATGAGTTAAGAGTAAAACCCCTTTGGAAGCATGTAAAAATGTTAAAAAATGAGTGAGATATGGATTTATTACTAGAACACCTCAACTAAAGAACTCATGTGCAATAGCAGTCACTTATGGACCAATTTCCAGGACCAAAACAGATCCATATTAGATGTTTGATGAATGGAAACTATAGTTCGGGAAGATATGAATCCAACGAGTCTGATTGGACCCAAATCAGAGTTATAGATTTTATTTTATTCAAGTTTTAGTGAAGGACCCCAAATCTGGGAAAAAATCAAAAATCTTAAAAAGCTATCACGGGCTCAATGAACCGAAACCTACTGGAACATTCGGCGACCGGTTGACCACTTTTCTACTTAGGTTAGATAGTGGTTCTTGGACCCAAATTTTTCTAAAATTCTGCAGAATATTAATATATTTAATCCAAAATTTTTCTGGGCATTTAGCTAATTATTAAGTAATTAGTGGTTTAAACTCATTTAAAATCATTTTAAACTTAGTAATTTATAACTTTTAATGTAATTAATGGATTATTAAACTAATTACATAAAATTTAAATGTAATTAACTATTTAATTATTATCTAAGTAGTATTGGGTGATAATTAAGTAGAGTTAGTATTAGTAAAGTAATTATTGATTATTTAATTAAGATTAAATAATAAATAGGATAAATGATAATTATTCTTAAGTTAATAAGAAAGAATAATTAAAGACAAATAATGTTAATTATTCAATATTTAATTAACATTAAATAATAAGTAGATGTAATTAGCTATTATTTATTAAATAATAACTAAAGGTATTTAATTAATTACTATTTAACTAATATTAAATGGTAATTAAATGAAGATAAATAAAGATTATTTAAATGATTCATCAATTAAATAATTATAATAAATTGTTTAAGGATCTAATAAGTGTTTATTACTTAAGAAAGACCTTATAAATTTATAAAATCATTAACCTAAGATTTGTTAATTATCTTATAGGGTTAATGATGGTACATTATACTATGTGTACATTGTGATTCAATTATTTGATGGATAATAGCAAAAGTAAGCGTATAGACGTACAATTATATGAAGTACTAATTAATAGACCAACATTGTCAATGCTAGGTCATTCAAAGAGTTTTAAGTAAAGCTAGTTAGCCGTAGCTCGTCAAACAGGCAAGTTCTCTAACTCAAACTCGAGTTATTACTTTTCAAAGCATGTTAGTGGATAATTGTTGTTGATTATTCCACATCTAATATTATTATTGAATATTCGCATTATGGCAAGTCTCCTAACTCAAACTCGAGTTATTATGTTTTAAACATGCTAGTGGATTAATTATTGACAATTATTCCACATATTTGATTATTGATTCGCACTTAGTGCGTATGTCAGATATGTTCATCGTGTATGAAAAGGTCGATCACCTTCATTACCATAAGGTTCATTAAATTTGTTCATGGTCATTGTTGACCACTCAGCATAATTATTCAGTTTTTTCAGTTATTGAAGTTTGATTCATGTTCTTCCTCAATTATATTACATTATTGAAAACTTGAAAGCTTATTCCTTTTCAATCATGATATATCTTCATTTTACTTAAACTTGTTGGGCAAAATAGTTGCTCATCCTTGCTATATCATGTTAACAAATTTTAGATTAAAACGAAGGCTCGAAGAACGATAGTGGTAAAGGCGAATTCCAAGTTTAAATTATTATGCATTTAGAACTATTAAGTTATCTGATGCAAATAACATTGTAAACCTTTTAAGTTATTGAAGGTATGTATTAAGTTAAGGTTGTAGACCTTGGGGAATATGTTGTAAAAGTTTATTGTATAAATAATTTATGTTTATATCTTCCGCAGTAGTTATAGAAATGATGTATCGTAACGTACCAGATCTGAGGTAAAAAGTACCCGGATTTGGAGACGTCACACCTCAGGGTTCATTCTTTATCGTCTAAGTAATACAGTCCTTTGTATACTCAGAACGATCATTCAATATTAATTCTACGCATTTACAGTGTTAAACATTTTACGTTACCTTATTCTTATCTTACAACGTCTTGTTCATTCGACTCGGAATGTCATCCAAGTTATAAACATTAACTCGGCTTCTTTATGTTATACTTACTTATCTTTAATTAACCTTCTTCACCATTCACAGGTTTAATCATTAGTCTTCATTATCTTACAGTCAAACCATACACTGGGTGTAGGTTCTGCCCGTTTAATATTCGCGTACACTCAACCTTCACGTCGGTTAAAGTGTTCTACGCTTACATTCCATTCTAACATTCTCATCCGACTCACATACGACTTTTATTAATCTTATTACCGTTCACTATGGCTTTCTTGATAATTCATATCTTACTTACTACCTTCGTCAACGTCTAAGTCATACAACCAATGTATACTAGAACGTTTGCTCGACGTGAATACGATTCACGGGGATCGTTTACGTACTCAACGTTTACGTTGTTCATCCCTTAATCTTTCATTCAACCTTTACCTAAGGTTTTAATCGCTTTCATTCATTGCTCATCACCTGAACCCCATGTTCAATATTCTTTCTTAATGTCAAATCCATATGGTTCATTGTATGCTAAGACCAATCATTCATCGCAACAGCTTTGCGTTCACAGCGACTAAACGCTTTACATTCATCTCTTATTACCACGTCATAACATTGAAAGGTTATACATTACCCTCGTTACTCAACGTTTAAGGAATCAAAATCATAGAAATCCCCCACGTTCGTTTCATTACGACTACGGTCCCCGGATATTGGTTCCGTAACCCGCGTCTACATTCTTTGTCTTTTAATCTCGTTTAATCTTTTCGTTCAACCTTTATCAAAGGTTTAATACACTTGATTAAGTGTTACATTAGTTGAACTACATGTTCATATTTCTTTCTTGCACATCCCCTAGTATCTGAGTAGTTAAAAGCTCATCATTGGGCACTGACTTGCATCGCCGTGCCCCTTCCTTTACTCTCACACAGCAGCCACTTTTTGCGATGTCAATGGCGTAGGTTGGTCTTCAAGCAGCACCACTCCCTTCTCTATTTCTTACATCATGGTACACTCAAAGAAGAGTCGATGGCTCGGCCCTCGCCATTCAAATCGCCTCCCAAGGCTTGACTGGCGCTGCGGCGCCAAGCACAAAACCTAGAAAATTTTTTTAAGTCTTAGAAATTGCTTAAGACGCTTACTTCCCGATTCCATAACTTTTTCATTATAACTCGGAACGAGGTCGTTTCAAAGCCATTCTCTTCCTTATCTTACGTACATAATTTACCGATAGACAGAACTTCGTTCTGAATCTATTAACATGCCATTCAATTGGCTTAATCTTCGCTCTTCGTCCATTTTACGTTTTTAACGTTCTTCATTCATTCGTCCGTAATTCGGTCATCCGAACTCGGAACTCGTTCATTCTTGAGTCCACGACTCACGTTTTCTACACTCTCTTACTTTCTTATGAAACCCTATATGTTCGGGTTCATTTACTAACTTTCTAATTCTCATTCTTCTTTTACGAAATTTTCGCCATAAATTCGTTATAGCTCAGTTTTAATCCATTCTTCATGAACGTTTATATCATTCCTAACCAAGCAATAAGTAACTAACTTATACGTGATGGTTTTAAACTTGTCCATCAACAACAATTATCCTACGATGGTTTTAAATTTGTCCATCAACAACGTTCTTCGCGTTCTTCGTTCGTTCTTCATTTTTATTCGATATTTTGATTACGATTTTACTTTTTCTTGGAATTTTATGTTATAGAACGCCATTCCTTACTTAATTTACCTACTCATTTATATAATCAACACGGATCGTTCTAATTCATTATGAATCTTACACTTCCTTAAGAAATTTATAAACTAAATTTCTACTTTCTTATTTCTTATTTTCTCATGATTTCAACCATATGAAATTATTTCTAACATATTTTACTCATTATTCTTATTAAGCTATGTTTTAACATAAAAACTTAAAGAAAATTAATTAGAAGCTAGGTTTTCGGATTACCTTTCTTCTTTAATCTCCTTCTATCGGACAAAGTTTGCTCACGAGCAAGCTTTTCCCCTTCCTTTTCCTCTTCTTTCCTATGACAAATGAATTGTTTGAATTGTGATTCTGAGGACAGAATCCTTGTAAGGAGGGAATGATGTAACATTTCAGAATTTTTTTAATTGTTATATTAAATATTTATTGAATTATCAAGTATTTAATGGATGTGTTTATCATTGAATAAATAATTGTTCAAATTTGATTTAATTTGGTTAACTATTTGTTAAATAAATAATTAAGAAAATTAATTATTTTATGCTAATTTAATTTAATTATTAAGTTGAGAGTTTTGATTAATTGAATTGTTATTCTTTTTATTTGAATTTGTATTTAAAAGGATGTGTTAGTTGATTAAATAAAGTTATAATTATATAAAAAATTATAATTTTGTGGTATTGATTTATGTGTTAGAGTAATTAAATAAAAGTATGACAAATAATCTTTTATAAGTATTTATTAAAATAACTTAAAGAGTTTTAATTTAGTTTTGCCAAACAAGGCCTAATGCCTATTAAGTCTTTAATCTAATTGTGTTTTACCAAATAAGGCATAAGGATTAATTGATTATTTTTTTTAGTGGTTAGCCAAACATGCCTTATGGCTTTTGGTTTTCAAAATAAAATAATCGATGTCGATTAAGTTAGTATTATATTATATAATTAATATATATTATATCTTATATAAGTTATATTCTGGGACGTAAGAATAGAAGAGAGAGGTAAGAGAGAAGAAAAGAAAAACTCGGAGGAAGAAGAAGAAAAGTGAGGAATCCTAGAGAATCGGGAGTGAAGAGGAGAAAAGCTTGACAATCAAAGAGATAGTATCGCCATCATCTTCTTCAAGGTATCATCCTATTTTTTTTAGTTTTAAAAGTTTAGTTTTCTCTTCCCTAATTCTCTGTAGAATCCTTGTGTAAGGATAAATTGTTGTTGTTATACTACTTTATATGATATACTAATGATGTTAAAACTATTTTCATAAGTTATAGTCAACTAATTGATGATATGTATGTAATTTGTGAAGAAAAATATTTTTACAGAGAGTTTTGTGAATATATATTGTTTGGTTTAAGGTAGAAATTAAGGGTTAATTAGTTGTTTAGTTGATAAATTGATTATTGAATGTGGTAGAGTATGTATAAACATTGATAAAGTGCTTTTGAATTAACAATTTTGGTTGGAAAACAAAATCACAAAGTTGTTTATTTTCATTAAAAACATCAAAAAGTGAGTTTTTATCAAAAACAGTGAAATTAGATGTTTTAAATTTGTTGTTTATGTTGTTGTATGGGTAGAAACATGTTAGGAGTTCTTGAATTATGTTTACATGAAGTCTTTGTATGAATTACATGTGAATTAGACTGTTAGAAAGGAGCTCAGAGGGCCAAAATTGGCTTTTGTTCATCGTTGTTCTTAAGCCGTCATCGAAGATTTCAGCCACAACAGAAATAGCGACTTAACTAAAGATTAATCTAGCACCGCAATCACGACTGGTAGTATTATTGTCACTTCAATGATTGTTATCTCCTACGCCATACAGCCATACCATAGTATAAATCGTGGAAATGAAGTCACGAAAGTTAGCAGAATGGCCCGACAAAGGTACTTTTGTACTCGAAATTTGAAGAAATTGTTAAGGGATAATAGTAGGACTGTAAAATGTTAATTTCAATATTTCTATACTATGAATAAGCATGTTATCAACGATTAACTTGTGTTATAACTTGATTATGTGATAAAATAATCAAACCTACATGATGAATGTAGTTAGTTAACTTTGTAAAGTGGTACTGACTAATTATGTCATGATGACATATGATTATAGGATATTGTGATTTGAATTGTTTGGTTTTAGCCCAATTGAAAGCAAGGCAAGTTCTCTAATCTATTTTCTTATTGAAGCAATTATTGTTTCCAATTCGATTACCTTATAAATGATGCAAGTTTTCTAATCCATTATCTTGTTAAATCAATTATTGTTTCCAATATAATAATGCAAGGTTTCTAAACTTTGATTTTTGATATTGAACAAGTTATTCTTGTATTTAACTTGTTGTTTAGCATGCCCAAATATATTTGAATAGTTTTATCATTCATATTACCATGCATGCTTAGTATTCAATTCTAAATAACCTTGACTTAATGTTGTTCAAGCAAGGTGTGATATAGTTATTCAAGTTATATGCTATTAGATTATTCCTAAAGCATGACTTTAATTTACCATGTTTATTCAATTACGATTATTCTATAGTATGACGTTATTAGTTTTATTCAACTAATCCTTAGTTGATGTTCGTTGAATTCCAAATTACCCTGAAATGTTTTCAAACCAAACTCACTTTGGTGCGGACTTGTACTCTAAATACTGAGATGAACAACCCTATTATTAGGGGTAACGCTACGCTTAGCATTAAAATGTTTGTGCACAATACATTGTACGAGGGCTTGATCCCCTAAGTACGAGGAGTCCCTATAGTCTTATGACTGTTAAAGTTTAAGTTGAAAAATTACTTATAACTATGGACATAGTTCGTGGTCTTAGGACCCTCACTTATATACTTCAGAATGTTGATAAATCATATTGCTTAATTCTATCGAGTCTCTCATTTGATAATTGTTGTAAAGATTTTTTATTCATTGTTGTTCCAAGTGAGCTTTGTTTGCTCACTCTTGCTTATATAATTATTACAGTGAAAGATGAGAAGGTTGATGTACCTAGCACCAGTAAGGGAAAAGGAAAGATGAACAAGTATTGAAGACTTGTAATATGATGATATTATATTATCAGTTTTTAATTGAATGGTTGTAATGAACTTTATTTATTTTTCGCATTTGAATGATTGTATTTAAAGGTTAGACAACCTGAGAATTTTTTATTATGTACCCCTTTAATGGGAAATGTTTTATTTATCCAGTTTTATTGTGATGGGTAGTTAGATATGAATGTTTGATCAAGTGAACACCAAATCCTGTGGGAATGAAGTACCTGGGTTTGGGGGTGTCACAAGTTGGTATCAAAGCCTTATGTTATGAACCTTAGGTGGGGAAAAGCCTTAGGAAGTAACCTTTGAAAAGATTGATAAAATCTTATCAAGTTTTAAGGAAGAAGTAATAAAATACTTATGTGCTTATGTGTTTACAACTTATGTGCTCGTGAGTGTCGAGTAGTAATGATTAGTAATTAAAACTTAAACTTTGGTTGACAGGATGACTAATATAGGAGGATCCAGTCAGGCTAGGGAGGAAGAGCCTCGAGATATTCAGGTAGTTTGGGAACAATTACTGCCATGGGAAACAGTTCCATTGGTCACAGTTGTTGAACAGGAGAGAGTACCTGATGAGGATGATCAGATAGAGACGGATGAGGAAGATTCCTTGGAGCTGCCACAGACGGATGAAGAGGACGAGGAGGAAAGGATTCCACTTAACTCGATAGCTGGCCGTATATACGATGAGGTGCATGACCACAACGTGGAACTTCAAGATACTGTCGAGGAATTGCATGATATAGTAGCTGAGCAACAGGCCTCGATGGCACAGAAGGACGACGAAATTCAGGACCGAGAGGAACGTTTGAACAATGTTGAAGATAAGCTGATTCACACTGAAGAAGAGAACGAGCAAATGAGATCAGAGATTACAGAGTTGAAGAGCAAGTTGAGAGAAGAATCTGCAAAAAGGGTAAGAGACGAAGATGCGTACGAGGAAGCTGATCAACGAGCCGAAATAGTAGAGGGAGAAGCACAAGCAAAGAGAATGAAAATGCAGGAAATGGATAACGTGTTCAACATCACGATCAATCAAGATCAGGATCGGGTCATGGGTTGCCCAATTCAGTTCGAGACGCTACCCTCGTACATACTAGATCGTCGAACCATGTTCCGAATTATGGAAGAAGAGCGTCGTAAGGCTTTGCAGTATCTTAATAGGACATCGTAGGAAGTGTACTTGATTTATGATTTATGTTATGATAAATAATATGTAAATCCCAAGTGTTATGCAACCTATGGGATATGACGATGATGTCCTGAAACATTAGTAGTTCAGGAAAATAATGTAAATAGCAGTGATGCTATTGTTATGATGTTTTTAAAGAATTAAGTATGAATAAAAGTTATTATCTTCTTTTATCCAAAGTGTTATATGTTATGTGGTGATTATTTTGGGGGCAAGTTAAGTAGAAATTACTTGAAAAGAGTTGAGTAATAATCTAATGGGTGGATTTTTAACAGAAAATGCCTCCAAGACGTCAACCACCTCGTCAGAGAACTTCTGAAGGAACCAACAACGATAATGCTGAAGCTAACCCTGCTCAAAGATTTGGTGACGCGTTCATGATGTGCACTCATGTAATCAACCGCAGAATCAACCACAAAATCAAGCTACAACGTTTAAGGACTTCAAGGCGGTTGGACCACCAGAATTTCGTGGGTCCATGAACCCGATTGAGGCACAGACTTGGGTCATGGAGATAGAGAAAGTGTTTGATGTTGCGGGAGTAGGGGAAGATCAGAAGACTACTTTTACAACATTTATGTTGAAAGCAGAGGCTAGTTATTGGTGGCAGGCCAATAAAACCCGAAGAGGACCAGGGGTTATTACTTGGGAAAGGTTTAAGGAGGTTTTCTTCGAGACCTATTTCCCAAAGAGTTCGAAGAGTCAGCTAGAGGTGCAGTTTTTAGAACTGAAATAGGGAACGATGACGGTGTTGGAGTATGCCGCAAAATTCAATGAGTGGCGAGGTTTACGCCATACCAAATCATCACAGATGAACGCAAGGTGAAGAGGTTTGAACAGGGACTGAAGCCCTGGTTGTTTAGTAGGGTTTCCTTGTTCCAGTTGAAGACGTTTGCAGCCGTGATGGAAAAGGCAATTCTCCCCGAAGGTGGAGGCGAGGCTATAACCAAGTTCAATCAAGAACAGAAAAAGAAGAAGAATGAAGTGGAGGAGAAGAATGGAGGTGGTGGTAATGGAAATGGTAACAATAACTTGAAAAGAAAGTGGAATGGAAATGTGGGTGCTGGGAATCAACAAGGTAACCAACATAATAAGAAGTTTGAAGCATGTGCTACATGCAGGAAGTTTCACAAGGGTGTATGCTTGATGGGGAAACGTGTATGCTTTAACTGTGGCCAGGAGGGTCACATCGCCCCAAATTGCAATCAACCCAAGAAGAATATTTGCTACACTTGCGGGTCCAAGGATCACTTTTCTCGTGAGTACCCCAAGAAGAAAGCTGGCGAAATAACGAGAAGCAATGGAGGAAGCACTGGAGGTACTTGGGCCATTACCGGACCAATGGCATCAACAAAACCCACAATCAGAACCTTCAACATGACTGTGCAAGATGCTGTGCAATCAAAGGATGTGGTGTCAGGTATTATCCCAATCAATGATATTGATGCTTATGTATTATTTGATTCGGGTGATACTTGCTCATTTATATCTGATGAATTTGCTATGAGATTAGGATTACCTAGTGAAGAATTGAATTTTCCTTTAATCATAGAAATTGCGAATAAGGAAGTAATTCCTGTTAGGTTCGTATACAAGAACTTTAGGGTGAACATTAAGGGAAATATTTTGATGGTAGATTTAATTCCGATTAGGCTTGGAGAGTTTGATGTTTTTTTGGGAATGGATTGGTTGTTCAATTGTGGAGCGATAATTGACTTCCAAAAGAAGTGTGTAAAGAAGTGTCTGACGATTATGTAGGCCAAGAAGTTATTGAGTCAAGGCTATGTGGGTTATTTAGCTTACATAGTTGATACTCAGAAGAAGGGTGTGAAACTGGAAGAAATACCAGTAGTTAAGGAATTTGTGGATGTGTTTTCGGAGGATTTGCCAGGACTTCTGTCTGACAGAGAAATTGAGTTCGTGATCGACTTAGCTGTGAACCGCTCCGATATCGAAGCCCCTGCATGTAATGGCTCTGGTAGAGATGAAGGAACCGATGGTACAAGCCTGTAGGAGTGTTGGACAAGAAATACATTCAAATGAAGTGTCACCGTGGGGAGCACCGATGTTATTCGTAAAGAAGAAGGATGGGTCAATGCGACTTTGCATTGATTATAGGGAGTTAAATAAAGTCACTATTAAGAATAAATATCCATTGCCGAGAATAGATGACTTGTTTGATCAAGTGAACTCCCCTGCAACGTTGATGGATTTGATGAATAGGGTGTTTAAACCATTTTTAGACAAGTTTGTGGTGGTGTTTATCGACGATATTCTGGTGTATTCTAGAACTCAAGAAGAACACGTGGAACACCTACGTCTAACGCTGGAGACGCTAAGAAAGAAAAAGTTGTACGCAAAATTCTCTAAATGTGAATTCTGGTTAGAACATGAACAATTTCTTGGGCACGTAATCGACAAGGATGGAATTTCAGTGGATCCATCAAAGGTCGAAGTTGTGATAAATTGGGAACAACCAAGAAATCCATCAGAAGTAAGAAGTTTCTTGGGATTGGCAGGGTATTACAGACGGTTTATTCAGTATTTCTCCAAGATAGCCACTCCGTTAACAAATTTGACGAGGAAATCTGTAAAATTTGTTTGGCCGGAGAAGTATGAAGGAAGTTTCCAGAAATTGAAAAAGAAGCTAAGTATGCACCTGTGTTGTCATTACCAGATAATACATGAAATTTTGTGGTGTACAGTGATGCATCACACAAGGGATTAGGATGTGTCCTTATGCAGAATGGAAAAGTCATCGCGTATGCATCAAGACAATTGAAGGACTACGAAAAAGGGTATCCAAATCATGATTTAGAGTTGGCGGCAGTTGTGTTCGCACTAAATATATGGAAACACTATCTCACGAGAGAAATGTGAGATCTACATGCACCATAAAAAGTCCAAGTATATTTTCACTCAAAAGACTTGAACACGCCAAAGGAGATGGATGGAATTGATAAAGGATTACGATTGTGAGATCTTTTATCATCCGAGCAAAGCAAACGTGGTTCAGAGATGCCTTGAGTAGGAAAGGCGAAGAGAGAAGTTGATCTTTGTTAATCGATAAGGAGGATCTTATTACAAAGAATGTCAAGGTTAGAGTTGGAAATCAAATTTCCAAAAGAATCGATGAGAAATTATACCGGATGGAAGTTTGGCCAAACTTTGGTGGACAAAGTGAAGAACGCTCAACCGCTGAGGATGAGGAATGCGGAAAAATAAGAGAAAGTGTGGTCGAGGGAAAGGAAGTGAAATACAAGGTCGATCATCGATGGAATCTTCGAGATTCGAGGGACGAATCTGGGTTCCAGTAGTACCAGATATTAAAGAGGACATCTTGACAGAAGCTCATAGCTCGAGATATTCGATTCATCCAGGAAGTACTAAAATGTATAAAGATTTGAGGCAACAGTTTTGGTGGCCAAACTTGAAAAGAGACATTGCAGAATGCGTTGCAAAGTGCTTAACATGTCAGAGAGTCAAGGCCAAGCATCAAAGACCAAGCAGGTTATTTCAACCGTTGGAGATACCGAAATGGAAATGGGAACATATCACAATGGATTTTGTGGTAGGTGTAACGACCCGAAAATTCGGATTTTCCAGAATTTAAGTTTAAAGAATTAGTTATTAATAAAATGAATTTTTATTAATAATATTATGTGATATGTGTTTATTAATAAGTTTGGAGGATTCTGGCTACGATCTATATTGAATGAGTAAGAATTTTCAAGATGAAAATAAAATTTTAAAGAACAAAAATATTTACGGGGAAAAGACTTAAATAGATAATTATTCAATTGATGAAACCTAAGTGGTTAGGGTTTGAATAACCTAAGCTGATTACGAGAGTTCAGATGTCGAATGACATTCCGTCAAAAGATTTGACGATAATATATCTTGAAAAGTTAAGTAAGTCGACAAAAGTTTTTCTCAAAAAACGTGCAGAAATCGGACAAAATAAAAAATGACGAAAAGTACTACTATGCACTTTTCATTCATTTAGCTACGTTAGGGTAAAACGTGAAGGAAAACGCTTAATGCCAAAAAGTGTTTTTCAGTTTTTTAGGAATCCGAAGAATACGTAAAATTTAATTCAGTAAAGGAAAGACGAAATATCCAAAAATATTTGGATTTAGAATCGCAGATTTTAAAACCGTTTGATTTGAAAACCGAAAAGATTTTAATCACGTAACTTAAAGGCTAAGTAGACTTAAGGGCTAAGTTAACTTAACACTTAAGTAATGAATAGTATGGAGGTGTGAATTATAAGGAGGTTAGGGTGAAATGACTATTTTGCCCTAGCTTTTGGAAAATCTATAAATAGTAAGTTTAGATTTCATTTAAATAGGATTTGGAAAATCCTACACTGTAGAGAGAGAGAGGATTAGGATGAGAGAGATGAGGAAGAGCATGAGCATGATTGATCGAATCAAAATGTTTCGTGAAATGGAAAGGCTAGCAAATCGCTGGGTTTTGTCTAAATGGATTTAAAAATAAAGAGGAAAGGTATTAAAATCTAACTTCTATGTTAGATTTTCTTTAAGTTTTATATGTTTTAAACATAGATTAATAAGAATAAGAATTATATGATGTTAGGGATGATTTCATATGGTTGAAATCATGAGAAATAAAGAAAATAAGAATTTGAAGTTTAGTTTATAAATTTCTTAAGGAAGTATAAGATTCGTAATGAATTAGAACGATCCGAGTGGATTATATGAATAAGTAGGTGAAATAAGTAAGGAATGATGTTCTATAACATCAAATTCCAATAAAAAGTGAAATCGTAATCCAAAATATCGATTAAAATGAAGAACGAATGAAGAACACGAAGAACATGCGAAGAACATGCGAAGAACACGAAGAACGTTGTTGATGGACAAATTTAAAACCATTATAGGATATTTGTTGTTGATGGACAAGTTTAAAACCATCGCGTATAAGTTTAATTCATATTGCTTGGTTAGGAACGGTAGAAACGTTCATGAAGAACGGATTAAAACTTAGCTATAACGAAGTTATGGTGAAAATTTTGTAAAAGATAAATGAGAATTAGAAAGTTAGTAAATGAACCCGAACATGTAGGGTTTCATAAGAATATGAGAGAACATAGAAAACGTAAGTCGGGGACTCAAGAACGAACAAATTCTGAGTTCGGATGACCGAATTATGGACGAACAAACAAAGAGCGTTAAAAACTTAAAATAAACGAAGGGCGAAGATCAAGCCAATCGAATGACACATTAATGGATTCAGAATGATGTTCTGTTTAAGGGGGATTAAAGTACGTAAGATAAGGAAGAGAATGGCTTTGGAATGACCTCATTCAGAGTTATAATGAAGGAGTTATGAGATCGGGAAGTAGCATCTCAAAATGAAGTTAACACTTACAAAGAAATTATTAAGAATTAGGACTTGGTGACGGGCAGGCCAACCATGCCTTTTATAAGGTGGCATTGCAGTTGCTAGACAGCAGAGAAGGTATTCGTAAACTCGCGTCTGCATGCACGAAATAGAAGGGAGAGTGGCGCCATGATGCGATGTCAGTAGGAAAAAGCCCGAGAAGAGCTTTTAACTGCTCAACTCTTGGGGGGAAACGTATGGGAAGATAAAGAACATAATGTTCAACTAATGTAACACTTACGCAAGTAATTTAAATCTTAAATGAAGGTTTAACGGAAAGATTAAACGAGATTAAAAGACAAAGAATTTTAAACGCGAGTTACATAGCCGATGTCTCTGGGGACCAGTAGTCATGAATGAATCTAACGTGAGGATTGCTATGGTTGTGATTCCTTAGACATTGAGTGACGAGGGTAATAAATAACATTTCGATGTTATGTCATGATAGTGAGAGATAAGTGTGAAGCGTATAGACGCTATGTACGCAATGCTGTTGCGATAAATGAACGGTCTTAGCATACAACGAACGGTATGGCTTGGACAATAAGAATGACTAATGAACATGGGGTTCAAGTAAGGGATAACGAAAGTATTAAGTAAGATACGAATGGTATTAAGAAAGCTGTAATGAATGGTAATAAGATTAATGAAAGCCGAAGGTGAGTCATATAGGAATGAATCCCGAGGTATGACATTTAGTTGCCAGAAAGCCGTAAGGAATAAGAAATTAACTTAACGAACATTATAGTTAATGGTTAAGATAAGTTATGATAAGTTTAAGTTGTAGTACAATCGTAACCTTTGATGGTTGACATATGGGAGCTGGGCTAAACAATTCCTTCAAAGAGTGAAGGTATATACAAAACTAGCACCTAATCTAACTCACTGTTGCGGGCAGTGTAGACGAGACGGGAACTTGTTTGTTGGTTGTTTGTGGGAAACCACTCAGAGTACCATATGGACTACTAGCAGAGAAACGATGTGTGCTGAGTCCTAGAGAAGTTATAAGAAGAAGATAAGATGTAAAACATCAAAGATGATGAACGTAAAAGTAAGACATCTCCGTATGTCATGAAGCCGTAGAACGGTAATGAAAGTGGTCGCGTAAACTTAGGTTGCAAGAACGCGAACCCTAAGAAGTAAAGTTAATCAAACTAATGCATAAGTAAAATATACATGACTAATTAGTGTACGTGTTGTTTTTCTTATGTGCTACATAGGAACTGGAATGAGCAGTTCGGCATAAGCTGTAGCTGGGCATAAGGCAAGTTTCCTAACTTCATTCATATTCTAAATGAATGATAGTTTCTTAAACTTCTCAGATGTTGAACTTGAGAAGTTATGTCTATGTGTGAATGTGCGATATTTGTACAAGGTGGTAGAACGTATGAGACATTGAGTCACAATGTGAACACTTCGGTGTTTCTATGATATGAACTGTTCTTTGATTGAGCTGTTCAATACAAGAATGTTCTGTTTATACATGATCCGTTATTGTTAAGTCTGTTCTAATGATTCCAGCTAGACATGATGAGTATGAAAAAGGTAGAAGAATGAAAGTATTTCAAAGTGCATGTGAATAATGTTTTAAAATGATAGGAATCGAGATTATTCCTATTATTCAAGCTGCTTCATAACCTTTGTTCGGTTATTGAACTCTTAAAAGAATGTTTGAATTCTTGAAGATGTTTGTTCAACTGTTATGACTTGCTGGGCAATTGAATGCTCACACTTGCTTTAAATGAAAAACATTTTCAGCGTACGATGTTAAAAGAATTTAAGGATCCCGTAAAGATCAAGCTGACGGTATCCAGATGAAGTGCCATTCAGAATGTGGATGAGCGAGAGGATCACGTGAAGACTTGTAATATAAAATAAGTTAAATGAACTTTAGATTAGTTTGAAGAACTGTTATGTATCCTTGGTGGCGGATAAAAGTCACTCTTGTAAGATGAAATGAATAATGTATTTATAATTATTTGTAATGAAAAAGGTTATATGGTTTTTAGAACCTGGGATTTGAGAGTGTATGTTGTTATATTTCAATATATAATATTGTATGTTTGGAAGAAGATGGGATTGTGACGTACGAAATCCGGGTGTGAAGATAGACCGAATTTTGGGGCGTTATAGATTGGTATCAAAGCTGATAGGTTATAAATCTTAAGTAAGAGTATCTAAGACTATAATCGTAGGGAGAGGGATAAGAAGATCACCACGTGATCATAGTGAATCGTAGTAACAGGTGAGCTGTTAAACGATGAATGATTTATAGTACTACAAAGTAGTACTGGAAGAAGAACTCAGATTGAGTTGTGAAGGATAGTATATGAATTAAAGAAAATTCGTATTAAGTTAAGAGAGATTTAGGAGTTGTAAAATTTCAATTGAGGACTCATGTGATAGCTGAGTTGTATGAACCTTTGTATGGGCAAGAGGTTTGTGCTTGGTGTAACAACCGCTTAGCTTATTACGTTGATAATAATTGAATTGGTCGTATCTTTATCAAGATGTATATGACGAGAAGGTGAATCTTTTCTCATGTATATACTTGATAGGTAGAGAACGATAAAGTAGGTGCGAGTTCTTGAAACTCATACTTATGGTACGTTCGTGACTTATAATGATATGGTATGTTTTTGAACTTTTCAAATGAATGGACGCTTATGGTGCATTCGGGATGGTTCTTAAACTCATATTATTGTGGAAAGTTCTGAACTCATAATGTGGTAAGTTGATGGACCGTACTAAGGTAGAGGGATGTTTAGGACCGAAAACAAGTTATTTTGAGAGGCTTAGTATTGAAGGTGCTAGAGAAGATTAAGTATTATCGCAAAGAAGACAATGAAGGAAGATGGAGAATAGATATTCCAAGTCATCTAGCTATGCTAGATTTCAAAGTTTATTGAACTCGTGTACGATATGTACATTTTGAAAAAGGAAAGAATTGGTTCAACTTTTGGAACCAATAGATTTTTAAAAGAGCTATTCTTGGTATGTATATGCTAATTGCTTCGGCTAGACAAAAATTGATTTGAAATATCAAAATGAATTTTATATCATCAGTGCATTTGATGCAAGGATGGTAAAATGGAGTTATTAATGCAAATGAACCTGGTGTTGGATGTGATCTTAGGATCAACAACCCGCTATGGTATAATGTATAATGTCGAAGTCATAAATTGACGAAGTCCTCAACGTACTGTGAAAAGTACGGTATCATGACGTCATAAAACGTTTTGATGTATTGCGAAAAGAATTTAAAGAAGTAGTCGATGTCAATTGAGTTGACTAGACGAATGTTTCATGTTGATATCCAATTTATTGGTATGGTCTAAGCTACTTGATTTGGATAGACAAATGGTATGTCATCGAGCTTTCTTTGAAGAAGTTGTGCCAAACCAAATTGTTTTGGTGTGAAATCTAATGATTAAGTTTGAGGTGAACATATCTCGAAATGGGGTATACGATGGGTAAGAGGTAGTTTACTTTTTTTGTGATTGTAAATTGACCGTGGAAGAAAGGTTACGGCGTCATGCTGTTAAACCGAGTAAGAGTTCATGGTCGATTTGACCCCTCAGCAAAAGTATGAAACGTTTTAAAAGGAAATTTTATATTCTTCGTTATTCTTTCTACTTCATGATTCTTGATAGGTTATGGAGGTTAGGAATGATGAAAAGATAAAAACTTCTTTGAAGAAAAGTTGAGAAGATGAGTAGGCTAAAATTTCGAGGACGAAATTCTGTGAAGAAGGGGTAAATGTGATGACCCGGGTATCTGGTCTACTGGCAGTTAGATATAAAAGAGAGCCAATCATACCTCTATATTGAGTTATATCAATACTTTTACCTTTTTCATCTTTGTCAAGCTTAGTTGCAGGAGCAATTGGGGTTTTCATGGGAGAGACTGACTCCATGCCATACTTCTTAAGTTAGTATTTAATGTACTTGGCTTGGTTGATGAAGATTCCTTCATCAGTCTGATTTACTTGCAGTCCAAGGAAGAAGTTCAGCTCACCCATCATGCTCATTCAAACTTGCTCTACATAAGCTTGGAGAATCTCTTACATAGCTTTTCATCAGTAGATCCAAAGATAATATCATCAACATATATTTGAACTAATAGGACTTTGTCGTTGTACTTTCTAAGAAATAGTGTGGTATCTACTCTACCTCTAGTGAATCCATTTTCAATAAGGAAGTTAGTTATTGTTTCATACCATGCTCTAGGTGCTTGTTTAAGACCATATAAGGCTTTGTCTAATTTAAAGACATAATTAGAAAGAGATGGATTGATGAAACCTGGAGGCTGCTCTACGTAGATTTCTTCTTGAAGTTCACCATTCAAGAATGCCCTTTTGACATCCATCTGAAAGACCTTGAATTTCATGTGTGCAGTAAAGGAAAGAAATATTCTGATGGCCTTCAGTCTGGCAACAGGTGCAAATGTCTCATCGTAGTCAAGGCCTTCTTCCTGAGAGTAACCTTTGGCCACTAGTCTGCCTTTATTCCTGGTTATCACTCTATCTTCATCCATCTTGTTTCTGAAGATCCACTTGTTTCCAATGACAGGATGGTTTTTTAGTCTTGGAACCAATCTCCAAACTTTGCTTCTTTCGAACTGATTAAGTTCTTCCTGCATGGCCTCTATTCAGCTGGAGTCTTCCATAGCATCCTCAATTTTCTTTGGTTCTATTTGTGATAGGAAGCTTAGATAAAAACATTCATTTTGGGTGGCAGCTCTTGTTTTGACTCTTGCACTCGGATCTCCAATGATTAGATCTTGAGTGTGATCTCTTGCCCATCTGCTTCCTGTTGGGACATCTATTCTTATGCCTTCTTGTCTTAGATCTTCAAGATCTATTTCTTCTTCTTGGTGTGGAGATTTGTTGTCTGGCATAGGTCTCTCTACGATCTCATTTCCTTGCTCAAAGATTTCACTGTCTGGTTCTACGATCGTAGTGTTGAGCTCAACGTCCTCGCTAAGTAGTGTATCGCACTGCTGGTCGTGAGTGTCTTGGAGTCTTGTTTTTGTCTAATTACATTTCATCAAAGATGATGTGAATCGAGATTTCAACACTCGGTGTCTTGTTGAATACTCATGTAGGCCTTACCGCTCATGCATGGCATATCCAAGAAAGATTCCTTTGTCTCGATTTTGGTTGAAACTGTCAAGTACTGCTTTCCATTGTTGAGTATGTAGCATGCATAGCCGAAAATATAAAAGTAGGCGACACTTGGCTTTCTTCCTTTCCATAGTTCATAAGGAGTCTTTTTAATCGTATAGTGTATGAGTGATCTGTTCGAGTGTAGCATGCGGTGTTGATGACCGCCGCCCAAAAGTATTCCAATGAGATGAGTTCTTTGCTAGCGTAGAGTTCTTCCAAACTTCTATCAATGTCCTCCGTTTTTCTCTCAAGCAACTCCATTTTGTTGGCGAGTTCGTGGAGTTGAGAAATTGTGACTAATCCCATTGTCTGTGCAGAACTGATCCATTTCTGAGAAATCGAATTCTCTACCATGATCACTTCTTATGGCCTTGATTTTCTCTCCTTTCTCGTTCATCACCAAACTTGAACATCTTGATCGGTTGGGAGCTTGTTTCATCTTTTGAGGTTGAGAAAGAACACCCATGTAAATCTGGTTTAGTCATCGACCACGACCGGAGTATCTCTTTCCCCAAGGCTCGTCATTGGAATTGGTCCAAAAGATCCATATGTAGCAATTACGAGAGGCTTGTCAATTGAGTTGATGGTTTTGCTCTTGAATGAGCTTCTAGATACGCTTTCCAAGTTGTGACAGGCATCTGACTGACCTTTCTTTGGACGGGTTAAACTTTAAGCCTCGCAACTAGATCTTTTGAAGCTAATTTGGACATGCATTTGAAGTTGAGATGAGATAATCTTCGATGCCATAGCCAGCTCATTTCTTCAGAAGCTTTAGCCAAAAATCATATAGTCTCGTCTGAGCTTAGTTTTCCAAGGTTTACCGTGTAGACATTTCCTTCTCTTGTTCCGGTTAACTTTACAGCAGATGTCTTCAGGTCTCGAACTTGACATTGATTGTTGAGAAATGTTATTTTATGACCCTTGTCGCAGAGTTGGCTAATACTTAGAAGGTTGTGTTGTAGTCCTTCTACATAGGCCACTTTGCTAAAGGATACTGCACCATTTCCAGCTGAGCCATAGCCTCTTGTCTTACCAGAGCCGTTGTCTCCAAAGATGACGGAGGGACCCTCCTTTTCTATGTAGTCAGACAGAAGGGCTTTGTTCCCTGTCATGTGCCTTGAGCATCCACTGTCCAGATACCAGGTTGTGATCGTGGAGCTCTTTTCTTGTAATAACATTAAACCTTCATTTTGGTACCCTTACTTGCATGGGTCCTACATTGTTAGTGCCCTTGGGGACCCAAATCTGCTTGATTTTGGGTCTCACATGCATGGAATTGTAATAACATTTTGTAGCCTTGTGGCCAGTTCTGTAGCACACAAAACATTTGATATGATGCATGTTTGTGTGTGTGTGAAAGTTTTTCCTCCATTTGGACTTTTATGGATTATTGGCTATCCTCCTGTTAAGCTGATATTCCTTCTTCCATGTGTTCTCGTGTTTCATGATTTGTGAGGAGTATGTCTTACTTCTACTGTACCTTCCAGGTTGGTTCATAGAGTTGATCTCATTGGACTCTACGATCCTTCGGGGTTGGTGAGTAGTAGCTGGATTACTCTTCTCTTTTCTGAAACCCAGACCAGCATAGGATCCCTTACTCCTGGGAATATGAATTGAATCAGCTAAGCAGGGTTTGACAGACTCGACCTTCTGTGAGGATTTCACAAATGTAATGCCTTTATTAAAACCTGAGGCATTACTAGTGCTAATTTCCTTTGCTTTTTCCACACATGACTCTGAGGTAGATTCCCCAAAACCTAACCTTGTTCTATCAGAGACACTTCTCTGGTCAGAGATTAAGGAGTCCATAGATGAAGAGGCTTTATTCCATGTAGAGATTTTCTTTTCTAGATCCTCAATCTTTGAGGTTAGACTAGACTCTCTTTTTGCACTGAGCTCACTTGTATGTCTCAAGAGCTTATTCTCAGCTTCAAGCTCGGAGAGAGAATTAGTACCTAGAAGAGCTGTTTCCAGTTCTTCTTGAACTTTTTCTTTCTCCTTTTGAAGAAGTGAATAATCCTTAGACAGAACTCTAAACAACTTCATGTATTGGTGCAGATCAGATGTTATGCCATGTAGTGCAGTTTTAAGGTCATTAATGTCTACATCAGCAGAGTTGAAGTCAAATACCTCATCGATACTTACTTCATGTATGTTGGCGTTCTGTTTGTCCCTTGCATTTTTGGCCATCAGGCAGAGATTTGCTATTTGAGGATCTTCATCATCTCCAGATTTCGGAATTGAGTCATTGTCTGAGTCACTCCACGATCCTCCCGCTACAAGGCCTTTGTCTTTCTTCTGTGGCCTTTTGTTGCCTTTGTATTCCTTCTTTGAATGTGATTTCTTCTTGAGTTCTTCTCTAAGAGGTTTGTTGCAGTTGGCAATGATGTGACCAGGTTTCTTGCAATTGTAGCATAGGTCATTCATTTGCTCCTGGCTATTGTAGTTGCTGACTTTCTTTGGCTTGTTGGTTTTACCTTGTCACATGAACCTTCTTAGTCTTTTCACTAGCATTGCAAGGTCCTCATCATCATCTTCATTGTAGTCAGAATCAACTTCAGTGCTGACTTTGGAGGTGTTATCATTTGCTTTGAGGGCAACACCTTTATCCTTCTTCCTTCCTTTAGATAAGGTTTCTGCTCGTTGAGTCAGCTCCAGTTCGTATGTGAGATGGTTGCCATACAACTGTTGAATAGTCATTTCATGTAAATTCTTCGATTCTCTAATGGCAGTGGTTTTGGCATCCCACTTGCTTGGTAAGGCTCTCATGAACTTTATGATTAGATCTTTGTTAGGATAGATCTTCCCATAGGCTCGTAGAGAGTTGAGCAGTACATTAAATCTTTCGTAGGTGGCAGTAACGTTTTCTCCTTGAACGTGAGCGAACATCTCATATTGCTGAGTCAAGAGAGATTGTTTGTTTTCTCTGACTTCTTCTATTCCTTCATGCATAATGAGCAGTGCTTCCCAAACCTCCTTTGTTGTTTTACTGTTGACCATGTTTTCAAACAGATCATCTTCTAAGGATTGGAACAAAATGTTTTTGGCCTTTTTTGTCGAAATGAATGATGCCTCTTCTCGCTCTTCCGTCCATTCTCCTTCGACCTTGATCAGACTCTGTCTGGGTCATCTATAGTTGGTGCAAGCTTTGTAGGAACATAGTAATAATTTCGGTCAGTTTCAAATAGATCTTCATCTATTGAATCCATGTAAGCTTGCATCCTAACCTTCCAGGTTAGCAAATTTATCTTTTGTTGCACATAGGTGGCTTCACGCCTCCTCCGATTTTTGATTCGCTTGGTAAGTGTGTCATTGGATCTACTCAAGCTTTGTAGGCTGTATTATAGAACCTGCTCTAATACCAATTGTTAGTTCCCGGAGGCACAATAGATATCTAGAAGGGGGGGGGGGTGAATAGATAATTAAAAACTTTTCTTTTAAACTAGGTAGTATGATTGTGATTAATGCACAGCGGAATGAGTATATGATAAACCTTCTTTTAGATATCTTGAATTAATGAGAGTGATGCAGTTATGACAGTTATAATGGACACAGTAGTTTTAAGTGGTTCAGAGCACTTAAAGCTCCTAATCCACTCTTCTACTCTTTGAGTAGGAAATCCACTAAGAATGTCTGTTACACTACTTGAATCTCATGATTCCTTCTCTGACCAAAGCCGATCTCAGCACTTCTTAGTTCACTCTTGAACTCTTCAAGTCCAGCAGACTTGGTTCTTCACAGTTCACTTAGAACTCTTCAAGTCCTTCAGAATTGGAACTCTCACTTTAGTTGATTGGTTGTTGTTGAGATCGTGATTGGTGCTACTCAGTTGCTATTAAGCACTTGTTCAAAAGAACTAAGTAGCTGAGCAAGCTTTCTATTTTTCTTATATCGTAGAGTTGAGCGTAGAGTGTTCTTGTGCATTTTTGTTCAAATGCTTGCTTATTTTTCTCATCTGTCTTTGTTCTGTATATATATGTGATCTCTTTAAATCTATCCGTTGAAGACATCTGATGAGCTATTAAATGCGTTTGACATTTCTGAGCTTTGATGGAGACTTTTCTGCACATCTTCTGAATTGCAATCTGGCCCACTGACATAGTAGACTGCTTTCTCACCTAACACCGGAAAAGTTGTTTTCCTCTGCCCAATGGTCCTTTTATTAGCTTCTTGAATACGTTTCTTTTAATCAATACTAAGGATATCTTTTGTACCGTTGGGACTGGTGAGGGCTTCAATGTTCACAACTCATTCCACACTTGTTGGGATTTGTTTCCAAACAAAAGATAGGGCTCGATGCTTCTTACACAAGACAGATGAACATCTACGATGCATATCATGGTGTCTTGTCATATTTGCTTGGTCCGGATAGAACACTACGATTTCTTTCAAGCGCTTTCAAGCTACGATCTTTCCACACTACGATCTGTGCTTGTTTGTCTTGCAGATTCTACGTTTCTGAGAGCACACTACGATCTCTGAGTTAGCTTCAGCAAACGTCTGGACCACTCTACGATTACTGGAGAGGCCCTTCAAGGCAAATATACTACGATCATCTCAAAGACTACGATCCCGCCTTTAGCTTCACGATTACATTGATCGGTAGGATAGACTACGAGTCTCTTCAAGGCCTATCTATTTCTTTCTAGCCATAGATCAACCTAACATATTTGATCTCTTTATCTATACAAGTGAACATTAAAGGCTAAGATCAACCTAATAATTTTGATCTATCACTAAGTCTTTGTTAATATATTCCTAGAAGGACTTTACACATAATCATGAGCATTTACATTAAACATCAAATCACAATATGCATTCTTCCAACAAGCTTAACTAGCCCAGTAAGAAATATTATGACTAAGATAATGTAGAATAAATTATCCTTAGCCTTCAACAGTATAACAACTGATAGAATACAATAGACAACAAGTTTTAGATCAACAACTGCAGTGGAATAAGCAATCCATTAGAAGAGTCAAGTAGAGCATAAATCTACTATCTTCTATGATTTAAAAAATTTTTCATCAATTTTATCGCTGAGACTCAGCTTAATAAATAATCCACATCATCGAATCACCCCTTCACTATGGCCATGGATATTCTTTAGTATCACGACCACAAATTATCCATGCACTACGGGCCAATGATATTCGTGTATTCATTAATGGTCATGATCATGCCAACAGCTGTCCATCAATGCACTACGGGCCAATGAGGACTTTTACCACATCATGTGTAACATTACGGTCATGATTATACCGAATGATCCCTGGTCATAATCATACCAAGTCCATCTATGTGCTACAGGCCACATATGACTTTCAACAGAATATAAACATGAGGATGATGACAATGATATAGGAATTCAATAAAACAAGTTCAAGAATAAATTTTTAAAGATTTATAATCTAATTTATTCAGAAATCCATAATGTCCAAATTGTCAACATGATACTTCTTTGTAGACTAAAATTTAAGAATGCTCAGAAGAATATTTCCATGAAAAGATACTGGATGAAACGCAAATATCAAGGATATTCCACTAATTTCATGGAGTATAGAAGGCAAAACTTTAACCAACTGAGCATAAAAGAATATATGAAACTGCAAATGGATTTTCGCCCGCCATGCGGTAATTCACGTAGACAGATCATTTCCATAATTTAATAAGGGATGAATACGAAGGATCATTCACCATGCGTGATAATCCACATAGATAGGTTATTCCAACAGAATAATAAAGAATGGAACCAGGTCATGCGTAATCCGCACAGAAAGGATATTCCAACAAAATAATAATGAATGGAATAACAGAAGAATTCACCATGCATGAGATAGACCGCACAGACAAGTTATTCCAAAAGAATAATAAAGAATGGAACCAGGTCATGCGTAAACGCATAGACAGGATATTCCAACATAATAATAAATAATGGAACCAGGTCATGCGTAAAACGCATGCATGTGATAATCCAATGTAATAATAAAGAATGGAATAATGGAAGAATTCACCATGCATGCGATGTAATCAAGCATGCATGAGTTATTCCAATAGAATAATAAATAATGGAACCAGGTCATGTGTAATACGTATAGATAGGATGTTCCAACAGAATAATAAAGAATGGGATAACAGAAGAATTTCACCATGTATGCAGATTGCCAGATAGACAAAAGTTATTCCAACATAAAAATAAAGAATGGAATAATAGAAGAATTTCACCATGCATACGGTAGTCCACGTATACAGGTTATTCCAACAGAACAATAAGGGATGGAATAACAATAGCTCTCTTCAAGAACACGAAAGAAATAATACCCCTTACCTTAGAGAAACTGGATATCGGAATAGTGAGGTAGCAGACTTCTCTTCTTCTTTCTCTCTATAATTTCTCTCTAAAATAAATGCTCTATAGCTTGAGTGAATTGGTGAAGAATAATGAAAAAATGAGTTTCTATTTATAGGAAAATATAGTTTCGATAATTGCACATTTTGGGGCTCAGAATATTATAGTATAATACCTTCCTCTTTTTCTTTATTTTTAATTTAGTCCTGCAAGTATTATCAAACTTGCACCACCTCCCCTAATAATAAATCATGTGAATTAATAGTAAATCATGTGACTCAATAGTTCTAATCATGTGAAAAAAAAATTATAGTATAGTACCTCCATCTATACCTCTATTTTTAACTTAGTCATGTAAGTATTATCAATCTTGCACCAACTCCCCTAATAGTAAATGAATGTGAATCAATAGTACACACATGTGAACAATTAGTTATAATCATGTGAATTAATAGCAATTAATTGCTCATTTATCCGATTAATTACCCAATTGGTCAATATAACCTCCAGACATCAATTATTATCGAAATAAATATCGATTTCCACTAACACCAATAATTCCAACACAATGAAATTATCAATTTCATCTTTAATCAACATGAACTTATTCATCATTAATATTATAACTCATAATATTTAACAACCAAGTCGTTCCCAGGAAAGAGGGGGCTTTCCGATAAGGATTTCTCCTTATTGGCGCGCAATTAGATGACCAAACCTCTTCTTGACAGAACTTCTAGACATTGTAAATATTGCAATTTAATAATATGAATAACTTTACCATCTCAATTATTGATTTAATAATATAACATATTATGTAGATGATACTATGACAATAATTGAATCAATAATATGAGAGATATGATGCAGCAATTACTGTAGTAATAATTGAGTATAACTGAGTGACTTCTTACGTAAGCATCAATAACCAATACTGTGTGCTACTATGCAACCATGCGTATTACTGTACTTTTACTACCGGATAGTTCAATAGTTTTAACGGTAACACTTTTGCCGTTATTTTATAAAAAGATAATTCTGTCATTTTCTAACTACGACAATACTTCCGTTGTGGGGTCCACCAATGATTATGCCGTCGTACGAATATTCCCCGATAAAAAGAATATTTCCCGACCAAATGAATATTTTATAACAACTTACATACTTTTCAAAATTTATAAATATTACCCACAACTATAATATTATATCAAATCCACACCATAATATTAAAAAAATATTTCGAGAAATTTAAATCTTTATTCATAAAATCTGGGGTCTCACAATCTCCCCTCCTTATGAAATTTCGCCCTCGAAATTTACGTACAAACCTGGTATGCCGAAGAGATGAGGATACCTTGACTTCATTTCAGATTCTAACTCTTGAGGTATAACCTTTGAGTGTTGAATACGATCCTTTTTATCCAAGATTTTAACACGTATCTCCTCATACGTTAAATCTTCTGCTATTTCGTCTAGTTTTAATTTAATAATGTGGTTCGGGTCGTCCACGTATTTACGTAACATCGATAAGTGAAAAACATTATGAACACGCGACATACTTGGCGGTAAAACGATCTATAGGCCACAGTTTCTACTCAATCGAGGATTTCAAATGGGCCAATAAAATTGAGGGTTAAGATTTCGTCTCTTCATTGACTCTTGCTTCTAGAATAATGCCCTCTTGAACCTTCTTCTTTGTATTTATCAGCTCCGGGTTTGTAGCTTGAGCGGCTTTTAACTTTATCGATTAAAGTCGATTCTACTCGTATATTCGTTATCTTTACGTGGGTCCCTAGAGTCTTTAACTCTATCATCATCATTTGTAAGTTATACGAAATGGGTCTTTGTGTTAACAACATCGCACTCATAAACGCATATGATCTTCTACTCAACAAGTCAGCTACAACGTTTGCTCTTCCACAATGATATTGTGGTATAGTCGTAATCTTCAATAGCTTGAGCCAACGTCTTTGGTGCATTATACGTTCATTTTGGTTGAAGAAATATTTAAGGGTTTTAGAAATGGATTTTTGTACTGGGGTCAATACAAAATTTGATTTCACGCTCTGGGATAGGCCAGGAAGTTCTTCGAGAATACGTCAGGAAATTTAATAACGATAGAAATATTATTCAAAACTGTGACTCTCATCCAAGACTTGGATAGCACGTCACATTGATACCTATCAACTTGCCATTGTCATTCACGGCGTCCCCTATGGATAGTCTGGTTTCGATGTATTCCAAGACTTGGAAGTCACCAGCGAAAGGCTCGGGGCTCTTTACTTATGGCTTGATATGACAATGATTGACTTTAGTGGTTTGGTTACTTGAATTTGCATAACAGGTTCGTTAGGAATATGAAAGCTAACAACCTTACGAAAAGCATGATGAGTAGTTAACCAATCGATTCCTAAAATCACATCAAATGCAAGTATTTTCAAAGAGATAAGATCGACAGGTAACGTGAAAGTGTCGATTTGAATCAAACAAGATTTATAAATAGTGGAGGTAACAAAAGTTTCTCCCAACAGAGTTTCAACAAATAAATCAAAGTCTAATTTCTCCGAAATCAAATTTAAACATTGAGCGCAAGTAGGAGAAATAAAATAGTGGGTAGAACTGGTATCGAATAAGGTATGGACTTCACAAGAGTTTATAATTAACATATTCGTAATAACTTCGTTCGGGTTTCTTGACAAACGCTCTCACTTATACTACCGTATTTGACTTTGCTATAGGGTACATTCCACCCTAAAGTGTTTCGTCACATTCCTGATCCGTGATATGAATCATTATTCTCCGATCCATATCGAATTGGGGTTGACTGCCTTGCACAAGGTAATTCCGAATTCGATGTTGGTTTCTCCCAATTGTTGTCCAAAAAGCAAAATCTATTTCATCTATTTTGGCCTTATTGGATCAGACGTCTTTTTCTACAATATCTACATGTCGTGCGGCTTTTACCCATGCATCATATATTCTCCTTCTTTCTTCAGAACTTTGATCATAGCATTTTCAGATTCCAGCTCTAATATCTTATACTCTGCTAAAGAGTGCTTCTGTTCAAGCATCACACATCGGGTAACACAATTTTGAATTGTTACATCTCTTTGTTCCACGACCGTCTGCCGTTCTTCAGCCTTCTCTTCTAACTCATGAATACGATTTTGTAATTCTAAATTTCGATCATAAAATTCTTCTAAAAAATTATCCTCAGGTTCCTCTTCTTCCTCACTCTCAGCTGCTACCTCTCTAACTAGCTCGGGTGCAACTATTAGTTCTTCACTCACCATGTAGATATCTCTAATTTCTTCTTTGTCTGACACCACATTAACCTGATTAGTGATTAAAGGTGTCTCAACGGTCTCCTGTGCTCCATTGCTATTCTCAACATTCTCGGATGTCATTTTCAAATACTGCCACAAAACAAGGGTTAATTAACATATCACATATTATCCCTATACTCTGACCGACCAATTAAATAACAAATAAACTTAGGTAGGTCATACTAGCGAAGGAATTCCCCGTCTCTCCCCTCCTAGTTCTTGTCTCACATCTCAGTCAGGGATCATATCCCTAAGCTTTGATACCAACTATGATGCCCCCAAAATAAGTATACATCACCCATCTTGAGTCGCCACTTACGTGGTACATAAATTCAAAAATAACTTAATTATTAATACAACTGTCGTGTAAAATACAACAAAACATAATCTAAGAGTTTTAATAAGAATATTGTCATCTAGACAATATACATACTCAATGGAGTCCTGTCACACTATTTAACATAATAGTGAGGACTACTAATGCTATCATCTGGATCGTCACTCCGTTCCCCAACTAGTCCCAGCTATATTCTCATTTCCTAAAGAGAGCAGTGAAAGAAAGGGTGAGCTTAATTAGCCCAGTAAGAAATATTATAACTAAGATAATGCAGAATAAATTATCCTTCACCTTCAACAGTATAACAACTGATAGAATATAATAGACATCAAGTTTTAGATCAATAACTGTAGCGGAATAAGCAATCCATTAGAAGAGTCAAGTAGAGCATAAAATCTACTATCTTCTATGATTTAAAAAGTTTTTCATCACTTTTATCGCTGAGACTCAGCTTAATAAATAATCCAGATCATCGAATCACCCCTGCACTACGGCCAAAGATATTCTTTAGTATTACGACCACAAATTATCCATTCACTATGGGCCAAGGATATTCGTGTATTCATTAATGGTCATGATTATGCCAACAACTGTCCATCAATGCACTACGGGCCAATGAGAACTTTTACCAAATCATTTGTAACATTACGGTCATGATTATACCGAATGATCCCTGGTTATAATCATACCAAGTCCATCTATGCACTACAGGTCACAGATGACTTTCAATAGAATATAAACATGAGGATGATGACAATGATATAGGAATTCAATAAAACAAGTTCACGAATAAATTTTTAAAGATTTATAATCTAATTTATCCAGAAATCAATAATGTCCAAATTGTCAACATGATACTTCTTTGTAGAGTAAAATTGAAGACTGCTCAGAAGAATATTTTCATGAAAAGATACTGGATGAAGCGCAAATATCAAGGATATTCCACTAACTTCATGGAGTATAGAAGCCAAAAATTTAACCAACTGAGTATAATAGAATATATGAAACTGCAAATGGATTTTCACCCGCCATGCAGTAATCCACGTAGACAGATCATTTCCAAAATTTAATAAGGAATGAATACGAAGGATCATTCACCATGCATGTGATAATCCACATAGACAGGTTATTCCAATGGAATAATAAAGAATGGAACTAGGTCATGCGTAATCCGCACAGACAGTATATTCTAACAGAATAATAAATAATGGAATAATAGAAGAATTCACCATGCATGTGATAGACCGCACAGACAGGTTATTCTAACAGAATAATAAAGAATGGAACCATGTCATGCGTAAACGCACAGACAGGATATTCAACAGAATAATAAATAATGGAACCAGGTCATGCGTAAACGCATAGACAAGATATTACAACAGAATAATAAAGAATGGAATAACAGAAGAATTCACCATGCATGCGATAAACCGCATAGACAGGTTATTCCAATAGAATAATAAATAATGGAACCAGGTCATGCATAATACGCACGTGCATGTGATGTTCCAAATGTAATAATAAAGAATGGAATAATGTAAGAATTTCACCATGTATGCAGATTGAGAGACAAAGTTATTCCAACAGAATAATAAGGGATGGAATAACAATAGCTCTCTTCAAGAACAAGAAAGAAATAATACCCCTTACCTTAGAAAAGCTGGATACTGGAATAGTGAGGTAGTAGACTTCTCTTCTTCTTTCCCTCTATAATTTCTCTCTATAATAAATGCTCTATAACTTGAGTGAATTGGTGAAGAATAATGAAGAAATGAGCTTCTATTTATAGGAAAATATAGTTTCAATAATTGCATATGTTGGGGCTCAGAATATTACAGTGTACTACCTTCCTCTTTTCCTTTATTTTTAATTTAGTCCTACAAGTATTATCAAACTTACACCACCTCCCCTAATAGTAAATCATGTGAATTAATAGTAAATCATGTGACTCAATAGTTCTAATCATGTGAAAAAGCAATTACAGTATAGTACCTCCATCTATACCTCCATTTTTAACTTAGTCATGCAAGTATTATCAATCTTGCATCAACTCCCCTAATAGTAAATGAATGTGAATGAATAGTACACACATGTGAACAAATAGTTATAATAATGTGAATTAATAGCAATTAATTACCCATTTATCTGATTAATACCCGATTGGTCAATATAACCTCCAGACATCAATTATTATCAAAATAAATATCGATTTCCACTAACACTAATAATTCCAACACAATGGAACTATCAATTTCATCTTTAATCAACACGAACTTATTCATCATTAATATTATAACTCACAATATTTAACAACCGTGTCGCTCCACAGGAAGAGGGGGCTTCCGATAAAGGATTTCTCTTTATTGGCGCGCAATTAGATGACCAAACCTCTCCTTGACAGAACTTCTAGACATTGTAAATATTGAAATTTAATAATATGAATAACTTTACCATCTCAATTATTGATTTAATAATATAACATATTATGCAGATGATACTGTGACAATAATTGAATCAATAATATGAGAGATATGATGCAGCAATTAATGTAACAATAATTGAGTATAACTGAGTGACTTCTTACGTAAGCATCAATAACCAATATCGTGTGCTACTATGCAACCACGCGTATTACTGTAATTTTACTACCAGGTAGTTCAACAGTTTTAACGGTAACACTTTCACCGTTATTTTATAAAAAAGATAATTATGTCGTTTTCTTACTACCACAATACTTCCATTGTGGGGTCCACCAATGATTATGTCGTTGTACAGATATTCCCCGACCAAACGAATATTTTATAATAACTTGCATACTTTGTAAAATTTATAAATATTATCCACAACTATAACATTATATCAAATCCACACCATAATATTAAAAAAAATATTTCGAGAATTTTAAATCTTTATTCATAAAATCTGGGGTCTCACGGTCTTATCATGTTCATCAAGTAATTACATGTCCCATACTTGTCTTCTTAACCATTAGGTTCACTATCAACTTGGTCAACAAAATCCCTTCTTCAAGTATTTATGACGCGGCAAGCCCTTTATACTAGTCGTATGGTGGGCGCCACTTTCCAAGCCACTCCATCTCCTGCCTCAGCTCTGCGAAGACTCAAGACTCAAGCCTAGTGGCGAGCTATGGCAAGGATTCTGCGATGGCTACTCCCTTTACCCCAAGGCCAAGGCACAACTTATAGATTTACAAAATGCTGGCTTGATATGAAAAGTACCGTAAATATTTGACAGTTTATTTCTTAGGTGAGATTCTTGGGCTCATAACTTCTTTGTTATAAGTCCGAATTGGCTCGTTCAAAAGCCCTTAGCTCACAAATTACATAATCTACATGTTCATGCAATAATTTTCTATTTTTGAATCCATTAACTAAAAATTCACCTATTAGTTCATTTTAACGAAAATGATAAACGTTCGTGAATGTTCAACGCTCGTTTCTTCGTTCTAAGTTGGAATTTGGTCATTTTCGAGTCTGCAACTCTATAATGCCAAATGAGACTATAATCCATCGAAAACCAATATTTCCGAGCTCAACGTCAAAATTTAACTTCCATTCCAAGAATTTCACGATTTTGACAATTATCGTCTGATCTCGTGAATTCCACCAAAACTTCGTTGCTTATGATTTGTTCATCGTTTCAAATGGATTCTATCCATCATACTAACATCTTAACATACATATTTCATTAACTTATTTACATGATAAGCTATTACTTGTTCTTCATGAGTTTATAACTTATAAAAGTATAAACTACTTATGATTTCACTTCAATGACTTATCATAGTTTAAGTCTTCTAACCATCATCCTCACATCTTCTAATCATACGAATTTCATTCATGTAAACATATTACAAGTTCTTCCTCAGTTCATAACTTATATATGAACAAATTTCTTATTCACGACTTATTAAATCTTAAGTCATTTGATTAATCATTCTTACTTCTTCTTAGCATACATGTTCTACCACTACTCACTTCTCTAACAATTGAAGAGAAAGAGTGTAATAACCCGATATTTTCTATATAATTAAATCAGAAATTTTGCGTATAATTTTTTGTTTATTTATTAAAATAAATGTGGGGAATATGTATAAGTCAAGGCGTATGTATTTATGTGATAAATAAAATATATTTATTACATGAATAATTACAAATAATTTTATTTTAGAATTATTGATCATTATAAATTATATTCTTATAATAATTAATTTTATAGTAGAAATATTTTTATTAATTATTTTCCATGAAAATATGATTATATATTATTTAAATAATATATGAAATGATTATAGAATTATTATAATAATTATTTTATTCTATTATGTGAATTTATTTCAGATTAGTTAAGTTAACTATTTTTAACTTAATTAATAATGCTATTTATGCAAGATAAATCAGATATGGAATCCAAACCCTAATTCAGATTTAGAATAAGGAAAGGAATATTAGTATTATATTAATTATATTTCAGTACTTTATAAATATGTACTTCGATATGACGTATTGATAATGGTTGGTCAATTATAAAAAAGATTTGAAAACCTAGTGGTACTGTGATTTGAAACTCAAACCGGAGTTAAGATCAGTCAAAAATTGTTTTAATGTGATTATAATAAGTGCTAGACTTATAATTTAAGTAATTTGGAAACCAAGGGTAATTAGAAACCCTAATTATTGACTCGAAACCCTAATTTAAAATTAAATACCCTAATTTCCAATTTAAAACCCTAATTACTAAATGAGGAACCTTAATCGCTAAATGATAAAGCTTAATGCTATTTAGTGGACTTTAAACCCTAATGTTTCTGTATAATGTAATTAGACAACCTAATGCAACTAGGAAACCTAAATTAATTTAGAAACCCTAATTTATAATTTAGACACTAAAATTTTTATTTTTAACCCTAAATGGAAATCCTAGAAACTACAATTCTAAAGCTTTGGGGTTAAACCCTAAGGGATGAATTAGATTGTCAAGAATGCCATTAAAATTGGGATCAAATTGACCATAATACCCTTTTTGAATTATTTAGTAGGAAACTTGCATAACTTGCCAAACCTTTAGTGGTTGAACAACCCTTGACTTGCCAATGTATTAAAAATCTATACAAATCAGCCAATTATTGACAGCATCATCAGATATATGCATTACATTCACATTATATATATAGAATTAGAGAGAGAAATATCATTTTAAACCCATTTGTTCATCACACTCAACCAAAACCCTCTCAGCTCCACACCTCCAAAATTTATTGCTAGACCAGTCCCAAACTGAGCCCCACTAACACCCATAGTAAAAATAGTAGCCAAGAATCAGAAATTGATCATCAAGGTATAAAACCCTAATTTAGAATTTGACCTGTGATGATGTGTTAGATGTTAGTTTTTTTTGTGTTAAACATGTAGAATATAATGTTATTAATTGATCTGGGTTGTTAGATGTTAGATCTATAACATCTAGAGGCTTGAATTTGATATTTTACAAAATCTGGAAATTTTTGTTTTTGATGTCTGACAACGTATGTTAGACCATCTAGATCTCATCCTGTTTAAATTTTTAGCTGTTTAAATGTTTAAAGTTGTACTATGTCATGCGATCTTTGTTCTGAAGCTTGAATCAGGACCAAATCATGCACGGATTGAAAGTTATTTTGGTCAAAGTCGGTTGACCAACCATGACTAAACAAAATTTGGGTAACCCGTGAAGTTACCGAACACTCGACGATAATTTTGTAACTTTAGATCTTTCGTGTGTTAGTTGTTTTGTTCTTGATGTTGTATCTGGAATGTAGTTTGGTATATGGACAATTGATTCAAGGTTTTAGATCATCTAAATATCATGCATGTTAGATTTCATGGACGGTCAAACCAAGCAGGATGAACACGAAATATGTTTTCTGGGTAACCCAGAAAACGTATGATCATGTATTCTGACATGGTTTGACCGGTCCAGATCTGTAGATTGTGTTGTTGTTTTGTTGATGTTTTGTAATAGATCTCTTAAGGTACATGCTGGCTACCACCTGAAATCAATATATCACTAAAACATTTCATGAAAAGCAAGTTGTGGAAGCCCAAATATGAACAGTCGAACAGTTCTTCATTTCTTGGTAACCCAGAAAATGAAGAACGACTCGCAAACTTGTTCTTCGAGCTTAGATCTTGCATTTGATGCATGTTTTGATCAGTGTTTGTTGTTGGATCTTGTAGTGTTACAACAAGATTTACAAGATCGACTAACAACATTCTCGTAAACACACTATACATGATTAATTGATGGTCAAACATGGTCCCTCGTTCACTATTTATGAAGATCCGGGTTTCATCAAGAACATGAAGAACACCTATAGCGTGATTTTAGCTGTCGCTATAGCGATCTTTTTAAGAACACTTTATTTATAAAATTATTATTTTTATTAAATAATTAGAAAAAAAATTAGTTTTAATTATGAAAATACATAATAAATTGCTAAAATTTATTTTAAAGCCTAAAAATTAGTTTTTAATAATTTTGAATATATTTCATTAATTTTTATATTTTGGAATATTAATGGTATTTAATTTATTTAATTGTAATATTAAATAAATTGTTTAAAAATGATTTTAATACTTGAAAAATCATTTAAAAATTATATTATGTTATAAGAAAATATTTTAAGTTATTTTAATGACTTTTAATATTTTGTGATGAATTTCGTTAATAAATTAATATTAATGATAATTAAGTTATTTAATATGTAACACCCCCTCCCGAAAAGGAAAGGGAGGTCACGTGCAAAGCACAACAAATCTCAAAATAAGTAAACAGAGCACTAATAACTTCAAAATATTAATAATGGTGATCCATTAATAAAGTACTAAATACAATTCTCCAACTAAAGTCAAAATAATCAACACCAAAAAAAAATTAAATTAACCTAGATGGTCAAAGGCAACACTCTCATCACACTAATTTCGAATCGCCTCGCCAAAACTCATGGAAGAAAAACACAAAGATGAGCCAATTGCTCAAAGACGAATATAGATATACAAAAGATATACAACTTATATACGAAAACAACTGAGACAAAATACAGCCTCAAGTGTAAATACTGACAAAAATATAATCTCCAAAGATTTGAATGAAATATATCTGAATCAACAAAATTGACGAAACCAATAGACGAATAAAGAAATAACGAACTGAAGTAACTAACTCAATGAATTGAACTGAACAGAAACAAACAAAAATAATACAATAAAATAATAGGCTGAAACAAATGGCTGGGGTTATTTCATACCGATTGAGCTCAAAAATATATCTTGCCACACAGGCAAGTCAAACTAATGCCACACAGGCAAATCAAATGATGCCACACAGGCAAATCACACATTGGACCACAAATCCAAATGTATGCAAATCGGATAGTGTGTTTGGCATAACATCACCAATCCGCAGAACAAAAAACTAGGGTTAACCCATACGCCTCCCACAACAAAACACCAAATGGCCCACTTCCTCCGGAGCCCAAACGGAGATGCCGTGGACTAATCACACCGCCACGAAGAGTGTCATGCCTCTCGTGCCAACACAACATGCCTGTGGTACCCCCCACAGGTGGTTATAGCTCAGGTAAACCCTACGATATATTCTAACAAGGATACCATGTCACAACACATGCGACATAATACCAACAAAAATGGGTTCTAATATGTTCATGTTAAACTGAAATGAATCATCAACTCAAAGTCTCCAAAAATATTAACATGTACTTTCTACGAGAATCAAAATAAATACAAAAGATGACACACCTTTTCCCCTCTCTTCTTCTTAAGGTAAGGTAAAGGGCCAGGCATGGTGGGCTTACCTTAGATAGAGGAGTTACTCTAATAGCTTATGGGAGCTATTTGGCTCCCTTTTTCCTCTTTCTATAGATAAGATTGGTTTTTCCAAGAAGGGACCTCTCAAGAGAAGGAGTAGCCGCACATTTCCTTCAAAAAATAGAAGTTCTTTTGGGTCCCTAAGAGGCCGTATTAGTCGTCAAGAGTACAAACACGAGTTCCAAGTATCAATACCAAGAGGAAACTATCAAAATAAATTTAGACATGTTGTACTAGTCTAAAGAGTACAAATATGAATTTCAACTATGAACGCCAAAAGGAACTATCACAATGAATTTGATAAGGAATAATTATTGAAACAATAACTAATTTCGAAACGAGAAACAAAATGAACATATTAAATTTAATAAGAGTATCGCTGAAGGAGTACGAAATCCGTACCTAAGTTAAGCAACGTCATACCCAAAATTATAATCCGAATATAACTCGTTAAATTCCTTCTGTCCGAACTAATTAAATAAAATAATAAATAAGTATAATTAATGAATTATTATTATTACCCAAAATATATTCCAAATATAACTTGTTAAATTCTCTCCGTTTGTTACTTACTAATTACAATTAATTTCCCCAACTACATCAAACTACAATACAAACTGAAATTATAATATATTAATCTTTTAATGATTACTTCTCGTTTTATTTAGAAATCAAGTACTACTGTTATATATATATATAGGGCTATATGTATATACACAATCTGTATTACACAAGAAGGCTATGATTGATTGATTTTTTAGACTATAGCGACGCAGAATCGTCGCCATAACCTGCATGAGAATAGCTATGGCGATGGGTGAAACAAAATCGCTATAGCCCAAAAAATCGTCGCCTTATAGCCTCTTTGTAATCTGCATTCTTGCTCACATGCATTTCTTCATATATATATATATATATATATATATATATATATATATATATATATATATATACACACACACACACACATTACACCTTCACTATTTATAGGATATGAATTTCTTCTTCTTTTTTCTTTTTTAAACTTGCAGAAACTTAATTCCTGAAGAAAATCTCAACTTACAAAATTTAATTAGAACTTCACATCCTGTTGCAAAAAAAAATCAAACTTTACTAAAAATATAGATCTAGTTAAATTGATAACTACACCTAAATCAATCTAATAAAATATATAAGGATTATATTAAATTAACTATTAATCCATTAAGCGGCTCTCACCGATTCACCATAAAGAAATTAATTAAAATGATTTTATAATACCCAAATTAAAATTATTTTAAATGCCCAAATAATGTAATCACATACTTATTAAAATATTTTACAGTTATAAAATATAACTTTCAATATTAAAAAAGGATTTAAAATTATTTATTTATTTTATTAATGATTTACTATTAATGATATACATAATAAAACATTAAATAAATTATTTAAAAATATTTTATTATATTAAATAAATTAATTTAAAATGATTTAACTTTTAAATAATATTATTTAATAAAATAATAATAAATTTAAAATAAATAAAAATCATTTTAAATGAAAATAAAGTGTTTAAAATATTTTAAGTTATTAAATATAACTTTTAATATTTAAAGGATAATTTCATTAATAATAATTAATGATATTATTTAATAATTATATAATATTTGATTTATTTAATAATTATATTAAATAAATAGTTTAAAAATGGTTTTATTAATTTCAAAATCATTTAAAAAGGATATAAATGAATTAAAAATATTTTTAGTTATAATTAATGACTTTTAATATTTGATAAATAATACATTAATATTTTAATATTAATGGTAATTATTTAAAAATGATTTTAAATGTTTAAAAAATTATTTAAAGGTAATATTAATACTTTTAAAAATATTTTAAGTTATTATAAATAACTTTAATATTTTGGCAATGGTTTCATTAATAATTTAATATTAATTAAATATTAATGATAATAGAATTATTTAATATTTAAATCATTTAATAATGATTCCGGTGTTTGAAAAATCATGATAAATTATAATAATTAATTAACCAATTATTATAAGTCTATTTAAAATAATATGACCGATATTTACATCTATTGAACTATATGATAGAGTTTTAGACTCGATAATTACCAAATAAAGTCGTCGATTTCAGATAATTGAAATATTTGAGAAATTGATCCGGACTTAGATAATTTGAGTAGATATGTGTTTGTTTGTGATCAATATTTATTAAACATATGTGACAATGTGCTTAGGTGATGTGCTGACTGTAAATAGTAGTACTGTGTGTTATGATATGTTATTCTAATAGAATAAATGATCTTATTAATGATAGGTTGATATATAAGATAAAACTAAGATAAAACTAAGTTGCATACCTTTGCATTTACTTTATGTAATGGACATAAGTAAGAAAGTTTCAGAATTATATTATCATTGTGCCAGAATATTAACTCTATTGTTATCGATTATGTATCCGATCATTATTTATCAGTAGAGTATTATTGTATAATTCAGATATTTATTCTGTTCATTAATTTCTAAATATGGTTATACAAGTGTCCTCACTTGGATAATCATTGTATTTAATCACATGTTGATACATACTTATTAATTTCCATTACATATATGTTGACTTAAAAGTTGTCTAAGCTATTTGATCCGGCTAGACACAAACTTAAAAATATTATTGAACAAGATAGAACTTTATTATTATCCGACCAAATTATTTTGGTTTGGATTCCCGACTAAGTATGAACATCTCGTATATGGGAAATTTTTTTTGCGCCAAAGGCGGATCAGATGAACGATAATATCGTTCTTGCATATAGTATTGATCAATACAGGGAATAACGGGCTGATCACCTCCCGTGCTCGTAAGTTATGACGATTTGCAAATGAAGTTCTGTTTAACCTTTTCGAAAATAAAAAACAATGTTCATAGTCTGTCGACTAATCTCGATTATAAGTAAAGATATAGTTTAAAAAATTTGATATAGAATTAATATATTATTATTATTGGTTTAACTTAACTTCACAATTTGTTGATTCGATTTGTAGAAGTGTCGCATATAAAAAAAAACATTTACTTCTTTTTAGCTAATATTTATTATTGCTATTACTTCTTTTGGGAACTCAAATGCTCATCCTTGCTTAATTTAAATGTTTTTTTAAGCTAAGTGTGAACAACCGAAGGCTCATGTTAAGAAAAAAAGGGAAAAGGAAGGCAAATATAATAAGATTTGGTAGTATATTATGTAATAGTTTAACTTTATTAAGATAAGGATGATATATATTATCTATCATGTAATGAAAGTTTAAAGGTGCATACTTGGGGAGTAGAACTCGATCATATGTAAATTAAGTTTGATATTTATATTATTGTTATTATTATTAGTATTATTCCGCTCATAAAAATGGTATTGTGAAGCACCGAGTTCGGGTTTCAAGTACCTGAATTTGGGGGCGTCACAGGTTAGTATCAGAGCTTTAAGGTTAGAAACCTTAGGTGGGATAGACCTTAGGCTATAACCTTAGAACAGAGGGAAACGTTGAAAATACAAATAACTCATATAGAGTTTAAAAAGAGATGAATTGAATAAATTCATCGTAAAAAAACAAAAGATAACTTATATAAAACTACTATTTACTGTGTGTATATACTATATGCTAATAAGGATAATTTATGTGTGTAGATGTCGGGGAGGAAAAGGCTTATTATATGCTTATAACATAAAGAAGGATCAAATCCATATACCCGAAAGCTAATATCGAAGCCCAATAGTGAAATAGAGGCTCACGTTGAAAGTAACTTTGATGAGGTGGTCATTGTGGAAAATATAGTACCGAGATCCAAAATGGTGGAACTAATAGATAGTGATTGAACACCAAAGTTGGAGCCGATCAAGCATCAATGGAGTGCGAGAATCTGATGAACAAGGTTTCTCTTTGGAAAAGTCGTGGGAAATAGAAAAGCTGTTAAATAGTCAATTGCGAAAAGCGTTAATAGAAACAATGGAAGAACAAGATAAGCTTCAAATCCAAATTGATTAAATGGGAGCCAAGAGTAATAAATTGTGTGCAGCTCCGAGCAATAAGGGGAAAAGAAAGATAAAAGACCACGATATAAGAAACTCCGATAACAACCAAGGGAACCTTAACCGAATAGAGAAGTGCACAAACTATGACAAGAAACATGAAGGTGTATGCAGGAAAGGGAAAAGATATGTTACATTTGCGGCTATGAGGGACATACCTCTCTTTATTGTCCCGACTATAAGCAAGGTGCATGTTTTATTTGTGGGTTGGAAGGTCATCGGGCGAAAGGTTGTCCAGAATTAGGAAAGAGGTGTAGGAAATAAGTAGAATTAGTATTTTATTATGTATGTTTGGTAATGTGTATATGATATATATGCGTGTGTAATGTAATATTCCCAACTTTTGTATATTTAGTAGTAGCGAATCCCGACTTTTGTAGTCACAAAGGGATAGTTGATATTTAAAGCAGTATGTGTTATGGTATGTAAGATATTAGCTAAATGAATATGAATCTATGTTTGAGTAATGAGACAAGTTTAATATATTAAACATATATGATAAGGTTTAGAATATAAGTTAATAAAGAATAATTTATGATTTTATTTAACCAGATAATGCCGCCAAGACGTCAAACTCGAAATCAAAGGGCAGAAGAATCTGTCAACAATGCTGAAGTACAACAAAAAGACCCGATCCAAAACTTTGCGAATATGGTAGCTCACGCTATGCAACAAGGAATATCAGCCGCGGGAAACCAGCCAGATAATCGCTTGGAAAATTTCAAAGATTTTAAGGCTGTAGGACCACCAGAATTCAAATGGACAACTGACCTTGTTGAAGCCCAAACTTGGATTAAGGAAATTGAAAAAGCATTTGTAATAGCTAGGGTAGCTGAGGGGAAAAAGACCATTTTTGCCACCTACATGATGAAAGGGGAGGTGAACTTTTGGTGGGAAGCAAATCAAGCTAGGGCAGGAGAAGGAGTAGTTACTTGGCTGGGTTCAAAACTTTGTTTTTCAAAAAATATTTTTCATCTAGTATGCAGGCTAGGATGGAGGTGAAGTTTTTGGAGTTGAAGCAGGAGAACATGATTGTTGTGGAGTATGCCGTAAAGTTTAATGAGTTGGCTAGGTTCGCTCCGCATCAAGTAGATACTGAGGCTAGGAAAGAGAGAAGGTTTGAGCTGGGATTAAAACCCTGGCTCTACAATAAGGTGGCAGTGTTGCAGATAAAAACTTTTGCAACACTCATGGAAAAGGCTATCATAGCCGAGGAAGGGAGTGAGGCCATGAGCCTCTACAACAACAACAAGAGAAGAAAGAACAAAGGAAAGGTCAAGAAGAAGCTGGGAAGGTGGAAATTAATAGTGGAAGTAGGAGTGGTAAAAAAGAGGAAGGGGAACAATTTTGGGAATGTTCAGGGTGAAGCAAGAAGGTGTGAAGAAGCAGAGTAGTACAAGTGTGGAAATTGTGGAAAGAACCATTTTGGTGAGTGCCTAAAGTATACACCACTTAAAAGGAAAGTTTGTATGTTCTAAGTGCAGGCAGAGAGGTCCATATCTCCCAACTTGCCCCAATCCAAGGATGAACAATGGATGTTTTTATGTGTGTGGCTCAATGGAGTATAAGGTGAAGGATTGTCCCAAAAAGGAGAGTGGAGGCGGAAGCGTGAACACGAGGAAGGCGGTGGGACTCTGGCGATCATCAGGACCAACTTCATCAAGCAAACCAACAAAATCAACCGCGAGAGTCTTCAACATGACGGTCGAGGATATCTTGTGGCGGTGGCGATGGAACTCCGTGTATTATTCAGATAACTTTTATTTTCTTATACATGATTTTCCTATATATAGTAAATTATTTTATAAAGAAATTTTGAAGGAGGAATTTGAGTTCTATTAGAAATCAAATTTTCCGTTTAATCGAGATAGACAAGCTCTACGTTGAATAGTTAAAGATCGATTCGATCGAATCCGATCGAGATCTACTTGAAATATTTGTGTATGATATGTACCCTTATATGTTAAGTTTTGAAATGGTGATTAGGGGATGGAATCTTTATAAGGAGGTGAATGTAATAACCCGATATTTTCTATATAATTAAATCGAGAAATTTTACGTATAAATTTTTTTTTTATTTATTATTAAAAAAATGTGGGGAATATGTATAAGTCAAGTATGTATTTATGTGATAAATAAAATATATTTATTACATGAATAATTACAAATAATTTTATTTTATAATTATTGATCATTATAAATTATATTCTTATAATAATTAATTTTATAGTAGAAATGTTTTTATTAATTATTTTCCATGAAAATATGATTATATATTATTTAAATAATATATGAAATGATTATAGAATTATTATAATAATTATTTTATTCTATTATGTGAATTTATTTTGATTAGTTAAGTTAACTATTTTAACTTAATTAATAATACTATTTATGCAAGATAAATCGGATATGGAATCCAAACCCTAATTTTGGATTTGGAATAAGGAAATAGAATATTAGTAGTATTATATTAATTATATTTCGATCTTTATAAATATGTACTATATATGCGTATTGATAATTATTGGTCAACTATAGTGCAAAGATTTGAAAACATAGTGGTACTTGTGATTTGAAACTCAAAATAGGAGTTAAGATCAATCAAAAATTGTATTAATGTGATTATAAGAAGTGTTAGAATTATAATTTAAGTAATTTGGAAACCCAAGGTAATTAGAAACCCTAATTATTGACTCGAAACCCTAATTGTAAATTAGAAACCCTAATTTCCAATTTAAAACCCTAATTACTAAATGAGGAACCCTAATCGCTAAATGATAAAGCTTAATTCTATTTAGTGGACTTTAAACCCTAATTGTCATGTATAATGTAATTAGATAACCTAATGTAACTAGGAAACCTAAATCAATTTAGAAACCCTAATTTATAATTTAGAAACTAAAATGTTTATTTTTAACCCTAAATGGAAATCCTATAAACTAAAATTCTAAAGCCTTAGGGTTAAACCCTAAGATTGGATTAGATTGTCAAGAATGCCATTAAAATTGAGATCAAATTGACCATAATACCCTTTTTGAATTATTTAGTAGGAAACTTGTATAACTTGCCAAACCTTTAGTGGTTGAACAACCCTTGACTTGCCAATGTATTAAAAATCTATACAAATCAGCCAATTATTGACAAAGACAACATCGGATACATCAATTCACATTATATATATAGAATTGGAGAGAGAAAAATTATTTTAAGCCCATTTGTTCATCACACTCAACCAAAACTCTCTCAGCATCACACCTCCAAAATTTATTGCTAGACCAGTCCCAAACTGAGCCCCACTAACACCCATAGCAAAAACAGTAGCCAAGAATCAGAAATTGATCATCAAGGTATAAAACCCTAATTTAGAATCTGACCTTTGATGATGTGTTAGATGTTAAATTTTTTGTGTTAAACATATTGAATATAGTGTTATTAATTGATCTGGGTTGCTAGATGTTAGATCCATAACATCTAGAGGCTCGGATTTGATGTTTTACAAATTTTAGAAATTTTTATTTTTGATGTCTGACAACGAAAGTTAGACCATCTATATCTCAGCCTGTTTCTGTTTTTAGCTGTTTAAATGTTTAAAGTTGTAGTATGTCATGTGATCTTTGTTCTGAAGCTTTAATCAGGACCAAATCATCCATGGATTGAAAGTTATTCTTGGTCAAAGTCGGTTGACCGACCATGACCAAACAAAATCAGGATAACCCAAAAGTTACCCAGAACACTCTGACAGTAATTTTGTGACTTTAGATCTTTCGTGTGTTAGTTGTTTTGTTCTTGTTGTTGTATCTGGAATGTAGTTTGGTATATGGACTGTTGATTCAAGGTTTTAGAGCATCTAAATATCATGCATGTTAGATTTCATGGACGGTCAAAACAAGTAGGATGAACACGAAATACGTTTTCTGAGTAACCTAGAAAACGTATGATCATGTATTCTGACATGGTTTGACCAGTCCGGATCTGTAGATTGTGTTGTTGTTTTGTTGATGTTTTGTAATAGATCTCTTAAGGTACATGCTGGCTACAACCTGAAATCAATAGATCACTAAAATATTTCATGAAAAAAAAGTTGTGAAAGCCCAAATATGAACAGTCGAATTGTTCTTCATTTCAGGTAAACGTAAAATGAAAAACGACTCGACAACTTGTTCTTAAGCTTAGATCTTGCATTTGATGCATGTTTTGACTGTGTTTGTTGTTTGATCTTGTAGTGTTACAACAGTATCACAAGATCTGACTAACAACATTCCCAGAATCACATTATACACAGATTAATTGATGGTCAAACATGGTCCCTCGTTCACTGTATATAAAGATCTCGGTTTCATCAAGAACATGAAGAACACCTATAGCGACGGTTCTGTCGCTCTAGGCAGTCTTTAGTGACACTTTATTTATAATATTATTATTTTTATTAAATATTTAGAAAAAAATTAGTTTTTAATTATGAAAAATACATAATAAATTGCTAAAAATTATTTTAAAGCCTTAAAAATTAGTTTTTAATAATTTTGAATATATTTCATTAATATTTTATATTTTTGGAATATTAATGGTATTTAATTTATTTATTTATAATATTAAATAAATTGTTTAAAAATGATTTTAATTAATACTTGAAAAATCATTTAAAATTATATTATGTTATAAGAAAATATTTTAAGTTATTTTAATGACTTTTAATATTTTGTGATGAATTTCTTTAATAAATTAATATTAATGATAATTAATTTATTTAATAAATGCATTAAATAAATTAATTAAAAATGATTTTATTATTTTAAAAATTATTTTAAATGATAATAAGGTATTTAAAAATATTTTAAGTTATAAAATATAAATTTTAATATTTAAAGGTAAATTTTATTAATTATTTAATATTAATGATATTAGAGTTATTTAATAATTATATTAAATAAATAAATTAAAAATGATTTTAATATTATAAAAATCATTTTAAATAAAAAAAAAAAGTTTTAAAAAATATTTGAAGTTATAAAATATAACTTTTAATATTTAAAGGATAATTTCATTAATAATTTAATATTAATGATATTAATTTAATATTAATGATATTTGATTTATTTAATAATTATATTAAATAAATAGTTTAAAAATAGATTTTATTAATTTAAAAATCATTTAAAAAGTATATAAATTAATTAAAAATATTTTTAAGTTATAATTAATGACTTTTAATATTTGATAAATAATACATTAATATTTAATATTAATGGTAATTATTTAAAAATAATTTTAAATGTTTTAAAAATCATTTAAAGGTAATATTAATACTTTTAAAAAAATATTTTAAGTTATTATAAATAACTTTAATATTTTGGAAATGGTTTTATTAATAGTTTAATATTAATTAAATATTAATGATAATAGAAATATTTAATATTTAAATTATTTAATAATGATTCCAGTGTTTGAAAAATCATAAAAATTATAATAATTATTTAAAAATTATTATAAGTCATTTAAAAATAATATAACCGATATTTACATCTATTGAACTATAGATAGTTTTAGACTGATAATTACCCGATAAAAGTCGTTTGATAATCAAAATATTTCAAAAATTGAGTTGGACTTAGATAATTTGAGTAGATATGTGTTCTATTTATGTGATCCAATGACTATTAAACATATGTGACAATATGATTAGGTTATGTTTCAATTGCAAATAGCGAGTACTTATGTGATATGATATATTATTCTAATAGAATAAATGATCTTATTAATGATAGGTTGATATATAAAAGATAAAACTAAGTTGCGTATTGAAGCAAAAGAATCGTGCAAGTATCCTACCTTTACATTTACTTTATGTAATGGACATAAGTAAGAAAGTTTTAATTATATTATCATTGTGCCAGAATATTAACTCTATTGTTATCGATTATGTATATGAACATTATTTATCAGTACAATATTATTGTATAACTCAGATATTTATTTTGTTCGTTAATTTCTAAATATGGTTATACAAGTGTCCTCACTTGGATAATCATTGTATTTAATCACATGTTGATACATACTTATTAATTTCCATTATGTATATGTTGACTTAAAAATTACATTTAAGCTATTTGATCCCACTAGACACAAACTTAAAAATATTGTTGAACAAGATAAAACTTTATTATTATCCCACCAAATTGTTTTGGTTCGGATTCCAACTAAGTATGAACATCATCCCGTATATATGGGAAAACTTTTTGTCGCCTAAAGGCGGATCGGATGAACGATAATATCGTTTCTTGCATGTAGTATTGATCAATATAGGGCATAACCGATGATCCCCGCGTCCGTAAGTTATGAAAGATTTTCAGATGAAGTTCATTTAACCTTTTCAAAAAAATAGAAAACAATGTTCATAGTCTCGTCGATTAATCTCAGTTATATAGTCGATTATAGTTTTAAAAATTTGATATAAAATTAATATATTGTTATTATTGGTTCGACTTACTTTCAATTGTTGATTCGTTGTAGAAGTGTCGATAAAGAAAATATTTACTTCTTTTAGCTAATATTTATTATTCTTATTACTTGTTAGGGCACTCAAATGCTCATCCTTGCTTAATTTAAATGTTTTCGACTAAGTGTGAACAACGGAAGGCTCATGTAGAAACAAAGTAAAAGGAAAAGCAAGCAGAATAAGATTTGTGGTATTTTATGTAATATTGAATGAAACGAAACAACCAACAAATGAGCTAGCATCCTTATTATTTATAGAAATCCAAAAGTGAGGGCTTAATAGTCAATAAGCCATCCACATCCTTAATCACCTCCTTACTATTCATTACTTAATCACTAAGTTAACTTTCTCATCACATTATTTGCTTGCTCACCACTTAACTTATCCTTTACTTAGCCCTTAAGTTTACTTGTTCATCACTTATAAGCACTTTACTTAGACATTAAGTTTAGTTGCTCATCACTTATAAGCACTTTACTTAAACATTAAGTTTACTTGATCATCACTTATAAGCACTTTACTTAGTCATTACTTAACTTATCCTTTTCTTAGCCACTAAGTACTTTACTTGGCCACCACTATGGGTCACCCATGGTTTATCTTTACCCATTTGATCGATCCACGGATCCGGTTCTTACTTTGGGCTTTTAGCTTCATTAACTTAACTTATACTTTGGGCTTTCATTAAACAAACATTGGGCTTGTTCATTAATTCTTATTGGACTTATCCATTCCTACACTTGGGCTTTATCATAATTCTAATTGGATATTAAAATTTCCTACACAATCCTACAAGTCCATTACATTTGGCTTAAAGCCTTATAACGTATAATCTACGTATTAATCTCGTATTCCAACTCGTATACTTATTCATATACGACATACCATCATTCATACATACTCATATAATACCTCGTATTATACTCGTATTCATTACCTCATATAATACCTACGTATTATACGATCATCACTTTAATTCATTATACACATTTAAATTTCTTGTCGGAAATCATTTTCACTAACCGTTAGGTTTTAAGTCTGCAAGAGAAAAACTTTGTTTGCCATAAATGAATATTATTGAATATTCCATTTTGTCTTAGAATTATATCATTACGCGTTTCTCGAAAGTTCAAAAATAATTACCGAGCAGAAATCAGTGAATAGTATTTTTACGGAAATTTCTCATAAAACTTTTATTTTTGTCTTGGAAATTCAAACACTTTATTTCTATAATGTAGCCAAAATCCTAACCACATCCGCACATTCTAGGTCGTAGAACGACCTTCACATAGCTTACTCACATAAATAATCAACTACATTCATTTAATCCACAAAATCAAATAAAAATTTAATTCTCATAAAAATCCATTTTTCTCGGGTGTTACATTTTCCCCCCTTATAAGGATTCTGTGTAATAACCCAATATTTTTAATAAGAAATTTTGCGAATAAATACTTTTTATATATAAAAAGGTGGAAATATGTGCAAAGTAAAGTATATGTATATATGTGATAAATAAAATTATTTATTACATGAATAATTTTAAATAAATTCTTTTAAGAATTATTGATCATTATAGATTATATTCTTATAATAAATTAATTTTGTAAATATTTATTATTTATTTTCCATGAAAATATGATTATGACATATATGATATGAACACTAGGATTATTATGATATGTATTTTTTATATTAGTTAAGTTAATTATTTTAACTTAATTAATAATGGTATGTATGAAGGTTATGTCAAATATAAATTCAAAACCCTAAGTCTGAATTTTGAATAAGGAATGAGAATAATAATATAATATTATTTATATTTTAATGCTATAAACAAGCCTGATATGTGTGTAATGTAATTTGTGGAACAGTTGTGGTGAAACAGTACAAACCCTAGCATTACTGATAAAATTTAGTACATAAGTCAACTATGACTTTAAGATTTGTTAAGCTATGTGTTATGCAATTAATGACCATTATTATATTTAATGTTAATTAGGTAAACCCTAATTAATATTTAGAAATCCTAATTACTAAATTAGAACCCTAATTACTATATTATAAACCCTGATTATTAATTTAGCAAGCTTAATGGTAATTAGTATATTATAAAGCCTAATTGATAAGTCCTAAGTAATTAGGAAACCTAATTTAATTAGGGAACCCTTATTCACATTTTTAGAAACTAAGATTACCATTTTAGCCCTAATTACATAATCCTAGATAATGAACTTAGAAAACCTTAGGGTTAAACCTTAAGGGTCAAAACGTAAGGGTTAGAATGAATTGTCAACTTTGCCATTAAAAGTAAAAACCAAATGACCAAATTGCCCTTCTTGTATTATTTAATAGATAACTTGTATAGGTTGCAATAACTTTAGTTGGTAAACAAACTCAACCTAGCCATGTGCCTATAAACCAAATATCTCAGCCATCTTGCATCACAATTACATTAGATTCAAGTATTATATAAGATCAAGAGAGAGAAAGTTTACTAACTTGCTCATTTTTCTTACAAACACTCAACTCACTTCTCTCTCACCCAAACCTCCAAAATTCCCTTGTTAGATCAGTTACCAAACAAGCCCCACTATCACTTATAGCAAATCAGAAGCATTAGACCAACAATTTGTTCATAGAGGTATAAAACCTAACTTAGAAAGCTGAACTTTGATTCCATGTTAGACCTTGTGTTTGAATGTTTAAGTATGTTGTTTACAGTCTATACAAGTGATCTGGGTTGATAGATGTTAGATCCATAACATCTAGAAGCTCGGATTTGAAGTTTTACAAAATCTGGAAATTTTTATTTTTGTGACTGACAACCGAATGTTAGACCTTCTAGATCTCAGCATGTTTACTGTTTTGGCTGTTTAAATGTTTAAACTTGTAGTATGTAATGTGTATTGTAATATGAAAGTGGAATCATGGTCATTCGATTTATAGATTACAAGATATTGTTGGTCAAAGTTAGTTGACTGACCATGACCAAGTGATTTCTGGGTAACCCAGAAATACTTTAACCGTGTCTGACAAGCTTTTGATGGTCCCAGATCTGACATGTTGTTGTTGCTATGTTATTGTTGTTGCATCTAACTTGTAGTATGTTGTTTGGACTATATTTTTATGCCCTCAAATCTCCTAAACATCAAAGGGGGTGGTTATAGTGGACGGTCAAACCAGGCTACACTGTGAGACCCTGAATTTTATGAAATAAAAGTATTCAATTTTTCTATTTTGGTAAATAGTTAAATTGATAAAAGTTTAAAGTTAAGGGTAATATGTGGAAATTTTGCAAAGTAAGCAAGTTGATATAAAATATTCGTTGTATCGGGGAATATTCGATTAGTTGGGGAATATTCTTTTTGTCGGGGAATATTCGTACGACGGTACAATCGTTGGTGGACCCCACAATGGAATTATTGTCGGATTGAGAAAACGAACAAAATATTTTTATGAAAATAACGACGGAAGTTTTACCGTTAAAACTGTTGAACTACTCGGTAGTAAAAAGTACGATGTCTGGCGTTCATAGTAGCATTACGGTATTGATTATTGATGCTTACGTGAGAAGTCACTCGGTTTTGTTCAATTATTACTAAGAATTGCCGCATAGTATCTCACGTTATTTGATTCAATTATTGTCAATATTTTATATATTATTAAATCAATAATTGAGATTTACTGAAGTTATTAATATTATTATTTGCAATATTAACGATGTCTAGAAGTTACGCCGAGGAGAGGTTTGGTCACCTAATTGCACGCCAATAGGGAGAAATCCTTATTGAAAGGCCCTCTTTCAAAGAGCGACACAGTCGATTAATAGTGTGAATTATAATAATGATGATGAAGTTTGTTTTATTATTATTATAAATGTAATAAAACAGAAAAAAATTTATATAAAGCAGAATACTTTTATAAAGTTATTTATTTTATTAGACTATAAATAAAATATATTATATTCTATTATGCATAGTGTTTGCATAGTAAAATCTTTTTATATAAAAATGAATACTTTTATAAAGTTATTTATTTTATTAGACTATAAATAGAATATATTATATTCATTTATGCATAGTTTTTGCATAGTAAAATCTTTTTATATAAAACAAAATACTTTTATAAAGTTATTTGTTTTATTAGACTATAAATAGAATATATTATATTCTATTATGCATAGTGTTTGCATATTGCCTGCATAATGTTTGCACAGTAAAATCTTTTTATATAAAATAGAATACTTTTATAAAGTTATTTGTTTTATTAGACTATAAATAGAATATATTATATTCTATTATGCATAGTGATTGCATAGTGCCTGCATAGTATTTGCATAGTAAAATTTTTTTATATAAAAAAGAATACTTTTATAAAGTTATTTATTTTATTAAATTTTAAATAATATATATATATATATATATTATAAATAGAATATATTATATTTTATTGCATAGTATCCTTTCTATTTTTCCTATAAATAGGATGTTTAGTTAGAATTGAAAATCACACCAGAAGTTCAGAGAATTCTTCTTCTATAATATTGAGCGTATTTCTTTAGAGTTTAAGAAAGCTTTGAGCGTAGTGCAAGTTTTCTTCAAGTATATCCTCGCCCTACCAGTCGGAATACTCTTCTTTTAAGGCAATGGATATTATTTGTTGTACTCGTAAGAGATGTTATTTCTTTCGTATTCATGAAGAGAACTTCTGTTATTCCATTCTTTATTATTCTGTTGGAATAACCTGTATACGGGGACTACCCTATACTTGGTGAAATTCTTCTATTATTCCATTCTTTATTATTATGTTGAAATAACCTGTCTATGCAAAGTACCGCATTCATGGTGAAATTCTTATGTTATTCCATAATTTATTATTTTGTTGGAATATCACATGCATGCGTACATGCATTTATGACACGATTCTATTATTTATTATTACATTGGAATAACACATGCATGCGATCTATCGCATGCCTGGTGAAGTCTTTTGTTATTCCATTCTTTATTTTTCTATCAGAATATCATGCCTGTGCGTTTACGCATGACCTGGTTCCATTATTTATTATTCTGTTGGAATATCCTGTCGGTGCGAATTACGCATGACCTGGTTCCATTATTTATTATTCTATTCGGAATAACCTATTTGTGCGATCTATCGCATACATGGTGAATCCTTCTATTATTCCATTCTTTATTATTCTGTTGGAATAACATGTCTATGTGGATTACCACATGCATGGTGAATGACCCTTCGTATTCATTTCTTATTAAATTATGGAAATAATGCATCTCACGTGGATTCTGCGCATCTACGGTGTGAAAATCCATTGCAGTTTCATATATTCTATAATACTCTTTTGGTTAAAGTTTTGGTTTCTATACTCCATGAAATTAGTGGAATATCCTTGATATTTGCGCTTCATCCAGTATCTTTTCATGAAAATATTCTTCTGAGCATTCTTGAATTTTACTCTACAAAGCAGTATTATGTTGACAATTTGGACGTTATTGGTTCCTGGATAAATTAATTCTCGAACTTGTTTTATTGAATTATTATGTCATTGTCATCATCCTCATGTTTATATTATGTTGAAAGTCATCTGTGGCCTGTAGTGCATAGATGAACTTGGTATGATTATGACCAGGGATTATTCGGTATAATCATGACCGTAATGTTACAAATGATGTGGAAAAAGTCCTCATTGGCCCGTAGTGCATTGATGGAAAATTTTTGGTATGATTATGGTTATGGATTCTCTTCGTCCAAGGGTACAAAGATGAATTGTTTTATTGCATGATCAGGACCGTTAATGAAAACACGATTATCTTTGGCCCGTAGTGCATAGATAATTTGTGGTCGTGATATTAATGAATATCCTTGGCCTGTAGTGCAGGGATGATTCGATGATGTGGATTAATTATTGAGCTGAGTCTCAGCAATGAAATATTAACTCATGGATGTGATATTAACGAATATCCTTGACCGTAGTGCAGGGGTGATTCGATGATGTGGATTATTTATTAAGCTGAGTCTCAGCGATAAAATATTGATAATAAACTTTTAATTCGTAAAAGATAGTAGATATCATGCTCTACTTGACTCTTCTAAAATACAGTTGTATGTTTTTGGCCTGCAGTGCAAAGATGAATTGTTAATGAGTATCTTTGGTCGTAGTGCAAAGATGAATTTATTAGTATGATTATGCGCAGAAATTATGATTTGGTATAACCATGATTTTTGATGTTTCAGGTGAAGATAGGTGATGAAAATTATCTTAAATCACAGGTGCGAAGAGGAATTTAGAATCACAATTATGATTATGAGTTATTCATATGATTGTGGGCGAGGAATTGTTGATTGATGTTCTGAGGATAAAACATTATCGGTGGACTTTTAACATACAGAAGATAATAGATCTGATGGTCTATTTGATTCTTCTAATGGATTGCCCGTTCCGCTGTAACTATGGTTGAAAAGTTTTATCATCTACCATATGTTCTAAATCTCTGATTTATTATTGACGAAAGCTATTGATAATTTAATTATCTTTAGTCATGATATTTTTGACTAGGCTAGTTGTGCTCACCCTTTTTGCTTCACAATTCCTTTCAAGTAATAAGAGTGTAGCTGGGTCGACGAGGATATGAGGGAATAGTAATAAATGGTCTATATTTGTTGAGGTTCTCCCTAAATAGTATGAAAATAATTTTATTGAGATCTTTAGATAAGTGTGTCGTATTGTATACGTCATTTGATATTTAATTTTGGTGAACCGAATAGGGTGAGGTGAACCCAACTTTGGAAGGTGTTTTGCCACTATCATACAAGATGTCTAATGACATACAACCTCGGGTTATCATAAGACAGAGTTGTGCACATTCACTTGCTGAGTATATATATGAGCACTACCTATATGATCTTGGAGTTTATTTGAAATATAATTTTCACTTGGAGACAGTGGAGATAATTATATGTCAAGAGAAGACTCACCATTGGAAAGAAGATGATAGAAATCTTCTCATTTTTCTTTGGGGTCTATTGGGTCAACCAAGGAGAATTCTGTGGACATATGATATCTATCATAACCTAGACGCGTGGCCTCCCATGTACGAAGGTTTCCTTGAGAACTTCCCAAAGATTTTAATTTCTAAAACAGTTTTTGATTATACTTTTATGTAAAGTACCATTGTAAGGTTGTGGTCGAGGCACCATGAGAGTTACATACATTTGTATTAAAACTCATAGTTAACTGTGGTCGTATTCTATATGACAGTTCAACAGTTGTATAAATGAAGTTTGTATTTGATTTTTATAGTGTGATATCTGGCGACTCAGAATGGGCCGTGTGGACCTATTTTGGGGGCGTCACACACACGATCATGGAAGCTATTTTCTGGGTAACCCAGAAAATGCTTGAACATGTTGTCTGACATGGTTTAACCGGCATAGATCTAGCAACTCTATTGTTGTTAAATGTATTTTATGTTATAGATATCTTGACTTATATGTTGGCTACACACTAGAACCTTTAGATCACAAAAAGGATACAAGAATAGTAAGTAGTGGAAGCCCAAAGTTGGCCTCACGAACTGTTCTTCATTTCTGGGTAACCCAAAAAATGAAGAACAACTCTGACAGCATGTTCTGAGCCTTAGATCTTGCTTTTATGTTATGATATGAACCAAAAATTGTTATGTACTTGTAGTACTGCATATATACTACAATATTTGACCCAAAGCTTTCCCAAAAACATCATATATTAAAAATTACACTTGGTCAAACATGGCTACTTGATAACTGTCTATGAATGTTCTTGGTGCTCAAGAACACCTAAGGCGACACTTACTGTCGCTAAAGGATTTAGCGACAGACTTTTTAGTTTTAATTAAATAAATTTCTAAAAATAATTTAAAAATAGAAAATAAATTCTAAAAATTATAAAATCAGTTTTAAAAATTATTTTAAGTTATAAAATTAACTTTTAATAATTTGACATATTTTCCATAAATATTAGTAATTAATTGAATATTAGTGATATTTAATTTATTTAGTAAATGCATTAAATAAATTGACTAAAAATAATTTTTTTATATTAAAAATCATTTTAAATGATAATAAGGTATTTAATAATATTTTATGTTATAAAATGTAACTTTCGATATTTTAATGTAAATTTCATTAATTATTTAATATTAATGATATTAGATTTATTTAATAATTATATTAAATAAATTAGTTTAAAAATGATTTTAATATTATAAAAATCATTTTAAATGAAAATAAAGAGTTTAAAGATATTCTAAGTTATAAAATATAACTTTTAATATTTTAAGATAAATTTCATTAAGTATTTAATATTAATGATGTTAGATTTATTTAATAATAATATTAAATAAATAATTTAAAAAATGGTTTTATTGATTGAAAAATCATTTAAAAAGGATTTAAATGGTTTAAAATTACTTTTAATATTTTAGTGAATAATACCTTAATATTTAAATATTAATGGTAATTGTTTAAAAATAATTTTAATATTTTAAAAATCATTTAAGGGTAATATTAATACTTTAAAATATTTTGAGTTATTATAAATTACTTTAATGGTTTCATTAATATTTGGATATTATTTAAATATTAATGATAATAGAATTATTTAATATTTAAATCATATAAAAATGATTCGAGTTTGAAAAATTATGATAAATTATAATAATTAATTATAAATTATTATATGTCATTTATAAATAATATGATTGATGTTTAAATTATTCAGGATAATCTTTAAGATACAGATTAGAGTTTTATTAACAAATTAACTTTCGATAATTGCCGATAAAGCCATCAAGATTTTAGCATTATTCTAGAAATTAAAATTTGAACCTATATAGTTTGACTGTATAAGTGTGTGTTTATATCTTAATGACTGATATAACTACGTGACAATGAAATTTGGTTATGTGTTGACTGTAAATAACAAGTATGATGTGTTATGATATATTATTCTAATCAATAGAACAATCTTATAAATGATAGGTCGTTGAATTAAAGATAGAAATAAGTTGTGTAAGCAGCAGACCAGGCAAGTATCTGAATTATCTTTTACACTGTGCAAGTATCCTAACCTTTGCATTTCCTTTATGCAATGGACATGAGTAAGAAAGTTTCAGAATTATATTATCATTATCTTTTACACTGTGCAAGTATCCTAACCTTTGCATTTCCTTTATGCAATGGACATGAGTAAGAAAGTTTTAGAATTATATTATCATTATGCCAGATTATTAAATTCTATTGTTATTAATTATATATCCAATCACTTATATTCATACAAGTTCCCAAACTCTATTCGTTCATTGTTTAACTATATCGTATTACTATAAGATTTATATATATATATATACATATATATATATATATATATATATATATTGTTCGTTAAATTCTAAGTATAGTTATACAAGTGTCCTCGATCACTTAGATTATTATTGTACATTGATACATACTTGTTGATTTCCAGTATGTATACCTTAATTAAAAATCATCTAAGCTATTTGACTCGGCTAGACACAGTTTTAAGAATATAGTTGAACATGGTATAACACTATTGTTATCCAATAAAGTTATTTTGGTTCGAATTTAGGCTAAGTATGAACATCCCGAATCTGGGAAACTTTTGTGCGCCCAAGGCGGATAAGATGAACGAGAATATCATTCTAGTATGTAGTATTGATCAATACAGGGCATAACGGGCTGATCACCCCCCGTGCCCGTAAGTTATGACGGTTTACAGATGAAGTTTTGTTTAACCTTTTCGAAAATTAAAAACAATGTTCATAGTCTGTCGACTACTCTCTATTTATAGTCAGTACGTAGTTTCAAAAATTTGAAATAGAATTTTTATGTGGATTAGAATTGCTTCAGTTACTTCACAACTATTTCTTCATTGTAGAAGTATCACTCAAAGAAAACATTTAATTCTTTCAGCTAATGTTTATTGTTTGCTATTACTTGTTGGGCACTCAAATGCTCATTCTTGCGTAATTTAAATGTTTTCAGTTAAGTATGATAACCAGAGGGCTCTGCCACGAACAAAGGGAAAGGAAAGCTGTCAGAATAAGTTGTGTTATCTTATGTAATAGCTAGACTTAAATAAAATGATGATATTTATTATCTATCATGTAATGAAATGTTTTAAGGTCGCGTACCTGGGATTTAGAAAACTCTGATATTTAAATTAAGTTTGATATTTATGATAATATTATTATTATTCCGCTCAAAGAAATGGTATCGTGAAGCATTGAATTCAGGTTTTAAGTACCTGAATTTGGGGGCGTCACAGGTTGGTATCAGAGCCATAAGCATGAAATTGTAAAGAGCCCCGAGCCTCTCGCTGGTGACTTCCTTGTGTGGAATGCATCGAAGCCAGACTCTCCATAGGGGACGCCGAGCAAGTCGATGGCAAGCTGATCGGTACCACTGTGAGGTGCTATGGTTGGAAGCACCATGATAGTCATAGGTTGGTATCAGAGCTTTAGGGTTAGAAACCATATGTGGGGGTAGACCTTAGGCTATAACCTTAGAGCAGAGGAAAACGTTGACAGTACAAATAACTCATATAGAGCTAAAAAGGAGATGAATCGAATAAATTCATCGTCAAACAAAAATAAAAGATAACTTAAATAAAACTATTATTTGCTATGTGTATACACTATATGCTAATCAGGATAATTTATGTGTGTAGATGTCAGGTGTAAAAGGCTTATTATATGCTTATAACGTCAAGAAGGAGCCAATATCAAAGCCAATAGCTAAAGTAGAGGCTCACGTTGAACGTCACATTGATGAGGTGATCATTCTGGAAAATATAGTACCGGACCCAGAAATGATGGAACTAACAGATAGTGATTTGGACACCGAAGTTGGAGCTGATCAAGCATCAATTGAAGTGGAGAATCCAAGGAACAAGGTTTCTTCTCTGAAAAGGTTGTGGGAGATAGAAAAGATACTAAATAGTCAATTACGAAAGGCGTGAATAGAAACGATGGAAGAACAAGATAAGCTTAAGATCCAAATTGATCAGATGGGAGCCAAAAGCAACATATCGTGTGCAGCTCCAAGCGAGAAGGGGAAAAGAAAGATAAAAGACCACAACTTAGGAAAATCCAATAATAACCAAGGGAAAAAGATATGTTATATTTGCGGTCGTGAGGGATATACCTCTCCTCATTGCCCCAACTTTAAGAAAGGTGCATGTTTTATTTGTGGGTTGGAAGGTCATCAAGTGAAAGGTTGTCCAGAATCAGGAAAGAGGTGTAGGAAATAGGTAGAATTAGTATTTGATTATGTATGTTTAGTAATGTACGTGTGTATTGTAATATCCCAATTTTGGTGTAAGTTATGGTAGCGATTCCCGACTTTTGTGGTCACAAAGGGATATCAGATTTTTAAAGTAGTATGTGCTATGCTATGTATTATGAATTAGTCGAATGAATATGAATCTATGTTTGATTAATGGAATAAGTTTGAAATATTAAATTTATACGATAAGGTTTAGAATGTAAGTTAATAAAATATAGATTTAGTTTTATTTAACCAGAAAATGCCGCCAAGACATCAAACTTGAAACCAAAGGGCAGAAGAATCTGTCAACAATGCTGGAGGACAACAACCAGACCTGATGCTGAATTTCACAAACATGGTAGATTAGGCCATGCAGAATGGAATGCTAGCAGCGGGAAATCAGCCAGACAATCGATTTGTGAACTTCAAGTATTTTAAGGCCGTAGGACCGCCAGAATTTAGAGGTACCATTGACCCGATAAAAGCCCAAACTTGGGTTAAGGAAATAAAAAAAGCGTTAGTAGTCGCTAGGGTAGATGAGGGGCAAAAGATATCTTTTGCCACTTATATGATGAAAGGAGAGGCGAATTTCTGGTGGGAGGAAAATCAAGCTAGGGCAGGAGAAGGAGTGATAGCATGGACTAGGTTTAAGACGCTGTTCTTTGAGAACTATTTCTCGTCTAGTGTGCAGGCTACGATGGAGGTGAAGTTTTTGGAATTGAAGCAGGATAATTTGACAGTTGCGGAGTATGCCACAAAGTTCAATGAATTAGCTAAGTCCACTCCGCACTAAGTGGATACAGAGGCAAGGAAGGCAAGGAGGTTTGAGCTAGGCCTAAAACCCTGGCTCTACAATAAGGTGGTGGTATTGCAGATCAATACGTTTGCTGCACTCTTAGAAAAGGCTATCATAGCTGAAGGGGGAAGTGAGGTCATGAGCCTCTACAATAAGGAGAGAAAGAATAAGGGTGATGGAGCCGGGAAGGTAGAAGTAGGTAGTGGAAGTAGGGGTGAGAAAAGAAAATGAAACAATGTTGGGAGTGTCCAAGTCAAGCAGGAAGGTGTGAAAAAGCAGGCTGTGTAGTGTAAGAATTGTGGGAAGAGTCATTCAGGTGAGTGTCTTAAGGGTAAGTTTGTGTGCTACAAGTGTGGGCAGGAGGGACATATCTCTCCTAACTGCTGCAATCTTAGGATGAGCAATGGGTGTTTTCTGTGTGGATCAACAGAGCATAAGGTGAAGGACTGTCCGAAAAGGAGACTGGATATATGAAGCGTGAATGCAGGGAAAGGCAGTAGAACTATGGCGATAACGGGACCAACTTCGACGAAATCAACCGCAAGAGTCTTCAACATGACGGTTCAGGATAGCATAGCAGCCGGGGATAGAACTTCAGGTATTATTCGTATGAATTGTATTTTCGTATAGATGAGTTACTTAAATATAGTAAATTATGTTATAAAGAAATTTTGAGGGAGAAATTTGAGTTATGTTAGATATCAAATTTCCATATAATCAGATAGACAAGCTTTATGTTGAATGGTTAAAGATCAGTTCGATCAAATCTGATCGAGATCTACTTGAAGTGATTGTGTATGTTATTTGCCCTAGTGTCTATAAGTTTTAAAGCGGTGATTTCGGGAACAAAATCCTTATAAGGGATGGTGGATGTAATAACCCAATATTTTCAATAAGAAATTTTTCGAATTAATTTATATATATATATATATATATATATATATATATAAAGGTGGGAATATATGCAAAGTAAAGTATATGTATATATGTGATAAATAAAATTATTTATCACATGAATAATTTTAAATAAATTCTTTTAAGAATTATTGATCATTATAGATTATATTCTTATAATAAATTAATTTTGTAAATATTTATTATTTATTTTTCATGAAAATATGATAATGGCATATATGATATGAACACTAGGATTATTATGATATGTATTTTTTATATTAGTTAAGTTAATTATTTTAACTTAATTAATAATGGTATGTATGAAGGTTATGTCAAATATAAATTCAAAACCCTAAGTCTGGATTTTGAATAAGGAATGAGAATAATAATATAATATTCTTAATATTTCAATGCTATAAACAAGCATGATATGTGTGTAATGTAATTTATGAAACAGTTATGGTGAAACAATACAAACCATAGCATTACTGATAATTTATAGTACAGAAGTCAACTATGACTTTAAGATTTGTTAAGCTATGTGTTATGCAATTAATGACCATTATTATGTTTAATGTTAATTAGGTAAACCCTAATTAATATTTAGAAACCCTAATTACTAAATTAGAACCCTAATCGCTAAGTTATAAACCCTAATTATTAATTTAGCAAGCTCAATGGTAATTAGTTTATTATAAAGCCTAATTGATAAGTCTTAAGTAATTAGGAAACCTAATTTAATTAGGGAACCCTAATTCACATTTTTAAAAACTAAGATTACCATTTTAGCCCTAATTACATAATCCTAGATAATGAACTTAGGAAACCTTAGGGTTAAACCTTAAGGGTTAGAATGAATTGCCAACTTTGCCACTAAAAGTAAAAACCAAATGACCAAATCGCCCTTCTTGTATTATTTAATAGATAACTTGTATATGTTGCCATAACTTTAGTTGGTAAACAAACTCAACCTAGCCATGTGCCTATAAACCAAATATCTCAGCCATCTTGGATCACAATTACATTAGATTCAAGTATTATATAAGATCAAGAGAGAGAAAGGTTACTAACTTGCTCATTTTACTTACAATCACTCAACTCACTTCTCTCTCACCTAAACCTCCGAAATTCCCTTGTTAGATCAGTCATCAAACAAGCCCCAATATCACTTATAGCAGATCAGAAGCATTAGACCAAGAATTTGTTCATAGAGGTATAAAACCTAACTTAGAAATCTAAACTTTGATTCCATGTTAGACCTTGTGTTTGAATGTTTAAGTATGTTGTTTACAGTCTATATAAGTGATCTTGATTGATAGATGTTAGATCCATAACATCTAGAAGCTCGGATTTGAAGTTTTACAAAATCTTGAAATTTTTGTTTTTGTGACTGACAACCGAATGTCAGACCTTCTAGATCTCAGCATGTTTACTATTTTTGCTGTTTAAATGTTTAAACTTGTAGTATGCCATGTGTACTATAATCTGAAAGTGGAATCATGGTCATTCGATTTACAGATTACAAGATATTGTTGGTCAAAGTCGGTTGACCGACCATGACCAAGTGATTTTTGGGTAACCCAAAAATCCTTTAACCGTGTCTGACAAGCTTTTGATGGTCCGAGATCTGACATGTTGTTTCTATGTTATTGTTGTTGCATCTAACTTGTAGTATGTTGTTTGGACTACATGGTTATGCCTTCAAATCTCCTAAACATCAAAGAGGGTGGTTATAGTGGACGGTCAAAGTAGGCCACACGATCATGGAAGCTGTTTTCTGGGTAACCCAGAAAACACTTGAACATGTCGTCTGACACAGTTTGACCGGCATAGATCTAGCAACTTTGTTGTTGTTATATGTATTTTATGTGATAGATCTCTTGACTTACTTGTTGGCTACACACTAGAACCTTTAGATCACAAAAATGATACAATAACAGTAAGTAGTGGAAGCCCAAAGTAGGCCTCACGAACTGTTCTTCATTTTTAGGTAACCCAAAAAATGAAGAACAGCTCTGACAGCATGTTCTGAGCCTAGATCTTGCTTGTATGTTATGATATGAACCAAAAATTGTTATGCACTTGTAGTACTGCATATATACTACAATATTTGACCCTAAGCTTTCCCAAAAACACCATATATTAAAAATTACAAGTGGTCAAACATGGCTACTTGATAACTATATATGAATGTTCTTGGTGCTCAAGAACACCTAAGGCGACACTTACTGTCGCTAAAGGCTTTAGCGACAGACTTTTTAGTTTTAATTAAATAAATTTCTAAAAATCATTTAAAAATATAAAATAAATTCTAAAAATTATAAAATCAGTTTTAAAAATTATTTTAAGTTATAAAATTAACTTTTAATAATTTGACATATTTTCCATAAATATTAGTAATTAATTGAATATTAGTGATATTTAATTTATTTAGTAAATGCATTAAATAAATTGACTAAAAATAATTTTTTTTATATTAAAAATCATTTTAAATGATAATAAGGTATTTAATAATATTTTATGTTATAAAATGTAACTTTCGATATTTTAATGTAAATTTCATTAATTATTTAATATTAATGATATTAGATTTATTTAATAATTATATTAAATAAATTAGTTTAAAAATGATTTTAATATTATAAAAATCATTTTAAATGAAAATATAGAGTTTAAAGATATTCTAAGTTATAAAATATAACTTTTAATATTTTAAGATAAATTTCATTAATTATTTAATATAAATGATGTTAGATTTATTTAATAATAATTTAAATAAATAATTTAAAAATGGTTTTATTGATTGAAAAATCATTTAAAAAGGATTTAAATGGTTTAAAATTATTTTTAATATTTTAGTGAATAATACCTTAATATTTAAATATTAATGGTAATTGTTTTAAAATGATTTTTAATGTTTTAAAAATCATTTAAGGGTAATATTAATACTTTAAAAATATTTTTAGTTATTATAAATTACTTAATTGGTTTCATTAATATTTGGATATTATTGAAAAATTATGATAAATTATAATAATTAATTATAAATTATTATAAGTCATTTATAAATAATATGATTGATGTTTAAATTATCCAGGATAATCATTAAGATATAGTGTAGACACTCAAAATTTTCTTTTCCTGTTACTAACTATGCAGGAGGGCAAAATCGTCTTTTTCACATTCCAAAGATAACCCTTGAGGACCAAAACATCAATTCCAACCCTGGAAATAGACCCGGGAGGTCCAATTTCTAACCCCGCAGATAACCCTGGGAAATCTGTTTCTAAATCCGAAGATAACTTCGGGAAAATCAGTTCCAACCGTGGAGATAACCCTGGGGGATCAAGTGCAAAACCCAGAGTCAACGCCGGGAGGTCAACCCAACCTCAGGGATAACCCTGAGGACATTCGAAGTCAATAAGAGCCCAAACTCGTAAATAACCACGAGAAAAGATCACATAATCTGGCTTTAAGACCGGAGATAACCCCGGGAGGGGCAAAATGGTCATTTTGCCAACTAAACTTCACTTCAAATAAAATACACTCATTTCAACCTAAATTACTTCAAAAGAAGTCCCACAAGACTCACCTCTAAACTTCGGAGCATAAACTACGCGAAACAGCTCACCGGATTGCCTGACGAAAACCTAGGAATGCTATTTCGGTCATGGACCTATCTTCCTGGAATCAAAAAGGGCAAATCCCATGTCATTACGTAACTCTCGACACAAGCGATCCGAAGAAGTACAGATATACTTTGTTTGGATGCTCGGATTGAAGTTCTGCAAGTTCGAGCGAACATTACAGTACACAAGTACACGTACTTCGAGACAACGGGACCCGCAAAGCCCAGGCCCACCACGACCAGCCGCAGGTTCAATTGCAGCTACCGCAGGTTGACCTGCGACCATCCGTCTATAAATATAGAGGGAATTGACCCATTTGAAGAGAGAGAGAGAGAGAAAAAATAGCGAGGAGCCACCGCCCATTTTGCTCTGTCTGAGACCCATATTGAGTGTTTTCTCATTTTAAACATCTGTTAGCTCACATATAGCTATACTTTTATTCGGCGGGAGCTGAGTGTTTATCCATATAGAGTCATAGAAGTCTACATTGGCAGCCCACTGTAAGCCTTCTTATATTCTATAAAGCCTTTCTTTTCATCTTGGCACACACTGTTATACACATTGAGAGTTGTGTGAGTGTGTTTGCCCGGACTTCGGTCCGTGGTTTTCATTTCTTTCTGTATATATATACCTATATATATGTATATATTTCTTATATGGACTAACATTATCGAGTTATGTCTCGATTGAGCCTAGACTTCAGTCTGGAGCGTTTATTTGCTTATATATATATATATATATATATATATATATATATATATATATATATATATATATATATTCTTATATATATAAACTGTGGTCAGACTCTATCTGATGAGCCTGAATTTTATATCCAGTGCGTTTACTCGCTTTTATATATATACTTATATATATAATTGTTGTAAGACATATATGATGAGCCTGGATTTACATCCGGTGCATTTACTCGCTATTATATATATACACATATATATAACTGCTGTCGGACATATCCGATGAGCCTGGATTTTACATCTAGTGCATTTACTGCTTTTATATATATATATATATATATATATTTATATTTCGTCCCGCCTGGAGTTTACTTCGTGGCGGTTGATCATGTTCATATATACACATATATATATATATATATATATATATATTTACAGCTTTTATATATTTACATTTCCGATCCCCCATGGAGTTGCTTTGTGGTGGCTGATTATGTACATATATATATATATATATATATTTATAGCTTTTATATATATAACTGCTTACTGCTTTCCATATAAATTGCAGTATCATGTGAGCCTAGGAATCATGTGATCATAGATTTAGTCTACTGAATCTAGATTCGGTTCCCATGATGGACATTTTCTGGCTGTAAGCAGCTTGTACATTATTTTACAGTGTCTGAGTTTCCTTGGGTGGCTATCATGCCCATAAGGAGTTCGGCACTATTGTATATTATTTTCTCGAGGATGCTTCACATCTCAAAAAATAAAAGCAAACAAACCGGAAATTTAATAATAAAATGAAAGTATGAAAAGGTCTCAATTCCTATTGAGCACAGGGTTTGAAAAACCTCTTTTTACAAAACTTCATTGCTAAATCTTGGTTAAAACTGAATTTTCATATAAAATTCAAACCCTGTGTATATAGGTGTGAACGAGGCCTCGCACTACTTTCAAATAAAATTGCACATTGATCCACACACACACACACACATTTATATAACAATTTCTTTGAAGAGTGGCGGTCATCGTGGTAACACGGATGTCGGGGGGTGCCTAACACCTTCCTTCCGCATAATCAAGCCCCCGAACCCCGAATGAATCTCAGTTTCATAGACCCGTTTAGCAGTGTCAAATCATTGGGTCAATGTGCAAACCTTTTCGGTTGCGTTGGTGCAACCAGTTAAATTCACCAACTGGCGACTCTTAAAGTCAATCATCGACATTATACATGTCGGACCTTTTTCACTTGTTTTTCAAACAAATCTCACATTAACACGAGAACACCAAAAGACAAGTAATTGAAAAGGACAATCAAAAATCCCGACGTTGACAATGCATGACTCACTGGGATTCTAGTAAGAGGGCTTAAGCCGCTATTACCAGCTTTTCAAAATTGTTATATGTTTGTGTGTGATTGTTGCATTTACATTTATGATAAATGTGTACGAATTCATCTTACTTACTGCACTACTAAATATCTATCTGTGATTATAGTGCTTCACACATATTAGTGCTTCGCACATGTCATCATTTTGCATAAACGGTGAGACACGTTGTATGTGAATGTATGTTGTGTGGTCCCTCCACCAGGAGGCTATCCTGTCGGTGTTTGATTACTGGACCCATGGGAAGAATAATTCCCCGGGGCTCAGGAAAGGCACCACTAAGATTCGCTCCAGTTGAAAGACCGGATTAACTTCCCGTCGAGTAGATTGCAATGATCTGGGAACCTTCATGCCGAAAAGCCGTGAGAGTAACCTAAGATAGGTCAGCCTCTGATAAACCAAATGCGAAGGGAAGTCTCTTCATACTTTCCCATTTAAATTACTTGTAATTTCAATTACTTGTCAATCTCAATGTAAAGGAAAATATGAGGAATATGTGTAAATGCATATTAAGGCTTTACATGCTATTAAATGGCACCCATTTTGCAGGATAATATTCCTAAAATGGACACATTATGATAACATGTAAAATTTTTATACATTCCTTAAAGCTAAACTACGCAAGTCTTTTTGTAGGGAAGCAATTGATCATATTTCCCGTTCAAAGTCTAAAAGGGCATTAAGCCCACAGTCAGATTTGGATAAAAGTGCCCAGCCTGATCCTACTCCTGTCTCTCGCGAGGAGTTCGAAAGATTAAGTTAGCAAATAATAGAGTTGGCTGTTATGCTCAAAGAACTAAACCAATCTACTCAAGGTATACAAATACCCATCCACACAGAATCCCCTGCACATGGAGGAACCCAGGGCCAAACAATGCCTACTCAATCCGAGTCATTCATACCAGGGGGCAGTTAGGGTATTGGCAAAAAGATGGAAACCCAGATACTTAAACCTCATTCCAATAAAGAGATCACAAATCTCAGGGATGATCGAGAAACTGGGGATCTAAGAAAGAAAGTCCAACAAAGGGAGGAGACCATCCGGTCAATCAAAGGGACTGGAAATTATGGGAGTGTCACCTATCCAGATCTTTGCATATTCCCAGGGGCTCGATATCCTACCAAATTCAAAGTCCCAGAGTTTAAAAAGTACAATGGGGTAGGCGATCCCTATACGCATCTGAAAGTGTACATTGGCAAACTGGGGTCTTATGCTGAAGATGAAAGCCTCAGAATGCAGCTTTTTCAAAAGAGTCTCACTAGAGAGGCTAAAGCCTGGTATGCCCGACTTGATAATGCCAAAATCCGTAACTGGGAAGAATTGGCCCATGCCTTTCTAAATAAGTATAGTTTTCAGTCACAAATGGCACCTGATCGATACCAAGTGACTAAAGTCAAAAAGCAAAGTCCTGAATCTTTCCGAGAATATGCCAAAAGGTCGAGACATCTCGCAGTGCAAGTCATCCCAGCAATGATGGAAACTGAGATGGTAATGACGTTTATTGATATCCAAGAGGCTCCGTACTATGAAAGGATCCTAGCAGGCATAGGAAAGCCCTTCTTAGAAATGATCAAACACGGCGAAATGGCAGAGATGGGCCTGAAGGCAGGCAAGATTAAAGACTTCACTGCCTTGGAAGCAGTCTCCAAGAATATACAGACTGGAAAGTATGCGAGCGATCCTAAGGGGATACACGATAAAGGCAGTGAAGATGTATCCCTTGTTGTACAAGGGTAAGCTAGTAGACCAACCTACAGTCCCCCCATTTGGAAAAATCGAGACAATCTGCCATTTCAACAACAGGCTGCATTTAACCAATTCCAGGACAGGAAAAGAAAATTTGAGAGAACAAAAAATTAGGTGTTCACTCCACTAGGCGATTCTCTTGAAAATGTTTTGGCGATATTGATGGATCATAAGCAAATTACCGAACTGGCTCCACCTCTAGAACCAGGGAGCAAAAGAAACAATCCAACCCAGAGACGTGCTTACCACTTAGGGTCTCTAGGACACGATACGGAAGATTGTTGGTCCTTAAAGCATAAAATTCAAAATCTGATTGAAAGTGGCAGTATTATGGTCCAACAACCTGATCAACAAAATGTCAACACCAACCTTCCGTTGCAGCATGATACGGAAGAAGTAAACATGATCGGGTTAGGAAACGCTAAAATATATCCAATTCGTAAGTGCATACAGAGGATAGAGGACTATCCCCAAAGGCACAGAGTAGATGTCCTAAAATGGGAAAACTCGGAGGAGGGTATGATCGTAATAAAAAAGTTAGAGACAATCCATAACCAAGTAAATCTGCTAGCTAAGCTGATAGTGCGCCAACATCAGGATATGAGGCATTTCTTTACTCAACTATCAGAAGGCCAAGAAAAGGGGGATGATAAAATATCTAGCAAACCACGCCAACAGAAAAATTGCTTGGGGGAATGCGAACTCTCAAAGAAGAAAGATCAAACAACCTCCACAAGAGTCCAAAAATTCACCCCTCTAAGCAAATCCAATGAAGAAATGCTACACTTTCTGATGAGCGAAGGAAGGATTACTGAGTTGCTACCTCCTGTAAATCCGAGGATAAAGAGCTATGATTCCACCAAGATATGTCTCTACCATTCTAACTCACTTCGACATATGACTGAGGAATGCTGGGCTTTGCGACATAAAATCCAGGATCTCATTGAAAATGGATAGCTGGAGATAGAAATTCCCATGATCAAAAAAGGCGAAGAGGCAATAAAAAGCTTAAGATGTCCACTTGAGACAGGTAGTTCAAATAAGGTGAAGGCTATGAGCGATAATCCTGGCAGAACACAAGATGGAACGATCCTAATGCAGGAAATGATAGAAGAGACAAAGGAATCCCCGAAGGAGGTTCCTTCGCCAACATCAAACATCTTCTGGTCCAAAGATATCAACCACGTTCTTGATTTTATCACCTTAGATGATGCAGAGGAAATACTGATCCTTTCCAAGGAAGAAAAAGCAAAAAAGGAAAATTCCTTGCAAGAAATGCGACGACAGTTCGAGGTAGATTTCATGGCCGAATCCTCTCAAGCCCAGGAAAAGCATGAAGGAACAGATGAAGGAGAAGGTGGTGAGGTTGTCGGGGAAATCAACCTATCAAAGAATCAAGATTTCATACCTTTTTGCGATGGGTCCAGCTCAATCATCAATGAAGAATGTATTGAACCTGGAAGCGATCAAGTTATGGCCATAAGTGAAGACATTCAAAACCAAGAAGTAACCTCTGTCGCGAGCCTTGAAGGCAACACAGCCACTGACGACTGGACTATCAGGCCTCAACTAGCCAAAAAGATGTAGATCCAGGGGATAAAGTTGCGATTTCCAGAAGATGTTGGGACGGTATCACTTCCTTCGCAGTATGTTTTTTATTTTCCATACATGTATAGAAAAAAAAGAAAAAAAACAAAAAAGAAAAAAAAACAATAGAAAAAAAAGAAAAAAAAACAAAAAATAAAAAAAACAAAAGAAAAAAAAGAAAGAAAACAAAAAGAAGAAAACAAAAAAAAAGAAAAAAGAAGAAGAAGAAAAAAAAATCAAAAATCAAATCATTCGGGTTTCAGCTCATCAAGCCTGAACTACCAAAGACCTGATCTCCCCTCGTCAATGGGAGTACGTAGGCAGCCATTTATGGTGCGGTCAAACCAAACAAAAACCCAAAAAACCCAAACAAACACTTCTCAACCAAACACTTCTCAACCAAACACTTCTCAAAACAAACGCTTCTCAAACAAACACTTGTCAAACCGTTTATCTTATCAAGGAGGAACTACGCAGACCTGATCTCCCACACTCACGGGAGTACGTAGGCAACCACCAGTGGTGCGGTCTGACCCTCAACAGAAATGTCTAAATCCAAACGTCGATCCCTAGAATGACCCTCCAAGTCAGCGACCTATGTGGAGAAGACCCAACAACACTGCAATGTCATTCCATCAAATCTGGCACAAATCCCATAAAGGAAGAAACAGAGATATGCTAAGATAACCAGCAGCAAGGACCATCAAAGATTCGACACCCTTAATCATGAGTCTTCATCAAATCAGAAGAAAATCAAGACCTATTGCAATAACAAGTCAGGAATAATGATTGAAGGCATCAAAACCCAAGTCCTATACTTGTTCACCATCTGGTATAGAAGAAAAGTCTCTTGCAATTTCAGCATCTTATCAGCCCATCTGTCAAAGCGACTATCCCAGACAACAAGCAAGGCTGGGGCAATTTCAAAATCAATGACAACCCGATATTGCGACCACTACAACAAGACTTGGGCAATATCGGAAATAGCGACAACTCAACACTGGGGCATTTATCAAACATCTTAAAGAGGAAAATGCCCCAGTTAACACCATCAGCATGGTCCATCATCATCAAAGCTTCTCTTACATCAGCTCATTAGCGATTTGGATATTACTCACTTGAGTCTTCATCAACAAAGAGAGTTTCCCATATGAATCCCCGACATCAGTATGCGAAAGGACTGGGGCATTTTCTAATTCCAGGAAAACGAAGGATTTTAAGGCAGGATCAGGCCTCTTATCAAAAGAAGGAAAACTCCTGAAAAAAATCATGGCGACATTAGCATGCCCCTACGAAAGAAGGGGAAAATTCTCAAAAAGTTCTTAACTCAAGGCCAACGACAAAAGGTCTGGCGAATGAAATCTACTCCGACAAATGTGTTGAATTACGTCAAATCCTCATAAATTAAGGCATCTACACTGAAGTTCAAAAGTTCGACAGCAAAAAAGCGAGCTACACCCACCAGGGATATCAACGGCATTCAGGTCATCAGTTCAACCGGGTTGCGAATCAAATATTCAAGGAAATGGGGCGCCATCACCCAACAGCGAAAGGAAATTCCAAATCACCTCAAAAGGGGTGAAGTGCTACATCAACGTACATTTCTATCATGCGTAACATCAGGCAGAGTCTGGCAAAGTGAACCTTTGAATATTACTTCAGCGAAGGTATCGGAAGATCCGGTATTCAAAACCATTATCTTCAAATTCAGCGCGACATCAAGACAGTTCAGTGATGAAAGTTCTGAATACCGCCATTCGAGTGAGAACCGAAACAATTGGGCGATGTCAACTACTAGCAGGGTAGTATCTGTTATCAAACTACCATCAGGGTAGGGACCATTATAAACTACCAGTGTGTGCATTGGTAACATCTCAATTTCTCTTCATCAAACAGGCATTAGCGACACCGACAAAAAGTCAAGCCGTTGTAGTCAACACCAGCATAGGCATCAACAATCCCCGGTAAAGGTAAAGCGATTTGCGAAAACATTTTAAACATGCATCATAAAATTCATTACATTGCGATTTGTGATTTGCGATATGCGATATGCGAAATGCGATGTGCGAGTTGCGAAGTGCGATTGGCCAAAAGCAAAATGCGAAGTACGAAATGCGATGTGCGAAATGCGATGTGCGATTTGTGAACTGCGATTTGCAAAAACATTTTAAAACATTCATCATCACAATCACTACATTGCGATCTACATCATTAAAAATACATTGTAATGTTTCAAGTGTCTACTAATCTTTATCATGTCCATTCTATTGCATTGCATGAACATGATAAAGAGGGGAATCAAAAAGGGCAAATCCCATGTCATTGCATAACTCTTGACACAAGCGATCCGAAGAAGTACAGATATACTTCGTTTGGATGCTCGGATTGAAGTTCTGCAAGTTCGAGCGAACATTACAGTACACGAGTACATGTACTTCTAGACGACGGACCCATGGCGGCCGGGCCCCTACGACCAACCACCTTGAGTTCAATAAGCTGCGCCGAAGTCGACTGTGGCCATCCGTCTATAAATATAGAGGGAGGGGGTCAGCCATTTGAAGAGAGAGAGAGAGAGAAAATAGCGAGGGAGCACTGTCCATTTTGCTCTGTACAGACCCATATTGAGTGTTTTCTCATTTTAAACATCTGTTAGCTCACATATAGCTATACTTGTATTCGGCGGGAGCTGAGTGTTTATCCATATAGAGTCATAGAAGTCTACATTGGTAGCCCACTGTAAGCCTTCTTATATTCTATAAAGCCTTTCTTTTTATCTTGGCATACACTGTTGTACACGTTGAGAGTCGTGTGAGTGTGTTTGCCCGAACTTCGGTCCGTGGTTTTCATTTTTGTCTGTATTACTTATATATATGTATATATTTCTTATATGGACTAACATTATCGAGTTATGTCTCGATTGAGCCTGAACTTGATGCAGGCGTTTATTTGCTTATATATATATATATATATTTATATATATAAAGCGTGGTGAACTCTCTCTCGATGAGCCCTGGATTTTACATCAGTGCGTTTATTATTCGCATATATATATATATATATATATACTTATATATATAATTGTTATCGTTTATTATCTCGATGAGCTGGATTTACATCCAAGTGCATTTACTCGCTTTTTATATATATATATATATATATATATATATATATATATATATACATATATATATATCTAGCATCGGACATATCCGATGAGCACAATTTTACATCCAGTCGTTATCGCTTTTATATATATATTTGTACATATATATATATATATTTACATTTGTCATGGGACTGGAGTTTACTTATTGGCCATTTACACTTTTATTTACATTCCGTCTCCGCCTGAGTTTACTTACGTGGCAGTTGATCGCTTTTCTGACTTTATTTACATTTCGTCCCGCTTGGAGTTTACTTCGTGGCGGTTGATCATGATCATATATATATATATATATATATATATATTTACATCTTTTATATATTTACATTTTCGATCCCACATGGAGTTGCTTCGTGGTGGCTGATCATGTACATATATATATATATATATTTATATCTTTTATATATATAACTGCTTACTGCTTTCCATATAAATTGCAGTATCATGTGAGCCTAGGAATCATGTGATCACAGATTCAGTCTACTAAATCTAGATTCGGTTCCCATGATGGATATTTTTTACGTCACATAGCGACTTGTACATTATTTTACGATTGTCTCGGAGTTTCTTGGATGGCTATCATGCCCATAAGGAGTTTGATGATTTGTTGTATATATTTTTTCGAGGATGCCTCGCATCTCTAAAAAATAAAAGCAAACAAGTTTGGGACATTTAATAATAAAATGAAAGTATAAAAAGTCTCAATTCCTATTGAGCACATGGTTTGAAAAACCTCTTTTACAAAACTTCATTGCTAAATCTTGGTTAAACCGAATTTTCATATAAAATTCAAACCTTGTGTATATAGGTGCTAACGAGGCCTCGTGACTACTTTCAAATAAATGGCACATTGATCCACACACACACACATTTATATAAAAATTTCTTTGAAGAGTGGCGGTCATAGTGGTAACACGGATGTAGGGGTGCCTAACACCTTCCCTTCGAATAATCAAGCCCCGAACCCTTAATGAATCTCTTTTTTCACGAGACCGTTTAGCGATGTCAAATCATTGGGTCAATGTGCAAACCTTTTCGATTACATTAGTGCAACCGATTAAAATACACCAATGGCGACTCTTAAAGTCAATCGTCGACATTATACATGTCGGACCTTTTTCACTTGTTTTTTTAAACAAATCTCACATTAACATGAGAACACCAAAAGACAAGTAACAAAAGGGACAATCAAAAATCCCGCCGTCGACATACAGATTAGAGTTTTATTAACAAATAAACTCGATAATTACCCGAGCCGTCAGTACACTAAAATGTTACCAAAATTGATCCGAACCTATATAGTTTGACTGTATAAGTGTTTGTTTGTGTCTTAATTACTGATATAACTATGTGACAATGAAATTTGGTTATGTCTTGACTATAAATAACAAGTATGATGTGTAATGATATGTTATTCTAATCAATAGAACAATCTTATAAATGATAGGTCGTTGAATTAAAGATAGAACTAAGTTGTGTAAGTAGCAGACCAGGCAAGCATCAGAATTATCTTTTACATTGTGCAAGTATCCTAACCTATGCATTTCCTTTATGCAATGGACATGAGGAAGAAAGTTTCAGAATTATATTATCATTATGTCAGATTATTAAACTCTATTGTTATTAATTATGTATGCAATCATTTATATTCATACAAGTTCCCAAACTTTATCCGTTCATTGTTTATCAGTATCGTATTACTATAAGATTCAGATATATATTTTGTTCGTTAAATTCTAAGTATAGTTATACAAGTGTCCTTACTTGGATAATTATTGTACATGTGGATACATACTTGTTGATTTCCAGTATGTATACCTTAATTAAAAATCGTCTAAGCTATTTGACTCGGCTAGACATAGTTTTAAGAATATAGTTGAACATGATATAACACTATTGTTATCCAACCAAATTATTTTGGTTCGGATTCAGGCTAAGTATGAACATCCCGAATCTGGAAAACTTTTGTGCGCCCAAGGCGAATGAGATGAACGAGAATATCATTCTGGTATGTATTATTGATCAATACAGGGCATAACGGGCTGATCACCCCCCGTGCCCGTAAGTTATGATGATTTACAGATGAAGTTCTATTTAACCTTTTCAAAAATTGAAAACAATGTTCATAGTCTGTCGACTCCTCTCTATTTATAGTCAGTACGTAGTTTCAAAATTTTGAAATAAAATTGTTACGTGGATTAGAATTGCTTTAGTTACTTCACAACTATTGCTTCGTTGTAGAAGTTTCACTCAAAGAAAACATTTAATCCTTTCAGCTAATGTTTATTGTTTGCTATTACTTGCTGGGCATTCAAATGCTCATTCTTGTGTAATTTAAATGTTTTCAGTTAAGTATGATCAACCAGAGGGCTCTTCCAGGAACAAAGGGAAAGGAAAGCTGTTAGAATAAGTTGTGTTATCTTATGTAATAGCTAGACTTAAATAAGATGATGATATTTATTATCTATCATGTAATGAAATGTTTTAAGGTCGCGTACCTGGGATTTAAACAACTATAATATATAAATTAAGTTTGATATTTATGACAATATTATTATTATTTTGCTCAAAGAAAAGGTATTGTGAAGCACTGAATTCGGGTTCCAAGTACCCGAATTTGGGGGCGTCACATTATGTCCCTAGAATCTCGCTTCAATACATAAATAAATGAGGAAATATTTTCTTCATTTTAATCTCGAGTTCCCACATTACTTATTCGGCATTGTGGTTCCTTAATTTCACCTTCGCCGAGGGTAATATCTTATTTCACATGACTTGTCCCATCTTATCAATAATATGACTTGTCCCTTCCTATCATTTTAATATCTTATTTCACATAATCTTCGGCATTGTGGTTCCTCTTGGAAAGCTATAGGTTATTCAAACCCTAACCCTTAGGGTTTCGTCGGGTGAATAGTGCCTATGTCGTCTTTTTCCTCGAAAATATTTTGTTCCCGAATTTTTTTTATTTTCGTCTTGAAAATTCTTACTCATTTAGTCTAGCTCGTAGCCAGAATACTCCCGTTTTATAATCATCCTAGGTTCTAGAACGATTAATAAATACATAACACATAATATTATTAATAAAAATTTATTTTATTAATAACTAATTCTTTAAACTTAAATTCTGGACAATCCGATTTTTTGGGTTGTCACATTCTTCCTCCCTTATAAAAATTTCATCCTCAAAACTTATTAAAACCACACCCATACCCAGGTTATCACATTCACCCCTTCTTCACAGAATTTCGTCCTCGAAATTTTAACCTACCCTTCTTCTCAACTTCTCTTCAAAGAAGTTCTTATCTTTCAAACATTCCCTCACCTTCATAACTTATCAAGAATTATGAAGTAGAATGAATAACGAGGAATATAAGAATTCCTTTAAAACATTTCATACTTTTGCTGAGGGGTCAAATTGACCATGAACTCTTACTAGGTTTAATAGCATGACGCCGTAACCCTTCTTTCACGGTCAGTTTACAATCACCCAGAAAATAAACTACAACTTTCATACGTAGGCGATCAACCCATTGTATAAACCCATTTTGGGGTGTGTTCACCTCAGACTTAATCATTAGATTCCACACCAAAATAATTTGGTTTGGCACAACTTCTTCAAAGAAAGCTCAATTTTCTTTTAAACATGAAATACCATTTGTCTAGCAAAATCAAATAGCTTAGACCATACCAATAAATTGGATATCAACTTGAAACATTCATCTAGTAAAATCAATTGACATCGCAATACATCAAAAAATTTTAGGACGTCATGATACCGTACTTTTCAAAGTACGTTGAGGACTTCATCAGTTTATGACTTCGTCATTATAAATCATACCATAGTGGGTTGTTAATCCTAAGATCACATCTAACACTAGGTTCAATTGCATTAATAACTCCATCATTTTAGCATCCTTGCATAAAATGCATTGATGATATAAAATTCATTTTGATATTTCAAATCAATTTTTATCTAGCTGAAACAATTAGCATAGACATACCAATAATAGTTCTTTTAAAATCCATTGGTTCCAAAAGTTGAACCAATTCTTTCTTTTTTAAAACGCGCACACATAAGCACGATTTCAATAAAGTTCTAAATCTAGTGTAGCTAGATGACTTGGAATATCCTATTCTTAATCTTTCTTTATTGTCTTACTTGTGATAATACTTAATCTTCTCTAGCACCTTCAATGCTAAGCATACTAAAATTCTTACTTTCAGTCTGAACATCTCTATACCTTAGTATAGTCCATCAACTTACCACACTTTATGTGTTTAGGAACTTTCCACAACCATATATATTTAAGAACTTATCTTCACAGTATGTAATCCAAGAACGAATCAAGGATTATCCATATGCTTAGGGCTCAGAAACATAGCATATAACTATGAGTCACAAACTTTTCATAAGTATGAGTTTCAAGAACTCGTACCTAACTTATCATTCTCTACCTATCAAGTATATACATGAGAAAAGATTCACCTTCTCGCCATATACATACTGATAGCGCAATATATTCCAATGATTATCACTGTAATAACTAAGTAATTACAAACCCTTTCCCATTCAAAGGTTCGTACCACTCCGCTATCAAATGAGTCCTCAATTAAAATCTTACAACTTCTAACTTTCGCTTCACTTAATATGCATTTTCTTTAATTCTTATGATATCCTTCACAACTCAATATGAGTTCTTCTTCCCGTACTAATTCAAAATACCATTCATTTATAGCATTAACTATAAATCATTCATCGTTTAATAGATCATCTGTTATTATGATTCACTATGATCACGTGGTGATTTTCTTCCATAATCATTTAACTCAACGATCTTTTTATCATTATCTCTACGATTATAGTCTTAGGTACTCATACCTAAGGTTTATAACCTATCAGCTATGACACCAACTTGTCACGCCTCAAAATCCGGTCTATCTTCACACCTGGATTACGTGCGTCACGAGTACATCATTCTTCCAAACATACATCATTATATAGTGAAATATAACAACATACATTCTCAATTCCCAGGTTCTAATACCTTATAATCTCGTTCATTATAAATAATGATAATTATATTATTCTTTACATCTTACACGAGTCACTTTCATCTGCCACCAAGGATACATAACAGTTCATCTATAGTTTCTTTAAACTATTCTTTATTACAAGTCTTCGCTTGTACTTCACGCTTATTCATCTAATGAATGACACTTCTAATGGATACTGATCAGTTTGATCTTTATGGGATCCTAAAGTTCTTCTACTCGTACGCTGAAAATGTTTTTCATTTAAAGCAAGTGTGAGCATTCAATTGCTCAGCAAGTCATAGAAGTTGAACAAACAACTTCAAGAATTCAAACATTCCTTTAGAACTTTGATAACCAACAAAGGTTACGAAGCAACTTGAATAATAGGAATAATCCTGATTCCTATCATTTTAAAAAATTAGTCACAGTCACTTTGAAAATACTTTCATTCCTCTACATTTTTCATACACATTCTGTCTGGCTAGAATCAATTACACAGACTTAACAATAACGATTCATGTATAAACAGAACATTCTCATGTTGAACAGTTCTATCACAGAACAGTTCATCACATAGAAACACCGAAGTGTTCAAATTGTGGCTCAAGGCCTCATACGTTCTACCACCTTGTATAAATATCACACATTCTCACATAAGTAAAACTTCTCATGTTCAACATCTGAGAAAGTTTAAGAAACTAGCATTCATTTCAAATATGAATGAAGTTAGGAAACATGCCTTACACACAGCTACAGCTTAACATTTACGCTGAACTGCTCATTCCAATTCCTATATATCACATAAGGAAAATAACACATACACCAATTAGTCATGTATATTTGACTTATGTATTGGTTTACTTAACTTTACTTCTTAGGGTTTGCGTTCTTGTAATCTAAGTTTACGCGACCAACTTTCCTTACTACTTTACGACTTCATGACATACATGTGACAACTTTGAATTTTTATAAGTTATTAAAATAGGAATTTAATAATTAAAATTCTTATTATGAGATGTTTTGAGTTTGAGTATGTATATATACATGCTATATATTTTTGAAATATGTGATCTCAGTGTGAAGAGAAATATATATTCATATATTGGGGAAAGTGAGGTTTGATAGTTGAGTTAACTATTGAAGGAATTAAATGAATTTTGTAATTAATCTTAAATATTTATTGAATTTAATAAATATTTTAAATAATTTATTTATTGAGAAAAATAAATAATTTATGAAATTATGGTATAATAATTTAGTTACATGTGTGTATGATAATTAAGTTAAAGCAAAGGTAAATTTTATTCTTTGAAGATTTAATTTAATGAATTAATTAAATTAAATGAGTTGTTTAATATTAAAGAAAATAAGTAAATTAAATAAAGCGATGTTTAAGTCTAATTTATTAATTAAATTAGATATATGATTATTTATTAATCATCAGAAGAATTATAATAAAAATTATAATTATTATAATTATCATTGTAAGTTATGTAAATTGGTTACAGGTGTAGCAAATAAAAACTATATAATATAATATTATTAAAATAATCTAGTATGGGAGAAATTGTGTGTAACCAAATGCAGCCTTATGACTTTTGGTTTATTGTAACTGACGCATTTTTATTTTCATCACCTGACATACATTGGGGATGAGAGGGAGTTAATTATATGTTACGCGTTCTTTTCCCTAAGGCTAGTACTGACTTGGTGAGGAAGAGAGGAAATACAGAGGTTTTGAGAGAGAGAGAGAGAGAGAGAGAGAATTTTCTGTGATTTTTCCAAGAGGAAGGATAGTTCACCATCTCTTGCTAAGCCTACAACTAGGGTTTGAAGGTATACTTTACTTCTAATGTTTACAGTTTGAATTCTTATGATCATCTTCTGTAAATTACTTATCACATTAGAGTTATACATGTATCTATATGGTTTATAATCTGTTAATCATCATTTATGAGTGCTATTTGATGATTTGGTTACAAGAAATTGGTTTGTAGGAAGAAATTGAAATAATAGTGGTTATATATGAAAATGGCTTAATAAAGTACAAAATTTTATGTCTAATATGTGTTATAATCTGTAAATTGATGTTGGATTATGTTAGTATGTGAAAAAACAAAAACAATGAAAGTTGAATGAATCGAAATGGTTGAGAAACGAATTCGTAGTGAATGAATTCGCTAAATTGTCAAAACATAAAAATTAGTATGAAAATGAGCTTTAAATTCATATTTGGATTAGTTAATGTTTATGTTAATTGTTGGGTATTTGGTATGTTGTAGTTTTATGAGTTACAAACCCATAGAATCGAAAATGAACTCATTTGGATGAGTATAACTCATGTTATGATGATTAGAAAGGAGTTTGTAGGCCTAATTTGGCTTTATGTAGTTTTAGGATCAAAATTCAGCGAGTTAGAGAAGCGAACCCATACCCTGGGCCCCCCTAGTGTAAAACCCCCCGCCTTGGGGGGTAGTACACTAGCCAATTTTGGAAAAAAAAATCGACGGGACATGTTTTACTAAAATAGCCATACGCGTTTTCATACGAACTCGATTGAGGTGATTCAAGATGATTGAGCGAGGACGAATAGACCTACAACTTTTAATTCTTTAAGTTTTTTAATTTGAGGTATTTAGGAAGGGTCAAAATAGTCATCTTTGTGTATATACGTATTATTCGAGAGAGGCGATCGAGGGGCGTCGATCGAGCACATACGCAAATATAGTGCTCCTGACGATGAAATATGTTATTCTAAGTGATGTAACATGAAAATGCATGATATTATACATGACATATAAAATTTCCTTGCTCATAATAGAAAGCATTGGCATCACTTAGTATGTGTTTTGAAAAGAAACTTAAAGATTTTGAAAAAAAAAACATTGTGGAAACTTATGTTCTATAAGTTTTGAACTTAGTGGTTTATATACATGATTGAGTTCAAATATAAATGAGCATGATATGGTGTTTATAGTGTCTTTTTCATGATAAAACTTGTTAAACCTTGTGTTAGAGAACTTTTCAAGAGAAACTTGATATAATAGAACTAAGGTGCATGAATGCTACATGAGGTAGGTTTTGAACTTGAGAAGATGTTATCATGACTTAGTTACTTATGATAAGAGTTTTAAAAGTTATCTTATATGTGCTATACATCATTCATGATAAAATGATTTCAAAGACAAACTCCATTATCTTTTGTAAACTAAGTATTAAAACATGAATGATATGTGCACTCAACTAGTCAAGCATGACATAAGTTATTTAAGCATGTTTCAAAAGTATGAAATATGCTATGTCTATGTAAATGAGATAGATACATGTGAGCATGCTATTAGAGGCTTATTAGTACCAATATATGGTTTAAAAGCTTATAACATCAAATCTTGTTAAAGAAAGCTGTTAAGCCTTATTGATTGAAATAAATCATTATGGAGCTAAGTAATTTGAATGTGAACTTGAAAATAGATCACAGCCTATTTGATGTCAAGTAAGGATGGTTAAGTTATACTTATACATGCCTAGCTATTCTAATAGTATGATGAGAAAGTGAAATGATGGTTTTACAAACCTAGTTAGGAAACAATGTAACGTTACTATTATATTAAGAATGTATGAAATATATGACTAATAGATGTGAATCCATGATTATATAACTGTGTAGGGATACACGAAGTGCAGATAAGCGTTAAGCAGTTAAGTCGTAGTTCATAAACTACAGATCAAGCAAGTCTTTCATTTCCTATTGTCTATGTGAACTTGATGACTAACTGTTTTAAATCTTTATTGCAAAGAGCATGATGTGTTATTTATATGTTGAAAGTAGGAAATGTTAAAGTCAATTTATGACTACGTTGATTGATTAAAACATGCTGATTGAGTAAGGAACTTAATCTTTATACTTGGTATATGAACTGCAGCATGTATGTTTTATGTTGAGCATGTTATTATGTGCTATGTGTTGCATGAAAACTATTTGATCTTCTTTGAAATTTGTCGAGCTCAACCTTGCAAATAACCATTTTTGCGGGTTAAGGATTCAAGGTAAGTTATGTGCTACTTGAATGACGTGGATCGGAAATAATACACGAAGATTAATATTTTAGCTAAAGTTGTTATTTCTTTATACCATGATTAAGATTCATGAGAAGTACTAAATGTTTTATGATGTATAGTTTTATGTTGAGTTGTAAAGCTAAAGTTAGAGTTATCTGATATGTAAAAGTTATCAGATTGAAACGTAAAATTTTATATAATAACAGTGATAAAGCGAATCATAAAATAAGATTTATTCAAAGACATATAGATGATAAAGGTTTTGATTCAGGGAATAAAAGTAAGAAGACATAAAAGTTTAAATTATTCCGCATTTTATAAAGTTTAACATCGAATAATGATGTACAATCAGATGGTAGATGTGTTATTAACGACCAAAGTTGATAATTAAATTGTATGAATTTTGGAGTCGTTACAGTTGGTATCAAAGCTATAGGTTATAAACCTTAGGTAAGAGTACCCTAGGCTATAACCTTAGAGAATAATGTAGAAGATGATAAAGAAGTTAAGAATCAAAAAGTTATATTTAAGTATGGTACAATTGTACTCTTTAATATTTGATGTATGGTATTTGGGCTAAATGATTCCTTCATAGAGCGGAGGTATATACGAACTAGCAACTCAGAACCTAGTTTGTTGGTTGTTTGTGGTAAACCACTCAGTGTACCATATTGAAACTATTAGAGACTCGATGTGTACCAAGTATAGAAATGGATACGTATGATGAAAATGTGGAACTTAAATGAAATGTTGAGCAATGTAAATGAAGTTAGAAATTCTTAAAGGAAGAATTGTTATATAAACAAGAAAATTCAAAGAAGAATCTTGAAGAGATAAAGATAAGATATGGGAGTTGCCTAACTCCAATAGCCAAGATAATGAATAATGATGAATAAACAAAGTCTGGAAGATTAAAAGCATAAAAGAAATTGTAAATGATGAAAAAGAAAAGAAAGAGGATTGTAAAAAAAAACGATCACGAGTTAAGAAAAGTATTTTATGGAAGATGATTATAGAATAAGATTACGGCGTGATCTGTTTAAGTTATAAGAGAAAGATGGTTTGTAATGTTTGAATAATTATAGCTTGATGCTATGAAGGTAAGGTACTATGATATAGTACGAGATAAACTCACGATGAGTTATAGATAATGTGATACGAGGATTTCTTATTAGCAAGTTAAGAGTAAAATAGAGTTAAGTGGGATTTCAATTGAGGACTTATGTGATGGTTGAGTTGTACAAACCTTTGAGGGTTTTGTGCTTGCACTCAGTTTATCACATTAATAATCAATTGAATGTTTGTGTCGCACTATCAATGTATATGTGGCGAAAATGTGATTCTTTTATCATGTGTATATTTAATAGTTAGAAACTATTAAGATTAGTTAGATATTATTAGGATTAGGTGAGGTTCTTAAAACTAATGCATATGGTAAGTTCGTGACTCACAATAATATGGTATGTTTTGAACTCCTCAGCGAATGGACTCATATGGTCTGACTAGGATAAATTCTTAAACTTATATTATTGTTGCAAGTTCCTGAACTTCCAATGTGCGATAAGTTTGATGAACTATACTGGGGGTATAGGAGTATGGTAAGTTGAAACACAAAAATATTTAGTATAAAAATTAGAAATTGATGGAGAAAATTAGATATTCTAAATCTACTAGCTAAGCTAGACTTTCGAGATTTATTGACTTCGTGTCAATGGTTGTACTTTTGATTTTTTTAAAAAAAAAATTGTTGGATCACACTAGTGAACCAAAGAATTTTTAAAAATAGTGCTATTATTCGCATATCTATGTTGTTTGTTTAGGCTAGAAAAAAATGATTTTTAAATTTTCAAAATATATTTTAACTATATGCAACGGGTGATATGATAAACGATGGAGTCATCAATGCAATGGAACCTGGTGTTGGATGTGATCAATATGATCGCAGCCCACTATGGTGAGATGTAGTATGACAACGTCATAATCATGACTTATTATATAAAAGAGATTTTGAGATTTTTTAAGATATGAGAATATATATATATATATATATATATATATATATATATATTGATTGATGTCCGTAATTATTATAGAAGTCTATGCTATTTGATTCAATTTAGAGCGAATATTGAAAGATGTTCATGAAATTCAAGCGTTTCTTGAGAAGTTTATGCCAAACCAAATTGTTTTTGGTGTGGATCGAGATGTTGAAAAGTCGAGATGAACAACCATTTTATAGGGGATTAAGCGAAGCGTTTAGATGTTTGTGTACATATACATGGTTGTAAGAAAGGTGATCACCCTAAATACAGTGAGTCCCTATACACCGATATTTATTAAGGTTAAAGTTGAAAGATTACTTATAACCGTGGACATAGTTAAGTGGTCTTATGACCCTGAGTCACATCTCTAAAAAACCTAGAAGAAAAGTCCTATTATGGGGAATTATTTTAAGGCGATAAGTTTAGATGTTTGTACACTTATATCGCACTTAAGGGCTTAACACCCTAAAGGTCGGAGTCCCTATAGTCTAATAAATGAAAGGTTTAAGTTGAAAAGTACTTATAATCGTGGGCGTAGTTCAAGGTCTTATGACCCTCAACATGATTTGGAATATTTTAAATTGTTATTCATATCGCTTCCCAATTATTGAGCAATTGTGGAAGATTCTTATTATTCAAAAGGTGAAAGTGGAAAGGATGAGAAAATTAAGCAAAACATAATAATTTCAAGAAAGAATTGAAACTGAGAAAGAAGAGAGAAATGTGAAACTCTTAGAAGAGGAAGAGGTGAGGAATATGATGATCTTAGAAAGATCCTTAGAGAAAGAATTTGGTTATGTAGAACCCAATGAATGAATAAAGTATTAACGTAAAATCTATTTTGATAGATTGAATGAATAAAGATTAATAAATAAAATTTTGAGGATGAAATTCTCTTAGAAGAAAGGGTGAATGTAATATCCCGAGTGTTTATGATAATGATAACGATCCTTAGAAAAGGAAATGAATGGGTTAAAGAATATATAATATTTGATATATGATTTTGTTTAATTGAAGGTTATATAATAAAACCTAAAAGTTACAAGAAATGAATGAAGTATATATATATATATATATATATATATATATATATATATATATGTAAAACTCTTTGCTAAGTTAACGTGTTGAAGTTATTCAACGATAATTGTGAAAGAGATTTTGTGAAAACCTTAGTGAGGTAGGGTTTCGGTGATTCCGAGGACGGAATCCTTATAAAGAGGGAATGATGCGACAACCCGAATTTTTATAAGTTATTAAAATAGGAATTTAATAATTAAAATTTTTATTATGAGATGTTTTTAGTTTGAGTATGTATATATGTGTGCTATATATTTTGAAATATGTGGTCTGGTGTGAAGAGAAATATATATTCATATATTGGGAAAGTGAGGTTTAATAGTTGAGTTAACTATTGAAGGAATTAAATGTATTTTATAATTAATCTTAAATATTTATTGAATTGAATAAATATTTTAAATAATTTATTTATTGAGAAAAATAAATAATTTATGAAATTGTGGTATAATAATTTAGTTACGTGTGTGTGATAATTAAGTTAAAGCAAAGGTAAATTTTATTCTTTAAAGATTTAATTTAATAAATTAATTAAATTAAATGAGTTGTTTAATATTAAAGAAAATAAGTAAATTAAATAAAGCGATGTTTAAGTCTAATTTATTAATTAAATTAGATATATGATTATTTATTAATCATCGGAAGAATTATAATAAAAATTATAATTATTATAATTATCATTGTAAGCTATGGAAATTGGTTACATGTGTAGCAAATAAAAACTATATAATATAATATTATTAAAATAATCTAGTATGGGAGAAATTGTGTGTAACCAAATGCAGCCTTATGGCTTTTGGTTTATTGTAACTGACGCCCTTTTATTTTCTTCACCTGACGTACGTTGGGGAGGAGATGGAGTTAGTTATATATTACGCGTTCTTTTTCCTAAGGCTAATATATTCTAAAGCAGTGAGAGAGAGGAAATACAGAGGTTTTGAGAGAGAGGGAGAGAGAGAGAGAGGGTTTTCTGTGATTTTGCCAAGAGGAAGGAGAGTTCACCATCTCTTGTTAAGCCTATAACTAGGGTTTGAAGGTATATTTTACTTCTAATGTTTACAGTTTGAATTCTTATGATCATCTTCTATAAATTGCTTATCACATGGGAGTTATACATGTATGTATGTGGTTTATAATCTGTTAATCATCATTTGTGAGTGTTATTTGATGATTAGGTTACAAGAAATTGGTTTGTAGGAAGAAATTGAAATAATAGTGGTTATGTATGAAAATGGCTTAAGAAAGTACAAAATTTTATGACAAATATGTGTTATAATCTGTAAATTGATGTTGGATTTTGTTAGTATGTGAAGAAACAAAAACAACGAAAGTTGAATGAATCGAAATGGTTGAGAAACGAATTCGTAGTGAACGAATTCGCTAAATTGTTAAAACATGAAAATTAGTATGAACATGAGCTTTAAATTCATATTTGGGTTAGTTATGTTATGTTAATTGTTGGGTATTTGGTATGTTGTATTTTTATGAGTTACAAACCCATAGAATCGAAAATGAACTCTTTTGGATAAGTATAACTCATTTTATGATGATTAGAAAAGAGTTTGTAGGCCTAATTTGGCTTTCTGTAGTGTTCAGGATCAAAATTCGCGAGTTAGAAGAAGGGACCCCGCCCAAGCGGCCCCTCTAGTGTAAAACCCGCCTCCGGGTGGGGGGTAGTCTGCCTAGCCAATTTTGGAAAAAAATCTGACAGGACATGTTTTACTAAAACAGCCATAACATTTTCATATGAACTTCGATTGAGGTGATTCAAGATGATCCGGAACAAGGACGAATAGAACTACAACTTTTATTCTTTAAGTGTTTTAATTTGAGGTCTTTAGGAAGGGTCAAAATAGTTATCTTTGTGACTATTACGTATTCAGTGGAGATTAGAGGGTGTCGAACGAGCACATACGCAAGTATAGTGCTCCAGACGATGGAATATGTTATTCTAAGTGATGTAACATGAAAATGCATAATATTATACATGACATATAAAATTTACTTGCTCATAATAGAAAGAATCGACATGACTTAGTATGTGTTTTGAAAAGAAACTTAAAGATTTTGAAAAAAAAATAAACCTTGTGGAAACTTATGTTCTATAAGTTTTGAACTTAGTGGTTTATATACATGATTGAGTTCAAATATAAATGAGCATGATATGGTGTTTATAGTGTCTTGTTCATGATAAAACTTGTTAGACCTTGTGTTAGAGAAGTTTTCAAGAAAAACTTGATATAATAGAACTAAGGTGCATGAATGCTACATGATGTAGGTTTTGAACTTGAGAAGATGTTATCATAACTTAGTTACTTATGATAAGAGTTTTAAAAGTTGTCTTATATGTGCTATGCTACATCATTCATGATAAAATGATTTCAAAGAAAAACTCCATTATCTTTTGTAAACTAAGTATTAAAACATGAATGATATGTGCACTCAACTAGTCAAGCATGACATAAGTTATTTAAGCATGTTTCAAAAGTATGAATTATGCTATGTCTATGTAAATGAGATAGATATATGTGAGCATGCTATTAGAGGCTTATTAGTACCAATATATGGTTTAAAAGCTTATAACAATAAATCTTGTTAAAGAAAGCTGTTACGCCTTATTGATTGAAATAAATCATTATGGAGCTAAGTAATTTGAATGTGAACTTGAAAATAGATCACAACCTATTTGATGTCAAGTAAGGATGGTTAAGGTATACTTATACATGCCTAGCTATTCTAAGAGTATGATGAGAAAGTGAAATGAAGGTTTTACAAACCTAGTTAGGAAACAATGTAACGTTACTATTATATTAAGAATATATGAAATATATGACTAATGGATGTGAATCCATGATTATATAACTTGGTAGGAATACACGAAGTACAAATAAGCGTTAAGCAGTTAAGTCATAGTTAATAAACTATGGATCAGACAAGTCTTTCAGTTCCTATTTGCTATGTGAACTTGATGATTAACTATTTTAAATCTTTATTGGAAAGAGCATGATGTGTTATTTATATGTTGAAAGTATGAAATGTTAAAGTCAATTTATGACTACGTTGATTGATTAAAGCATGCTGATTGAGTAAGGAACTTAATCTTTATACTTGGTATATGAACTGCAGCATGTATGTTATATGTTGAGCATGTTATTATGTGCTATATGATGCATGGCTATTAGATCTTCTTTGAAATTTTGTCGAGCTCAACCTTGGAAATAACCATTTTTGCATGTTAAGGATTGAAGGTAACACTATGTGATACTTGAATGACGTGGATCAGTATAATACACGAAGATTAATATTTTAGCTAAAGTTGTTATTTTTTTATACCATGATTAAGATTCATGAGATGTACTAAATGTTTTATGATGTATAGTTTTATGTTGAGTTGTAAAGCTAAAGTTAGAGTTATCTGATATGTAAAATTTATCTGATTGAAATATAAAATTTTATATAGTGATAAAGAGAATCATAAAATAAGATTGATTCAAAGACATGTAGATGATAAAGGTTTTGATTCAGGGAATTAAAGTAAGAAGACATAAAAGTTTAAATTATTTTGCATTTTATAAAGTTTAACATCGAATAATGATGTAAAATCAGAAAGTAGATGTGTTATAACGACCAAAGTTGAGAATTAAATTGTATGAATTTTGGGGTCATTACAGCACACATCGTGTCTCTGCTAGTAGTCCATATGGTACTCTGAGTGGTTTCCCACAAACAACCAAGAAATAAGTTCTCGTCTCATCTACACTATTTTCAAAGTGAGTTAGATCGGTTGCTAGTTTCGTATATACCTCCGCTCTTTGAAGGAATTGTTTAGCCCAGCTCCCAAATGTCAACCATCAAAGATTATGATTGGACCACAACCTAACTTATCCGAAACATTAAAATTATAATGTTCGTTAAGTCAATTTCTTATTCCTTATGGCTTTCTGGCAACTAAATGTCATACCTCAGGATTCATTTCTTTATCGTCTAAGTCATATAGTCTTTTGTATACTTAGAACGACCATTCCATATTAATTCTACGCATTCATAGCGTTATGCATTTTACGTTACATTATTCTTATCTTACAACATTAGGTTCATTCAACTCTGAACGCCATCCAAGTTATTATTACTAACTTGGCTTCTTAACAATATACGTCATTGTCTTTAATTCAGATCTTCACCGTTCACAGGTTTAATCATCATTCTTCATTACCTTACGGTCAAACCATACACAAAGTGTATGTTCTGCCCGTTTAATAATCGTGTACACTCAACCCTCACGTCGGTTAAAGTGTTTAACGCTTACATTTTATTCTAACATTCTCCATCCGACTCACATTTGGACTTCCATTAATCTTATTACCGGTCATTATGACTTTCTTGATAATTCATATCTTACTACCTTTGTCAATGTCTAAGTCATACAACCAATGTATACTTAGAATGTTCTCCCGACGCAAATACGATTCACGAGAATCATTTATGTATTCAACGTTTACGTTATTCGTCTCTTAATTCTATTAAACCTTCACCAAAGGTATTAATCGCTCTCATTCGTTATCCATTACATGAACCCCATGTTCATAATTCTTTCCTAATGTCAAAGCCATAAGGTTCGTTGTATGCTAAGACATATCTTTCATTGTAACAGTGTTGTGTTCACAGCGTCTATACGCTTCACACTTAACTCTAATTATGACATCATAACATTGAAATGTTATACATCATCCTCGTCACTCAGCGTCGAAGGAATCACAATCATAGCAATCCCACACGTTCGCTTAATCGCGACTACGGTCCCTGGATATCGGTTCCGTAAGTTGCGTTTACATTCTTTGTCTTTTAATCCCGTTAAATCTTTCCGTTCAAACTTCATCTAAGGTTTAAATCGCTTATTTAAGTGTTACATTACGCGAACTATATGATCTTTATCTTCCCTTACACTTCTCCCAAGAGTTGAGCAGTTAAAAGCTCTTCTCTGGCTTTTTCCATACACCTGGCATTATGGCTTGGGTTCCTTCTCTTTCTCTCTCTCGTTGCCGCAACGCCACTCGATAGTAGGCGATAGCTTTGGTGCACGCAATGGCGCCACCTCCCAAGGCATAGTCAAGTACCATGGCTATAATACCCCCAGATTCGGGTCCCAAATCACCACGAATCTGGTGTACTATTTCTATGTCTATTACGAAAGATATAAACATAAATTGTTTATACATTAAACATTACACACTATCCCCAAGGTCAAGAACCTTCACATAATACCTAAATCAATATCCTATCAGATATACAAAGTTATTATCATACATTACTGTTACAAATTTAGCTGCACATATAATCAAAAGCTGACTTGTCTTTGACTTTTCCTGTATCCGACGTATTCGTCCTAATCTGTAATATTTATCATGATATAGCAAGGGTGAGCAACAATTTTGCTCAGCAAGTATAAGTTCAATTAAGGATATATCATGATTGAAAAAAATGAACAATAGGCTGGCTAACTTTCTACAATATATACATTGTGAAATAGCACTAAACGAATAATGAACATGAATAACTCAACTGGACCAAATGGTAATGAAGGTGATCAGCCTTTCATACCTGATGAATACATGCAATGTGCACAAAGTGCGAATCAATAATTCATAGACATGGTATAATCAATAATGATTAACCCCAAGCATATTTCAAAAATATTAACTCGAGATCGAGTTAGAGAACTTGCCTGTACCATTGATTATCGCTTTGTCTGAAGACCTAATATAGATAATACCGATCTCTAAATATTAGAATAATATCATCACAGTATAGTACTATTAAATACAGTTATAATATAACCTAACAAATTACCACATAATCTTATCAGTCTATAAAATACCTAAAATTCGGTATCAAGTCAAACTATTTCAGTCTGAATTGAATTTGGTACAATTTCTGACATCCCAACGGTCTAGTCGGATAATTCATGAGTCTAATTTCCATAAGACTTTGACTAAATGCTTTACATTTACCTTAGATAATTTCATTTTTAGTCAAAATATTTTTCAATGACTTATAATAATTTTTAGATAATTATTATCATTTATCATGATTTTTCAATCATTAATATCATATTAATATGAATTAAATACTACTTAATTCCATTATCATTAATATTTATTTCATATCAAATATTAATGAAATACATGTCATAATATTATAATATATTTATAATATTTCAAAGTATTTTAATACCATAAAATCGTATTTATATAATTTTTAAACAATTACATCCATTATCCGATAATTGCCATTAATATTAAAAATTTGTGTTTTTCATGACAAAATATCAAAAGTTATATTTTATAACTTCAAATATTTTTCTAACCCTTAAATCATTTTTATATGATTTTTAAAACATTAATTCTAATTTTCCATAAATTATTTAAAATATTTATTAAATAAATCCATTATCATTAATATTAATTTATTAATGAAATTCATCACAAAATATTAAAAGTCATTAAAAATAACTTTAAATATTTCCTTACACTTTAATATAATTTCAAATGATTTTTAAAGTATTAAAATCATTTTAAGTAATTTATTTAATATAATAATTAAATAAATTAACTATCATTAATATTTAAAAATATTAAAATATTAATAAAATATATTCCAAATTATTAAAAACCCATTTTTAGGCTTTAAAATAATTTTTACAAATTTATTATGAATTTCTAATATTTATTTTCTATTTATTCTATATTTTTTGTTTAAAGTTGGGGCCCTCCACAGAAACACTTGTAGACAGTAATCTACAAGTCCGATTTGGGCCCACTTAGTATCGTTAGAACCGTGACTTCCCGAGCTACGTTTTAGGCTTAAGAAATGGTCCATTTGGCCCAATATAGCACCCTGAACATAGGCCACTACCGACTGACCATTACATGCCTTGTAAACATTTTCAGTTTTGGAGTCTTTTATAGAAACGCTTGTATTACGAGATCCACAACTCCGATTGAGACCCAATCAGACTCGTTGGTTCCGTATCTTCTTGAACTATAGTTTTCAGTTATCAAACACCAAATTCCAATCTGTCTAAGTCCCTGAAATCAGGCCCAAAGTGTCTGGTCAGCAAGGTTTTCTTCAACAGTTGGTTCATTTTTTAGATTTGGGGTCCTTAACGGAAACGCTTATAAAACGAAATCTACAAATCAAATTTAGGTCCAATAGGTATCGTTGGATTCTTACTTTCCCGAACTACAGTTTTCAGGTATCAAACATCTATTTTGGTTCATTTTTGGTCTCGAAAAAATGGACAAAAGTGACTGATCAGTAGCTTGTGTTCAACGTTAAGGTAGTTTGGGATTTAATTCATAACTTGCTCATTTCTTAACATATTTGAGTGATTCCAAAGAGGTTTTGCCCTTAAATCATGTATCTAGCATGCTAACATGTTTTAAACCATTAATCACATGAACCCAAAGAATTTAACATAAAAATATATATAGAATACAAAGGAAAGCTTTTTCTTAAAGCTTTTGGTACAAAACTTGATTTTCTCACTTTGGATCTAACTTTTGATTTCAAAAATACTTTGATAGACATATAAAATACCAATACTCATGTAAATCATGAGTTTTTAATGATCTAAAATAAAAGTTGCTTGGTTCATAAAGATCTAACAAAAAGAGCACAAAAATTGAAAATTTTCAATTTCTTACCTTTTTCTTCTTGCAAGCCTTCTTGATCCTTCAAAGTAGCTTATGATTTTAAGTTGTATGAAGATCCAAGACCCCTCCTAGACTCCTTATAACTACAAAATCTGCAGCCCCCTTTCTCTCTCTATTGTTTTTAGTTTAGACTTAGGTTTTGAAACTAACATAACTTAGTGTATATACAATTATATATATAACACATATAATTATAGAATATGTAACTCCCAGTATAATTACATATACTAATTATCAATTTAATATATAAGTTACAAAATTAGAATTTTAAAAGCCCTAAGGCTTGTTTGGCAAAACTATATTATTTTAAAATCAGGTTTTAATAATTAAGGTCTTGTTTGGGTAAAACAGGTTTAAATCAAAAGTAAGGCCTTGTTTGGGAAAACGATTTTAAAAACTCTTGTAACTCTTTTAATAGATCCTTTAACACATATTCTTAATGTTATCCTTTAATTAATTAAATCTTAACATTAATTTAATTAATTAAAATTTTAACATCAATTAATCACATAAAATTGTCACATTATAATTACTCGCTAATTATAACTTCATGTAACAATTACCACATCACTAAATTATCTCAATTAAATTTAAACTATAACATAAAATCATTACATATTAATTAAATATTAAATAATCATTTAATTAATATAATACATTTAATTACATTACTCCATATTAATCACATAATCTCAATAAATAATTCAATTAAAATATTTATTTACTTCAATAAATATTAAATTAACATTTAAATTCTCTTCACACCAATTCACATATTTCACAATATATAACACATATACACATACTCGTACTTAAACATCTTAAAATAAGAATTTTATTTATTAAATTCTCATTTATTAATCCTTAAAAAATTCAGGATGTCACAGCGGCGCCAAGCATCCAACCTTGAATTTTTTTTCTAAGTGTTGAATTATTTTGAGACGCTTACTTCCCGATCTCATAACTTATTCGTTATAACTCAGAACGAGGTCGTTCTAAAGCCATTCCCTTCCTTATCTTATGTACTTCAACTTTTCCTGAACAAAAAATTATTCTAAATCTGGTAACATGTCATTCGATTGGCTTAAATTCCCTCATTCGATCGTTTTACGTTCTTAACGCTCTTCGTTCGTATGTCCGTAATTCGGTCATCCAAACTCGGAACTCGTTTGTTCTAGAGTCCACGACTCATGTTTTCTACATTCTCTTACGTTCTTATGAAATCCCACACGTTCGGGTTCATTTACATACTTTCTACTTCTCGTTCGTCTTTTACGAAATTTTTGTCATAACTTTGTTATAGCAAAGTTTTAATTTGTTATTCATGAACGGTTCTATCGTTCCTAGCGAGGAAATAAGCAACTAACTTATATGCGATGGTTTTAAACTTGTCCATCAACAACAAATTATACTATGATGGTTTTAAATTTGTCCATCAACAACATTCTTCGTGTTCTTCGCGTTCTTTGTTTGTTCTTCGTTTTTAATCGATATTTTGATTACGATTTCACTTTTTCTTGGAATTCAGTGTTATAAAACACCATTCCTTACTAATTTCACTGAATCGTTCATATGATTCATTCGGATCGTTCAAATTCATTACGAAATTAATAATTCCTTAAGAAATTTATAAACTAAACTTCTAATTTCTTATTTCTTCTTTTTCTTATGATTTCAACCATATGAAAACCATTCTTAACATCTTTTACTTCTATTCTCATTAAGTTATATTTCTAACATAGAAAACTTAAAGAAAATTTAATTAGAAGTTAGGTTTTGGATTATCTTTCTTCTTTAATCTCTTCCGTTGGATAAAGTTTGCACACGAGTAAGCTTTTCCTCCTCCTTCTCCTCATCATCCGACCTCTCTCTCTCAAGTGTTGGTGATTTTCAAAATACCAACAAATGAAATTAAGGCTTCATTTTATAGATTTTCAAATCTAGGGGAAAATAGTCATTTTGCCCCTAAAGTTACTATTCACACCTCCATACTATTCCACCTCTTTACTATTCACGAAGCTTCGTGCTTCCGTCTTGCGAAATTCGTCCAATAGTTAGAAAATTACGATTCTCGGAATCCAAATATTTTTGGATATTTCGTCTTTTCTTTACCGATTAAATTTTACGCATTCTTCGGATCTCCGAAAAACTGAAAAACACTTTTTGATGTTAAGCGTTTTCCCCTAACATAGCTAAACGAATGAAAAGTACATAGCAGTACTTTTTTTCATTTTTATTTTGTCAAATTTCTGCACGTTTTTTGAGAAAAATTTTTATCGGTTTACTTAACTTTTCACGATATATTATCGTCAAATCTTTTTTCGGAATGTCATTTTGACATACCGAACTCTCCAAAAGGCTTAGGTTATTCAAACCCTAACCCTTAGGGTTTCGTTGGGTGAATAGTGCCTATTTCGTCTTTTTTCTCAAAAATATATTGTTCCCAGAAAAATTTTATTTTTGTCTTAAAAATTCTTACTCGTTCAGTCTAGCTTGTAGCCAGAATCCTCTCGTTTTATAATCATTCTAAGTTCTAGAACGATTAATAAACACATAGCACATAATATTATTAATAAAAATTCATTTTATTAATAATTAATTCTTTAAACTTAAATTCTGGACAATCCGATTTTTCCAGATGTCACATTCTTCCTCCCTTATAAAAATTCCGTCATCGGAATTTCTTAAAACCACTCCCATACCCGGATCATCACATTCACCCCTTCTTCATAGAATTTTGTCCTCAAAATTTTAACTTACCCTACTTCTCAACTTATCTTCAAAGAAGTTCTTATCTTTCAAACATTACCTCACCTTCATAACTTATCAAGAATTATGAAGTAGAATGAATAACGAGGACTATAAGAATTCCTTTAAAACATTTTATACTTTTGCTGAGGGGTTAAATTGACCATGAACTCTTACAAGGTTTAACAGCATGACGCCGTAATGCTTCTTTCACGGTCAGTTTAAAATCACCTAGAAGGTAAACTACCTCTTTCATACGTAGGCGATCAACACATTGTATAACCCTATTTTGTGGTGTGTTCACTGTGACAACCCGAGAATTTAGAAAATTTAATAAAATATTAAATGATGGATTAAAGGTTAAATAATAAACCTAGAGAAAAAATAAGTGAATGGATTTGACATTTCTAGGAAGAAATTTTATGGATTTTAAAAATTTTTGTGGTAAATTAATCCGGATTAAGTATATAAGTGTATAAGTTCTGTGTATATGGTCATACATGTGTACAGTTTGTGGGTAAGGGTCAAGGGTTGACCAGATAAATTATATCAGTGTCAAAACCCTAATATTATATTAAGAACGTCAACGTTCAGTTAGAAAACCTTAGCGAGTGATAAGAAACCCTAATATCGATTTTGGAAACCCTAATCTCAGTTTTGGGAATTTGAAACCCTGATTAGGAATATTAAAACCCTAATTTGAAATTCAAATCAGAATTTAAGATTGTTAAGTAATTGTGTTATGTGATTAATGATGTGTGTTATTAATTATAACCTAATTAGGGAAAACCCTAATGAATAATTAGAAACCCTAATTATTAGAAACCATAATTTTCAATTGGAAACCCCAATTGCTAAATTAGGAACCCTAATTGCTAAATTAGGAATCCTTAATCCTAATTACCATGTTCTAATGTGATTAAGAAATCTTAAGATAATTAGGAAACCCTAATTATAATTTAGAAATCTTAATTTTCTATTTTTAAATCTAATTAGAGAATACTAAAAAAATTAATTTTTAAAAACCTTAGGTTTAAACCCTATGGGTTAAACCTTAAGGATCAAACCCTAAGGGTTGGATTAAAACACAATTTTGCCATTAAAATTGGAAGCTAATTGATCAAATTGCCCTTTTCAAATTCTTTAATGGATAACTTGCAAATCTTGCTAAAATAAGTAGTTGGTGACCAACTAAAGTCTCCCATGTGATAAAAATCCCAGCAATCTGCCTTTTTATCAGCCAATATACATTGCATCATTTCATTTTATAAATTATAGAGAGAGAAAAAGACTCACTTTCTTTCTCATATGAACTAAGACTTTCTCTCTCTAAGATTTCGAAAATGGAGAGAGAAAGGGAGTGTTAAGTCCAGCTAATATCACTACTTAGCAAGACAAGATCAAATCAGTAGGATCAGAATAAAAAATGGACATTAAATAGGTATAAACCCTAAAACTTCAAAATTTTTTAACTTATGTTATATGTTATGGTTTGATGTTTTAAGTTGTGTTAGAAGGTGTCACTTGGTGATCTGGGTTGCTAAAACTTAGATCCATTTCATCTTGATGTACGAAATTAAGTTTTTAGAAACTAATCTTGAACCCTAAAATAATGCCTGATAGCCTAATGTCAGGGCCTCTAGATTCTTCTGTGTTAATGATTTATAGTGTTTGAAGTTATATATGTGTAGTATGCTATGTGGACTATGATCTGGAACTGAAAACAGGGTCAGGTAATGTCTAGATCTTAAGATATAAGCAGTCAAAACTCGTTGACCGATCACGAAAACTGAGTTTCTGGGTAACCCGGAAACCCAGATTTCGTCTGATAACATTTTTCGAGCCTCTGATCTTGCTACTATTTGTGTTTTAGTCCGTGTTAGTGCTTTAATCTTGTATCCTGACATGAGGACTACACATTAATGCTTTTACATTACTCAGATAATGACCTGAATGAAAATTAATCATTGTCAAACCTAGGTTGACCAACTGCCTGGGTTCCATTTCTGGAAAACCCAGATTCCTGAAGAACATGATTCTGACAATGCTTTGACCGGCTTAGATCTCGCGTTTATGTTGTACTTATACTGATTAAGTGTGATATTGTTGTAGCCTGACATATAGTCTACATGATTATACCTTGTAATCACACAAACGAGACCCAGGATGCAAAATATAAGGATTCAAAGTAGCACCCTTGTTACTGCTTGAGTTTCTGGGCAACCCAGAAAATCAAGAACACGTCTGACAACTAATTCGATAGCTTAGATCTCACAAATTTGTTATGTGTTGGCCATGAGAGTTGTTTGGGGTTGTAGTGTGACATTAATACTACAACATTAACAACTTAGCAAGCCAGAAATCGTAAAGGCCAAAGATCTAGCCTTGGTCAAACATAGCACCCTGCAAACTGCCTATGAATGTCTAGGTTTGGCCAAGAACACCAATAGTTACGGTTTTGTCGCCTATAGCACCTTTAGCTACAGTTATTTACAAAATTAATTATTTTTATTAAATAATTAGTATTAAATAGTTTTTAATTATGAAAAATATAAAATAAATTCCTAAAAATTATTTTAAAGTCCAAAAATGGGTTTTTAATTATTTTGAATATATTTCATTAATATTTAATATTTTTTGGAATATTAGGGTATTTAATTTATTTAATTATAATATTAAATAAATTACTTAAAAATGATATTTATACTTGAAAAAGCATTTAAAAATATATTATGGTATAAGAAAATATTTTAAGTTATTTTCAATAACTTTTAATATTATGTGATAAATTTTATTAATTAATTAATATTAATGGTAATTAATTTATTTAATAAATGTATTAAATAAATTATGGAAAAATAGATTTAATGATTTAAAATTATATAAAAATGATTTAAGTGTTATAAAAATATTTTAAGTTATAAAATATAAATTTTGATATTTTGTCATGAAAATATTAATATTTTAATATTAATAGCAATTTTTGATTCATTGGATTTAAGCGTTTAAAAATCATATAAATATGATTTTGATGTATTAAAAATACTTTGATATATTATAAATATATTATAATATTATGTTATAATTTTCATTAATATTTATTATTAAATAAATATTAATGATAAAGGAATTATATGGTATTTAAATTGTATAAATACGATATTAATGATTGAAAAATTATGATAAATGGTAATAAGTATCTGAAAATTATTACGAGCCATATGACTACATAGAAAATAGTTAAAGTTAATTGCTAAGGGTTTAGGCAGAGTTTAATTGAACTTAAACTCGATAATTGTCCGACTAGGCCGTCGAGACGTCAAAATTGTGCCGAATTCAATTCAAACTAAAATAGTTTGACTTGATACTAAGTCTTATGTGCTGTATAGACTGATAGGGTTATGTGTTATGTGTTTAGGTTATTCTATATTTATATATAATAGTATTATATTATGATGATATTATTCTAACTTGGAAATCAATATTAATAATATTAGGTTTTTAGATAAAGCTAGATAGATCGTGTAAGACCCCAACTTTTTGAATAAAGATGAATTTTTTATAATTATCATTTTTGAATATTATGGAATAAATTTAATATAATGTTATAGTTGTGGGTAGTATTTATAAATTTTGCAAAGTATGCAAGTTATTATATTATATTCGATTGGTCGGAGAATATTCGTTTTAGCAGGGAATATTCGTACAACGGCGCAATAATTGGTGGACCCCATAACAAAATTATTGTCGAATTGAGAAAACGACAAAAATATTTGTATGAAAATAACGACGGAAGTTTTTAAGTTAATCTTTGTTGAACTACTCGGTAGTAAAAATACGATGTCTGGCGTGGTTGCATAGTAGCACACGGTATTGATTATTGATGCTTACGTGAGAAGTCATTCAGTTTTGTTCAATTATTGCTATAGTAATTGTTGCATAGTATCTCACGTTATTTGATTCAATTATTGTCGATATTTTATATATTGTTAAAATCAATAATTGAGACGACAAAGTTATTAATATTATTATTTGCAATATTAATGATGTTCAGAAGTTACATAAAGAGAGGTTAGAGATGATAATTTAATCAAGGCATGATAGGGAGAAATCCTTATTGGAAATCCTCTCTTTCACAGGAGCGACACGGTCGATTAATATTGTGAATTATAATAATGATGATATATGTTGTTAAAAATATTGAAAGGATTTTTATGAAGGTAGTTGTTGTAAATTTGGCGTATCCATCACTCCATTCCCAGGCTCGTCGGCTATATTCTCATTTCACAGAAGAAAACATTGAAGAAAGGGTGAGCTCAACTAGCCCGATGAAATATTATGACTAAGATAATCTGAGAATAAATTATCATTAGTCTTGACAATATTAAGCGATAATATACAATAGACATCAAGTTTAGCTGCATGATGAATATCTGATCCATTAAAAAAAGTCAAGTAGAGAATAAAGTCTACTATCTTTTATGTTTTAAAAGGTTTTCATCAATTTTTATCATTTGAGACTCGACAATAAATAAACCACCACATCTAATCATCCTGTACCACGGTCGAGGATTTTCATTAAATCATCGATGGTCATGACTATATGCAAGAATAAACCTGGTCATAATCATACCAAAAACTATTCATCGATGCATTACGGGCCTTTGAGGACTTTTATCACATTATTTATAACGGTCATGATTATCTTACAAGAATGATCACTGGTCATAATCATACTAAGTCCATATATGCGTAAGCGAAGATGACTTTCAACATAATATAACATGAGGATGATGACAATGACATAATAATTCAATAAAACAAGTTCAAGAATTAATTTATCCAAGAACCGATAACGTCAAATTATCAACATGATACTTCTTTGTAGAGTAAAATTCAAGAATGCTCGGAAGAATATTTCCATGAAAAGATCTTTGGATGAAGCGCAAATATCGAGGATATTCCACTAATTTCATGGAGTATAGAAGTCAAAATTTTTAATCAATTTGAGTATAATAAAGAATGGAATAACAAAAGATATCACCGTGCATGCGGTACTGCATATAGGCGAGTTATTCAACGAAGAATAATAAAAACGGAACCGGTCAAATGGTGAAATTGTGCAAGCGGGATATTCAATAGAATAATAAGGAATGGAATAACAAGCGAGAAATCACCATGCATGCGGTGCTTGGCATAGAAGGTTATTCAGCGAGAATAATAATACGGAACGGTCGGGTGAAACAAAGCAAGCGGGATATTCAACGAGAATAATAAAACGGAATAATAAAAATGGAACCGGGTCGGTGTAAAACACCAGAGTAGAAGCGAATAATAAATGCGAATAATAAAGAATGGAATAGTGAAGAAATTACCAAGTATTGGAATAAGCGAATAATAACCAGAATCCACAAAGTATGGAGGATAGCATAAGCAGGATATTCCACAGAATAATAAAGAATGGAATAAATGTTTCAGAAGAAGATCACCAGTAGTATAGGGATTTAGCGTATCTGAGTTATTCAACAGAATAAATAAGAATGGAATAACATAAGGATTTCACCAAGTATAGGGTATCTGGCGTCTGAGGTTATGTATAGGGTATGCCACTTTTACGAGTTATTCAGCAGAATAATAAAGAATGGAATATGAAGTTCTCTTCATGAATAAGAAAGAATAACACCCCTTACCAGTAAAAGAAATTGGATATAGAAGTAGTAAAAGTAGCGAGAATACTCTCTTCTTCTTCTCTCTATAATTTCTCTCTACAGAGTTTCGGTGAATTCGTAAGAAATAATGAAGGAATGAGCTTATTTATAGAAAAATGGATTGAGTGGCTCTTTAATTCATGAGCGGTCAGGAAATGACTCTTAAGTAATATTGAAGATCGATTTCTTATTAAAACTTAAAAGGGTAATTGAACTCTTGGAAAACTTTAAAGACCCATAAATAACTCTTGGAAAACCAAAGAAAGGAAAGACAATATTCTTATTAAAACTTCGTGAATAGTAACTTCATGAATAATAACTTCGTGAATAGTAACTCGTGAATAGTAACTCATGAATAGTAACTCGTGAATAGTAACTCGTGAATAGTAACTTCGTGACAAAAAAGTTCCCCAAATACAGAATACCCGATTGAACAATATAACCTCAGGACATCAATTATTATCGAAATAAATGTCAATTTTCACTAACACAAATAATTTCAACCTGATGGAACTATCAAATTCATCTTTAATCAACACGAACTTATCCATCATTAATATCATAACTCACAATATTTAACAACGGTCGTTTCCGAGGAAGGGGCTTTCGATAAGGATTTCTCCTATTGGTGCGCTTGATTAGGTGACCAAACCTCTCTTTGCGAACTTTAGACATTGTAAATATTGCTGATTTAATAATATGAATAACTTTGTCGTCTCAATTATTGATTTAATAAAATAACATATTATGCACATGATCTTTGTGACAATAATTGAATCGATAATATGAGAGAGATATGATCGACAATTCTTTGTAGCAATAATGCGGTATAATTGAGTGACTTATCACGTAAGCATCGATAATCAATCTGGTAGTGTCTCTTATGCAACCACAGCGTATTCTTTGTACTTTTACTCTAGGGTAGTTCAGCGGTTTTAACAATAACACCTCCGTAGATTATTTATAAAATATTTTTTTGTCGTTTTCTCGATCAAAGCAAATGAATTACATTGTGGGGTCCACTGATGATTTGTGTCGTTATACGAATATTCCTGCAAAAAGAATATTCCCGAGGCCAATCGAATATTTATAAGACAACTTGCGTACTTTGCAAAATTTATAAATACTACCCACAACTATAACATTATATCAAATTCATTCCATAATACTCAAAAATAATATTCATAGAAAAATCATCTTTATTCATAAAAGTTGGGGTCTTACAACCTCCCCTTCTTATGAAATTTAGCCCTCGAAATTAGAAGTGCGTACACGGTATGTCGAAGAGGTAAGGATACCTTGATTTCATTTGATTCTAACTCGGTCATTTCCTCGACATCGTGGTTTCTCCACAAAACTTTGACTTGAGGTATAACCTTGGGGCGTAAAATATGTTCCTTCTATCCAAGATTTGAGCAGGTACCTCTTAAATACGTTAAGTCTTCCATTATTTAAATGGGTTCTAACTTCGATAATGTGGTTCGGATCTTTCACATATTTACGTAACATGGATATGTGAAAAACATTATGAACACGAGACATACTTGGCGGTAAAAGCGAGTCTATAGGCTCTGATTCCTACTCGATCGAGGATTGAAAATGGGCGATGAATCGAGGATTGAGCTTTCCTCTCTTTTCCGAATCTCGTAACTCCTTTCCGTGGAGCAACACGTAACAACACATGATCTCGATATCGAATTCCACGTCCTTTCGATGAAGATCGGCATAACTCTTTTATCGATCTTGTGAGGTTTTTTATCGTTGTCGGATCGTTTGAATCTTTTCCGTAGTCATACGTATTACCAACTGGTCCCAACAACGTTGCTTCACCCACCTCATCCCGACATCTTTGGAGAGCGACACTTTCTTCCATCTGGCGCTTGAATGGAGCCATGCGATGCTTGCTTGATAAGCTTTGTTGTTGTAGGAAAACTCCACCAAAGGTAAGAACTTGTCCCAACTTCCCTTGAAGTCGAGGACACGAGTCTTAATAAATCTTCGAGTTTGAATAGTCCTCTACGATTGTCCGTCAAAAATGCGAGGATGATATGCGAACTAAATCGTAAATCCGTGCCCATAGCTTTTTGCAAACTAACCCAAAATCTTGAAGTGAATCTTGGGTCTCGATCGGAAACTATGGATCTTGGCATACCATGCGATCTTACAATCTCGTTTTATATACATCTGAGCAAGGCGTTCAAGTGTATAAGTTTCTCGTATAGGTAAGAAATGAGCGGACTTGGTCAATCTATCAACAATGACCCAAATTGCATCTATGCCTTGAGAAACCTTGGGAAGACCGATAATGAAATCCATGGTAATGTGCTCCCACTTCCATTACGGAATTTCAAGTGGTTGCTGATGGACCTTTTGGTACTTGATGCTCGCCTTGACTTCGTTGACAAGTTAGACACCTTGAGATAAAATAGCGCTATCTCTCTCTCTCGTATTGCTCCACCAAAATGTATGGCGAAGATCACGATACATTTGGTACTCCCGAGATGGATTGCAAGCGGTGTGTTGTGCGCCTCCATCATGATTTTATACTTTAACTTCGGGGTCGTTAGGAACACAAAGTGCAGAGTTGACTCGAAGTATTCCTTCTTCATCGATTCTTGCTTCTGGCGGTATAGTACCTTCTTGTACTTTCTTCCTCATCGCATCGGTTCAGTGTAGCTTGGCGACTTTAACTTTATCGATTAAAGTCGGTTCTACTTGTATATTCGCCATCATCATCGTGGGTCCACAGAGTCTTTATCTCTATTTCCATCATTTGTAAGTCATACAAGATGGGCCTTTGCGTTGACAATATCTTTTCGTACGCGCATATGATCTTACTACTCGATAAATATTTACGTTTGCTTTTCGAGGATGGTATTGGATGGTATGATCATAATCTTTCAGCGATTCAAGCCAGCGTCATTTGTCGCATATTGAGTTCCTTTTGAGTGAAGAAATATTTGAGGCTTTTATGATCAAGTAAAGATCTCCACTTTCTCCCCATACAAGTAATGCCTCCAAATTTTAAGTGCGAAACAACAATTTACTTGACTCTAGATCATGAGTAGGATAATTCCTCTCATATTCTTTGAGTTGTCGTGAGGCATAGGCTATGACTTTCCCATGTTGCATGAGAACACAACCTAACCCTTTGCGAAGCATCCTTTGTAGATGACAAATCCCTCAAGGCGGATGGTATTGTCGAGCAGTCTTTGAAATGAGTCTTCTCTTGAGTTCTTTAAAACTCTTCTCACATTCTTCACTCCAGCGAATTTTGTATCTTTCAGGAGTTAATTTGAGTTAATGGAGTAGCGATTAGAAAACCCCTACGAATCTCAGATAATAACCATTAAGCGAGAAAGCTACGTCTTCGATCATTTGATTTAGGTTGCTCCCGACTTTGAATAGCTTGATCTTTCTTTGGGTCAGCAGATATTCCATGACTTGATACCACGTGCCCAAGGAATGCTACTTCCTCAAGCGAACTTCGCATTTCTTTAACTTGGCATAAAGCTTATATTCACGAAGCTTTTGGAGTATCGACCTCAAGTGTTGCTCATGATCTTCACGGCTTTTGGAATAAATAAGGATGTCATCGATAAAGGCGACCACAAAGTGATCCAAATATTCCTTGAATACTCGGTTCATCATATCCATGAAGGCGGCGGGGCATTAGTCGATCAAAAGACATGACTAGAAATTCATAATGCCGTCTGGAGAGTTACGAAAGCCGTCTTTGGAATGTCATCGGTTCTAATCTTTAATTGGTGATATCGGAGCGAAGATCGATCTTTGAAAAGAATTTGGCGCCTTATAGCTGGTCGAATAGAATTCGTCAATACGTGGCAATGGGTACTATTTTTGATGGTGACATGATTGACTCCAGATAATCAATACAAAGTCGCATACTCCCATCTTTCTTCTTCACGAATAGAGCAGGAGCACCCCGAGGAGAAGTACTAGGGCGAATAAAGCCGATGTCTAACAATTCCTGCGGTTGGGTCTTTAACTCACGAAGTTCAATAGGAGCCATTCGATATGGGGCTTTGGAAATGGGTTTTGTCTGGGTTCAAAAGTCGATACAAAATTCAATTTCACACGTTAAGGGGTAGGCAGGGAAGTTCTTGGGAATATCGTCGGAAATTCATTAACAATAGAAATATCATCAAAAAAAGCGGCGTATTTTTGTTTAGATCCGTGACATGAGCTAAGAAAGCTTGACATCCATTTTTCAATAAGCGAATAGCTTTATGGCTTGAAATAGCGGTGATGGATTTTAATGGTTTGGTTGCTTGAATTAGTATAATAGGTTGGTTAGGAATATGAAAGCTAACAACCTTACGAAAATAATCAATTTTTGCATGATGAGTAGTTAACAATCAATCCCTAGAATCACATCAAATGCAAGTATTTTCAAAGAAATAAGATCGACGGAGTAGCGTACGGTTCTCGATTTGAATCAAACAAGACTTATAAATAGTGGATGTAATGAAGGTTTCTCCCAGCGGAGTTTCAACGAGATAAGTCGAAGTCTAGTTTCTCGAGTCAAATTTAAGCGTTGAGCGCAAGTAGGAGAAATAAAGGAATGGGTAGAGCCGGTATCAAATAAAGTATAAACTTAGCTAGAGTTTATGATTAGCTTACCGTGATCACCTCGTTCGGATTTCTCGCTTTTTGGGAGGATTCGACAAAGCGCTCTCCCTTGAACTCTTGGTTTCGTCTTGTCAGGGACACCCTTGGATGCTTCCATCCAATTTGGACTTGACTTTGGTGTGCGAAAAAATCGGGCTAGGTGGCCTTCTTTTCCACAATTGTAACATACTTTGGATGGCATAAATGCGGTTTGGACTTATGTGTCCTTCCCTCCACATTTGTAACATCGATGATCGGTGGTCGTTCTCCTTCCTTAACGGTGAGTCTTGATCTTGGCGTCTTTCCATCTTTCTTTGAACCTTCTCTTCTTGAACTTTTCACTCTATTGTCTTGGCCATGATTACCCCAGAAGTGGTTATCATTTACGGCATATTGATTCCTCCACGTTTGTTGTCCTTAGTTTCGATATTTGCTACCATTGGTATTATCGACTTGTCGGTTGCTCTCTCTTGGTTGGGTTGACTCATTATCGGCGCTCAATAATGAGCCCTATTCACAACATCGAATACAAACCACGGTTTATGAGAGATAAGGTATTGGCGTATCTCGGGTTTGAACCTCTTAGAAACATCGCGTCATTCTCTCCTCATTATCGACCAAGTGGGGCCATAAGCCGAGATAACTTCGGCAAACTTAAGCCCGTCTTTGCGCCACGGTCATATTGTTTTGCTCAAGCTTGATGAACTCTACCTCCTTCGTGTGTGAATACTTTCGGGAAAGTACTTGTCGTTGAAGCGACTCTTGGAACTTCTCCCAAGACATCTTGATCACTGGCGAGTTGAGTCGCTTTCTGATTCCCACGATGTGTCTACTTACGCACGTAACATGAAGAAGGTGGCAAAGGAACCTTTTGATCCTCGGAGCATCCCAAGACATCAAATATCTTGTTGATCTATTTTATCCACGTCTCGCCTTAAGTGGTTTTGGCTCTCAGAAGAACTCGGTGGTCCCAGTTCCTTGAAGCGCTTAGCGGTGACCGTTCGAGAATTTATCGGTGTTTCCACTGCATTTTGGGCGAGGCGCCTTAGCTTTGATCTTTGCATGAATTCTAAGAAGCTCCTAAACATCCGTCGTTTCGTCATTTGATCGTGTTGTTGTTGTTTACTGGGAGGATTATCGCCATCTGTTGCACATTGTCACGATTATTGATGCTGTGGAGACTCAGCGGTCTCTGTGCTCCAATGATGTTCATGTTCTCAACATTCTCGGATGCCATTTTCAAACCTTTGCCACAAAACAAGGGTTAATTATCATATCACATATTATCCTATACTACGTGAGCCAATTAAATACCAAATAAACTTAGGTAGGTCATACTAGCGAAGAATTCCCGTCTCTCCCCTCCTAGTTCTTGTCTCACATTTAGCGGGGATCATATCCTAGCTTTGATACCAAGTTGTGGCGCCCCCAAAAATAGGTATACATCACCCATTTTGAGTCGCCAAATAAATGGTACAAAATCAAATACAACATAATAATCAAATGTAGGTATGCAATACGATGAAACATAAGCGAGAGAGTTTAATAGAAATATTGTCTTCTAGACAATATCCACTCTCAAATAGAGTCCTCATTACATTTATTATCACACTTTATTTTACAGAATAGTGAGGACTACTAATCTTATCTAAACGGACAGTCACTCCTTTCCCAGGCTTCGTCCCGGCTATATTCTCATTTTCTGAAGAGAACGGTGAAAGAAAGGGTGAGCTCAACTAGCCCGATAAAATATTATGACTAAGATAATCTGAGAATAAATTATCATTAGTCTTCAACAATATTAAGCGATAATATACAATAGACATCAAGTTTAAGCTGTGGTGAATATCTGATCCATTAAAAAGTCAAGTAGAGAATAAAGTCTACTATCTTTTATGTTTTAAAAGGTTTTCATCAATTTTTATCATTTGAGACTCGACAATAAATAAACCACCACATCTAATCATCCACGTATACCACGGTCGAGGATTTTCATTAAATCATCGATGGTCATGACTATCTAGAATAAACCACGGTCATAATCATACCAAAAACTATTCATCGATGCATTACAGACCCTTTGAGGACTTTTATCACATTATTTATAACGGTCATGATTTATCAAGAATGATCCACAGTGGTCATAATCATACTAAGTCCATCTATGCACGTAAGCGAAGATGACTTTCAACATAATATAACATGAGGATGATGACAATGACATAATAATTCAATAAAACAAGTTCGAGAATTAATTTATCCGAGAACGATAACGTCCAAATTGTCGACATGATACTTCTTCTTTGTAGAGTAAAATTCAAGAATGCTCGGAAGAATATTTCCATGAAAAGATCTTTGGATGAAGCGCAAATATCGAGGATATTCCACTAATTTCATGGAGTATAGAAGTCAAAATTTTAATCATTTGAGTATAATAAAGAATGGAATAACAAAAGATATCACCATGCATGCGGTACTGCCGCATAGGCGAGTTATTCAACGAGAATAATAATAACGGAACCGGTCGGTGAAATTCACGCGCAAGCGGGATGTTCAACGAGAATAATAAGGAATGGAATAACAGCGAAATCACCATGCATGCGGTGCTTGGCATAAGACGAGTTATTCAGCGAGAATAATAATAGCGGAAATATGGAACAGGTCGGTGAAATTCTGCAAGCGGGATGTTCAATGAGAATAATAAATGCGGAATAATAAACAATGGAACCGGTAGGGTGTAAAACACACAGACGAGGATATTCAGCGAGAATAATAAATGCGGAATAATAAACAATGGAACCCGGTCGGTGTAAAAATAAAGAATGGAATCTGATATTCAGCGAGAATAATAAAGAATGGAATAACGAGAAGAAGATCACCAAGTATAGGGGATTCTGGCGTATCTGAGTTATTCAAGCAGAATAAATAAGAATGGAATAACATAAGGATTTCACCAAGTATAGGGTATCTGGCGTATCTGAGGTTATGTATAGGGTATGCCACTTTTACGAGTTATTCAAGCGAATAATAAAGAATGGAATAATGAAGTTCTCTTCATGAATAAGAAAGAATAACACCACTACAAGTAAAAGAAATTGGATATAGAAGTAGTAAAAGTAGCGAGAATACTCTTCTTCTTTCTCTCTATAATTTCTCTCTCTAGAGTTTCGGTGAATTAAGTAAGAAATAATGAAGGAATGAGCTTATTTATAGAAAAAGCGAGAGTAGTAACTCTCATGAGCGGTGAAGGGTCGAAATGACTCTTGGTAATATTGAAGATTAAAACTTACTATTTTGAAGGGGTAATTAACTCTTGGAACAGAAGACCCAATTGATAACTCTTGGAAAACCGAAAGGACAATAATTATTAAAACTTCGTGAATAGTAACTCATGAATAATATTAACTTCGAATGAATGCATAATAAGAGTCGTGAATAATAACTCGTGAATAGTAACTCATGAATAGTAACTCATGAATAGTAACTCGTGAATAGTAACCCGATGCATAAAAAGTTCCCCAAATACCCGATTGAACAATATAACCTCAGGACATCAATTATTATCGAAATAAATGTCAATTTTCATTAACACAAATAATTTCAACCTGATGGAACTATCAAATTCATCTTTAATCAACACGAACTTATCCATCATTAATATCATAACTCACGATATTTAACAACGAGGTCGTTTCAGGAAAGAGGGGCTTTCAATAAGGATTTCTCCTATTGGCGCATGATTAGGTGACCAAACCTCTCCTTGTGAGAACTTACTAGACATTGTAAATATTGCAATTTAATAATATGAATAACTTTGTCGTCTCAATTATTGATTTAATAAAATAACATATTATGCACATGATAATCTTTGTGACAATAATTGAATCGATAATATGAGAGATATGATCGACAATTCTTTGTAGCAATAATGCGGTATAATGAGTGACTTATCACGTAAGCATCGATAATCAATCTGAGTGTGCTTCTTATGCGACCCACGCGTATTCTTTGTACTTTTACTCTAGGGTAGTTCAGCGGTTTTAACAATAACACCTCGTAGTTATTTATAAAATATTTTTGTCGTTTTCTCGATCAAAATAATAATTACATTGTGGGGTCCACCAATGATTATTATGTCGTTATGCGAATATTCCTGCAAAAGAATATTCCCAGACCAATCGAATATTTATAAGAAGACAACTTGCGTACTTTGCAAAATTTATAAATACTACCCACAACTATAACATTATATCAAATTCATTCCATAATACTCAAAAATAATTATTCATAGAAAAATCATCTTTATTCATAAAAGTTGGGGTCTTAAAGTCCTCATTGGCCTGTAGTGCATAGATGGGACGATGTTGTTGGCATGATCATGACCATTGATGAAAACACAAATATCCTTGGGCGTAGTGCTTGGAATTTGTGGTCGTGACCTAATGAATATCCTTGGCCGTAGTGCAGGGATGATGTGGATTATTTATTAAGCTGAGTCCCAGCGATAAAAGTGATGAAAAACCTATTAAAACATAAAAGATAGTAGATTTTACTCTCTACTTGACTCTTTTAATGGATTGCTTGTTCCGCTGCAGTTAAACTTGATGTCTATTGTATTTTACCAGTTTAACATTGTTGAAGGCTAATGATAATTTATTCTGCATTAACTTAGTCATAATATTTCTTGCTGGGCTAGTTGAGCTCACTCTTTCTTTCACTGTTCTCTTCAGGAAATGAAAACATAGCCGGAACTAGTCGGGGGACGGAGTGATGGTTCGAGATGGTGTCTTAGTAGTCCTCACCATTCTATAAGTAGTGTGATAATAAATGTAATGAGGACTTTTTTGAGAGTGGATATTGTCTAGAAGACAATATTTGTATTAAAACTCACAGCATGTATTTTGTCATACTTTACACGACTGTTGTATAATTAAGTTATATTTGAATTCTGTACCATGTATTTGGCAACTCAAGATGGGTGATGTATACCTATTTTGGGGGCGTCACAGTTGGTATCAAAGCTTAGGGATATGATCCCTGGCTAAGATGTGAGACAAGAACTAGGAGGGGAGAGACGGAGAATTCTTTCACTAGTATGATCTAACTAAGTTTATTTGGTATTTAATTGGTCGGTCAAAGTATAAGGATAATATATGATATGTTTTAACTCTTGTTTTGTGGCAGTAGTTGAAAATGGCATCCGAGAATGTTGAGATTATCAATGGAGCACAGGAGACCGTTGAGTCTCCACAGATCAATAATCAGGATAATGTGCATCAGGAAGGAGACATTCCTCAGGCAAACAACAACACTGACCAAATGATAAACGATGGAATGTTTAGAGGCTTTATGCAATTCATGCAACATCAGGCGAGAGCGGCTCCTGTCTAAAATGCAGGTGGAAACACTAGCAACTCTCGGACGGTCACCGCTAAGCAGTTCATGGAACTGGGACCACCAGAGTTTTTTGGAGAGCCAAAACCACTTAAGGCGGAGATGTGGATTAAACAGATCAAAAAGATATTTGATGTCTTGGGATGCTCTGAGGAGCAAAAAGTTCCCTTTGCCACCTTCATGTTGCGTGGAGAGGCAGATTACTGGTGGAAATCTGTAAAATATACTTAACCTGCCGCACTGAAGATGTCTTGGGAGAAGTTCCAAGAACTGTTCAACGACAAGTACTTTCCCAAAAGTATTCGTCACATGAAAGAGGTAGAATTCATTAAGCTGGAACAAAACAACATGACCATATCGCATTACGAAGCCAAGTTTGCCGAGTTGTCCCGGTTTGCGTCCCATTTGGTTGATAATGAAGAAAGACTGACGCGAATGTTTTTAAGAGGTTTGAAACCTGTGATACGTCAATATCTTATCTCTCATAAACTGTGTTTGTATTCAGATGTTGTAAATAGGGCTCAGTTATTGGAGCGTGATAATGAGTCATCCCAACCAAAGGAGAGCAGCCGGCAAAATGATAATACCAGTTAGAACAGTCATCGAAGCGGTGACAACAAGCGTGGAGGGAATCAACAGGCCAGAAATGGTAACCACTTCAGTGGTAATCAGGGCCAAAACAGTAAGAATGGACATTTCAAGAAGAGGAGATTTAACAATGATGGAAAGACGTCAGCACCAGCACCCGTTGTTAAAGAAGGAGAACGACCACCTATCATATGCTTTAAATGTGGAGGGGAGGGACATATTAGTCCAAACTGCGTGATGCCGTCCAAAGCATGCTATAATTGTGGAAGAGAAGGTCACCTAGCCCAATTTTGTCATTCACCAAAGACAAGTTCAGCTAGGACGGAGGCACCAAAGGCTGTCCCAGAAAAGTCAAAACCAGTAGTGCAAGGGAGAGCGTTTCTTGTGACCTCCCAGAAAGCAAGGAACCCGAACGAGGTCATCACGGGTAAGCTAATCATAAATTCTAGTGAAGTTTATACTTTATTTGATACTGGTTCTACCCACTCTTTCATTTCTCCTACTTGCGCTCACGTTTAAATTTGACTCCGGAGAAATTGGACTTTGACTTATCTGTTGAAACTCCATTGGGAGACACCTTCATTACATCCACGGTTTATAAGTCTTGTTTAGTTCAAATCGGCACCCGTACGTTACCTGTCGATCTTATTTCATTGAAAATACTTGTATTTGATGTAATTCTAGGGATTGATTGGTTAACTACACATCATGAAAAAATTGATTGTTTTCGTAGGGTTGTTAGCTTTCATATTCCTAACCAACCTATTATGCGAATTCAAGCAACCAATCCATTAAAATAAATCACTATCATCTCAAGCCATAAAGCTATTCGTTTATTGAAAAATGGATGTCAAGATTTCTTAGCTCATGTCACGGATCTAAACAAAAATACGTCAGTTTTGAATGATATTACTATTGTTAATGAATTTCCTGACGTATTCCCTGAAGAACTTCCTGGCCTACCCCCAGAGCGTGAAATTGAATTTTGTATCGACCTTGAACCCGGTACAAAACCCATTTCTAAAGCCCCATATCGAATGGCTCCTATTGAACTTCAGGAGTTAAAGACCCAACTGCAGGAATTGTTAGAAATTGGCTTTATTCGTCCTACTACTTCTCCTTGGGGTGCTCTTGTTCTATTTGTGAAAAAGAAAGATGGGAGTATGCGACTTTGTATTGATTATCGGGAGTTGAATCATGTCACCATCAAAAATAGGTACCCATTGCCACGTATTGACGACCTATTTGACTAGTTGCAAGGCGCCAAATTCTTTTCAAAGATTGATCTTCGTTAGGATATCACCAATTGAAGATTAGAACCGATGACATTCCAAAGATGACTTTTAACTCCTATGACGGCATTATGAATTCCTAGTCATGTCTTTTGGATTGACTAATGCACCTGCTGCCTTCATGGATATTATGAAATGAGTATTCAAGGAATATTTGGATCACTTTGTGGTCGTCTTTATTGATGACATCCTCATATATTCCAAAACCCGTGAAGATCATAAGCAACACTTGAGGCTGATACTCCAAAAGCTTAGTGAATATAAGCTTTATGCCAAGTTGAAAAAATGCGAGTTCTGGCTTGAGGAAGTAGCATTCCTTGGGCACGTGGTATCAAGTCATAGAATATCTCATTGACCCAAAGAAAGATTGAGGCTATTCAAAGTCGGGAGCAACCTAAATCAAGGATCAAGTCACGTAGCTTTTCGGTTTAGTTTGGTTATTATCGGAGATTCGTGGAAGGATTTTCTCGAATCGCTACTCCACTAACTCAAATTGACTCGAGAAAGATACAAAGTTGGTTGGAGCGAGGAATGTGAGAAGAGTTTTCAAGAACTCAAGAGGAGACTCATTTATTTTGTTCTAACAATACCATCCGGTTCGGAGGGATTTGTCATCTACAATGATGCTTGAGCAAAGGGTTAGGATGTGTTCTCATGCAACATGGGAAAGTCATAGTTTATGCCTCACTTATTAACTCAAAGAATATGAGAGGAATTATCCTACTCATGATCTAGAGTTGGCAATTTGTTGTCTTCGCACTAAAGATTTGGAGGCATTACTTGTATGGGGAGAAAGTGGAGATCTTTACGGATCATAAAAGCCTCAAATATTTCTTCACTCAAAAGGAACTCAACATGCGACAACGACGTTGGCTTGAACTGTTGAAAGATTATGATCATACCATCCAATACCATCCTGGAAAACCAAACGTGGTAGCTGATGCATTGAGTAGAAGATCATATGCGGGTACGAGTGCGATATTGTCAACGCAAAGGCCCATTTTGTATGACTTGCAAAGGATGGAGATAGAGATAAAGAATCCAGGGACCCACGTGATGATGGTAAATATACGAGTAGAACCGATTTTAATTGATAAAGTTAAAGTTGCTCAAACTACAGACCTGGAGCTGATGCGTATGAGGAGGAAAGTGCAAGAAGGTGATATGCCGGAAGCAAGAATCGATGATGAAGGAATACTTCGAGTCAACTCCAGACTTTGTGTTCCTAACGATCCTGAGTTAAAGTATAAAATCATGATGGAGGCGCACAACACACCGTTTGCAATCCATCCTGGGAGTACCAAAATGTACCGTGATCTTCGTCATACATTTTTGTGGAACAATATGAAGAGAGAGATAACGCTGTTTATCTCAAGGTGTCTAACTTGTCAACGAGTCAAGGCGGAGCATCAAGTACCAAAAGGTCCATTGCAACCACTAGAAATTCCAGAATAAAAGTGGGAGCACATTACCATGGATTTCGTTACTGGTCTTCCCAAGGTTTCTCAATGCATAGATGCAATTTGGGTCATTATTGATAGATTGACCAAGTCTGCTCATTTCTTACCAATACGAGAAACTTATACACTTGAACGTCTTGTTCGTATGTACATAAACGAGATTGTAAGACTACATGGTATGCCAATATCCATAGTCTCTGATCGAGACCCAAGATTCACTTCACGATTTTGGGTTAGTTTGCAAAAAGCTATGGGCACGGATTTATGATTTAGTTCGGCATATCATCCTCAGATGGACGAACAATCAGAGAGGACTATTCAAACTCTGGAAGATTTATTAAGACTCTGTGTCCTTAACTTCAAGGGAAGTTGGGACAAGTTCTTACCGTTGGTGGAGTTTTCCTACAACAATAGTTATCAAGCAAGCATTGGCATGGCTCCATTCGAGGTGTTGTATAGAAGAAAGTGTCATTCTCCAGTATGCTGGGATGAGGTGGGTGAAGCAACGTTGTTGGGACCGGAGTTGGTACGTATGACTACGGAAAAGATTCAAACGATCCGACAACGTATAAAAACCTCACAAGATCGACAAAGAGTTATCTTGATCTTCATCGAAAGGACGTGGAATTCGATATAGGAGATCATGTGTTGTTATGTGTTGCTCCATGGAAAGGAGTTACGAGATTTGGAAAGAGAGGAAAGCTCAATCCTCGATTCATTGGCCCATTTTTAATCCTCGATCGGGTAGGAACTGTGGCCTATAAACTCACTTTACCGCCAAGTATGTCTCGTGTTCATAACGTTTTTCACATATCCATGTTACGTAAATATGTGGAAGACCCGAACCACATTATTGAGTTAGAACCAGACGAAATAGCAGAAGATTTAACGTATGAAGAGGTTCCTGTTCAAATCTTGGATAAGAAGGAACATATTCTACGCTCCAAGGTTATACCTCAAGTCAAAGTTTTGTGGAGAAACCACAATGTTGAGGAAATGACCGGGAGTTAGAATCGAAATGAAATCAAGGTATCCTTACCTCTTCGATATACCAGTGCACGCACCTAATTTCGAGGGGGAAATTTCTTAAGAAGGGAGGTTGTAAGACCCCAACTTTTTGAATAAAGATGAATTTTCTATAATTATCATTTTGAATATTATGGAATAAATTTAATATAATGTTATAGTTGTGGGTAGTATTTATAAATTTTGCAAAGTATGCAAGTTGTTATATTATATTCGATTGGTGGGGAATATTCGTTTTAGCGAGGGAATATTAAATACAACGGCGCATAATCATTAGTGGACCCCACAATGTAATTATTGCCGGATTGAGAAAACGACAAAAATATTTTTTATAAAAATAACGGCGAGAGGTTTTACTGTTAATATTTGTTGAACTACTCGATAGTAAAAGAAATACGATGTCTGGCATTGGTTGTATAGTAGCATACGGTATTGATTATTGATGCTTACGTGAGAAGTCATTCAGTTTTGTTCAATTATTGCTATAGTAATTGTTGCATAGTATCTCACGTTATTTGATTCAATTATTGTCGATATTTTATATATTGTTAAAATCAATAATTGAGACAAAAAGTTATTAATATTATTATTTGCAATATTAACGATGTGCAGAAGTTACATTAAGGAGAGGTTAGATAATAATCTAATTGCGGCATGATAGGGAGAAATCCTTATTGGAAAGCCCCTCTTTCCTGGGAACGACCTGGTTGATTAATATTGTGAATTATAATAATGATGATAAATGTTGTTAAAAATATTGAAAGGATTTTTATGAGGTGGTTGTTGTAAATTTGGTGTATTATTTAGACCCCATTTACCTATTTTTCAACATTATTGATAGAAAGTTATTTAAATATAATGGGACCCCTGTGATATTGACATGTTGGGGGGAGGGGAAGATGTGGGGCCCACGGTATTGAAAATTGAATGGTTGGGAGGTTTTTTTTCAAAGTTGTCAAATTGGTTTTTGGTTTATACGGAAGGATTTCAATTATTATCATTATATATATATATATATATTTTATATATATATAATATATTTTATTTAAAAGATTTTGCTTTAAATATGGACCGTCCGATTAAAAGTAAATCGATCTGGACCGTTCATGGATTAGTTACTATGCATTCCATTTTTCTATAAATAGAAGCTCATTCCTTCATTATTTTCTTACAAATTCACTGAACTCTAGAGAGAGAAATTATAGAGAGAAAGAAGAAGAGTTTTCTGTTACTTCACTACTTTAATATCAAGTATTATTTTACGGTAAAGGGTGTTATTTCGTTTGTATTCAAGAAGAACTTCATTATTCCATTTCTTTATTGTTCTGTTGGAATAACTCAGATATCTTGTGAGCTACCCTATACTTGGTGACATTCTTCTATTATTCGTCTTTATTATTACATTTGGAACATCACATCTGTGTGTTTACACCAGGACCTTGTTCCGCTTTTTTATTATTCTGTTGAAATATCACATGCATGTGTTTTACCTTTGGACACGGTTCCGCTTTTTAATTATTCATTTATTACATTTGGAATATCATGCATGCTCTTATCTGTACGGATCACGGTTAAAATCTTTATTATTCTGTCTTTATTATTATTCATTGGAATAACTTTTATCTACATCAATACCGCATGCATGGTGATTTCGTTGTTATTCCATTACTTATTATTCTATTGGAACATCATGCTTGATTGTGAATTTCACGACACGGGTTCTCATTATTATTATTACATTGGAATAACTTTGTCTATCAAGTACCACATGCATGGTGATTTCTTTTGTTATTCCATTCGTTATTATACTCAGTTGATTAAAATTTTGACTTCTATACTCCATGAAATTAGTGGAATATCCTTGATATTTGCACTTCATCTAGTATCTTTTCATGGAAATATTCTTCTGAGCATTCTTGAAATTTTACTTTACAAAGAAGTATCATGTTGACAATTTGGACGTTATTGGTTCCTGGACAAACTAATTCTTGAACTTGTTTTATTGAATTCTTATATCATTGTCATCATCCTCATGTTTATATTCTTGAAAGTCATCTATGGCCTGTAGTGCATAGATGGACTTGGTATGATTATGACCAGGGATTATTCGGTATAATCATGACCGTAATGTTACAAATGATGTGGTAAAAGTCCTCATTGGCCCGTAGTGCATTGATGGACAGTTGTTGGCATGATCATAACCATTGATGAATACATAAATATCATTGGCCCGTAGTGCTTGGAATTTGTGGTCATGACCCTAATGAATATCCTTGGCCATAGTGCAGGGATGATGTGGATTATTTATTAAGCTGAGTCCCAGCTATAAAAGTGATAAAAAAAACCTTTTAAAACATAAAAGATAGTAGATTTTATTCTCTACTTGACTCTATTAATGGATTGCTTGTTCCGCTGCAGTTAAACTTGATGTCTATTGTATTTTACCAGTTTAACATTGTTGAAGGCCAATGATAATTTATTCTGCATTATCTTAGTCATAATATTTCTTGCTGGGCTAGTTGAGCTCACTCTTTCTTTATTTATTCTCTTGAGAAATGAAAATGTGGAAAAAGAAACTAGTCGGGGGACGGAGTGATGGTCCGAGATGTTGTCTTAGTAGTCCTCACTATTCTATAAATAGTGTGATAATAAATGTAAATAAATGTAATGAGGACTTTTTCTAAGAGTGGATATTGTCTAGAAGACAATATTTATATTAAAACTCACATCATGTATTTTGTTGTACTTTACACGACTATTGTATAATTAAGTTGTATTTGAATTATGTACCATGTATTTGGCGACTCAAGATGAGTGATGTATACCTATTTTTGGGGCGTCACAGATCGCGTAACAATAATCAACAGATCATGCAAGTTTTCCTTAACTCATCTTCGAGTTACTTATTCAAATATGCTTATGGATAATCATTGCTGATTACCATGTCTATGAATTATTGAATCATACTCTGTGCATATTGCATATGTTCATCAGGTATGAAAGGCTGATCACCTTCATTACCATTCAGTCCAGATATAATTGATATGTTCATGTTTAATGTTCGTTCAACTATGAAAGTTTGTTAAATGTTAGCCAACTATTATTCAAATTCTTTCAATCATGATATATCCTCAAATAAAATTTTACTTGCTGGGCAAATTTGTTGCTCACCCTTTCTATATCATGATAAACATTGCAGATTAAGACGAATACGTCGGATACAAGGAAAAGTTAAAGACAAGTCCAACTTGGGATTATATGTGCAGCTAGCATTGTAACCGTAATGTATAATATTAACATTGTATATTAAATAGAATATTAATTCAGGTATTATGTGAAGGTTTTCGACCTTGGGGTTAGTGTGTAAATGTAATGTATAAAAAATTTATGTTTATATCTTCCGCAATAGTTATAGAAATAGTATACTAGATCCGTGGTGATTTGGGACCCGGATTTGGGGACGTTACAGTTGGTATCAAAGTTGTTGGTTATAAATCTTAGGTAGGGATACCTGAGACTAATAACCGCAGTGATTAGGATTTGATCTAACTCACATAGAGTTAGTGTGTCGGTATGATTCAAAGACGAATATCAGCGGGTTATAAAGACATGGAGTTCCATAACTTTGATAATAAAGGTGAACAGTAATGGTGAATGGATAGAGTCTAAAAGGCTAAGGGTACAAGGATAGGAGATCGTAAAACAAAACGATCATAGTTTAGAAATGAATCATAATATATACGATGAGATCACCCCGTGATCTGATATGGATCAATCGAATGATTGAAGTTTTGTGGCAAGAATGTTATGTGTAAGTTGTACTATGAATTGGTACAGATTCAGGAAAGGATTATGTATACGAGTTGAATGAAATTCATATTCAGAAGGGAGTTAGTATTAAGTGGGGATTTTAATTGAGGACTCATGTTAGCAGCTGAGTTGTATGATTCCTTGTTATGGGTGGGAAATTGTACTTGGTGTAAAAACCACTTATTTTTGACACTGATAATCATTGAAATGTCTGTGTCGCGCTATTTGGTATATACCTATTGAGAAGGTGATTCTTTTCTCAGATGTATAACAGATAGGTAGTGTATAGGTAGAGAATATAGGATTAAGTACGAGTTCTTAAAACTCATACTTATGGTACGTTCGTGACTCATGATTATATGAAATGTTTATGAACCCCTCATCGAATGGACGCCAAAGGTCTGACTAGGACAAGTTCTTAAACTCATATAATTGTGGAAAGTTCCTGAACTCATAAGTGTGTTAAGTTTGATGAACTGGGTATAGTTTTGTGTGAATGGAGTATTGAGGATAATAGGAATAGATAGGTTGTTTAAGCAATTGATCATTAATGGAGACATAGGTTTTCCAAAACTCCTAGTTATGCTAGACTTTAAAATTTTTGGACATCAAGCTAAATACGCACTATGTGCTTTTGAAAATGAATTTTTGTTCTCAACTTCTGGTGACCATTGTGTATGTGTGGACTTCGAGCCACCGACACCTCGTTACCTATTAAAACGATAAAACATATTTGCAATGATTTTTGAACGGTTTAAAGAATAGTCTATGCTAATTATTTTGGCTAGACAAAAATGATTTAAAATATCAAAATGTATTTTATTTATCATTAATATACCATGTAACCTGGTGCAAGATTGATAAAAAATGATGGAGTTGTAAATATAGAAATACATAGTGTTGAATTTGATCTAAAATCGTTATTCCACTATTGTATGATGTGTTATGACAAAGTCATATAATGACGACATCCTCAAATGGGCTGTTAATACAGTACAACATCATGACGTTAAAAATAATTTGTGCGCCCAAGGCAGATAGAGGAAACGGGGAAAAATTGTTCCAACCAACAATAATTGGCCAATACAGGGCATACCGGGCTAATTACCCACTATGTCTGTAAGATAAGACGGTTTGCGGAAGAATTTCTGTATAAACCTTTTCGAAAATGACAGATAATTATCTATATAACTCCTCAACACTTTTTGAAAACTTTTACTCTTGTGAGGGATGTATTGGGTAGCATGTGATGCTGTGTATGCAAGGTATAAGATGTAAGTTAAATTTTGGAGACGAAATTCTTAGAAGAAGGGGTGAATGTGACAACCCGAGAATTTAGACAATTTAATAAAATCTTAAATGATGGATTAAAGGTTGAATAATAAACCTAGACAGAAAATAAGTGAATTGATTTGACATTTATGGGAAGAAATTTTATGGATTTTAAAAAATTTTGTGGTGAATTATTCAGGATTAAGTATATAAGTGTATATGTTCTGTGTATATGGTCATACATGTGTACAGTTTATGGTTAAGGGTCAAGGGTTGACAAGATAAATTATATCAGTGTCCAAACCCTAATATTATATTAAGAACGTTAGCGTTTAGTTAAAAAACCTTAGCGAGTGATAAGAAACCCAAATATCGGTTTTGGAAACCCTAATCTAAGTTCCAGGAATTCGAAACCCTAATCAGGAATATTAAAACCCTAATTTGAAATTCAAATCGAAATTTAAGACTGTTAAGTAATTATGTTATGTGATTAATGATGTGTGTTATTAATTATAACCTAATTAGGGAAAACCCTAATGAATAATTAGAAACCCTAATTATTAAAAATCCTAATTGCTAAATTAGGAACCCTAATTGCTAAATTAGGAATCCTTAATCCTAATTACCAAGTTCTAATGTGAATAAGAAATCTTAAGATAATTAGGAAACCCTAATTATAATTTAGAAATCTTAATTTTCTATTTTTAAATCTAATTAATTAGAGAATACTAAAAAAATTGATTTTTTGAAAATCTTAGGTTTTAACCCTAAGGGTTAAACCCTAAGGGTTGGATCAGAAGACAATTTTGCCATTAAAATTGGAAGTTAATTAACCAAATTGCCTTTTTCACATTGTTTAATGGATAACTTGCAAATCTTGCTAAAATAAGTAGTTAGTGATTAACTAAAGTCTCCCATGTGCTAAAAATCCCAGTAATCTGCCTTTTTATCAGCCAATATACATTGCATTATTTCATTTTATAGATTATAGAGAGAGAAAAAGACTCACTTTCTTTCTCATATGAACCAAGACTTTCTCTCTCTAAGATTTTGGAAATGGAGAGAGAAAGGGAGTGTTAAGTCCAGCTAATATCACTACTTAGCAAGACCAGATCAAATCAGTAGGATCAAAATCAAAAATGGGACATCAAAAAGTTATAAACCCTAAAACTTCAAAATATTGTAACTTATGTTATAAGTTATGGTTTGATGTTTTAAATTGTGTTAGAAGGTGTCACTTGGTGATCTGAGTTGATAAAACTTAGATCCATATCATCTTGATGCACGAAATCAAGTTTTTAGAAACTAATCTTGAACCCTAAAATAAGGCCTGACAGCCTAATGTCAGGGCCTCTAGATTCTTCTGTGTTTATGATTTATGGTGTTTGAAGTTATATATGTGTAGTATGCTATGTAGACTATGATCTGGAACTAAAAACAGGGTCAGATAATGTCTAGATCTTAAGATATAAGTAGTCAAAACTCGTTGACCGATCACAAAAACTAAGTTTCTGGGTAACCCAGAAACCCAGATTTCGTCTGACAACATTTTTCGAGCCTCTAATCTTGTTACTGTTTGTGTTTTAGTCTGTGTTAGTGCTTTAATCTTGTATCCTGACTTGAGGACTACACATCCATGCTTTTATATTACTCAGATCATGACTAGAATGAAAATTAATCATGGTCAAACCTAGGTTGACCAACTGCCTGGGTTCCATTTCTGAAAAACCCAGATTCCTGAAGAACATGATTCTGACAGTGCTTTGACCGGCTTAAATCTTGCGTTTGTATTGTAGTTATACTGATTAAGTGTGATGTTGTTATAGCTTGACATATAGTCTACATGATTAAACCTTGTAATCACACAAACGAGACCTAGTATGCAAAATATAAGGATTCAAAGTAGCACCCTTGTTACTGCTTGAGTTTTTAGGCAACCCAGAAACTCAAGAATACGTCTGACAACTAATTATGTAGCTTAGATCTCACAGATTTGTTATGTGTTGGCCATGAGAGTTGTTTGGGGTTGTAGTGTGACATTAATACTACAACATTACCACCTTAGCAAGCCAAAAATCGTAAAGACCAAAGATCTAGCCTTGGTCAAACATAGCACCCTGCAAATCGCTTATGAATGTCTGGGTTTGGCCAAGAACACCAATAGCCACAGTTTTGTCGCCTATAACACCTTTAGCGACAGTTATTTACAAAATTAATTATTTTTATTAAATAATTAGTATTAAATAGTTTTTAATTATGAAAAATACAAAATAAATTCCTCAAAATTATTTTAAAGTCCAAAAATGGGTTTTTAATTATTTTGAATATATTTCATTAATATTTAATATTTTTGGAGTATTAAGGGTATTTAATTTATTTAATTATAATATTAAATAACTTACTTAAAAATGATTTTATACTTGAAATATCATTTAAAAATATATTATGGTATAAGAAAATATTTGAAGTTATTTTCAATAACTTTTAATATTATGTGATGAATTTTATTAATTAATTAATATTAATGGTAATTAATTTATTTAATAAATGTATTAAATAAATTATGGAAAAATAGAATTAATGATTTAAAAATTATATATAAAATGATTTAAGTGTTAAAAAATATTTTAAGTTATAAAATATAACTTTTGCTATTTTTTCACGAAATATTAATATTTTAATATTAATAGCAATTATCGGTTAATGGATTTAATCTGTTTAAAAATCATATGAATATGATTTTGAAGTATTAAAAATACTTTGATATATTATAAATATATTATAATATTATGATATGATTTTCATTAATATTTAATATTAAATAAATATTAATGATAAAGGATTTATATGGTATTTAAATTGTATAAATACGATATTAATGAATTGAAAAATCATGATAAAATGTTAATAATTATCTGAAAATTATTATAAGCCTATAAAAATTATTATGACTAAATATAAAATTGTTTAAGTTAATTGTTAAGTGTTTTGGCAGAGTTTGATTAAAATTAAACTTGATAATTGTCCGACTAGGCCGCCGGGATGTTAGAATTGTGCCGGATTTAATTCAAACTAAAATAGTTTGACTTGATACTAAGTCTTATGTGTTGTATAGACTGATAGGGCTATGTGTTATGTGTTTAGGTTATTCTATGTTTATATATAATAGTATTATACTGTGATGATATTATTCTAACTTGGAAATCAATATTACTAATATTAGGTTTTCAGATAAAGCTTGATAGATCGTGTAACAGTAATGAACAGATCAGGTAAGTTTTCCTTAACTCAACTTCGAGTTGTTTATTCAAATATGCTTATGGATAATCATTGCTGATTACCATGTCTATGAATTATTGAATCGTACTCTGTGCATATTGCATGTGTTCATCAGGTATGAAAGGCTGATCACCTTTATTACCATTCGGTCCAGATGTAATTGATATGTTCATGTTGAATGTTCGTTCAACTATGAAAGTTTGTTCATGCTAGTTCATAATTATATTGTTGAATGTTAGCCAGCTATTATTCAAATTCTTTCAATCATGATATATCCTCAAATAAACTTTTACTTGCTGGGCAAACTTGTTGCTCAACCTTTCTATATCATGATAAACATTGCAGATTAAGACAAATACGTCGGATACTAGGAAAAGTTAAAGACAAGTCCAGTTTGGGATTATATGTGCAACTAGAATTGTAACAGTATTTTATAATAATAACATTGTATGTTAGATAAGATATTGATTCAGGTATTATATGAAGGTTTTCGACCTTGGGGTTGGTGTGTAAATGTAATGTATAAATAATTTATGTTTATATCTTCCGCAATAGTTATAGAAATAGAATACCAGATCCGTGGTGATTTGGGACCCAGATTTGGGGACGTTACATTCACCTCAGAGTTAATCATTAAATTCTGCACCAAAACAATTTGGTTTGACACAAGTTCTTCAAAGAAAGCTCGATTTTCTTTTAAACATGACATACCATTTGTCTAGCCAAATCAAAAAGCTTAGACCATACCAATAAATTGGATATAACATTGAAACATTCATCTAGTCAAATTAATTGACATCGACTACCCTTTAAATTCCTTTCGCAATACATCAAAATGTTTTATAACGTCATGATACCGTACTTTTTCACAGTACGTTGAGGACTTAATCAGTTTATGACTTCGTCATTATACATCATACCATAGTGGGTTGTTGATCCTAAGATCACATCCAACACTAGGTTCAATTGCATTAATAAATCCATCCATTTACCATTCTTGCATAAAATGCACTGATAAATTTATTTTGATATTTCAAATCAATTTTTGTCTAGCCAAAATAATTAGCATAGACATACCAATAATAGTTCTTTTAAAATCTATTGGTTCCAAAAGTTGAACTAATTCTTTGTTTTTCAAAATGCACACGCATAAACACGATTTCAATAAAGTTCAAAATCTAGCGTAGCTCGATAACTTGGAATATCCTATTCTCCATCTTCCTTTATTGTCTTACTTGAGACAATACTTAATCTTCTCTAGCACCTTCAATGTTAAGCATACTGAAATTCTTACTTTTAGTCTGAACATCCCTATACCTTAGTATAGTCCATCAACTTACCACACTTTATGTGTTTAGGAACTTTCTACAACCATATGTGTTTAAGAACTTATCTTCACAATATGTAATCCAAGAACAAATCAAGGACTATCCATATGCTTAGGGCTTCGAAACATAGCATATAACTATGAGTCACAAACTTTTTATAAGTATGAGTTTTAAGAACTCATACCTAACTTATCATTCTCTACCTTTCAAGTATATACATGAGAAAAGATTCACCTTCTCGCCATATACATATTGATAGCGCAACATATTCCAATGATTATCACTGTAATAACTAAGTAATCATAAACCCTTTCCTATTCAAAGGTTTGTACCACTCCGCTATCACATGAGTCCTCAATTGAAATCTTACAACTTCTAATTTTCTATTCACTTAATAAGAATTTTTTTAATTCGTATGCTATCCTTCACAACTCAATATGAGTTCTTCTTCCCGTACTAATTCATAGTACTATTCATTTATAGGATTAGCTATAAATCATTCATCGTTTAACAAATAATATGTTATTACGATTCACTATGATCACGTGGTGATCTTCTTCTTTAATCGTTTAACTCAACGATCTTCTTATCATTCTCTCTACGATTATAGTCTTAGGTACTCATACCTAAGGTTTATAACCTATCAGCTCTGATACCAACTTGTCACGCCCCAAAATATGGTCTATCTTCACACCTGGATTCTGTGCATTACGAGTACATCATTCTTCCAAAAATACATCATTATATAGTGAAATATAACAACAGACATTCTCAATTCCTAGGTTCTAATACCTTATCACCTCGTTCATTACAAATAATGATAATTACAATATTCTTTACATCTTATACGAGTGACTTTCATCTGCCACCAAGGATTCATCTATAGTTTCTAAACTATTCTATATTACAAGTTTTTGCTAGCTCTTCATACTCATTTATCGAATGAATGACACTTCTTCTGGATACCGATTAGCTTGATCTTTACGGGATCCTTAAGTTCTTCTACTCGTAAGCTAAAAATGTTTTTCATTTAAAACAAGTATGAACATTCAATTGCTCAGCAAGTCATAGCAGTTGAACAAACAACTTCAAGAATTCAAATATTCCTTTAGAACTTCGATAACTGAACAAAGTTTATGAAGCAACTTGAATAATAGGAATAATCCTGATTCATACCATTTTGAAATATTAGTCACAGTCACTTTGAAAATACTTTCATTCTTCTACCTTTTTCATACACATTCTGTCTGGCTAGAATCAATAACACAAACTTAACAATAACGGTTCATGTGTAAACAAAACATTCTCATATTGAATAGTTCTATCACAGAATAGTTCATCACATAGAAACACCGAATTGTTCAAATTGTGGCTCAAGGCCTCACACGTTCTACCCCCTTATACAAATATCACACATTCACATATAAGTAAAACTTCTCATGTTCATCATCTGAGAAAGTTTAAGAAATTAGCATTCATTTCAAATATAAATGAAGTTAGGAAACTTGCCTTATGCACAGCTACAACTTAACGTTTACGCTGAACTGCTCATTCCAATTCCTATATAACACATAAAGAAAATAACACATACACCAATTAGTCATGTATATTTGACTTATACATTGGTTTACTTAACTTTACTTCTTAGGGTTCACGTTCTTGCAATCTAAGTTTACGCGACCAACTTTCCTTACTGCTTTACAGCTTCATGGCATACGAAGATGTCTTACTTATGCGATCAGCATCTTTGATGAGTTACATTCTTATCTTCTTCTTATACTCTTCTAGGACTCAGCACACATCGTGTCTCTGCTAGTAGTCTATATGGTACTCTGAGTGGTTTCCCACAAATAGCCAACAAACAAGTTCCCGTCTCATCTACACTATTTTCATAGTGAGTTAGATCGGTTACCAGTTTCGTATATACCTCTGCTCTCTGAAGGAATTGTTTAGGCTAGCTCCCATATGTCAACTATCAAAGATTATGATTGTACCACAACCTAACTTATTTTAACTTATCCGAACCATTAAAACTATAATGTTCGTTAAGTTAATTTCTTATTCCTTATGGTTTTCTGGCAACTAAATGCCATACCTCAGGATTCATTTCTTTATCATCTAAGTCATACAGTCTTTTCTATACTCAGAACGACCATTCCATATTAATTCTACGAATTCATAGCATTACACATTTTACGTTACCTTATTCTTATCTTACAACGTTCGATTCATTCAACTCAGAATGTCATCCAAGTTATTATTACTAACTCAGCTTCTTAACAATATACGTCATTGTCTTTAATTCAGATCTTCACCGTTCTCAAGTTCAATCATCATTTTTCATTATCTTACGGTCAAAACATACACTGAGTGTAGGTTCTGCCCGTTTAATAATCATATACACTCAACCCTCACGTTGATTTAACGCTTATATTTCATTCTAACATTCTCCATTCGACTCACATTCGGACTTCCATTAATCTTATTACCAGTCGTTATGACTTTCTTGATAATTCATATCATACTACCTTTGTCAACGTCTAAGTCATACAACCAATGTATACTTAGAACGTTCGCCTGACGTGAATACGATTCATGAGGATCGTTTATGTATTCAACGTTCACATTGTTCGTCTCTTAATTCTATTCAACCTTCACCCAAGGTTTTGATCGCTCTCATTCGTTATCCATTACATGATTCTCAATCGTTGTATGCTAAGACCGATTGTTCATCGCACCAGCCTTGCGTTCACAGCGTCTATACACTTCACACATAACTCTCATTATGACATAATAACATTGAAATATTATACATCATCCTCGTTACTCAACGTCAAAGGAATCACAATCATAGCAATCCCACACGTTCGCTTAATCGAGACTACGGTCCCCGGATATCGGTTCTATAAGTTACGTTTATATTCTTTGTCTTTTAATCCCGTTAAATCTTTTCATTAAACCTTCATCTAAGGTTTAAATCACTTGTTTAAGTGTTACATTACGCGAAATATATGTTCTTTATCTTCCTTTACACTTCTCCCAAGAGTTGAGCAGTTAAAAGCTCTTCTCTGGCTTTTTCCCTACATCCGCGCTGCGACACCTGTTCATTCTATTTCTCTCGTGCTTTCTGACACACACTCACTCGGTGATGGCGATAGCTTTGAAATGTGGTAGTACCTCCCAATACATGGGTGGTATTTGCGGCCAAGCATCCAACCTTAAAAATGTTTTCTAAGTGTTGAATTGTTTTGAGACGTTTACTTCTCGATCTCATAACTTATTCGTTATAACTTAGAACGAGGTCGTTCCAAATCCATTCTCTTCGTTATCTTACGTACTCCAACTTTCCTTGGATAGAAATTTATTCTGAATCCGTTAACATGTCATTCGATTGTCTTAAATTTCCTTATTTAATCATTTTACGTTCTTAACACTCTTCGTTCGTACGTTTGTAATTCGGTCATCCGAACTCGGAACTCGTTCTTTCTTGAGTCCACGACACACGTTTTCTACGTTCTCTTACATTCTTATGAAACCCTACACATTCGGGTTAATTTACATACTTTCTACTTCTCGTTCATCTTTTACGAATTTTTTGCCATAACTTCGTTATACCTAAGTTTTAATCCATTCTTCATGAATGTTTCTATCATTCCTAACCAAGCAGTAAGAAACTAACTTATACGCAATGGTTTTAAACTAGTACATCAACAAAAATTATACTACGATGGTTTTAAATTTGTCCATCAACAACGTTCTCCGTGTTCTTCGCGTTCTTCGTTTGTTCTTCATTTTTAATCGATATTTTGATTACGATTTCACTTTTTCATGGAATTTGATGTTATAAAACACCATTCCTTACTAGTTTCGCTGAATCGTTCATATGATTCATTCGGATCATTCAAATTCATTACGAAATTAATACTTCCTTAAGAAATTTATAAACTAAACTTCTAATTTCTTATTTCTTCTTTTTCTTATGGTTTCAACCATATGAAAATCATTCTTAACATCTTTTACTTTTATTCTCATTAAGTTATGTTTCTAACATAGAAAACTTAAAAAAAATTTAATTAGAAGTTAGGTTTTAGATTACCTTTCTCCTTTAATCTCCTTTTGTTGGACAAAGTTTGCACACGAGCAAGCTTTTCCTCCTCCTTCTCCTCATCATCCGACCTCTCTCTCTATCTCTCTCTCTCTCTCTCAAGTGTTGGTGATTTTCAAAATCACCAACAAATGAAATTAAGGCTTCCTTTTAAAGATTTTCAAAGCTAGGGGCAAAATAGTAATTTTGCCCCTAAAGTTACTATTCACACCTCCTTAATATTCCACCTCCTTACTATTCACGAAGCTTCTCCTAGAAGCTTCGTGCTTCCTTCTTGCGAAATTCGTCCGATAGTTTGAAAACTACGATTCTCGGAATTCAAATATTTTTGGATATTTCGTCTTTCCTTTACCGATTAAGTTTTACGCATTCTTCGGATCTCCGAAAAACTAAAAAATACTTTTTAATGTTAAGCGTTTTCCTTCACATTTTCCCCTAATGTAGCTAAACGAATGAAAAGTACATAACAGTACTTTTCGTCATTTTTATTTTGCCCGATTTTTGCATTTTTTTTTGAGAAATACTTTTATCGGCTTACTTAACTTTTCACGATATATTATCGTCAAATCTTTCGATGGAATATCATTTCGACATACCGAACTCTCGGAAAGCCTTAGGTTATTCAAATCCTAACCCTTAGGGTTTCGTCGGGTAAATAGTGCCTATTTCGTCTTTTTCCTCGAAAATATTTTAGTCCTAGAAATTTTTTATTTTTGTCTTGAAAATTCTTACTCGTTCAGCCTAGCTCGTAGCCAGAATCCTCTCATTTTATAATCAGCCTAGGTTCTAGAATGATTAATAAACACATAGCACATAATATTATTAATAAAAATTTATTTTATTAATAATTAATTCTTTAAACTTAAATTCTGGACAATTCAATTTTTCGGGTTATCACAGAAAATCTCCTAGAACCGAGTCCATGTTAAATTCTTTATCTTAGCCCTAGCTTGGTTTGCCTCCCACCAGAAGTTGGCCTCTCCCTTCATCATATAGGTAGCAAAAGTAACCTTTTGCCCCTCATCGACATTTGCAATAACAAATGCCTTCTCTATTTCTTTCACCCAAGTCTAGGCTTCTATGGGGTCTGTAGTTCCTTTGAACTCTGGCGGACCTACACTCTTAAAATTCTTAAACATAGTAGCACGTACTATCGCAGGATTTATGGGTACATTCGCTCTATTCTGGTTAACGGCAGCCGTTAATAAATTAACGAACTCCTGCATCGAATTAATCGGTCCCCCTTCCGGTTGATTCACATTCGCTCCTTGATTTAGATGTCTTCTTCTTGGCGGCATTTTTCTGTTCACATAAATAACACTTCATTATTACTTTCTTTCTTGTTAATTAGTTATTATTCATTATTAAACAATAACTCATACTCATTACACAACATGTTCCATAAAAAGGCTTATATTGATTCGTTCTTCCTTGTAGTATAATACTACATCATTCAACATTACACAGCCTAAGCTGATTACATTACTTTCCCGTCATTGCTTTCCAAAAAAATTGATTTACAAAAGACTACCCTTTGTTATATAAAAGAGGTTTTTACATCACTACATAGATACAACATATTTACATATCTATTCTACTCTAACTACTAGCTAGACTACATCTGCCTTATGGTATTTGTGACACCCCCAAATCTAGGTACTTCATTTCCACAAGATTTGGTATTCACTATCCAATCATTCTTATATATCTACCCACGTATAATAAAATTAAATCATAAATCTTCCCTTTAAATAGGGTTACATCATAAAATAAAAATCTTCCCAGGTTATCTAACCTTAAACATCATTCAAGTGCGGAAATAAAATTATTACATCACATCATTCATTAAAAATCTATCATCATAACGATAAATGAAATTACAAGTCTTCATCACTTGTACATTTTTCCTTTCCTTTGCTAGTTGTAGGTTCATCTACCTTCTCAACTTTAGTTGCAATAATAATATTTATGCAAGAGTGAGCAAAACAATTGCTCACTAGATATAACAATGAATCAACAAGATAATAATAACTGACATTGAATAGGCTCATCAAAATTGAATAGTACTCTATCAATGATAACCAACGACTGGAATCAAAATATGGAATATATATCAGAGGGTCATAAGACCACGAAATATGTCCACAGTTGTAAGTAATCTTTCAACTTCAACTTTAACAGTCATCAGACTATAAGGACTCCTCGTACCTACGGGGATCAGCCTTTCGTACAATGTATTGTACACAAACATTTCAACGCTAAGCATAAATTATCCCCTAATAATAGGGTTGTTCATCTCAGTATTTAGAGTACAAGTCCGCACCAAAGTAAGTTTGGTTTGGATACATTTCAAGGGTAATTTAGAATTCAACGGTCATCAACTAAGGATTAGTTGAATATAATATTGATAACATCATGCTATGGAATAATCATAACTGAATCGACATTGTAAATTAAGATCATGCTTTAGGAATAAACTAATAGCATAAACATTGAATAATCATAACGTACCTTGCTTGAACAATATTAAGCCAAGGTTATTTAGAATTGAGTACTAAGCATTCATAACCAATAGTAATTTAAACGATAATGTTCAACATGAGTATATCAGAATATGTAAACTTGCATGCTAGCTAACAAGTTAAAGCCAAGAATAATTTGTTCAATATAAGAATAAGATTTAGAAATTATAAACAAACTAGGTACAAGAACTTGCTCAATTGTAAGAATAAACTTGCACAATGTAATAAATGAACTAGCTCAACGAAAGTGTAGAGTTAGAAAACTTGCTCAATTATAAAAGTAGAATTAGAGAGCTTGCTCAATGTAAAAAGTTAAGTTTAGAAACTTGCCTCGAGCATGAGCTATAATATTAAAACTCAGGTTCACCTATACATAGTATTAAAACCACATCTATTAGACATACTAATATTCACTTTTCAATATAACACACAGTTCTAGCTAAACTTTTTATTTTAGTAAAAGTCTTACATTATCATTTACATTTTAGAAATTCCAAGTAATGACTTCACAACACTTGTCTAACATTCATTGTGTATACTAAGTTATCACATAACGCGTTCGCAACTTACTAATCATTTTTACAACTTTGAATTTACTAACCACATAACACGACTCTTTTTTAACCTTGTTGTTACATGGTTCTCACATTAACATAACATTAATCTAAGTTACAATGAATGTCCAAAGTCTGTAGAAGTAGCAAACTTCACTAATCTGTGATTGAATACAAAAGTCTTGGTGGCCAAGATATTACCTTAGGTTTCACATGGCACAAGCACATTCTTCTTGCTACCTTGCATTACGCGCTTCCGATTCGATTTTGCGAGAACATGAATACGACACTATTCTTAAGCCAACTAACACGAATTTCACACACCAAATAGTAATATTAACACATACAATTGATATAAAACTATCATAAACATGTTTGCCAACATATTCAACCAATTAGAACAATTTAGCAACAATTATACTAGTTTAATTTCCTCAAATTCCATATTTTCATATAAAACTCTATTTTTTGAACTCCTTCACAAAAATTCACATTGTAAACACAATTCTTGTCCAAATTGCTTCGTTCAAATTACGTTATCTTTGTTTCTTAATGAACTAGCATAATCAAGCCTCAATTTACAGTTTAACATACAAACTAGTCACTAAATTTGGTACTTTCATAAGCCAAATGCAAAATATATACACTATGATAATTTTCTTCCTTTTTAACTGTAATATGCATACAATTTCATATCTACATACAAACTCTAATCATCATTATTATATACAATTACCATAAACAAGTTGTATAACAATATTTACAAATGGAATCACATAGCTTGAACTTCATGTTGTAAACATATATATATATATATATATATATAAAGATTATGGAAAATACCTTCAATTTGCTAAGACAATCCTTGTTAATTGCAGACAAATCTCTCCCAAATTCTATCAAGTTTCTCTCTGAATTCTCTTAGACTTAGCAACAACTAGAATGCGTATAGTAAATAAAACAGTAGTTAAGCCAATTAACAGTATGCGTATTCTAAAACTGATAAACCCTTAATACGCACACTTATTAGAATATCAGTTATAAAATAAACGTTTAGGTTTTAATTAAATTTTATTTATTATTTAATTAATTAATTTTATTTTATTTATAATTCTAAATTTAAAAATCAGAAAGCCATAAGGCTTTGTTTGGCAAAACCCTTTAAAATTTAAAGACTTAATATTTTAAGCCTTGTTTGGCAAAACTAAATTAAACTCCTTTAATTTATTTTAATAAATAATTTAGTTTATAATTTATAATCACATATTATTTATTTGGATTTCCATATCCACACTAATCAAATAAAGTAATCACATACTATATTTTAGATAAATTTTCCACTTTAACAAATATCACAAAATTATAATTTCATTATAATTTTATTTAATAATTTAACATACCATTTTAAATTACTAATCAACAACATAACACCTCATGTCATATTACAAACTCTAAATTATAAATTAATTTAATTTAGAATAATATCTAATAAATTTTGATTCATAAATATTTATTACCAACTATCACATCAATAAAATATTTATTCAACAATTTCAACAATAATCTTATCAAATAAATATTTATATAATCCAATAAATATTTAAAATTACACTTTGAAATTCCGAATTTTTATATCCTTCCCTCCTTACAAGGATTCTGTCCCCAGAATCACAACTCAAATAATCAAATCGTCACATTCTTCCTTCCTTATAAAGATTATGTCCCCAGAATTGAAGACACAAACTAAACAAATAAGTCAGGGTAATTCTTCATCATTTCCGCTTCGAGTTCCCACGTAGCCTCTTCGACATTGTGGTTCCTCCATATCACCTTCACAGAAGGTATCACTTTATTCATGAGCACTTGTTCTTTCTTGTCGACTATCTGGATAGGAATCTCTTCATAAGATAAATCTTTACTGAACTACAACGGTTCATACTCGATCACATGCTTGTAATCGGGTTTATATGGTCGCAAAACCAACACATGAAACACGTTGTGAACATGTTCTAATTCTGGAGGTAAAGCTACCTCATAAGCTACCTCTCCCACTCTGCTTAGTATCTCGAAAGGTCCATTAAACCTTGGGCTTAGCATTCCCTTCTTGCCAAAATGAATTTCCCCTTCCAAGGAGAAACTTTCAGGAACACAAATTTCCTGCTTCAAATTCACGATTCTGCCTGTGTTGATCAGCATATTTCTTCTATCGATCTTGAGCAGCTACCAGTCTTGCTCTGATGATTTTGATAACTTCAGCGGTTTGCTGCACCAGTTCTGGCCCTAACAGTTGACGTTCACCAACTTCATCCCAGTATAGTGAAGTTCTGCATTTCCTGCCGTATAACGCTTCGTATAGCGGCATACCAACGATTTTGTTGTAACTGTTGTTGTTTGAAAATTCCACCAACGGTAGATGATCATCCCAGTTTCCTTTAAAATCCATGATGCACGCTCTAAGTATATCTTCTAGGGTCTGAATTCTTCGTTCGCTTTGCCCATCAGTTTGCGGATGATATGCTGTACTCATCTTCAGTTACGTTCCCATGCATTCTTGTAATCTTTTCCAAAAATTTGATGTGAAACTCGGATCTCTGTCTGATACAATTAACACTAGAACTCCATGTCTTGACATGATCTCTTTAACATACAGTTTCGCCAGCTGATCAAGATTAAATCTAATCTTTATTGGCAAAAAGTGTGCAAATTTTGTCAGTCTGTCCACTATCACCCATATCGCATTGTATCCTTTTTGAGTCATTGGAAGAGCTACCACAAAATCCATTGTGATATGCTCCCATTTCCATTCCGGTATCTCTAACGGTTGAAGTAATTTGCTTGGTCTTTGATGCTATGCCTTCACTCTCTGGCATGTCGAGCACTTTGCAACGCATTCTGCAATGTCTTTTTTCATATTTGGCCACCAAAAATATCACCGCAAATCTTGATACATCTTCGTACTTCCCGGATGAATTGAATATCTTGAGCGATGAGCTTGTGTCAAGATGTCTTCTTTAATATCCTATACTGCTGGAACCCAAATTCGTCCCTCGAATCTTAGCATTCCCTCAGTATCTAGTTTATACTTCACCTCTTTACCTTCAGCAACACTTTCCAATATTTTTCTGCATTTTTCATCCTATTGTTGAGCCTTCTTTACCTTGTCTACCAAATTTGGACTAGCTTCCACCCGATACAATTTTTCGTCAAATTCTTTTGGAAATTTTATTTCCAACTCTAGCATTGCCATTGCTGAAATGAGCTACTCCTTATCGGTTAACAGCATCAACTTCTCTCGGCCTTTCCTACTCAAAGCATCTGCAACCACATTTGCTTTGCCTGGATGATAAAAGATCTCACAATCCTAATCTTTTATCTATTTTATCCATCTTCTCTGACGCATGTTCAGGTCCTTCTGTGTGAAAATATACTTCAGATTCTTATGGTCTGTGTAGATCTCACATTTTTCTCCATAGAGATAGTGTCCCCATATCTTCAGAGCAAATACTACTGCTCCTAACTCTAAATCATGAGTCAGATACCCTTTCTCGTAGTCTTTCAATTGCCTAGATGCACACGCAATGACTTTGTCGTTCTGCATTAGGACACATCCTAAACTGTTAGTTCCCAGTAGGCACAATAGATCTAGAAGGGGGGGGGGGGGTTGAATAGATCCTTTTTGTTTCAAAATACTTTTCTCATTTATTTTGTATTGCTAATAATTGAGCATATGTCAAACATAAGAATCTTTTCAAGCACATCGGAATAAGTAAAAGATCCCCTTCACTGATATATTCATAATCGTACATACATTATTCGTAGAGTTAGTTCAGTGGTAAGCAGTTAAAACATATATAGCAGTTATACTTGTTAATGTACATAATGTAAATAACATAAAGTAAAAGACACAAGGGGTTTTAAGTTGTTCAGAGACTCAAGCTCCTAATCCACTCTTATGCTTTCAACTAGCAGGATTTCCACTAAGGAAGGGTAGCACCCTGAATCACTAAGATTCCTTCAAGGCTAGCATCCTTGGGACTTCAGTTTACTAAGAACTCTTCAAGGCTAATAGCCTTGGTACTTCTCTAGTTCCCTAGGAACTCTTCAAGCCCAGCAAGCTTGGAATCTTCATTTAGTCCCTCTGGACAAGGACCCCTCAGGCCCTGGCTTCTTGTTGTTGAGTTATTTGTTTATTTATTGGAGTTGGTGCTGAGCTGCTAAGATGTCTTTAAGCTTTGAACATCTTCTTTACTTAGCAGCTTGGCGTGATCATCCTTGAAGTACAGTTGAGTGTTGCATGATGCTCAGCTTCTTCAGTTACTCAACCACTTCTGATGATCCCTTGATGACATGCCTTGAAGATCATTCTTCTTGATACTTGATGGCTGCACATGATGGGTTTCCAAGATGACTATAAGCTCTTCTGCTAGGTACTTAGAAACTTTCTCATGCTTGACACCAAGATGGCGTTGGTGATCTTCATTCTTGATACTTGATGCCTTCTCATGCTGGACTTGCTAAGATGACTGTGAGCTCTTCTCTATAGTACTTAGAGTCTTCCCATGATGGACATCAATATGAAATTGATGTTCTTCTTTCTCTCTGCAGTTCAAAACACTCTTCTTATAGTAGAACTCTATCTTCTACATTGTAGAACTTTCACTTCTACTTCTTTCTTTCTCTTTCACTAAGTGTTCTTGGTGGATCGTAGAGTGAGCCTTCGGACCTTCATTGGTTACTCACTATTTTACGTTGGCTAGATCAGTTCACCATCTCTCTAAACTCAGCAACTCCAGTAACCCTTGATCTTTGAAGCTCTTTCTAATTTATACTCCTTGCCAATCTTCCCGTTGGAAAGTAACCATTGAGAGTTATTTAAATTGCTTTACAGATCTCGAGTTATTTGGTGCAGACTGCAGATGTGACATGACATGACTTTCTGAAACTGCAGTCTACTGTTTCACCTACCCCATCAGAGATGTTACTTTGATGTCTCGGGCAGGTCGATGACTTTATTTCCCCTTTCTGATTTCTCGATTAGAGGTTGTCCTTTTGCATTGATGAACTCAATAAGCTCTTATCCGAATACCAACCTTCAGATTGAACCGTTGTCAATGCTTCAATCTTTGGATGACCAAACTCTACGATTCTGATGCATGCATTTCTTGGACTTGATCATAGAGTCTTTTTGATTGTTGCTCATTTGACACATATTGACAACACTACAATCTTTGAAGGGTGTTGATTGGATCTTCAATGTAGAATACCTCTTCCTTCTCTTGTGCAGTGCCTCAACACTTCTATTTGTCACGATTGATCTCAGATACTGATTGCTTGACTCTTTGTTCTGGCCCCTTCTGAATAGCAAGACACTTCAGATTTGTGGCGTGTCCAGGTCGCTTTCTCCTTATGATCTCCCATTCACTTATCATCAATGGACTAACCCAATGCTTAATCACTTTAGCCTTGTTCTTCAGAAGCTGACCAGTATCTATGTGTACACTCCATCAGTTCTTTCTTTGTTTGGCAAACACTATGATCCTAGTTGCTTCTAAGATCATTGTCTTCTGATCACTTGACAGCTACTGCACTTCCTGACTTTCCTTAATCAGTTACTGAAGTCTTCTTATGATCAACTTGTGGAGGACTTCATCTCGAATGGCTTCATAACTTAATTTGGATTCTGATTGAGTTGATGCTTAGATCTTCTATTAGCTTGCATGCCATTCGTTGAGTGCTCTCTAGTTTCCTTTAGGTGGGATGTATCTTAATAGTATCAACTAGAGGCTTCATTTCTTTGGATATTCTAAGAGTACTCATTTGTTGAGAATTGTATTTGCTCTACGATTCTGCCTTGGCGTTATGAGCACATCTGTTGAAGTCTCAGTTCTACACTCTACGATTGACTTGGTGTCTCATGACACACACGACTCGAGATCGAGATCTTGACACTCTCACGATTTACGACTTTGTGTTCGTTGTCTTCATCCCGATCTTGCTCGACTACGATCTACGCCTCTCGATATGATCGATGAGACTTACGACTTTGAGTGTAGTCTACGATTCTTGACTTGGCTTCGGCAGATGCTCTATCGACTCGTAGGTAGGCTGTCTCTACGATTCTGAACATAACTTCCTCAGCAGACTACGGCTCCAAGGAATTTCTCCTCGACACACTACGATCCTTCCTCATCTCTCCTGGCAATCTACGAACTCTGAGATCTACTATCTTGCAGACTACGATTCTGCCTCGACAGCTCTCGAGTTTTTCTTGACTCTCCTAGCAGACTACGATTTCTAGTGCAGTGCTCGACGATTAGACAAGCCTATCTATTACATCATAAGATCAACCTAACATGCTTGATCTTTCTATATTTATAGTCCTTGTACATCATTTTTTTAAGGACTTTACAAAGCTGTTTTACTTATGTAGGATCAACCTAACATATTTGATCATTTCATTCAAAGTTCTTGTACATATATTTCTATATCAATCAAAGAACTTTACAGCTTTTCTTAATGTAAGCATACTTGAATATTCATTCATATATATCATAATCAAATCATATGTAAATAGGAATATCATTCACATGCTTATTCCTAAAAATCTCTCCCTATTTGATTATGACAAAAACAATAACGGCATGTGCATGTTATGAATGAATCTTATATAAAGTGAGTAGCTGTATTTTTAAAATAGATAATTATGAATTTCATTTTATAATGATATGGAATTTTATAAGCTATGACACTTCTACATCCTGGGTCCAGAACATACCTAATAGTTTGAGATATACCTCTTTGTCTCTATGTGTGTTTCTAGAATGTCTGTAGATCAGGTATTCATTTGTTTGATCTCTTTGCCCCTGCTCACCCTAGGATGTTGACTCTTGCTTCTTTCTGCTCTCCTTGCCCTTTCTTGAATGCCTCTTACCGTGCCTCTTTATATGCCTCTTTTTCTCCCCTTTTTTGTTACTAATCACTTATGAGAGCTATTTCATGTTGGACATAAGCTGCTCCATCAGATAAGAGGAGTTACCAACTTCAATCTTGAGTTCTTGTTGACTTAACTCAAGTTGCATATAGAAAGACTGATTCATGTTGTCAATCTTGTCCGAGAGGGCTTGAATTTGCTCTCCATTTGCCTTCTGTGCTCGTAGAGCTTCTGTCTTTTGATCATGTATGGCCTTCAGATAAATGTGATATCTCTCTTTGATTTTGAGAGATACATCAGCCATAGTAGCTTAAAGTCTATCTTGAACTGAATTATCTCCTGCTGCTTTTAACATCTTTGACTCTTCGTTAATTAGAGATATCTTCTTAACCAGTTTATCAGAATTCTTCAATAGTTCTTGTTCCATAGTAATTTTGTCATCTGATTGGGCATCCTCTTGTTGAACACCAGATTGGACTCTACGATTTTCATCTTTCGACAAATTTTTGAAAGCGTTGAGAATCTGAACAATCATTGAGTACCAATCGTTATTGGAGAATTAAGGAATGTTAGATAGCTATGCTAGGGTGGACGGAGGCTCCTTATTTTGGGCTTGAACACCATCAGTGGTAGAGTGAACAGACTCTATGATTATCTCCTTGGCCATAATCCTTCTGCCTTCAGAGTACACTCTACGATCATAGGGAATATAGTGATTGCTAGCATGTCGGTAGACTTTTTAATGGGGTTGGTCTTTGATCATCATTGTTGCATCACTATTCAACTTTGGGAAGTTCTGAGCCACCAGTTCTAGTCTTGGAATTTTTGGAAGTACTTCTGGTGGTTCATTCGAGGCTTTCACTTCTATTCTTTTGTTACTCCTAGATGGAGAGATGATAGGATAGTTTTCTTGTTCTTCTAATTCCTGATTTGCAGAACCAGAGTCTTTCTCCAATTCTTCATTTATTGAGCATGAATCTTGTTTGCTCCTTTCCTCAAATTCATTAGTGAATTCTTCTTACTGAATTTCATTTCTAGAACCTTCTTCCGCAAGATCTTCCTTGGATTCATCTTCTTCATTACTAGTCCCATCTTCAACACCTTCTTCTTGTGATTCAGATTCATTATCACTTAATTCAATGACTGCAGTAGACTGATCACTTCTCTTCTTGGGGAAAATTGAGCAAGTAATATGTAACTCTTCCTTCTCCTTGGGGGTTCAGCTATGGGAGAGTCAGACTCTTCTTCCTCTTCAGACTCTGAGGCCTTTGAATCATCAGGCAAGCTTCCTTGACTTTCAGCATTGGCAGGGTCATTACATCCTTCTTTAGAATCAGCATCATTTGACCCATCATCTGGGCTAGTTGGAGCATTTGCATTTAGAGATGCAATTGAGTTAGCTTTTAGCTTTTCTTCATCATCAGAGTGAATGCTCTGAGAGTTAGCCACAGAGCTTGTGCATTTTTCATCATCAGCAGATTCTACGTTTTCGTCCATGAATCCAGCTTCAGCTTATTTCTAGATTAGTTCTTCGGGGACTCGGTCTTGAGACCATCAGTTCCCTTTTCTTCCTCTGACTCTACGTTCTCATTTTCGTCAGATGAACATTCTTGGGAAACTGTGGCTTGCATGTTTACCACCTTAGCTTTGTTCCTTGATGGCCCTTGAAGCAGTCTATTGCTTCTTCTCTTTGTGGTCTCTGGTGCAGTTAAGACCTTTTCACCTTCATCTTTGACTTCGGTGGAGAGGCTTCTTGGTCGGGCCTCAGTTTTCTTCACACCCCTGGATCTCTTCCTTACTAGTGTGGCTGCTACTGGTGCAAAGTCACCAGACTCAGAGCTTTCCACCTCTTTCATCTTCCTCTTTGTCGCAGAGTTCTTTTTGCTGCTCCCAGTTGTTGTTAACCTCCTGTTTTCCTTTGGGTTCTTCTTCCAGTTTACGAACAGCTGAGGAGACATTACTTTATGAACATTTAGAGGCTCTCCTTCATCATCCTTGATTTTTCTTCCCAACTTCCTTTTTAGCACTATACTCAACAGTCTTCCATGAAACACCTTTGTTAGGGGTGTTTTACCCATTTGGAGATATGATCAAACAAGATAACTCCAAAGTTGATTCGCTTCTTCAGAACTATTGCAGACATAATCTTCAGTTGTTGATCAAGCACAGTGTCATGTGCTGTTTCCTTGCATAATATACATTTGCCTACTATCTCAGCAAGGAACTCGAATTCCTTAGGAAACTCCTTCTTCTTCATGTCCTTCAGACTAGGGTTTCTTTGGTACTGCATTAGCCTCTTGCCTTCTTCAATGTCGATTTCATCCAGGTTTATCAGACTTTGGTTGGGAAACCCTAGACATTGATTGATGTCTGATGCTCTTATCTTTAGACTTGATCCTTTCACCTTCGTGGTCAGAAGCCCATAATCTATTGAAGCATTTGAGTAGAACTGCTTTACTAGCTCTGTAAAGACTGTAGTGTCATCCCCCAAGCACTCAGAGAACCCAGCCTTCTTTACGAGCTCATGTATGTCCTTGAACTTCGTTTCTGATCTTTCAAACTTTTTAAAGTCGAGTTGGATTGTGATGCCCCCAAATTCGGGTTACCTGACTCCCGAGTTTGGTGTTCACGATCCACAATATAAATAGCATTTAACTACCCATAATCTATATAGATAGTATCTTACATAAGTTTTTATCGAGTTTTATAATACATCACCTGTGTTTTCTAACCTTAACTTTACAAAGCGTACCCTTTAGATATACAAAAAGGGTTTACAAATACAACATCATAAATATGTTAATCATAACTAGTTTATTACAACGCCTTTGCCTTTATTCTTCACAAAGCACCTCGCCACGCCCGTCCCTAGTGAAATGTTTTATTTAGCAAGGGTGAGCAACAAATTTGCCCATAAGTTAATACATACAATAAATGTATAAGTATTCAAATCACCGGACTATCTATTTTGATAGAATGAAACCAAAGTTCGGGGAACTTTGAAATATTTGAACAAATGGTTATTCAATAACAAGTCTTCTCGTATTCTATCTTCGCATAATAATGTAATGATGAAAGGGTACAGCGCTTTCAAGGTTCTACGATATATTCAATTGAATAATCAAGAATTAATTCTACTTAATTTGTAAAGTGGATTGTTTTCCGATTTTTATCTTGAGTGATCACACAAGATCTTTGAACTTCTCTTCTCGAGTAACTATCAAAGTTATACTTTGATATACCAGTGTGTCGATAATAGTAAAGATTAAATCATACCCTCTGCGCAAGTATAACAAGTGATCAAATTTTATTATACCTATATTATGCATAATATTTAAGTCAGCGGCATAATGATCGAATATACGATTTAATGATATTCCCTTTTTATAAAAGGTTGTTCTTCTCGGTCTCGAGAATCAAGATTTTGATTTAAATACTGTGATTTCAAATTCTATTTACTTCTCGATCTTAGCCGAAATAATTGGCATCGATCTATCAATAATAATTGAATTCTCTTCTCGAACTTATCAAGTTCTAATTAATATTAAATACAGCCGAATAATTAGCTAAGACATTTCTCAGTGTAATTTGACAATAAAAGCAGAATTATCTGTATAGTCAATTCTAACTTCTACAGATATGAATATCCAACAACAGTTATTATACAAATATATATTTCTGAATCAATAATTCAATTTGAATTATTAAGCATACACTAACTGCGAATAATCAACAATAAATTCCACGGATGTGGTGTAATTAGCAATAATTAACCACTATAATAATTGAATAAATTTAACTCAAGGTTGAGTTAGGAAACTTGCCTCTTCGTGATTCTGACTAACACAAAATACTTATACGCTTTGAAAGACCTATAACCAATAATATCGGTCTACAATTAGCACAATTATTCATAACACGTAACACTTGTAGTTCACGGTCAAACTTCTCCTAGGCACATTACCACATATACATCGGTGTTTATAACCTATATAAACACATAACAAGTCTAACTATATCGATGCGGTTGGACTTTGGTCCATTCTTGGTGTTACGGTCACCCTATCCAACAATTAACACTGATGATTGTCCATTAAACTTGGTCTCTAAGCTTCAATATTAATTTAGATAAGTCAATTATCAATTATAATATTTTTAGGAAGCTTTTAATAATTATCAAGCAATTATTATAATTTATAATAATTTTTCAAACATCGGAATCATTTTTAAATGATTTAATTATCAAATAATCTTATCATTATTAATATTTAATAATATTAAAATATTAATAACATACTTGTCAAAATATTAAAGTTATTTTAATAACTTAAAATATTTTAAATCAACAACAATATTCTACTTAAATGATTTTTAAAGTAATTAAAATCATTTTAAATCATCACCATTAATATTAAAATATTAATGAAATTATCATCTAAATATTAAAAGTCATTAATTATAACTTAAAATATTTTTAAACTATTTTTCTCATTGTTAAATGATTTTTAAATCAATAAAATCATTTTAATTCATTTATTTAATATCATAATTAAATAAATCAAATATCATTAATATTAAAGTATTAATGAGAATTCTCCAAAAATATTAAAAGTTACATTTTATAACTCAAAATATTTTTAAATACATTTTCTTATTTAAAATGATTTTTCATAATATTAAATCACTTTTCTCTAATTTATTTAATACACTAATTAAATAAATTAAATACCTTTAATATTTAAATAATTATAAATATTAAAGAAAAATATTCAATTAATCAGAAATTATTTTTCATAATTTAAAATAATTTTAAAACCATTTTAGTAATTTTTAGAATTTATTTCTAATTTTTATTAATTTAGGAATATTCAAAAATAAAAATAAATAATTAGATTTGCTAAAGCCCTTTAGCGACTAAAGCGTCGATGTTGGTGTTCTTGAGCTCAAGAACAACGGACCGGTAAACTTATCCACCGATCACCTTTGACGACCTTTAATCTCGGTATATTATGATCTCGGCAAAATAAGACATTTCTTATGTAGTTCATATGTAATACTACAAGTATAAACCAACAACTTGTTCAAACAATAACAATACAAGAAGATCTAGAGCTTCAAAGAAGTCGCCGGACCGATTCAGGTTTTTCCGCCATTTTGACAGGTTCGAGTTGCCACTTTCAAGATTAATTTAATCTATGTTTCGGTCATGTTTTAAGTGGTTTTATGATTCAAAATTGTAGTCCTCATGTCAAGGTACAATTATGAGACAACATATCAGATAAACAACAATAAAACAACCACCTTTAATTCGGTCAAACGTTGACAGAAACTAAGTTCTTAAGTTTCTGGAAATTTCCCAGAAAATGCCAAACTGAGCGAGTAGTCTACTTTGACCACTTTCTCTGTTTGATCTGCTGAGTTTATAGGTGATATAAAGACTTCCATTTATAGTACACATGACTAACTACAAGATGTACCAATAAACAACATCAAACACTAAACAGACTGACAGATCCTGACACTACAAAATCTTGTCAGAAGCTGTTTTAAATTTCTGGGTTGCCCAGATTTTTGTCTCAAGTCAACTTGATCAGCCAATTGTTTGACCTAAAATAACTTGAAATCTAGCTATCAAATTGATATTCTACCACTTGAAGATTAAAGACCATATGCCAAAGCTACAACTTAAAGCTTTTAAATAACAAAAATAACAAGCGTGTAACGATCATGGCTTTTGACATTAGGTTGTCGGACCACGATTTTGTTCTTAACAGATTTTTGAAAAACACCATATTAAAGCACTTTGATCTTTATGGATATATGTTTGATCATCATAGATCAACATAAAACATCCTCTAGCATTAATCTAAACACATAAACATGAACTCTGTCTTAGCAACATGGATCAAAAATAAAAGTAGGTTTTATACCTTCTTTACCAAACTTTGATCTTGATCTTTCCAATCTGCTTTTTTGGTGTTTCTAGGATGTATTGGGTGGTGATTTACTAAACAAATTCGGAGGTTTGGGAAGAAGAGAGTTGGTAAGAGCAAGAGAGAAAAATGGCCAAATTTATGACTTTTTCTCACTCCTAAATCTATATATATGATGATATGTTGCAAGATCTAATGCTAGCTATCATTGGGAGGCTGATTTCTGTGATTTTTAGGTCACACAAGTCAACAAAGTTGTTCACCAACTCATGATTTGGAAAAATATACAAATAATCTAATAAAATATCCATAAAGGACATTTTTGACATTTCCTTAATTTTCTAGAACTTCTCATTTGATGAAACCCTTAGGGTTTAGGGTTTGAGCATACTAAAATTTAGGGTTTGGACAAATTTAGGATTTAGGTTTTTAACCCTCAAATATTTAGCAACTTGAATTTCAAAAATTTTCTAATTAAATTTTATAATAGAAAATTTTGATTTCTAAATTATAATTAGGGCTTCCTTATTATTTTGTAATTTCCCAATCATGAATCATTATTTGCTAATTAGGACTATTTTATCCTAATTAAAATTGCTAATTTAGCACTTAGGGTCAAATTGTACATTATAATTTATAACCCAAAAATTAGGGTTTTAAATAGAAAAATAATATTTCAATTTTTTAAAAATTAGATTTCCCAATTAGATTAGGGTTTCTAATAACTTAACAATTAGGATTTATATTTCCTAATTAACATTGCAATTATAGCAATTAAATCCACCACTGTACAATTAGGGTTCAAAATGGTCATTAGGGTTTTCAACCCACAAATTAGGGTTTCTAAAATAGAAAGTTACCATACAAAAATATAATTAGAGATTTCTAACCATATTTAAGTTTAATGAATACTTTAGGCATGCTAATAAAAATTAGGGTTGCCTAATTAGGGTTTACAATTCCCGGTTTTGAAATTAGGGTTTCACGTACACAATTAGGGTTTTAATTGTACAATTTATTTTCTAAATTTGATTAGGGTTTTAAATCCCTTATTAAGGTTTATTAATATTAAACCTTATCTAGTCAACCATTGATCAACATTTCTATCTGATCCAAACACATAATCAACAATACAATTATTTTAATTGTATTTTCTCACTAGAATCCCTATCCAAGAAAATTAGGGTTAGGGTTTTCTAAAAAGTCATTAAGCACAACTCTACTCTAATTTCTCAGTCAAAACATATATTGACTAATTCTCGAGACTTGTCTCACAAATTCTCACTACAATATTAACAGTCAATGTCAATATTAATAAAAAAAAAAAATTATTCGTAAAATTTTAATTATTCGAAATCTCGGGTTATCACATGGATTCCGGTTATAACTCGCCATTCTTCCATTTGAAGAGTTCAAGGTATATGGGTATATGATTTAGGGAGTCTTAAAAGAGATAGTTAACTGTGATTTGGGCAAGGCTCTGGAGGGTTAAAAGAGTTTTACTTCGAAAAGGATTCTAGGGTTTTAAAACGGGAGGGAGAGAGTTTCGATAGTTTTTGATAACTGTTTGCAAATTTGAATTTGTCTTTATGGCAGTTTCCTCTGACTCTGCATAAGCAGTTATGTGTCAACCAACCATTGGTTTCACGATGCCCAGTAATGAGCTGTAACTCCCCATAAACGTTTTAGTTAGATATCTGTTTTAGGAGATTAGATGTTTAATTGACATGGATTGACCGTTGACCTCTTTGGTTCATTGAGTAGCATGGTAAGACAGCTATGGACTCTACATTTTCCTTTGTTAACTTAATGATCAACTTTTGAGAGATGTTGTAGTGGATGGTTTTGACATTAATCCTCATTTTGAAACTACATAGCTTGACCACTGATATACCCCAAGCCAATTTGGGCACTTAAGTTCTGATGTGCATTTGCACGATGTCTTTCCAAGCAGTATTCAAACTAATCTCCTCATAATTCAGAATGGTGGAGCAGTTGTCTCGTTCTTCCAAGCTCCTCATGAGCTAGAGTATCTTCTGGTAAGACTGCGATCGTCGAGTCTGCTTCTATGATCGTTAAGTTTGCACCATGATCATTGAGTTTTCTTCAAACTCTATTTTACAATAGTTGACTGTCTTGGTCCTTGAAATGAAATTGATTAAGCAATCCTTCTGAGTTAAGGTATCTCAGGAAGGGCCAACCTCTTAGAGTGAGCTAAGGGTCAGGTTTGTCCCTGAGGCGCTTTCCAGATGAAATACTTTTAGAAGTGATTTTCACTGATATCTCATTTGACCTTTTATGCTGGGGAGTTCCTCTTCCAACTTTAGACATTTGCACTGGTTGTAATTGTGGTGTCCTCCTGAACTTATACTATAATCAGGTGTTTGATCGTTGTTACTCCACGATTTTGAGTTGGGTGGCTGATAGGTTATCAGTAGTACGTTTTGAGACGTTCCTACTGACTATAGATCTTCAATTGGTTCATCAACCACAAAGTTTTGGGACTCTGTAGCTGGTATATTGCTTCATAGAATATCTCAGTGTTGTTGTTCCTTAGCAGATCACTGCTCCCCTATGTTTGATGATGTCTTTTCAGTGAGGTATGATTTCTTTTTCTTCATGTGCATTAAGAGGTATCCTTGCATGTCTCTTTCTGACTGGAATCACCACTGATAATTAAATCTGTTTACATCGTAGACATAGATATCTCTAGGACTGATCATTCTATAATCATTTGACAGCACTACGAACGTAGTCTTCTTTTACAGTTTGTACTTGTGGATTTCTACTCCCGTAATGAGTTCCTCATGTTTGATGCTTGATGATCCTCTGTAGTGAGCTTCCTTGAGGATTCTTCTCTTATGATATGCTGTCGATGTCATGATTTTTGAGTGTCCCTTTTCGTTACTTGTTCTTTGGTGTTCTCATGTTAATGTGAGATTTGTTTGAAAAAACAAGTGAAAAAGGTCCGACATGTATATTGTCGACGATTTGACTTTAAGAGTCACCAGTTGGTGTATTTAATTGGTTGCACCAACGCAACCGAAAAGGTTTGCACATTGACCCAGTGATTTGACAATGCAAGACGGGTCTGTGAAACTGAGATTTATTTTGGGTCCGCGGGCTTGATTATGCAGAGGGAAGGTGTTAAGCACCCCCCGACATATGTGTTACCACGGTGACCGCCACTTTTCAAAGAAATTGTTATATGAATGTGTGTGTATGGATCAATGTGCAATTATTTGAAAGTAGTGCGAGGCCTCATTCGTACCTATATACACAAGGTTTGAATTTTATAGAAAAATTCAGTTTTAACCAAGATATAGCAATGAAGTTTTGTAAAAGAGGTTTTTCAAACCCTGTGCTCAATAGGAATTGAGACCTTTTCATACTTCCATTTTATTATTAAATGTTAAACATTAGCTTTTATTTTCGAGAGATCGAAGCATTCTCAAAAAAAATAATATCTGATAGTCTTAGAACTCTTCATAGTAGCATAATGACCATCCAAGGAAATTCGAGACCTTCGTAAAATAATGTGGCGCCACTTTACAGTGAAAAAATGTCCATCATTAGAACAGAATCTAGATTCGATTGGATGAATCTGTGATCACATGATTCCTAGGCTCACATGATCTTTGCAATTTGTATGAAAAGCGATGGCAGTTATATATATAAGCTATAAATATATATATCTGAGACATGATCAACCACCATGAAGAAACTCCATGGGGATCGTAAATATAAATATATAAAAGCGGTAAATATATATACATATATATATATATATATATATATATATATATATATATATATATGGACATGATCAACCACCACGAAGTAAACTCCAGGTGGGACAAAATGTAAATAAAGCTGTAAAAGCGATCAACTGCCACGAAGTAAACTCTAGGCAGGATGAAATGTAAATATATATATATATATATAAAAGTAGTAAACACACCGGATGTGAATCCAGGCTCATCGGATATGTCCACAATAATTATATATATATATATATATATATATATATATATATATACATACATAAGCGAGTAAATGCTCCGGATGTAAAATCCAGGCAAATCAGATATGTCTGACAATAATTATATATATATATATAAAAATTAATAAACGCTCCATACCGAAGTCTAGACTCAATCGAGGCATAACTCGATAATGTTAGTCCATATATGAAATATATACATATATATATAAGTATATATATACAGACAGGAATGAAAACCACGGACCAAGTCCGGGAAAACACACTCACACGACTCTCAACGTGTATAACAGTGTGTGCTAATATGAGAAGAAGACTTTATATAATGTGAGAAGGCTTACAGTGGGCTGCCAAAGTAGACTTCTATGACTTTAAATGGATAAACACTCAGCTCCCGCCGGATAAAAGATAGGTATATGTGAGCTAACAAGTGTTTAAAAGTGAGTAAACACTCAAAAGATGTGTATGTAGAGTAAAATGGACAGGGCTTCCTCGCCTTTTCTCTCTTTTCTCTCCTTCAAATGGCTGACCCCAAGGCTTGTATATATAGATGGATGATCGTAGGTACACCTGCGACAGCCACTGTTGTACCTGCGGCTGGTCGTGGTGCATCCGAGCCTCGCTGGTCCCGTCGTCTCGTAGTACGTGCACTCGTGCACTATAATGTCCGCTCGAACTTGCAGAACTTCAATCCGAGCATCCAAACGAGGTATATCTGACCTTCTTCGGACCTCTTATGTCGAGAGTTACGCAATGACATGGATTAGAGGTTGTACGAATTCAAGAAGAGGAGTCTATGCCCATGGTCTTCAAGCTTCAAATTCTATCCAAAGTACTGCCACACGTAATAGTCACTCGAGATTGTTACTCCTCGGTTCTTGTGGGACATTGCTGAATGTATGTATGTATGAAGTGTCTAGACGACGCTCAGGTGTTAAAGAGACAAGATGACGTTTGACTCCTCACCGGGGTTATCACCGATTTGAGTTGAAAGTAGACGTTGCTTAGGGTTACATCTGAGATTGGACTACTTGTTGGTATATCACGATATCATCTTGTTGATACGGTAAGATGACGCTTTTGACTCCTCACTGGGGTTATCGGGTTTGAAAGCGGAAGCAGGCGTTGCTTTCGGGTTACATCGAGATTGATTGCTTGCAAGTGTTTGAATATCGCAAGGTCATCTGTGAAAGAACCTATCTGCCCATTGTTAGCACCGGGTCTGAGGTATGAGTGCCTCTATAGGAGGTCTAAGATTGAAGCTGATCGCATGTATTTGAAACAAGCATTTCCGAAGTTATCGCCGGAACTGCAAAAGAATCCCTTGGGGCTATCACCAAGGATGGGGTTGCTACTCCCAGTGTTGTTTTTGGGACTGGAACTGAAAGTCGCAGATGTTATCGTAGAGATAGAAGCTGTCTCTCAGGGTGTTGTTCTTGGGTCTTTTAATCTTGCAAACCTCGGGGGTTATCTCCGAGATTGGAAATGACATTCCCGGTGTGTGTTCCGGGTGATGAAGTTCCCAGTCTGTGTTTTGGGTTGGAAGTGATGTTCCCAGTTTCTGTTCCGGGTTGGAACTGAACTTTCGGTAGTATGTGAAATGGATGTAAACTATCTTCCAGGGTTATCTCCGAAAGACAAATCTTCCCTCTTACAATGTTAGTAACAGGCATGCAGAAAATTTTGAGTGTCTACAGATGCCCCTCTTTATCATATTCATGCAATGCAAGGCATGGATAAGATAAAGAATCCTAGACACTTGAAATGCAAGAAAGATAAACATGATGCTATGTACAACAACATGATGCAAATATATGATGCATGATTATTATGTAATCTAGTTTGGATAACAATCACTAATGGCTTGGACATGCGATCCAAGTCTCCAAGGATGTTGACGTTGGGGCTATCACCAAAGTCTTGAATCCTAGACACTGGCTTATATTCCATAGAGGTACCTCTCGTGTGTAAGAGATCTGTGGGGATAAAGCTTTGTCTGTTTGAGGATGTGTATAACATATTCCCTCATTCTGTCTGAGTTAGTGCCAGCAGTTTGTCGTCGTCAGGGTTGCCTGACCTTCGTTGATGTGTGTATCATCGGATAGATCCTTGCTGGTTGCATTGTCAAGGTTACTTGACCTTCATTGATATATGTGTCAATCGTAGCATTGTGTTGTAGCCCTTGCTGGGGAAGGTTGCTTTGATGGGTTTACTTGCCATCGGCTGACATGACGCCAAGGTTGTTTGACCTTTATTGATGTGTGTATCAATGGTTGCATTGCGTTGTAACCCCCGCCAGGGATACGTAGATGCTTGAAAGATGTGCGTTGTGACCCCCGCCGAGGATATGTGGATGTTTGAGAGATGTGCGTTGTGACCCCCACCGGGGATGCGTGGATGTTTGATATCTTCGGCATTGTAACCCCTACCGGGGAGGCTTAGTATTTCGTGGTTTTGCGTTGTAACCCTCGCTGGGGAAGTTTAGGGTTGTGAACCTGCAAATAACGGCATCAGACCTTTGTGGGGTATTGTCGAGCATGATCTGTGAAAGCTGAGCTCATTTGGTATAGTATACCCTGCATTCAGGCGAATACCGTTGAGACGACGAGAGTTTAACTCTGACCGACGAGAAACCAGGTTTTCCGGCTATTCCGCTCAATCGCGTAGCACTTTTATTCCTGATTTGGCCTTTTTAGCTTGTGAGACCTCCTTTGCAACTCTAAGCTGAGCGAAATTTGGAGGTGTGGGACCCATGTAAGAGTGTTGCAGTACACCGCGAGGAGCCGCGAGGTGAGCTCGCAACCAGCCGTGCCTATGTATATAAGCGAATGGTTGCTTTCATAAGTCACTTTCAAGTTGCATAGCGAAGGAAATCTGAGAGCTCTTCTTCAGATCTGTTGAGTTCAGGCAACTTTCTGCATATTCTACCATCGTACAAGCATTCTTCATTGTCCTGGTAACACATGCATGTATTTTTTTCCAATTTCTGTCCGTTGGAAAATGACTTATCGCATGAAATGCATTTAGACAAATAGTAGTGAATATGCATGCTGATATGACTTGATAAAAAATATTCAACATAGTAAATGTTAGTATTAAACCATGTTGAACATAATGATGGGAAAATTTTTGACTTTTGAAGCAGTCAAATTGGCACCTTTTACTATCATTTCTTATCCTATTTGAGGACAAATGAGTAAAGGCAGAGAAGTAAATTAAACCTAGTAATTAGACTACACTTAAGGATTTTTACTGTGATGTGATTAATGCATGTAGGATGTATATGACTGTGTACAGGTGTGCTACTGAATGGCCACCTAGTTATGCCTATGTGCATGTGGATAGTCCGATTTTCAAAGGGGGCTATGGAAAAATTTTCCCAAAATGTAGGTATTGGGTAGTCATGCATTTTTAACTCCACTGTAGATGTATGTTAAAACAATGCATTTTGGAAAGCTCCAGGTATAAAATTACCACACCCTTTTTGAGGTGATTTGGAGACTTGCTATCCAGATATTATGGATCCAGATCAGCCGAGTAGTTCCCGTAGGACCACTTCTGGTGTACAGAGGAGAGCTTTTGAAGAGCCTCAATGCCGTTCTGTTGGACAACCTCATCGTTTGGTGGAGGTGGTGATACGTCCTATTCGAGTTGAAGTGCTGAATATCGAGGATGAGGAGGAGGATGTACCGATCGAGGTTCCTGCTCCTGTTGTACGTGTTCCCCGTAGGGAATTGCCAGGTATTCAAGTGGCGAACCCAGATCTTCCGGGTGACTTGAGTAGGCATCCTTCAGTATACCTGCACGCAAATGAGGTATGAAGTTAGATCTTTAATCTTCCTTATATCCTATTGATGAGGAGTCAAGGATTCTGATGTTGATCTGCATTTGATGTAGGTTCCCGGCTTCACACAGCCTCGAGGGAAATTGGTTTAGCATCCACTCTATGTGTCAGGCTTTGCATGATGACTATAGAGCGATCGTCCATGGCTGGGGATTTGGGATGTTCTTCTCCATTTTACACCGTCGCTGTCCCTGGGGTTATCTCAGGGCATTGTCTGAGCAGTGGTTAGGATTTTACCCGTTCCTGCTGGTGAGTGTTCTCTTATCTTTTCCCATGTATAGGTTAAGAGTGTTGACTGACAGCAGATGTTTGCCTTTGTGTTAGAAGTTTTGGGCCTATGAGAGGCTTCCCTGTTTGCGTTATGTGAGCGTGTTAGGTTTAGACACCTATCCACGAGGATGGAGATGGCATCATTCCATACTGGCAGAGGTCCCTGTTGCTGAGGGTTTCACTCATTGTCGCCTACAGTTAGAGTTATTGACAGCCGATGTCATTACATGGATTCCCTACTCTGGAGAGCATTTGGGAGTTGGTTTTGAGGATGGGTACCCGACTGGAGTAGAGTACGTCATTTCCACCTGCAGATTCTCTCTCTTCTGGATGGAGGATGGGAGCTCTATTTAGGAGAACGTCTTTATTAGGAGCACTACTGAGGAGAGATTCAGTATGTCGATGTTGCCTCTGCCAGCATTATGCTTTGTTTAGCGATCACCCGTCATTGACATCCCATTGATGGGGATTGAGCGGTTTTACATTGTCGAGAGGCCCCCCTGGTCTCGGGGAGATGTTCCGGCATTGGTGGATCCCTCGTGACGATTGGAGCTCGAGACCAGCGCCACCACGGTTTATGGGGGATATGGTTCGAGGATCCGTGATGATGATAGATTGGCTAACTTTGTGGTCGATTTCCAACTCATGTGACGCAGTTACATGATTGACTTCGGCGATTGGACCGTCACATCTTTTCATTCAGCATTTGGACAGAGACCCTTCAGAGGTAGATACTTTTGATCCTTCCAACTCTGGCGCTGGTCCCTCAGGTGACCCATATGGCTTTGCCGGTGCAGATGCTCCCTTGTATCGGCTTGACATCCCTATAGATAGAGATCCAGTGACTCAGGAGGAGTTACATCAGGTGGACAGTATCGATGATGTAGACATTGACACTCTTGACTTCTCCTGATGTATTTCTCGCTATCTCTTTTGATTGGCCTCTGTTAGCATCTGGGTAGCTTCGCCCCATTCTCGCTATATCTTTTGATAGGCCTCTGTTGTATGTTGGGTAGCTTTGCCCTATTTCCCTATATTTTAGCTGTACAAAGATGTATTAGATGATGATATACTTAGGAATGTATGTACAGTTTTCCATTCCCTATATCATATTGCCATCTATTGTATCATGCATGTTATTATGTTATGCATATGTATGTATGTCCAGAGATACTCATCATTGACCCCTGGATTGTCTTATGACACGGCCCATACAGATGTCTTCTTCGACAGTTAGCCGTATTGATCATACCGCACAATTTTTGGTGGTATCTGGTATGCGCTCATGGTATGATAGTATATCACCATCAGACATGGTGATTGTAGATGATTTGCTGTAGCATACTATGACCCTATTGATGTTTCGAGTTCCCACTGAGATTTGTATAGGGTATGCTAGAAACCTTTGGGTATCGGAGGCGAGTTTTCCGATTTGGGACCCGAGTTGACTCTACTTTGGAGGAGTATGCACGGTTGATGATCTTTGTCATTTGGATGAGACCTTTGTGCATATATGGCTATGGAGACATGAGCAGTGGGCCGTTCATGACCCTCACCGGATTGAGGCGTCTGATGGTCGGGGCGAGATTACATCCGACCACGTGATATCTAGCGTTTCTGTTTGTGATGTGTTTGGCTCTGAGGATAGCTATACACGGCATTCCGGGGATTTCACCACACCGGAGGATCATTGGCGTTCAGCCAGAGTAGATGTACTACTTCTATGCGTATTGTCATACGTCTTCATGCCGCGGTACATGGATGAGCTGGATATCGGCGTTATTATGGCAGTGAGAGCTCTCAGGGAGGGTCATACCATTGTACCGATGATCATATTTGAGACTACGAGGTGATTATATCTTCTTGCACTTATCCGTGAGGAGTGTTTCTGTGTAGCTCATGTCGTGTTGTATGTGTGGTTTATGTCACACTTGAGATCTATTGGCACATTTAGATGGCAGGGGTTTTATTTCACCCAGGAGATAGCCATGTCATACTCCTTTCAGCCTGTAGAGTGCATAGATCTTTGCATAATTGTCGACTTTCTGGCGAGGATTAGGGATCCATTTGCCATATTATCGTGTTCAGGGCTTAGTTCACCCTACAACTTCATTACTTATGCTCCGGGCATGGATTATCTCCCTCTGGCTGGATTGAGGTGCATGATCACTTACTACCCATTGGCCGTTATGTGTCAGTTTGACCCGATTTGGGATTTTCATCCTTATGAGGGGCGATGAGTCGGTAACCGCTTCACACCGTTTATCGTGAGGACAGATCCATGTTGTATACTGTTGGGATCGGCGAGAAATTTGGTGAGTTTTTGTCGATCATTCAGTTATTCTGCGAGTATTCGCATGGATGGAGACAGAGGCGCATCGGTCATGCGGTATATATCTGATCAGGTGAGACCGATTTCGAGGATGAGGAGCCTCTGAGGAGGAGGTCTTATTCCCACCGATGACTCATTGTTGAATCGCTTGACATTTGTGATGGATTCTCCCACCGAAAGTGCATCCATTACTCGATGATTCACTGACATTTGGAGCATAGCTTACATCGATGATCTATGAGAGAGATCGGGGCTAGGGCTAACGATGTTGTGACTCTTGATGGGAGAGATCTGGCCTGTTAGAGAGGGATGAGGCTAGATCACCGGGGATGCCTTGATTGGGGAGGCGGGATCGCCTTATCTACCAGGATGTGGCCATTACTGAGATAGTACTTGTTAGATCCCGGATATTGATCGGTCTTGCCGACATGAGTGCTTACATTGATGAGCACTATGCCACCATGCAGTTAGCCTCTGATCTGCTAGCTCGTGTAGATACCATTGGGCAGGAGCTTGCAGTGCTTCCTCCGTCGTCAAAGAGGGATGCTATGTTAGATCTGATAGTCCGCATACACACAGATCGGTAGATAGCTTTGTGTTTTCCTGCATAGACTAGCTTAGCCATTTTGTCATGTACAACACATATGTATATATCAAACAATATTATGTATGGAAGGGAAATATATTTTGATTCAGTTCCCTTTTAGATATGCCTTGATACTTGCTTGATGTTTGCCTGTTTCTTAAGGGCCTTGTGATCTTGATGCATTCTGAACTTATCCTTGATAGATGGACATTGAGACGTCGCAAGATCTCTTGGAACGGATCATTGATTTCTATAAATCCCTACCATCTTTGGTGTCTTGAGACTGGTATCTGTATGGAAAAGTGGAGATGAGGGTGGTTTCTTCCTCTCTGAGATTGACCGCACCACAGATGGTCGCCAATACTTCTATTTGTGAGAAGCCTAGTTAATTCCATCTCTTATGGGTTGGTATTGTCTTTGAGGCACGATCGCAGCTTAGATGGTCACCGAATCTTCTATTTATGAGAAGAGGTTGGGTAATTCCATCCCTTTGATCTCAAAACCGATGAAATGTGGCTTAATTGAAGGTTGATCCCGATGCAGTGTGACAAGAATTTTTTGTTACGGTAGGGGTTAGATCGAACCATAAATGGTCGCCACGATTCTCTATTGAAGAGGAGATCAAGTCTGCGTAGTTCGAACCTAGTGTAGGAGGTTCAACGCTGATTGTGAAAGGCAAATAGGTGTAGAGATGTTTTTGTTGTTTTTTGTGAAGAAAGGGTAGAAATGTTTTTGTTGTTACGACCGGGCCATATAGCATATGGTTGCCTACGTACTCCTATTGAAGAGGAGATCAGGTCGACGTAGTTCGCCCCCCTCAGGACGAATCACAGATGAAGAGAAACGTGAATCCCATGTGCAGGCTATACTGCAGGGAGAAGAAAGTTTGATCCCATAATGGGGTTAAACTGCAGGTGTGTAAAAAGTTTGATCCCGTCCTCAAGACAAACTGCAAGCGTAGAAATGTTTAATCCCGTCTTCAGGATAAACTGCAAGTGTGAAAGGTTCAATCCCATCTTCAGGATAACCGAAATTGTGAGAGGTTAAATCCCTCTTTAGGATAACCGAAATTGTATGGAAGGTTTGAATTGAGGTAAAACTAGGCTGCTGGCTTGAAGTGTATGTTTCCCTGAGGGGCAGAAGAGTATGTAGAAAGGAAAGGGTTCAAAACCGAAATGACTGGTGATTTGATGATCAAAACCAGGATGTTTGTTTGATGGTAACTTCAGACATAGTATCGTTTCACGGTGATCGAGTTGATAAGCTGTGGAAATTCATCGCCATCCATTTCATACAATCTGAGAGCACCTCCTGTCAATACTTCTTTGATAACAAATGGGCATTCCTAGTTAGGAGCGAATTTTCCCTTAGATTGATCTTGGTTTTCAATGATCTTCTTCAAAACCAAGTCATATTGTTTGAATTGCCTTAGTCGAACTTTTCTGTTGTAGGATCGTGCGATCATTTGCCGATATAACTGACCATGGAAGATAGCCACGGATCGCCTTTCGTCTATCAGAGATAATTGGTGATACCTGTCTTGTACCCATGTTTCTTCACCCAATTGAGCATCCATCAATACTCTGAGGGATTCCATTTCCACCTCTATGGGGTGCACTGCTTCCATCCCATAGACTAATGAGTAGGGGGTTGCCCCAGTGGACGTTTGCATGGAAGTTCTGTAGGCTAATAAAGTCAGAGGCAAGAGGCCAGGCCATCCTTTGTGATTGGCGGACATTTTATGCTTGATCTTTTTTGATGTTTTTATTAGTCGCTTCAACAGCACCATTCATCTTTGGACGGTAGATGACGGAGTTGAGGTGTTTGATGTGGAATTTTCTGCATAACTCCTCCATCATTTTGTTGTTGAAGTTCTTAACATTGTCTGACATAATGACCTCTGGTTGTCCATATCGATAGATGACATTGTTTCTGATGAAAGCAATGATAACTTCTTTAGTAACCCTAGGTAAGGATGCTGCTTCTACCCATTTGGTGAAGTAGTCGATCATGGTGAATATGAATCGATGTCCATTACTAGCTTTGGGCTCGATGGGCCCGATCACGTCCATTTCCCACATTAAGAAGGGCCATGGAAAACTCATATTGTGGAGTTCCCTTGGAGGGGCGTGGATAGCATTCCCATGAATCTGGCATTGATAGCACCTCTTGACGTGATCATCACAGTCAGCTTTGAGTGTAAGCCAATAATGCCCCATCCGAAGGATCTTCTTGACAAGTAAGGGTCTGCTCATGTGAGGGCCACATACTCCACCATGGATTTCATCCATGAGTCTCTGAGCTTAGTCTTTATCCAGACATCTGAGGAAGCCTAATCCAACATTTCTTTTGTAGAGTGCATCTCCGCTCAGGTAGAATTTCATAGAAAATCGATGAATCCGCCTCTTCTCAGTTAGGCTCGCCTTAGCGGGTGTAGATCCATCTCGTAGATACTCCTTGATGTGCTGATACCAAGGATTGTGGATGGGAGGTAGCTCATCCAATACTTCTCCAACGCAATTCCCATAGACTAGGGCTCTTTGCAGAGTAAACGTGATGCTTGGCATGTTTTCCTTATCTAGTATGTAAACCAAGGAGGCCAACATTGCTAATGCATCTGCAAAATCATTCCTATTACAAGGAATGTGTAGATGGAGATTTCTTCAAACTCCAAAGCCATCTGTAAAACTTTTTGATGGTAAGGCAGCAAATGTAATTCTTTGGTTTGATAGATTCTTGTGGATTGCTTGATTACCAATTTGGAATCCCCAAAGACAGTTAACCGCTTGATGCCCATTGAACGAGCAAGTTTTAGCCCCATGATACAGCCTTCATACTCAATTTGTTGTTGTTGGCCGATAAAGCGCAATTTGACAATGATGGGATCTTTGCTCCTGTCTGGGATATTAGAACTACTCAACTCAGAGCCTTACGTATTATGGCTCCATCAAAATACATTCTCCACGTCGGCATGTATTATCTCGATGTTGTTGTTGAATTGTCATTACCCCTTCATCGAGGAAGTATGTTTCAAGGGTTTGTATTCCCTAAGGCAAAGTGCGGCGCTTGATTGATCCACAATTCCTTGACCTTTGACAGACTTTTGCATCACATAGACAGTCGACAATTCAGTATGGGCTTACTGAACATATATTTGAGAGGATCCATTCGGGATATGAGATGGGTTGTGTGACAATGGAGGTAATGTTGTAACCTCATGGAAGCCCATGTTAAAGCACAACAAGAAGCCCATGTTAAAGCACAGCAAGTCTTCTCAATCAGAGTGTACTTGTGTTCACCGATCTTTGAATCTTTCTTTGAGGTAATAGATAGCTTCGTTCTTGGCCTCTATTATCTTTTTTTGCTCAAAGATGACCATTATGACATTGTCATTTATGGACAGGTACATGAACAGGGGAACATCATCCCTGGGAGGTACCAAAACAGGAGCGTTAATCAGTTGCTCTTTGATTGTGAGGAAGGCTTTCTGACACTCATCGTTCCATCTCATGGAGGAGTTCTTCCTTAACAACTTGAAGATTGGCTCACAGGTTACTGTGAGTTGAGAAATGAATCTGCTAATGATGTTGATCCTTCCCAAAAATCTTCGTATTTCCTTCTTTGTTTAAGGAATGGGCATTTCCTTAATGGCCTGGATTTTGGTAGGATCCAGTTCAATCCCTTTGTGGCTGACTAGGAAACCTAGCAACTTTCCTGACTTAACACCAAAGGCGCACTTGGCAAGATTCAACTTCAAGTTGTACTTACGCAACCTGTTGAAAAGTTTTGTGAGATGGTCTAAGTGGTCCTCCTCCTTCCAGGATTTGACAATGATGTCTTCCAGGTAGATCTCTATCTCTTTGTGCATTAAATCATGGAAAAGAGCCATCATAGCTAGCTGATAGGTTGCCCCGACATTGATGAGGCCGAATGACAACCGTCTGTAGCAAAAGGTTCCCCAAGGCGTGATGAAAAAAGTTTTCTCACGATCTTCCTCAAAGAACCATAATTTGATGGTACCCATAAAGCAATCGACCAAAAGGAGTACATGCCGTATTGAGCAGTATTGTCAATAAGAATGTGGATAAAGGGCACGGAAAAGCTATCTTTAAGGCAAGCTTTGTTCAAATCCTGGTAATCCACGCAGACTCGCACCTTTCCCCCTGGTTTAGGTATGGGAGCAATGTTGGATATCCACTCCGGATATGTATACACCATGATGATGCTAGCTTGAAATTGTTTCACAATTTCTTCTTTAACTTTTAAACTCCATTCAGGTTTCAATCACCTGAGTTTTTTGCCTGACTAGCTTGAATCCTTCTTTGATGGGAAGGCGATGAAGAACAATGTCAGTGGACAAACCCACCATGTCTTCATGAGACCATGCAAACACATCCTGGAATTGGGTTAATAGTGCAACCATGTCACTCCGTTGATTTGTGGTAAGGTCTGAACCAATTTGGATAAGCTTAGGGTTGTCTAAGGTTCCAAGATTGAAAGAAGTGGTTTGATCAAGATTGGGTTTGGGTTTGTCTGCGACCCATTCCTTAAACTTCTGAGGTGTCTCAAAGTCTTCTTGGATGTCCATCAAGTTTGAGTCCAACTTTGCATCAAAGTTACAGCCCTTGTGGAGAGAAGGCACCTCATCGCCAAAATGCTGAGCACATCTAAATTCTGAGTCCTGAAACAAAAGATGCTTTCACTTAATATATGCAACTGTTAGATCATACAAAAGTGTTAGCATGTACTTGATAAAATAACTGCTAGTACTGTAAAGGAAAGCAAGCAATTAAAGTTATCTACAAGGCAGAAGGATTTTTCTGCCCATTTTACCCTCGTCGACCAATGCATGGAGTGTTGCTCCAATTGTCGAGGGCAAAGTTCTGATGGACTGCAGTGATGGAAGGATCGTCATTGTCCTCCTTTTCCCGAATGATAACCATAACATCTGGGCAATCATCGTCTAGGGTGTATCTGTTTGTATGTTCATCATGAACAATGACGCGTAGGCCTGCCATCATCAAGGCAAGGTCATGTTTACGTTTCCGTTCCTTTCTTTCCGCTTCGGGATCAGGAATCAACACCTCTTTTTCTTTGATTGGCACTGGTTTCGGAAACAGCATAGCCACAACATAGGCTGGCACCTTTACTGGAGATTGCATTAACTAATGAGGTAAAGGTATAGAAAATCGCTGTGCGACGGAAGCTTGAGGAACCTGCTTGTGCTTATGAGGATTCTTGTGAGTGGAATTGGCAGAATAGCCTAGTCCGGCTGTTCCAATTTGACTGGACATTTGAATAGGGTGCTTAATACCCTGCTTATCTTTACCAACCCTTGTCCAGGTTGATGACCCAATGACATCATTTCTTGAGTGGTCGACATAACCTCGATAGAAATCTTGGGTACGGGAAGTGGCGCTCCAATAGAATGGTATTGCATGTTACTCACTTCCAAAGTATGGAAACTGTCCGGTTCAACTTCTGAATTGAAGCTGATAATTGGTAGATTTCCTTGTTCAGGATAATCCGGCTCAGCTTGGACAGTGACTAGACTGCTGTTGATAATGTATTTGAGTTATTGATGTAGTGTGGAGGGAACGGCTCCAGCCATGTGTATCCATGGTCTCCCCAATAGCAGGTTGTATCCTGAGTCTATCTTGAGGACGTGGAAGGATACATTGAATGTATTTGGACCAATCTCAATTGGTAATTCAATCTTTCGGACGGCATTTCGTCGGGATCCATCAAAAGCTCTGATAACCGTATGGCTGCTTTGGATCTGCCTGAGATTGACATTCATCTTCACCAGGGTGGCATAAGGACAGATATTAGAGATGAGCCTCCATCTATCAAAACTCTAGCTAGGATGTACCCGGAAGACAAAACTGTAATATGCAATGGCTTGCAATGACCGGTCCCTTCGGGAGGTATGTCGTCATCAGTGAAGGATATCACATTGTAGTTGAAAATGTGATCAACCAAATGTTGAAATTTTTCCACATCCACTAATTTTGGCAAGTAGGCTTCTTCTAAAACCTTCAGTAAAATCTTCCGATGATCCTCAAAAGAGAAAACCAAGTCCGAGATTGAAATCGGTGTGGAGCTTCTCATGAGCTTAAAATCACTTTGGCTTCATTGTGGCCCATAGTGTGAGGAATTTTTAATCTTCTCCATGGGCAACTTCCCCTTTGCTTCGCAAGTAGGTTTAATAACCCGTTGAGGAAGATATAGTGGATTTTCCTTCGACGTTGTAGCAGTAGTATGAGACGTGGATCCATCAGCTTCTCCATAACTCCATGGAATTCTGTGTAAGCTGACAACAGGATATTGTGGTCTGTCGTCGCTCACAGTCCAAGAAAGGTAGTCCTTTCATTGGCTAACGGGATTACGCTTAAGGCTCTGGTGCGGCCAGTTTCAAAGGATTGTCAGCTCCTTTGAGTTGAATTGGTTGTATGGGAAATACTTTGACAGTCTCATCATCCACTTCGGATATAACTACTACTGATCCCTTCCATTTGGTAGGACATACATTCCCACCCTTGAGTTGTACAGTGTAATCATCTGCTATTTGCAGGACACCGCTATCAATAAGATTCTAAATGAGATGGCGGAGTGCCCATCATTCTTTTGTGCTGTGACCGCGAGAATGTGAATGATATTGACACACTTCATCAGAATTAAACCGTCCTGAACGGGGATTGATTGGAGGGAGAAGGAAAGTAATTCTTCCTTCGTTAAACAACATATATAGTATTTCCTCCATAGATTGGCCCAAATAGGTAAATTCCCTCTGATTGGCAAAATCCCAACGGGCTTTAGCATTTTCTCTCTTTGCAACCTTGAAATTTAAATAGATACACTTAGAAGGGGGGGTTGAATAAGTGTAGGCACAAACTATGTCCAATTTTTATTTTTAATGCAGCAAACTGGATTACCAAATCAGGATATTATTGAGTTAACTGATTTTACTGATGCAGGTAGCTGGATGGAAAAATAATATAGAATCACAGAAAGCAATCACACCAACACCGGAATTTTTACGTGGTTCAACTACTACCCTCTAGAATAGTAGCCTAGTCCACGTCCAATACCAACTAGTATTGGAGACTCACTTTTATTAAACTCTTCCAATTACAATACAAGTTCCAATAGTTTGAACACATGTGCACCTATGCACACTTAAGCACATATGCTTTCTTTAAACTTGACTGTAAGAAGTTAACAATTTAAAACAGATTTATATATAATATTGATTGAGATAAGAAAGGAAAAATACACACTAGAGGTCTAATGATCAAGCACTGTGTTACTCGCCAACTTAAGGCTCTAGTATGAAATGATATGCAAGATGAATATTACCAGAAAGTTTTCAAAGCAGCTGCACTGTTCTTACTGTAATCAATGTCTATCTCAATGAAAAATAATCTCGTAGCTTGTATGCTATAATTTTCTGTGTATGTTTTTCGTATGTTAAAACTTAATAAGTTCTATTTATATAGACATCTTGAGAATATATCCGTTGAACAGATTTGATTCTGCAATATATATGTTAGACAACCACTTATCATCAATCTTGCAGTCTGAGTTGATCGTGATATGCAATGCTTGATTTTTGTTTTCCATAAACTAAGATATCACGCTATCACTATTTTTATGACAAGGCTGGCCCAATCTAACCATAACCGGAGGTCAACTCTTTAAGTTACCATATATATTTAGCAAGTAAATTACCATGTTTCTCAATATATATGTATTGGACCGTGAAGACCAACCAATTAGATTCCCTAAATCATGACCCATAATTTCTGCAGCTTCTGGTGATTCATGCACTCAACTAGTTACCTTAATTAATTTTCTAGAATTAAGATGCTTAATTCATGAGCATGATATGAGCAGCATGATTTAAGATGTAGTATCTATAATGTCATGATTTATGCTTACCATTTATACCAGCTGGCCAGTGTCCACAAATCTTACCATATATTAGACCATTAATTACGCCCAAGTGAATTACTAGAATAATGGGGCGTTAATGATGTATGTTTTGCATAACTAAAGGTAATTTAAATTAATCACCCTTCTTGCTCTACCGACCATTATTTGATCCCTTAGCGAGTATGAGCAAATAGTGGTCATGTATATTTAGTGCTAGGTAATTTATCATGTGACAATAATTATGAGTATGGGCATGTATTCAATGCATGTCCTAGAGCCTTATTTTGGAAAGTAATGAGTGCTACGATCTTACAATATATATTCCTAGAACACATATTTCTTTTATTTGAAGATGTCTTGACTTTGTAGTTTCCTCCTTGATGTTTTCTGAAGTTCCATATCTTTCCCTGAAACAATATAGCATTGATTAGAGAGATAATAGGGTCATCATCAAAACATGGAGTGTGACATAAGTCAACATTCTCCCCCTTTTTGATGATGACAACACAATAATTATAGCTCCCCCTAAGACTATGCACTTCAGGGGAGTTATGGCTCCCCCTTAGTTCATGCATACCATTTACTGCATATGTGCAGTATTTTGAACAACCCTGCAGTTCTGGTTAGTCCTCAACATGTTAAGTAGTATCATAAAATGCAGTAAATTTTTTAGACCAACCATCATCCATCAAATAAAAACAATTTTAAAACATAGTCTTAACAGCACATCAAACAATTTTAAGCCATAGTTAATAGTCTGGAAAATGAAAAAGATGTTTTTGGGAGCAGGGGGAAAGACAAAACAGAAGTCTTCTCCCCCTTTGGCATCAATCAAAAAGGAGTGTCAGGAATGCCAAAAAGGGATAGTGCAGCTAAGCATCGTCCTCCTCAAGGTTAACATGATTTGCTTCGCGGGCGGTGAAATAGGGTCGGTGAAGCCTGCGATGCATGATCTCTTCCAGGGATAGTGTATTTGCAAATCTGGGGGGTCGAGCAATGAAGGTAGGAGGAGGTAATGGTAGGTCCAGAAAGTCGCCTTGATATTCAGCCATCTAATTGCATTGAGGCCACTCGGGTATGCGCGCTTGAACTTGGTCTGCTTGCAGTTCCTCACTCAGGTCATTCATGCGGCGCTCGGTAAACCGGCCCAGAGTCCCAATTTGGTTGCTGATGAACTTGAGTTCTATGCTCAACTGACAGGCGTTGCGATTCATCTTCCGTTGGAGGGCTTCAACCATTGCCCTAGTGTGCAACTCGAAACCAGCTTGGAGGTCAATAAATTCATCCTTGACATTGCGAAACATGGCCTGGAGATCATCACAATGATTGGAAGTTTGCCTTTTTCAAGGACAGAGAGACAGAGTTGGATGTCTTTGACATCAGAAGTGATTTGGGCTTGATTGGCTACTATGGTGTGAAGGAGAGTCAAAATTTCGGGGGAAGGGGGCAGTGAGGTAGGAGGTATGGGTTTAGGTGTATCGGGAACCAGACGAATAAATTTTCCTTTAAGCAGAGTGAGATGAGCCCCTTTGAGATAATTCGAGTCGATGGAATCAGCAAGTGGATACAACCCTCATCATCGAGTGGAATTTGGAAGTGGGTAAAGAGTTTGGTGAGGAAACAACTATAGGGCAGACACTTTTTGGAGTGTTTAACGCAATGAATCATGTGTTTTAGCATCATGAGTGAGAAGTTAAAAGGCTGGCCAGTCATTATTAACGCCACTAGGACTAAATCTTGATACATGAAGTCTGCTGGTTTGAGAACACGAATAGTTTCCTCCATTTGAAGGAGTTTCTTCCTGATATCACCGTTGTCTGGATCTCCTTTGAGATGGGTGTTTTCAGGGTCTTTGTTGGTTGTATCCAATTGAGGTTCTGGAATTATCTTTTCCAGACCTTGAACTCCTCCTTGTGTAGGGGATTTTGTATGTGTGGGTATCTTCGTACCCTGAGTAGACTGGTGCAATTCTTTCAGTAGAATGGCCAAGTCTATAATTTGTTTACTTAATCCATCAAATTCTTCTCGGGAGACAGCATTAGACTGGTCAGAAGAAGACATGATTGGTTGTAGGCCCGTGGCCTTTTTGGATTTTGAGCGGGTAACAGGCCCAATTGCTTCCCTACAAAAGACTTACGTAGTTTAGTCTTTGGGTAATGTAAATGTTATCATAACACATCTGTTTAGGAATTTTTTTCCTGCAAAACTGGTTGTTAATTGATAACATGTCATGCATGCACAGATATTCTTCATATTTTCCACATATGGATGAACATGGAATAAATTACAAGTAAATGCTTTTACAAGTAATTGAAAATGGAAGTATGAAGAGACTTTCCTCCGCGTTTGGTTTATCAGAGGCTGACCTATCTTAGGGTTACTCTCGCGGCTTTTTGGCATAAAGGTTCCCAGATCATCGCAATCTACTTGACGGAAAGTTAATCCGGTCGTTCAACTGGAGTGAATCTGAGTGGTGCCTTTCTTGAGTCCCGGGGAATTATTCTTCCCACGAGTCCAGTAATCAAACACCGATAGGATAGCCTCCTGGTGGAGGGACCACACAACATACATTCACATACAATGTGTCTCACCGTTTATGCAAAATGATGACATATATAAGTATTAATATTCTGAGATAGATATTTAGCGGTCAAGATAAATAAAAGTGCATTCGTACACATTCATCAGAAATGTAAATACAACATTCACACACAAGCATATAACAATTTTGAAAAGCTTGTAATAGCGGCTTAAGCCCTCTTACTGGAATTCCCCAGCAAAGTCGCCACCTGTCGACGTCGGGATTTTTGAGTGTCCCTTTTTCGTTACTTGTTCTTTGGTGTTCTCATGTTAATGTGAGATTTGTTTGAAAAAACAAGTGAAAAAGGTCCAGCATGTATAATGTCGACGATTTGACTTTAAGAGTCGCCAGTTGGTGTATTTAATTGGTTGCACCAACGCAACCGAAAAGGTTTGCACATTGACCCAGTGATTTGACAATGCTAGACGGGTCTGTGAAACCGAGATTCATTTTCGGTCGGGGGGCTTGATTATGCGGAAGGAAGGTGTTAGGCACCCCCCGACATCCGTGTTACCACGGTGACCGCCACTTTTCAAAGAAATTGTTATATGAATGTGTGTGTGGATCAATGTGCAATTATTTGAAAGTAGTGCGAGGCCTCGTTCGCACCTATATACACAAGGTTTGAATTTTATAGAAAAATTCAGTTTTAACCAAGATATAGCAATGAAGTTTTGTAAAAGAAGTTTTTCAAACCCTGTGCTAAATAGGAATTGAGACCTTTTCATACTTCCAATTTATTATTAAATGTTCGGCTTGTTTTCTTTTATTTTCGAGATGCAAAGCATTCTCGAGAAAATAATATCTGTTGATCTTAGAACTCCTCATCAAACACATGTGACCATCAAAGGAAATTGAGACACTTTAAAATAATGTAGAAAGCCGCCATACAATTTGAAAAATATCCATCATGGGAACCGAATCTAGATTCAGTGGACTGAATCTGTGATCACATGATTCCTAGGCTCACATGATTCTACAATTTGTATGGAAAGCAGTAAGCAGTTATATATATATAAAAGCTATAAATATATATATACAGACATGATCAACCACCACGAAGCAACTCCATGGGGATCAAAATGTAAATATATAAAAGCGGTAAATATATATATATATATATATGGACATGATCAACCACCACGAAGTAAACTCCAGGTGGGACGAAATGTAAATAAAGCTGTAAAAGCGATCAACTACCACGAAGTAAACTCCAGGCAGGATGAAATGTATATATATATATATAAGTGAGTAAATGCTCCAGATGTAAAATCCAGGCTCATCAGATATGTCTGACAACAATTATTTATATATATATATATATATAAAGTAATAAACGCTCCAGAACGAAGTCTAGCCTCAATCGAGGCATAACTCGATAATGTTAGTCCATATATGAAATATATACATATATATAAGTATATATATACAGATAGGAATGAAAACCACAGACCGAAGTCCGGGCAAACACACTCACACGACTCTCAACGTGTACAACAGTGTGTGCTAATATGAGAAGAAGACTTTATATAATGTGAGAAGGCTTACAGTGGGCTGCCAAAGTAGACTTCTATGACTTTAAATGGATAAAAGATAGCTATATGTGAGCTAACAAGTGTTTAAAAGTGAGGAAACACTCAAAAGATGTGTATGCAGAGTAAAATAGACAAGGCTTCCCGCCTTTTCTCTCTCTTCTCTCCTTCAAATGGCTGACCCGAAGGCTTGTATATATAGGCAGGATGGTAGCGAGTACAATTATGCGGCGACCCACTTGTTGTACCTAATTTGGTCGTGGTGCATCCGAGCCTCGCGGGTCCCATCGTCTCGTAGTACGTGCACTCGTGCACTGTAATGTCTGCTCGAACTTGCAGAACTTCAATCCGAGCATCCGAACGAGGTATATCTGACCTTCTTCGGACCGCTTGTGTCGAGAGTTATGTAATGACATGGATTAGAGATTGTACGAAGTTAGGAAGAGGGTTTTATGCCCATGGTCTTCAAGCTTCAAATTCTATCCAAAGTACTGCCACACGTAATAGTCACTCGGGATTGTTATTCCTTGTTTCTTATGGGACATTGCTGAATGTATGTATGTATGAAGTGTCGAGATGACGCGCAGGTGTTGAAGAGACAAGATGATGTTTGACTCCTCACCGGGGTTATCGCCGGTTTGAGTTGAAAGTAGACGTTTCTCAGGGTTACAACTGAGATTGGACTACTTGTTGGTATGTCGCGATATCATCTTGTTGAGGCGGTAAGATGACGCTTTTGACTCCTCACCGGGGTTATCGCCGGTTTGAGCGGAAAGCAGACGTTGCTCAGGGTTACAACTGAGATTGGACTGCTGCAAGTGTTTTAATACCACAAGGTCATCTGTGAAAGAACCTATCTGCCCATTGTTAGCTCCGGGTTTGAGGTATGAGTGCCTCGGTAGGAGGTCTAAGCTTGAAGTTGATCGCATGTATTTGAAACAAGCATTTCCGGAGTTATCGCCGGAACTGCAAAAGCATCCCTTGGGGCTATCACCAGGGATGGAATTGCTACTCCCAGTGTTGTTTCTGGGACTGGAACTGAACGTCGTGGTGTTATCGCCGAGACAGAACTGTCCTCTCCGGTGTTGTTACCGGTCTTTTGATCTTGCAAACCTCGGGGTTATCTCCGATATTGGAAATGACATTCCCGGTGTGTTTTTCGGGTGATGAAGTTCCTGGTTTGTGTTCTAGGTTGGAACTGAACTTCTGGTAGTATCTGGAATGGATGTAAACTGTCTTCTAGGGTTATCTCCGAAAGACGAATCTTCCCTCCTGCAATGTTAGTAACAGGCATGTAGAAAATTTCGAGTGTCTACACATGCTTTGAATGATTGAGCATCTAAGACCCTTTTTCATCTTTGGTTGAATGACTTGCTTCCTTATAAGGATCAACAACAATGTGAGCATAATGCAAATTATCTCAGCAAGTCTTCAAGGACAAGCTTTGACGTATAGGAGTTTTATCAGAATCATTTCTAAACAGTCTTAAGCTTTCTGCTGGTTGAATTTTCTTGACTGAAGTCTTCTACTTCAGCATTCCTTAATGTGGACAGATAGACCAGGTACCTGTAGGTTATAAATTTCTATTTTTGGTACTAATGGTTAAATAGGTCCTGCTAAGTTAGTTTTCTAAACCCCTATTCCTCATATATTTGGATAATCATCATATTGATCATCAACAGTTATATTCATGCATGTTACTAATTTAGATAATATATTTTGAAATGCATGATGGTGATTGTGTGTAAGATTCGCTATTTTAATAAAACACTCTTTTTTCTTTGATGGTTTCATTATTTGCTAGGTTATGTTCACAGGGTTTAAATGTTCAGAGTGAGAATCAACTCTACGATTTATTTGTATCTGGTTGATTCATGGAGGTGATCAGTTTCTACGAATCTTCAAGATACTCTTGTAGAACTAATCATACTTTGTGTGTTATTAAACACTCAGACCATAGATTGTACATACATACTAACCCATCAGCAAAGATTACTTCTCATAAAATTAATTTAACCTGTGATGCTCTTATGACCCATTTCAGATTTCCTTCAAGATGTCATCATCAACCTAAAACTTGGATGGAGAGAAAGTTTATAGGCATTTGAGTTTCCACCCTTAGTGTACTTTCTCTCTTCACCTTTTTAGGTTGATTATGATTCCTTGAAAGGATACTGTTATAGTTCATAAGGAGGTGCAATCATGATGTACATATTTATATTAGTGAGGAACCTTACCTTTTTACTGTCAGTTTCTTAACAGTCATTTATCTTAGGTATACTGAGTTTAGGCATTGATGTGCATAGTTTCTCATTTGCTCTTGACAGCTAGTTGCTCCAGTTGACCTTCGATCAATTAGTCTTGGTCTTGAAGATGCAAGCTAAGAGAATATCATCATCTTTAGTTCTTTGACATCCTTGAGTTCACAAGGTTTACATCCAGCTGCTGGTTGGCCAGATACATGTTTGAGAAGTTCTTTTTTCTTCTCTGGACAAGCATTTCTTAGCATGTGTGGCCTTTTCATCTTTTCAGGCTGGTGGATATTTGACACTTTTCTGTTGATATCTTTTGAGCTTTCTAGCCTGGTCTTCAAACTACAAGATTGGCCGCGAGCAAGGATTAATCTTGTTGATATGCAAAACACGAATATGGACCAATCTGAGCAGCTTCAGGTGTATATACACATTTACCTGTACATAATATTTTCAACGTGTGAGCTCATCTGCATATAACAAGTGACTTACTACTAAGCCAAGTTTAGAACATTATTTGTGCCTAGGATCAGACTCAAAGCGATTAGCTTTTAAATATAGCATGAGAACCTGTTCTGATACCAATTGTTAGTTCCTAGTAGGCACAATAGATCTAGAAGGGGGGGTGAATAGATCCTTTTTTGTTTCAAAATACTTTTCTCGTTTATTTTGTATTGCTAATAATTTAGCATATGACAAACATAAGAATCTTTTCAAGCACAACTGAATAAGTAAAAGATCACCTTCATTGATATATTCATAATCATACATACATTGTTCATAGAGTTAGCTTAGTGGTAAGCAGTTAAAACATACATAGTAGTTATAGCAGTTAATGTACATAATGTAAATGACATAAAGTAAAAGACACAAAGGGTTTTAAGTAGTTCAGAGACTCAAGCTCCTAATCTACTCTTCTGCTTTCAACTAGCAAGATTTCCACTAAGAAAGGGCAGCACCCTGAATCACTAAGATTCTTTCAAGGCCAGCAGCCTTGGGACTTCAGTTCACCATCATATAAACATTGGAAACTTCTTATTTTATCAACTTATTTTCAACTTAAATTTTGACTTATTCCTCATAAGTTCATGGCTTAGCAACTTATAACTTTCATGATTTCATTTACTTATGACTTATTATTGATTTAAGTCCTTTACTCAATGTTCTCATATCATATCCAACATACTAACTTCATATGACAAACATATTACAAGTTCATCATAAGTTCATAACTTATTTAGGTTCAAGTTACTTATTCATGACTTATTCGGCTTAAGTCCATTGCTTAATCAATTCTTACATGTTCTTAGCATACATGCTTATTTTATTACACTTCTCTTATCATCCTACAATGATAGAGATGGAAGAATATTGGACAAGAGTCTTACCCTTGAAGAACTTGTACTTCTCTTCTCTTTGAAAATCTAGCAAAAGCTGTGTTGGCTTATAAAGTGCTGATTCTCTCTAACACTTAAGTTGATTTGAATTGGATGAAAGTTGAACAATGAAAAATGACTAGCAACCTCTCATATTTATAGGAGAGCCAAGGTGAGGGCATACTAGTCATTAATCAATCCACCTCCTCAACTAACCTCATTATTATTCCTTACTTTACAACTAAGTAAACTTGCTAGCCACTCCTTTTTCTTGCTCACCACAACACTTGATCATCACATAAAGTTCTTGCCCATCAGGTCTAACCCACATTCACTCTTTGTTTTCCCCATAGATTATGGCTAACCCATTGGGCCTGCTTAATTAATCTAACTAATTCTTATTGGGCTTGCATTACATTAGTTGGACTCTTAATTAACAAACACTTAGGCTTGCATATCACTTCCTATTGAACTTCTACCAATATATAATACTCCTACAACTCCATTCCATTTACTTAAAACCTCATCACATATGTTATAGTTATAATTCTCGTATTCTCCTTCGTATATTAATTTATAATATACGTTATCTCATTCTTCATACATACTAGTACAATACTTCGTATCATACAATCATTACACTTTCTTCTTAACGTTTTAATATTTCTAACATTCTCAAATTAAGTCCGCATACGAAATATTACGTTTTCCACACTTAGATTATTATTACATAATCCATCTCACCTTGATATTGTAACATTACATATTTCTTGGAAGTTCAAAAATAATTCCCGAGCATAAATCAATGAATAGTGTTTTTTGGAAAATTTCTCAGAAAATTTTTATTTTCGTTTTAGAAATTCAAACACTTTAATTCTCCCACGTAGTTAAAATACTACGACATTTCTATGTTTTAAGGTTATAGAACGACATTCATTTAATCAATAGTTAATAATAATAAATAATGTTATTTTTTTCATTTTTAAAAGTATTTACAAAATGTTCAATTTTCTGGGGCGTTACACTCTCTCCCCATTATAAGGATTTTGTCCCCAGAATCTCGCTATATAAAAAAATAAAAATTACACAAATAATTTAAGGTAATTCTTTTTCATCTTTTCTTCAAGTTCTCACGTTGCTTTTTCTGCATCGTGGTTCTTCCATAACACCTTTACCGAAGGTATAACTTTATTCCGTAGAACTTGTTCTTTTCTATCGATGATTTGAATCGGCATCTCTTCATACGTTAAGTCCTTCTCGATATAATTAGGTTCATACTCTATTACGTGCTTATAATCCGGCTTATAAGAACGCAATACCGATACGTGATACACATTATGTATTCGTTCTAGGTCTGGAGGTAATGCTACCATATAAGCTACCTCACCTACCCGTTTTAACACTTCGAAAGGTCCTATAATCCTCGGACTTAACTTTCCCTTCTTTCCAAAGCGTATCTTTCCTTTCCAGGGAGATACCTTCAGAAAGATGTAAGAGCCTACTTCAAATTCTCTATTTTCTCGATGTGAATCAGTAAATTTCTTTTGTCTGTCTTGAGCTGCTACTAGACTCATCTGTATCAGTTTAACAATGTCCGCTGTTTGCTGCAAAAATTCAGGTCCTAGCATTCGGTGTTCTCCCACTTCATCCCAATGTAATGGTGTTCTGCATTTCCTTCCATACAAAGCTTCATAAGGTGACATACCTATGCTTGCATGATAACTATTGTTATACGCAAACTCTACTAATGGTAGATTATCATCCCAACTACTCTAGAAATCCATGACGCAAGATCTTAACATATCTTCTAACGTCTAAAATATTCTCTCGCTTTGTCCATCGGTCTATGGATGATATGTCGTACTCAGCTTCAACTGCGTTCCCAACTGCTCTTATAGACTCCTCCAAAAGTTCGATGTGAATCGTGGGTCACGATCTGACACAATCGATACTGGTGCTCCATGTCTAGAAATTATTTCCTTAATATAAAGTCTAGCTAATTGGTTTAAGTTATACTTGACCCTTATTTGCAAAAAGTGATCCGACTTCGTCAACCGGTCCACTATTACCCAAATCGCGTCATACCCCTTCTGAGTAATCGGAAGTCCTACCACAAAATCCATTATGATATTCTCCCACTTCCACTCTGGAATTTCCAATGACTGTAGCAAGCCACTTGGTCGTTGATGTTCGGCCTTAACTCTCTGACAAGTCAAGCACCTACTCACATACTCAGCTATTTATAGGAGAGCCAAGGTGAGGGCATACTAGTCATTAATCACTCCACCTCCTCAACTAACCTCCTTACTATTCCTTACTTTACAACTAAGTCAACTTCCTAGCCACTCCTTTTTCTTTCTCACCACAACACTTGATCATCACATAAAGTTCTTGTCCATTAAGTCTAACCCACATTTACTCTTTGTTTTCCCCATGGATCATGGCTAACCCATTGGGCTTGCTTAATTAATCTAACTAATTCTTATTGGGCATGCATTACATTAGTTGGACTCTTAATTAACAAACACTTGGGCTTGCATATCACTTCCTATTGAACTTCTACCAATATACTAATATTCCTACAACTCCATTCCATTTACTTAAAACCTCGTCACATATGTTATAGTTATAATTCTCGTATTCTCCTTCGTATATTAATTCATTATATACATTATCTCATTCTTCATACATACTAGTACAATACTTCGTATCATACAATCATTACACTTTCTTCTTAACGTTTTAATATTTCTAACGTCGTCAAATTATATTCGCATGCAAAATATTATGTTTTCCATACTTGATTATTATTACATAATCCATCTCACCTTGATATTGTAACGTTACGTATTTCTCAAAAGTTCAAAAATAATTCCTGAGCGTAAATCGATGAATAGTGTTTTTTGAAAAATTTCTCGGAAAACTTTTATTTTCGTTTTAGAAATTCAAACACTTTAATTCTCCCACGTAGTTAAAATGCTACGACATTTCGATGTTTCTAGGTTATAGAACGACATTCATTTAATCAATACGTAATAATAATAAATAATATTATTTTATTCATTATTAAAAGTATTTATAAAATGTTCGATTTTCTAGGGCGTTACAGCAACTCCAGCAACCTTTGATCTTTGAAGCTCTTTCTAATTTATACTCCTTGCCAATCTTCCCGTTGGAAAGTAATCGTTGAGAGCTATTTAAATTGCTTCACAGATCTTGAGTTGTTTGGTGCAGACTGCAGAAGTGACATGACATGACTTTCTGACACTGCAGTCTACTGTTTCACCTACCCCGTCAGAGATGTTACTTTGATGTCTCAGGCAGGTTGACGACTTTATTTCCCACTTCTGATTATTCGATCAGAGGTTGTCCTTTTGCATCGATGCTCTTAATAAGCTCTTGTCTGAATACAAACCTTCAGATTGAACCGTTGCCAATGCTTCAATCTTCGGATGATCAAACTCTACGATTCCGATGCATGCATTTCATGGACCTGGTCGTAGAGTCTTGTTGATTGTTGCTCATTTGACACATAGAGACAACACTACGATCTTTGAAGGATGTTAATTAGATCTTCAATGTAGGACACCTCTTCCTTCTCTTATGCAGTGCATAAACACTTCTGTTTGCCTCGACTGATCTCAGATACTGATGGCTTGACTCTTTGTTTTGTCCCCTTCTGAATAGCAAGACACTTCAGATTTGTGGCATGTCCAGCTCGCTTTCTCCTTGTGATCTCCTATTCACTTATCATCAATGGACTGATCCAATGCTTAATCACTTCAGCCTTGTTCTTCAGATGTTGACCAGTATCTCTGTGTACACTTCATCAGTTCTTTCTTTGTTTGGAAAACACTACGATCCTGGTAGTTTTACAAGATCGTTGTCTTCTGATCACTTGACAGCTACTGCACTTGCTGACTTTCCTTAGTCAGTTACTAAAGTCTTCTTATGATCAACTTGTGGAGGACTTCATCTCGAATGGCTTCACAACTCAATTTGGATGCTGATTGAGTTGATGCTTAGATGTTCTGTTAGCTTGCATGCCATTCGTTGAGTGCTCTCTGGTTTCCTTTAGGTGGGATGTATCTTGGTAGTATCAACCAAAGGCTTCATTCCTTTAGATATTCTGGGAGTTCTCATTTGTTGAGAATCGTATTTGCTCTACGATTCTGCCTTGGCGTTGTGAGCACATCTGTTGAAGTCTCAGTTCTACACTCTACAATTCAGCTTCGGCTGTCCAGACATTACGACTCTGAGATCAGATCTTGACACTCTACGATTTCTAACTTTGTGTTCATTGTCTTCTTCTGATCTTTCTCGACTACGATCTCTGCCTCTGATATGATTAGTACTCTACGACTTTGAGTGTAGTCTACGATTCTTGACTTGGCTTCAGCAGATGCTCGGTCGGCTCATAGGCAGGCTGTCTCTATGATTCTAAACATGACTTTCTCAGCAGACTACGGCTTCAAGGAAGTTCTCCTCGACACACTACGATCCTTCCTCGTCTCTCCTAGCAGTCTACGAACTCCGAGATCTATTATCTTGCAGTCTACGATTCTGCCTCGACAGCTCTCAAGTTTTTCTTGACTCTCTTGGCAGACTACAATTTATGGTGCAGTGCTCGACGATTAGACAAGCCTATCTATTACATCATAAGATCAACCTAACATGCTTGATCTTTCTATATTTATAGTCCTTGTACATCATTTCTTTTTATGGACTTTACAAAGCTGTTTTGCTTATGTAGGATCAACCTAACATATTTGATCAATTAATTCTACGTCCTTGTACATATGTTTCTATATCTATCAAAAGACTTTACAGCTTTTCTTAATGCAAGAATAATTGCATATTCATTCATATATATCATAATCAAATCATATATAAATAGGAATATCATTCATATGCTTATTCCTAACATAAACCCTTGTGTGACGCATCGCTATACACCACAAAATTTCCTGTATTATCTGGTAACGGCAACACAGGTGCCACACTGAACCTCTTCTTCAATTCTTTAAAACTCCCTTCACACTTTTCTATCCAAACAAATTTTACAAATTTTCTCGTCAAATTTGTCAACGGAGTAGCAATCTTGGAAAAATCCTGGATAAACTGTGACGCCCCCAAAATAGGTCCACACAACCCATTCTGAGTCGCCAGATATCACACTATAAAAATCAAATTCAAACTTCATTTATACAACTGTTGAACTGTCGTGCAGAATATAACCACGGTTAAGCTGTGAGTTTTAATACAATATTGTCTCATAGACAGTATCCAAACTCAAATTATTACAATGCCATATAAAATACAGCAGTAAATATTTCAAGACCACAAAGAAGAACGAGAAGATTACTATCTTGTTCATTCTAATGAGGTCCACTATTGACGCTTTCAAAGTCGGGTTCTCATCACTCTATTGTTGTTCACCAAATCAATTATTAAGTGACGTATAAAATATGACACACACATCTTAGGTCCTCAATGCAATTATATATTGCATGTCATGTCGTTTTATAATGTATTGAGAAACTTCGACAGTCTCGGACCATCACAATATTCCCCTGTTATCCCCGCTCGACCCAGCTACACTCTTATTACCTGAAAGGAATAATGAAGCAAAAGGGTGAGCACAACTAGCCTAGTAAAGAATATCATGACTAAAGATAATTAAATTATCAATAGCTTTCATCAAAAATAAATCAGAGATTTAGAACATATGGTAGATGATAAAACTTTTCAACCATAGTTGCAGCGGAACGAGCAATCCATTAAAAGAGTCCAATAGACCATCAGATCTATTATCATCTCCATGTTAAAAGTCCACCAATAATGTTTTGTCCCTGTAACATCATTCAACAATTCCTGTCCACAATCATATGAATAACTCATAATCATAATTGTGATTCTAAATTCCTCTTCGCACCCAAGACGAAGATAATTTTCATCACATATCTTCACCTGAAACATCAATAATCATGGTTACACCAAATCACAATTTCTGCTCATAACCATACTAATAAATTCATCTTTGCACTACGGCCAAAGATATTCATTAACCATTCATCTTTGCACTACAGGCCAAAGACATACAACTGTATTTTAGATGAGTCAAGTAAAGCATGATATCTACTATCTTCTGCGAATTTAAAAGTTTATTATCAATATTTTATCATTTGAGACTCGACAATAAATTATCCACATCATCGAATCACCCTTGCACTACGGCCAAGGATATTCGTTGATATCACATCCATGAATTATCCATGCACTACGGCCAAGGATATTCATTATTATCACATCCATGAATTAACATTTCATTGCTGAGACTCAGCTCAATAATTAATCCACATCATCAATTCATCCCTGCATTATAGGCCAAGTGTGAGACCCCAGAGTTTATGAATAAAGATTTAAATTTCTCGAAATATTTTTTTTAATATTATGGTGTGGATTTGATATAGTGTTATAGTTGTGGGTAATATTTATAAATTTTGCAAAGTATGCAAGTTGTTATATAATATTCGATTGGTCGGGGAATATTCTTTATGTCGGGGAATATTCGTACAACGGCACAATCATTCGTGGACCCCGCAACAGAATTATTGTCGGATTGAGAAAATAACAAAAATATTTTAATGAAAATAACGGCAGAAGTTTTACCGTTAAAACTGTTGAACTACTCGGTAGTAAAAGTACAGTGATACGCGTGGTTGCATAGTGACACACGGTAATGGTTATTGATGCTTACATGATTAGTCACTCAGTTATACTCAATTATTGCTACAGTAATTGCTGCATCATATCTCTCATATTATTGATTCGATTATTGTCACAGTATCATCTGCATAATATTTGTTATATTAGTAAATCAATAATTGAGACGACAAAGTTATTCATATTATTAAATTATAATATTTACAATGTGCAGAAGTTACATCAAGGAGGCGTTTGGTCACCTAATTCTTGGCACCAATAGGGAGAAATCCTTATTGGAAAGCCCCCTCTTTCTTGGGAACAACCTGGTTGTTAAATATTATGAGTTATAATATTAATGATGAATAAGTTCGCGTTGATTAAAGATGAATTTGATAGTTTCATTGTGTTGGGATTATTAGTGTTAGTGGAAATCGACATCTATTCCGATGATAATTGATGTCTGAGGGTTATATTGATAAATTGGGGAATTTATCGGATAAATGAGAAATTAATTGCCACTAATTCACATGTTTATATAACTATTTATTCACATGTGTGTAATATTGAATCACATTCTTATACTATTAGGGGAGTTGGTGCAAGATTGATAATACTTGCATGATTAAATTAAAGATGGAGGTATAGATGGAGGTACTATACTGTAATTCATTTTTTCACATGTCTAGAATTATTGAGTCACATGATTTACTATTGATTCACATGATTTACTATTAGGGGAGGTGGTGCAAATTTGATAATACTTGCAGGACTAAATTAAAAATGAAGAAAAAGTTGGAGGTATTGTACTGTAATTTTTCGAGCCCCAAAACGTGCAATTATCGAAACTATATTTTTCTATAAATAGAAGCTCATTCTTCCTTTATTTCTCACCAATTCACTAAAGCTTTAGAGCCATTATTATAGAGAAATCTATAGAAAAAGAAGAAGAAAGCTTCTTACCTCTTTATTCCGTATCCGGTCTTCTTTTGAGGTAAGGGATATTATTTGTTTATGTAAGTAAGGGTATTATTTTTTTTCATATTCATGAAGAGAACTTACATTATTCCATTCTTTATTATTACATTGAAATAACCTATATACATGGTCTACCCTATACTTGGTGAAATTCTTACTGTTATTCCATTATTTATTATTCTTACGGAATAAATGTATACTAAGTACCGCATACATGGTGAAATTATGTTGTTATTCCATTCTTTATTATTACATTGGAATATCATGTATGCATGCGTTTCTGTGGGACTGATTTCGATTTTATTATTCTATTAGAATATCATCGTATACATATGCGTTTTCTTGGGACACTGGTTAAAATCTTTATTATTCTATTGGAATATCCTGTTTGTGCGTTTCTGTGGGACTGGTTCCCATTATTTATTATTACATTGGAATAACTTTGTCATGCAATCTTGCATGCATGATGATTTTTGTTGTTATTTTATTTTTATTATTACATTTGGAATATCACGTCGGTGTGTATTATTACCGACTCGTTCCGTTATTTATTATTCTGTTGGGATAACCTATCTGTGCGAAGTACCGCATGCCTGGTGATTTCTTTTGTTATTCCATTCTTTATTATACTCAGTTGGTTTAAGTTTTGACTTTTATACTCATCGCGAAATATCATTTTATTTGGTATTTTTTGTTACGAGTTACTATTCACGGGTTACTATTCACCAAAGTTACTATTCACCCGAATATTATTCACTCGGGTATTCGGGGCACTTTTTATGCCGGAATACTATTCACGAGTTACTATTCACGGGTTACTATTCCCCAAAATTACTATTCACCCGAATATTATTCACTCGGGTATTTGGAGTACTTTTCATGTCGGGGTACTATTCACAATGTCTTATATATACAATCTACCGTGACACCCCAAATCCAGTACTTCATTCCCACAGGATCCGGTGTTGATTAATCAAACATTCATATCTAACTACCCAATCACAATAAAATTTGGATAAATAAAACCTTTCCCATTAAAGGGTTACATAATAAAATCTCCCAGGTTATCTAACCTTTAAATACAATCATTCAAATGCAGAAATTAAATAAACTTCATTAAAACCAAGCCGAAGATCATCATAATAAAAGTCTAAAGTAAAAATTACAAGTCTTCATCACTTGCACATTTTTCCCTTTCCTTTGCTAGATGAAGGTTCATCTACCTTCTCTTCTTTAGCTGCAATGAGTTTTAAAATATGCAAGAGTGAGCAAAACAATTGTTCACTGGATGTAATATAGAATCAACAGGAGTATAACAATAATAACTGCCAAAATAGGCTCATCAACAATGAATAGTACTCTATCAACAATAATCAGAAACTGAAATCCAAAATGTGGAATAAATATAACTGAGGGTCATAAGACCATGAACTATGTCCACAGTTGCGAGTAATCTTTCAACTCCAACTTTAACAGTCATAAGACTATAAGGACTCCTCGTACTTAGGAGAATCAACCCTTCGTACAATGTATTGTGCACAAACATTTAACGTTACGCGTAAGTTATCCCCTAATAATATTAGGGTTGTTCATATCAGTATTTGGAGTACAAGTCCGCACCAAAGAGAGTTTGGTTTGGATAAGCTTTCAAGGTTAATTTGAAGTTCATCGATCATCAACTAGAGGACTAGTTGAATTAATAACATCATATTACAGAATAATCATAATTGAATCAACATGGTAAACCAAAATCATGTTTTAGGAATAATCTAATAGCATATACTTTGAATAACTATAACATGACTTGCTTGAACAATATTAAGTCAAGGTTAATTAGAATTGAGTACTAAGCATTCATAACAGTTTGAACGATGAAATTGCTCGACATTAGTATAAATAGTTGTGCATGCTAAACAACAAGTTAAATACAAGAATAACTTGTCAACATTAAACCAAAGTTTAGAAAGCTTGCATCATTTATAAGGTAATCGAATTGAAACAATAAATAGTTCAACAAGATAAAGAATTAGAAAACTTGCCTTATTATATTGGAAACAATAATTGATTCAATCAAGATAATGGATTAGAACACTTGCCTTGCTCGTGGACTAAATCGAACAATTCAAACCACAATATCCTATAAACATATGTCATCATGACATAATTAGTCATTACCATCTTACAAACATAACTAAGTACGTACATCATTTAAAAATTAGATTTTTAATCACATAATCAAGTTATAACATAAGTTAATCCTTAATAACATAATTATTCTTAGTATAGAAATACTAAAATCAACATTTTACAGTTCTACTATCATCACATAACTTTTCTTAAAATTTCGTATACAAAAAGTACCTTTGTCAGACCATTCTTAACTTACATGTGGCACGCTACGGTTTTACATTGTATTTGGTCGTATTGTCGTGAGTATGTAAACATGTTATATTTGAAGAACAAAGGCTACAGTTGTTACGCTACTATGGCGTGGCATGTAATGGCGTTATGGCTCCACAATTGTCTTTTTGCTATAATCGTAGCCATGCATACTAATCGAACTAGACTTTAAGACGACCTCTAGAGCAATAAAGCATGAACAAAAGCCAATTTTGGCCTACAAGCTCGTTTCTAACAGTCTAATTAACACATAAATCATATAGAGACTTCATATAAACATATTTCAAAGACTCTAACCATGATTCTACCTATAAAAAAACATAAACAACGAATTTAAAACATCCAATTTCACTGTTTTTGATAAAAAAAAAAAAAAAAAAAACTCACTTTTTGATATTTTCAATGAAAATCAACATTGTAATTTTATTTTTCAACCAAAACAGTTAATTCAAAGTATTTTATCAAATTAAATACATACTCTACCACATTCAATAATTAATTTATCAACTAAACAACAAATAAACCCTTAATTTCTACCTTAAACCAAACAATGTATATATACACAAAACTCTCTGTAAAATAGTTTTTCTTTACAACCATGTACATAATATAAATTCATGGTCTATTCTCAATTATAGTTTAAGAAAATAGTTTAATAACACTAGATTATCATATAAAATCACATACATAACAAATAATTTATCCTTACACAAGGATTTTACAGAGAATTAAGGAAGAGAAAAACTAAACCTTTAAAAACTAAAAGAGTAGGATGATACCTTGAGGAAGATGATGATGGAAGATGATGGCCAACCCTTTTTGATTCTCAAGCTTCTTCTTCTCTCCACTTCCCTAACCTTTCTTCCTCTCTTCTTTTTCTTCTCTCCAAACTCTCTTCTTCTCTCTTCCCTCTCTATTCTAATCTTACGTCTTAGGATTATAATGCATATAAGATATAAAATATATTAATTATATAATATAATATAAATATAACTGATATCAGTTATATAAGTTTTGAAAACCAAAAGCCATAAGGCTTGTTTGGCTAGTCACTAAAAAAAATAGTTAATCTTTAGGCCTTGTTTGGTAAAACACAATTAAAATAAAGACTTAATAAGCAATAAGCCTTGGTTGGCAAAACTAAATTAAACTCTCTTAATTTATTTTAGTAACTCCTTTATAACAAGGTTATTTGTCACATATTAACTTGATTAAATTAATCTTAATAACAATTTATTAAATCCCTTCATCACATAAATCAATACCACCAAAATTATAATTTTCTATACAATTATAACTTTATTTAATCAACTAACACATCCTTTTTAATTACAATTCCAATAAAAAGAATAGTAATTCAATTAATCAAAACTCTCTAACTTGATAATTAAATTAAATTAGCAAATAATAATTAATTTCCTTAATTATTTACTTAACAAATAATTAACCACATCAAATCAAATTTGAACAATTATTTATTCAAAAATAAACACATCCATTAAATACATAAATAATTCAATAAATATTTAATATAACAATTAAAATTCTGGAATGTTACATCATTCCCTCCTTACAAGGATTTTGTCCCCAGAATCACAATTCAAACAATTCATTCGTCATATTCTCCCCTACATACAAAGATTCTGTCCCCAGAATCGAAGACACAGAATAAACAAATAACTCAGGGTAATTCTTCATCATTTCAGCTTTGAGTTCCCACGTGGCCTCTTCGACATTGTGGTTCCTCCATACTACCTTTACAGAAGGTATCACCTTATTCCTGAGCACTTGTTCTTTCCTGTCGACTATCTGGATAGGAACCTCTTCATAGGATAAGTCTTTCTCAAACTGTAATGGTTCGTACTCAATTACGTGGTTGTAATCAGGTTTATACGGTCGTAACACCGACACGTGAAAAACATTATGAATGTTTTTCAACTCTAGAGGTAGAGTTACCTCATAAGCCACCTCTCCAACCTTTCGCAGCACTTCAAAGGGTCCAATAAACCTCGGACTTAGTTTTCCCTTCTTACCAAATCGAATTTTTCCCTTCCAATGAGAAACCTTTAGGAATACGAAATTTCCTACTTTAAATTCACGATCCTGCCTGTGTTGATCAGCATACTTTTTCTGTCTATCTTGAACAGCTACTAGTCTTTCTCTAATGAGTTTAACAACTTCAGCGGTCTGCTGTACCAATTCTGGGCCTAACAGTTGACGTTCTCTAACTTCATCCCAGCATAGTGGAGTTTTGCACTTTCTGCCGTATAACCCCTCGTACGGTGGCATGCCGATGCTATCGTGGTAACTGTTATTGTAGGCAAAATCCACCAACGATAATTGTTCATCCCTGCTTCCTTTGAAATCTATAACGCATGCTCTCAACATATCTTCTAATGTCTGAATTGGTCGTTCACTTTGGCCATCTGTTTGCGGGTGATATGTCGTACTCATTCGTAACTGTGTTCCCATACATTCTTGTAGTCTCTTCCAGAAGTTTGATGTGAACCTCGGATCTCTGTCTGACACAATTGACACTGGAACTCCATGTCTCGATACGATCTCTTTAACATATAACTTTGTCAGCTGATCAAGATTGAATCTAATCTTTATTGGCAAAAAGTGTTCAGATTTTGTCAATCTGTCCACTATTACTCAAATCGCATCGTATCCTTTCTGAGTTGTTGGAAGACCTACCACAAAATCCATTGTGATATGTTCCCATTTCCATTCCGGTATCTCCAACGGTTGAAGTAACCCACTTGGTCTTTGATGCTCGGCCTTGACTCTCTGACATGTCAAGCACTTTGAAACGCATTCTACAACGTCTCTTTTCATATTAGGCCACCAAAAATGTCGTCGTAAATCTTGATACATCTTCGTACTTCCTGGATGAATCGAATATCTCGAGTTATGAGTTTTGGTCAAGATTTCTTCTTTAATCTCTGGTACTGCTGGAACCTATATTCGTCCTTCAAATCTCAACATTCCATCGGTATCAATCTTATATTTCACCTCTTTTCCCTCAACCACACTTTCTTTGATTTTTCTGCATTCCTCATCCTACAGTTGAGCGTTTTGCACTTTGTCCACCAAAGTTGAACTGGCTTCCATCTGGTAACATCTTTCATCAGATTCTCTTGGAAATTTGATTTCCAACTCTAACCTTGACATTGCTGTAATAAGCTCCTCCTTATCAGTTAACAACATCAATTTTTCCCTGCCTTTCCTACTCAAGGTATCTGCAACCACGTTTGCTTTGCCTGGATGATAAAAGATTTCATAATCATAATCTTTTATCAGTTCCATCCATCTTCTTTGACGCATGTTCAGGTCCTTCTGTGTGAAAATATACTTCAGACTTTTATGGTTTGTGTAAATCTCACATTTTTCTCCGTAGAGATAGTGTCTCCATATCTTCAGAGCAAACACAACCGCCGCCAACTCTAAATCATGAGTCGGATACCCTTTTTCGTAATCTTTCAATTGTCTTGATGCATACGCGATGACTTTACCATTTTGCATAAGGACACACCTTAATCCCTTGTGTGAAGCATCACTATACACCACATAATTTCCTGTATTATCTAGTAATGACAACACAGGTGCCATACTTAGCTTCTTTTTCAATTCTCGGAAACTCTCTTCACACTTCTCCGTCCAGACAAATTTTATAGATTTCCTCGTTAAATTTGTTAACGGAGTGGCAATCTTGGAGAAATCTTGGATAAATCGTCTGTAATACCCTGCAAATCCCAAGAAACTTCTCACTTCTAATGGAGTTCTCGGGTGTTCCCAATTTATCACAGCTTCAACCTTTGATGGATCCACTGAAATTCCATCCTTGTCAATTACGTGCCCAAGAAATTGTACACGTTCCAGCCAAAATTCACATTTAGAGAATTTCGCATACAATTTTTCTTTTTTTAGCGTCTCCAGCGTTAGACGTAAATGTTCCACATGTTCCTCTTAAGTTTTAGAGTACACCAGAATATCGTCGATGAACACCGCCACAAACTTGTCCAAAAATGGTTTAAACACCATGTTCATCAAATCCATGAATGCTGCAGGGGCGTTTGTCAAACAAAAAGACATCACCAAAAATTCGTAATGTCCATATCGAGTTCGGAATGCCGTCTTCGGTACATCCTCCTTTCTTACCTTCAGTTGATGATACCCACTTCTAAAATCTATTTTCGAGAAATATCTAGCACCCTTCAATTGATCAAACAAGTCATCTATTCTCGGCAATGGATATTTATTCTTAATAGTGACTTTGTTTAACTCTCTATAATCAATGCAAAAACGCATTGACCCATCCTTCTTCTTTACGAATAACACCGGTGCTCCCCACGGTGACACACTCGGCTAAATGTATTTCTTGTCCAATAGCTCCTATAGTTGTACCATCAGTTCTTTCATCTCCAACGGAGCCATTCTCAGACGGGCTTTCGATATCTGAGGCGGTTCACGGTGCTAAGTCGATCACGAACTTCGATCTCTCCGTCAAAGGAAGTCCTGGCAAGTCCTCTGGAAATACGTCCACAAATTCCCTAACTACTGGTATTTCTTCCAGTTTCGCACGCTTCTTCTGAGTATCGACTATGTAAACTAAAAAACCCACACAGCCTTGACTCAACAACTTTTTGGCCTGCATAATCGTCAGACATCTCATTTGTCTATGTGATTTGCTACCATTGAATACTACCTTTGACGGAGTCATAAGGTTTACACATTTCTTTTGGCAGTCAATTATCGCTCCATAATTGAACAACCAATCCATTCCCAAAATAACATCAAACTCTCCTAGCCTAATCGGAATCAAATCTACCATCAAAATATTTCCCTTAATATTCACCCTACAGTTCTTGTATACGAACTTAACAGGAACTACTTCTTTATTCGCAATTTCTATGTTTAAAGGGAAATTCAATTCTTCACTAGGCAATCCTAATCTCATAGCAAATTCATCAGATATAAATGAGAAAGTAGCACCCGAATCAAATAATACATAAGCATCAATATCATTGATCGGGATAATACCTGACACCACATCCTTTGATTTCACATCATCTTGCACATTCATGTTGAAGGTTCTGGCTGTGGGCTTATTTGTTGTTGTTGGTCCAGCAATAGCCAACGCACCTCCACTAGCATTTCCTTTGCTCCCATTTGTCTCCCCCGATCTCTTCTTAGGGCATTCACGAGCAAAGTGATCCTTGGATCCGCACGTGAAGCACACATTCTTCTTAGCTTGAGTGCAATTTGGGGCGATGTGACCCTCTTGGCCACAATTGAAGCATACTCGTTTCCCCAGCAAACACACTCTATTATGAAACTTTCCGCACGTAGCACACGCTTCGAATTTCTTATTTTGCTGGTTTCTTTGCTAATTTCCAGCTCCTCCATTCCCATTCCACTTCCTCTTTAGGTTGTTTCCATTACTACCGTTACCACCACTCTTAGCTTCACCTTCACTTTTCTTCTTTCTCTGCTCTTTATTATGCTTTGTTACCGCCTCGCCTCCACTTTCAGCGAGAATTGCCTTCTCCAACACTGCTGCAAATGTCTTCAATTAGAACAGGGAGACCATACTGTACAACCAGGGTTTCAGTCCCTGCTCAAACCTCTTAGCCTTGCGCTCGTCTATACTGACCTGATATGGCGCAAACCTCGCCAACTCGTTGAATTTTGCGGCATACTCCGACACCGATATTGTTCCCTACTTCAACTCCAAAAACTGGACCTCTAGCTGACTCTTCGAACTCTCTGGGAAATAAGTCTCGAAGAACAGCTCCTTAAACCTATCCCAGGTCATTACTCCACGGTCCTTTCGAGTTTTGTTGGTTCGCCACCAATAGCTAGCCTCCTCTTTCAACATAAACGTTGCAAAAGTAGTCTTCTGATTCTCCTCTACCCTAGCCACATCAAAAACCTTCTCAATTTCCATAATCCAAGTCTGTGCTTCAACTAGATTCATGGATCCACGGAATTCTGGTGGTCCAACCGCCTTGAAGTCCTTAAACGTAGCACCTTAGTTCTAAGGTTGATTCTGCAGTTGATTTTGCAGTGCACCTGTCAGTAACGTCACCAACTGCTGAACGGAGTTAGCTTCAGTTTGACCCTTCTCGTGGACCAGATCCCACTCCATATTTCCTAAACGTGTGTGAAGAGCCACAATCTCCATATCTTACGCTTTCAATAGTAATTTGGCGACTACTTGCCGCTTTCGGTCGAGATCCGAGCGATATCCCGCAACTCTATGTTACGATCATAAAGTGCATCATACATCTCAGCATCAATGGAGTTCGGTGTGAACTCCTCTTCTTCTTTAGGATCCTCCTCTGAATCAGCCTCAGTCTCAGGCTCATGCTCCTGACCAACAACAGTGATCAATGGAGATGTCTCTCTCTGTACCAGCTGTTCCCTGACGACATGAATGTCTCGGGGCTCCTCCTCTATAGGTACTCGGGGTTCCTCCTCCCCAGCTCGACTAGCTCCTCCCACATCCGACATCCTGACAACCAAAATGTTTAAGTTTTAGTTACTAATCATTACTACTCGACTCTCACGAGCACATAAGTTATAAACAAATAAGCACATAAGTGTTTTAATACTTCTTCCTTAAAACCCGATAAGAGTTCATCACTATCTTTTCGAGGTTACTTCCTAAGGCTTTTCCCCCACCTAAGGTTCATAACCTAAGGCTCTGATACCAACTTGTGACACCCCCAAATCCAGGTACTTCATTCCCACAGGATCTGGTGTTCACTTAATCAAACATTCATATCTAACTACCCAATCACAATAAAACTGGATAAATAAAACCTTTCCCATTAAAGGGTTACATAATAAAATCTCCCAGGTTATCTAACCTTTAAATAAAATCATTCAAATGCGGAAATTAAATAAACTTCATTAAAACCAAGTCTAAGATCATCATAATAAAAGTCTAAAGTAAAAATTACAAGTCTTCATCACTTACACATTTTTCCCTTTCCTTTGCTAGACGAAGGTTCATCTACCTTCTCTTCTTTAGCTGCAATGAGTTTTAAAATATGCAAGAGTGAGCAAAACAATTGCTCACTGGATGTAATATATAATCAACAGGAGTATAGCAATAATAACTGCCAAAATAGGCTCATCAACAATGAATAGTACTCTATCAACAATAATAAGAAACTAAAATCCAAAATGTGGAATAAATATAACTGAGGGTCATAAGACCATGAACTATGGCCACAGTTGCGAGTAATCTTTCAACTCCAACTTTAACAGTCATAAGACTATAAGGACTCCTTGTACTTAGGGGAATCAACCCTTCGTACCATGTATTGTGCACAAACATTTAACGCTACGCATAAGTTATCTCCTAATAATATTAGGGTTGTTCATCTTAGTATTTGGAGTACAAGTCAGCACCAAAGAGAGTTTGGTTTGGATAAGCTTTCAAGGGTAATTTAAAGTTCAACGATCATCAACTAGAGGACTAGTTGAATTAATAACATCATATTACAGAATAATCGTAATTGAATCAACATGGTAAACCAAAATCATGCCTTAGGAATAATCTAATAGCATATACTTTGAATAACTATAACATTCCTTGCTTGAACAATATTAAGTCAAGGTTAACTAGAATTGAGTACTAAGCATGCATAACAGTTTGAACGATGAAATTGCTCGATATTAGTATAAATAGTTGTGCATGCTAAACAACAAGTTAAATACAAGAATAACTTGTCAACATTAAACTAAAGTTTAGAAAGCTTGCATCATTTTTAAGGTAATCGAATTGAAACAATAAATAGTTCAACAAGATAAAGAATTAAAAAACTTGCATTATTATATTTGAAACAATAATTGATTCAATCAAGATAATGGATTAGAACACTTGCCTTGCTCGTGGACTATATCGAACAATTCAAACCACAATATCCTATAAACATATGTCATCATGACATAATTAGTCATTACCATCTTACAAACATAACTAAGTACGTACATCATTTAAAAATTAGATTTTTAAACACATAATCAAGTTATAACACAAGTTAATCCTTAATAACATAATTATTCATAGTACAGAAATACTAAAATCAACATTTTACAGTCCTACTATCATCACATAACTTTTCTTAAAATTTTGTGTACAAAAAGTACACTGTCAGACCATTACCGTTAACTTTCATGGCGGCACTACGATTTACTGGGTGTGGGTCACATATACATGGCGTGAGCATGTATGTCATGCCATGGAGAACAAGGCTATAAGGTCGTGTTTCATGGTACGCCACAAATGTCTTTGCTAGTCGCGTCATGTGTGGCTAGAACAGAACTTGACAGACAAACGACAAGAATGAAGATGAACAAAAGCCAATTTTGGCCTCTGCTTCGTTTCTAATAGTCTAATTAACACATAAATCATATAGAGACTTCATATAAACATATTTCAAAGACTCTAACCATGATTCTACCTATAAAACAACATAAACAACGAATTTAAAATATCCAATTTTACTATTTTTGATATAAAAAAAACTCACTTTTTGATATTTTCAATGAAAATCAACACTGTAATTTTGTTTTTCAACCAAAACAGACAATTCAAAGTATTTTATCAAAGTATATACATATTCTACCACATTCAATAATTAATTTATCAACTAAACAACAAATAAACCCTTAATTTCTACCTTAAACCAAACAATATATATATATACACACAAAACTCTCTGTAAAATAGTTTTTCTTCACAACCATATACATAATATAAATTCATGGTCTATTCTCAATTATAGTTTAAGAAAATAGTTTAATAACACTAGATTATCATATAAAATCACATACATAACAAATAATTTATCCTTACACAAGGATTTTCTGAGAGAATTAAGGAAGAGAAAAACTAAACCTTTAAAACTAAAAAGAGTAGGATGATACCTTGAGGAAGATGATGATGGAAGATGATGGCCAACCCTTTTGATTCTCAAGCTTCTTCTTCTCTCCACTTCCCTAACCTTTCTTCCCTCTCTTCTTTTCTTCTCTCCAAACTCTTCTTCTCTCTCTTCCTCTCTATTCTAATCTTACGTCTTAGGATTATAAGCATATAAGATATAAAATATATTAATTATATAATATAATATAGATATAAGCGATATCGAGGTTATATAAGTTTTGAAAACCAAAAGCCATAAGGCTTGTTTGGCTAATCACTAAAAAAAAATAGTTAATCTTTAGGCCTTGTTTGGTAAAATACAATTAAAATAAAGACTTAATAAGCGATAAGCCTTGGTTGGCAAAACTAAATTAAACTCTCTTAATTTATTTTAGTAACTCCTTTATAACAAGGTTATTTGTCACACATTAACTTGATTAAATTAATCTTAATAACAATTTATTAAATCCTTCATCACATAAATCAATACCACCAAAATTATAATTTTCTATACAATTATAACTTTATTTAATCAACTAACACATCCTTTTAATTACAATTCCAATAAAAAGAATAGTAATTCAATTAATCAAAACTCTCTAACTTGATAATTAAATTAAATTAGCAAATAATAATTAATTTCCTTAATTATTTACTTAACAAATAATTAACCACATCAAATCAAATTTGAACAATTATTTATTCAACAATAAACAAATCCATTAAATACATAAATAATTCAATAAATATTTAATATAACAATTAAAATTCTGGAATGTTACATCATCCCCTCCTTACAAGGATTCTGTCCCCAGAATCACAATTCAAATAATTCATTCGTCACAAATACTATTCAGGGGGTACTATTCACGACGAAAAATTGATTCTTTTCTGTCCAAATTATTTTTTTGGTGCATGAATATTATTCTTGAATTTTACTCCACAAAGCAGTATCATGTTGACAATTTGGACGTTATAAATTCCTGGATAAATTAATTCTTGAACTTGTTTTATTGAATTATTATGTCATTGTCATCATCCTCATGTTTATATTATGTTAAAAGTCATCTGTGGCATGTAGTGCATAGATGGACTTAAAATGATTATGACCAGGGATTATTCGGTATAATCATGACCGTAATGTTACAAATGATGTGGAAAAAGTCCTCATTGGCCCGTAGTGCATTGATGGACAGTTTTTGTTATGATTATGGCTATGGATTCTCTTCGGCCAAGGGAGCAAAGATGAATTGTTTTATGGCATAATCAGGACTGTTAATGAAAACACTATTATCTTTGGCCCGTAGTGCATGGATAATTCGTTGTCGTGATACTAAATAATATCCTTGGCCTGTAGTGCAGGGATGATTTGATGATGTGGATTATTTATTAAGCTGAGTCTCAGCGATTAAGTTGATGAAAAAATTTTTAAATCATAGAAGATAGTAGATTTTATTCTCTACTTGACTCTTTTAATGGATTGCTTGTTCCGCAGCAGTTAAACTTGATGTCTATTGTATTTTATCAGTTTAACATTGTTGAAGGCTAATGATAATTTATTCTGCATTATCTTAGTCATAATATGTCTTACTGGGCTGGTTGAGCTCACCCTTTCTTTCACTATTCTTCTCTTGAAATGAGAATATATTTGGGACTAGTCGGGAGCGGAGTGACGGTCTAGATGATAACATTAGTAGTCCTCACTATTACATTAAATAGTGTGACAATAAATGTAATGAGGACTCCATTGAGAGTGGATATTGTCTAGAAGGCAATATTCTTGTTTAAACTCTCAGCTTATGTTTTGTCGTATGTTACACGACAGTTGTATTATTAAGTTGTATTTTGTATTATTGTACCATGTATTTGGCGACTCAAGATGGGTGATGTATACCTGTTTTGGGGGAGTCACACCAAGGACATTCTTTTAGCATCACGACCACGAATTATCCATGCACTACGGGCCAAAGATAATCGTGTTTTCATCAACGGTCCTAATCATGCCATAAAATAATTCATCTTTGTACCCTTGGCCGAAGAGAATCCATAGCCATAATCATACCAAAAACTGTCCATCAATGCACTACGGCCAATGAGGACTTTTTCCACATCCTTTGAAACATTACGGTCATGATTATACTGAATAATCCCTGGTCATAATCAACCAAGTCCATCTATGCACTACAGGCCACAGATGACTTTTAACATACTATATACATGAGGATGATGACAATGATATATAATATTTTAATAAAACAAGTTCAAGAATTAATTTATCCAAGAACCAATAACGTCCTAATTGTCAACAGGATACTTCTTTGTAGAGTAAAATTCAAGAATTCTCAGAAGAATATTTCCATGAAAAGATACTGGATGAAGCGCAAATATCAAGGATATTCCACTAATTTCATGGAGTATAGAAGCTAAAACTTTAACTAACTTAGTATAATAGAATATATGAAACTGCAAATAGATTTTCTCTGCCATGCAGTAATCCACTTAGACAGATCATTTCCACAATTTAATAAGGAATGAATACAAAGGATCATTCACCATGCATGTGATAATCCACATAGACAGGTTATCCCAACAGAATAATAAAGAATGGAAAAACAGAAGAAATCATCATGCATGCGATAGATCGCGATAAAGTTATTCTCAAGAATAATAAATAATGGAACTGTGTCAGCGTAATACGACCGCGGGATATTCAGCGAGAATAATAAAGAATGGAATAACAACAGAAATCACCATGCATGCGATAGATCGATAGATGAGTTATTCCAATGTAATAATAAATAATGGAACCAGTCCTACAGAACGTCTGATACAGGATATTCCGACATAATAATAAAGAACGGAATAAGAAATAATGGAACCAGGTCTGGCGAAATTCACACCGACGGGATATTTCGACAGAATATTAAAGAACATAATAATAGAAGAATTTCACCATGTATGCGGTATCAAGATATAAACAAAGTTATTCAACATAATAATAAAAATGGAATAATAGAAGAATTTCACCAAGTATATGCGGTGTGATAAACAAAAGTTATTCCAACATAATAATAAAGAATGGAATAATGAAGGATTTCACCAAGTATAGGAGTCGCGTACACTGAGTTATTCCAATAGAATAATAATTAATGGAATAACAGAAGTTCTCTTCATGAATACAAAAGAATAACACCCCTTACCTTAGAAGAAACTGGATATCGAAGTAGTGAAGTAGCAGAATACTCTTCTTCTTTCTCTCTATAATTTCTCTCAAGAGTTTCAGTGAATTCGTAAGAAATAATGAAGGAATGAGCTTCTATTTATAGGAGAATGGATTGAATAGTAACTAATTTATGAACAGTCCAGATTGATTTACTTTTAATCGGACGGTCCATATTAAAACTTAAAGCAACGGTCCATACTAATTCACTATTAAAACTTTAAACCAGCGATCCATATTGATTCACTATTAAAACTTTAAACCAGCGATCCATATTGATTTACTATTAAAACTTTAAACCAGCAATCCATATTGATTTACTATTATAATTTCAACCAACGGTCTGAAAAATTAGCACATTTTCTCATAAAATAATATTGTACCCAAAAATAATTTGGACTGAAAAGAAATATATTATTCAGGTGAATAGTAACTCGTGAATAGTAACTCATGAATTGTAAGTCGTGAATAGTAACTCGTGAATAGTAACTCGTGAATAATAACTCATGAATAGTAACTCTGACACGAAAAGTGTCCCGAATACCCGATTGAACAATATAACCTCCAGACATAAATTATCATCGAATAGATGTCGATTTCTACTACCACAAATAATCCCAACACGATGAAACTATCAAATTCATCTTTAATTAATACGAACTTATTCATCATTAATATTATAACTCACAATATTTAACAACCAGGTTGTTCCCAGGAAAGAGGGGGCTTTCCAATAAGGATTTCTCCCTATTGGTGCGCAATTAGGTGACCAAACCTCTCCTTAAAAGAGCTTCTAGACATTGTAAATATTACAATTTAATAATATGAATAACTTTGTCGTCTCAATTATTGATTTAATAATATAACATATTATACAGAAGATATTGTGACAATAATTGAATCAATAATATGAGAGATATGATGCATCAATTACTGTAGCAATAATTGAGTATAACTAAGTGACTTCTCAAATAAGCATCAATAATCGATACCGTGTGCTACTATGCAACCACGCATATTACTGTACTTTTACTACCGGGTATTTTATGACAACTTGCTTACTTTGAAAAAAATTCACATATCACCCTTAACTTTAAACTTTTATCAATTTAACTATTTACAAAAATAGAAAAATTGAATACTTTAATTTCATAAAATTTGGGATCTCACATAAACCATCTGTAATACCCTGCCAATCCCAAGAAACTTCTCACTTCTGATGGAGTTCTTGGTTGTTCACAATTTATCACAGCTTCGACTTTTGATGGATCCACTAAAATTTCATCCTTATCGATTACATGCCCAAGGAATTATACGCGTTCCAGCCAAAACTCACACTTAGAGAATTTCGCGTACAACTTTTCTTTTCTTAGCGTCTCCAGCGTCAAACGTAAGTGTTTCACGTGTTCTTCTTGAGTTTTGGAGCACACCAAAATATCATCGATAAATACCACCACAAACTTGTCTAAAAATGGTTTAAACACCATGTTCATCAAATCCATGAACGCTGCAGGGGCGTTTGTCAAACTAAAAGACAACACCAAAAATTCGTAATGTCCATAGCGAGTTCGGAATGTCGTCTTCGGTACATCCTCCTTCCTTACTTTCAGTTGGTGATACCCACTTCTCAAATCTATTTTCGAGAAATATCTAGCACCCTTCAATTGATCAAACAAGTCATCTATCCTTGGCAATGGATATTTGTTTTTAATAGTGACTTTGTTTAATTCTCTATAATCAATGCAAAGGCGCATTGACCCATCCTTCTTCTTCACGAACAACACCGGCGCTCCCCACGGTGATACACTCGGCTGAATGTACTTCTTATCTAATAGTTCTTGCAGTTGTACCATCAGTTCCTTCATCTCTACCGGAGCCATTTTGTACGGGGCCTTCGATATTAGAGTGGTTCCTGGCGCTAAGTCGATCAAAAATTCATTCTCTCGGTCAGGCAGAAGTCCTGCAAAATCTTCCGAAAACACGTCCACGAATTTCCTAACCACTGGTATTTCCTCAAATTTTACACCCTCCTTCTTTTGAGTATCGACTATGTAAGCTAAGTACCCTACACAGCCTTAACTCAATAACTTCTTGGCCTACATAATCGTCAGACATCTCATTTGTCTAGGCGATTTGCTACCATGAAAAACTACCTTTGGCGGAGTCATAAGGTTTATATACTTCTTTTGGCAGTCAATTATCGCTCCATAATTTAATAGCCAATCCATTCCCAATATCACGTCAAACTCTCCAAGTTTTATCAAGATTAAATCTGTTGTCATAATATTCTCCTTTATATTCACCTTACAGTTCTTGTATACGAACCTAATAGGAATTACCTCCCTATTTGTAATTTCTATGTTTAAAGGGAAATTCAACTCTTCACTAGGTATTTTTAACTTCTTAGAAAATTCTTCAGATATAAACGAGCAAGTAGCACCCGAATCAAATAATACATATGCATTTATATAATTGATTGGGATAATACTTGACACGACATCTTTTGATTGCACCGCATCCTGCACCGTCATGTTGAAGGTTTTTGCTGTGGATTTATTTGTTGACGTTGGTCCAACAATAGTCAGTGAACCTCCACTAGCATTTCCCTTGCTTCCATTTGTCTTGCCAGATTTCTTCTTTGGACACTCGCGAGCAAAATGATCCTTCGACCCACAGGTGTAGCAAGCATTCTTCTTGGGTTGAGTGAAATTTGGGGCAATGTGACCCTCTTAGCCACAGTTAAAGCATGCCCGCTTCCCCCTTAAGCACATACCCGTGTGAAACTTCCTGCATGTAGCACATGCGTCAATCTTCTTCCTTTACTGGTTACCTTGCTGATTTCCAGCTGCCACATTTGCATTTCCACTTCCTCTTCAAATTGTTGTTGCCATTTCCACCGTTACCACCACCACTCTTAACTTCACCTTCACTCTTCTTCTTCCTCTACTCTTGGTTGTGCTTTGTTATAGCTTTGCCTCCACTCTCAGTGAGAATCTCCTTTTCGAGCACTGTTGCAAACGTCTTTAGCTAGAACAGGGAGACTTTGTTGTACAACCATGGCTTCAATCCCTGCTCAAATCTCCTTGCCTTGCGTTCATCTGTATTCACTTGATATGGCGCAAACCTTGCTAACTCGTTGAATTTCGCTGCATACTCCGACATTGTCATGGTGCCCTGCTTCAGTTCCAGAAACTGTACCTCCATCTGGTTCTTGGAACTTTCTGGGAAATAGGTCTCAAAGAATATCTCCTTGAACCTTTCCCAAGACATTACCCCTTGACCTCCTCGGGTTTTATTGGCTTGCCACCAATAACTAGCCTCTGCTTTGAACATGAATGTTATAAAAGCGGTCTTCTGGTTATCCTCTACCCTAGCAACATCAAAAACTTTCTCTATTTCCATGATCCAGGTCTGTACCTCAACCGGATTCATGGACCCATAGAATTCTGGTGGCCCAACCGCCTTGAAATCCTTAAATGTTGTAGCTTGATTATGTGGCTAATTTTGTAATGCTCCCGTCAGTAGCGTTACAAATTGCTGAACTGGATTATCCTCAGCATTGTTGTTATTCTCAGGGTTCCTTTGTCGTGGTTGACATCTTGGAGGCATTTTCTGTTAAAATACACCCATTAGATTCTATTCAACCTTTTAAGTATTACTACTTAATTTGCACACCATATAAGATTATCACGTAACAAATAACACTTTAAATAAAATAATAACTTTTATTCATTCATAATCTTTTAAAAATATCAAAACAATAGCATCACTGCTATTTACATTACTTTCCCGAACTATAACAGTTTCAGGACAACATCATCATCATCTATCCCATTGGTTATATAATACCCAGGATTTATATTTTATTTATCACATCATTAATCGCATATCAGGTACATTCCCTACAATGTCTTACTAAGATACTGCGTAGCCTTATGACGTTTTTCCTCCATAATTCGAGTCATTGTTCGGCGATCTAAAATGTACGATGGTAGCGTCTCAAACTGAATAGGATAACACATGACTCGATCTTGAACTCGATTGATCACGATATTGAATATGTTATTCATCTCTTCTATCTTGATCCTCTTTACTTGTATCTCTCTCTCTGCTACCCTGGCTTGTTGAAAAGCTTCCTCGTATGCATCTTCGGCTCTTGCCCTCTTCGTAGATTCTTCTTTCAATTTGTTCTCCAACTCTGTAATCCTCTCTGTCAGTTGCTCTTTCTCTTCTTCAGTGTGGACCAGCTTCTCTTCGACATTATTCAGACGTTCCTCTCGATCCTGGATCTCATCATCCTTCTGTGTCATTGAGGTCTGTTGTTCAGCTACTATCTCTTGCAACTCCTCGACGATATCTTGAAGTTCCACATTATGGTCGTATACTTCGTCGTACATACGTGCAGCTATCGAGTTAAGTGGAAGTTCTTCCTCCTCATCCTCCTCATCCGACTGTGGCAGCTCAACAGGTTCCTCCTCGTTCGTCTCTATCTCATCATCCTCATCAGGTATTCTCTCCTGCTCAACTACTGTGACCAACGGAGTTGCTTCCCGTGGCAGTAGTTTTTCCCACACCACCTGAATATCTCGAGACTTCTCCTCTCTAGGCATCTGGGATCCTTCCTCCCTAGCCTAACATGATCCTCCTACATTAGCCATCATGTCAACCAAATTTTTAAGTTTTAATTACTAATCATTACTATTCGACACTCACGAGCACATAGGTTGTAATCACATAAGCACATAAGTGTTTTATTACTTTTTCCTTAAAACTCGATAAGAGTTTATCACCACTATCTTATCAAAGGTTACTTCCTAAGGCTTTTCCCCACCTAAGGTTCATAACCTAAGGCTTTGATACCAACAGGCCTGTGACACCCCCAAATCTAGGTACTTCATTCCCACAAGATTTTATGTTCACTATCCAATCATTCATATCTATCTACCCAAGTATAATAAAATTAAATGATAAATCCTCCCTTTAAATATGGTTACATCATTAAATAAAAATCTTCCCAGGTTATCTAACCTTAAACATCATTCAAGTGCGGAAATAGAATTACTACATCACATCATTCATTAAAAATCTATCATCATAACGATAAATGAAATTAGAAGTCTTCATCACTTGTACATTTTTCCCTTTCCTTTGCTAGTTGTAGGTTCATCTACCTTCTTGACTTTAGCTGCAATAATAATATTTATGCAAGAGTGAGCAAAACAATTGCTCACAAGATATAACAATGAATCAACAAGATAATAATAATAGCGCCGATGAATAGGCTCATCAAAACTGAATAGTACTCTATTAATGATAACCAAAGACTGGAATCAAAATATGGAATATATATCTGAGGGTCATAAGACCACGAACTATGTCCATAGTTGTAAGTAATCTTTCAACTTCAACTTTAACAGTCATTAGACTATAAGGACTCCTCGTACTTAAGGGGATCAGCCCTTCGTACAATGTATTGTGCACAAACATTTCAACGCTAAGCGTAAATTATCCCCAAATAATAGGGTTGTTCATCTCAGTATTTAGAATACAAGTCTGTACCAAAGGAAGTTTGGTTTGGATACATTTTAAGGGTAATTTAGAATTCAACGATCATCAACTAAGGATTAGTTGAATACAATATTGATAATGTCATGCTATGGAATAATCATAACTAAATCGACATTGTAAATTAAGATCATGCTTTAGGAATAAACTAATAGCATAAACATCGAATAATTATAACATACCTTGCTTGAACAATATTAAGCCAAGGTTATTTAGAATTGAGTACTAAGCATGCATAACCAATAGTAATTTAAACGATAATGTTCAACATGAGTATATCAGAATATGTAAACTTGCATGCTAGCTAACAAGTTAAAGACAGGAATAACTTGTTCAATATCAGAATAAGATTTAGAAATCATAAACAATCTAGGTACAAGAACTTGTTCAATCGTAAGAATAAACTTGCACAATGTAATAAATGAACTAGCTCAACGAAAGTGTAGAGTTAACTCAATTGTAAAAGTAGAATTAGAGAGCTTTCTCAATGTAAAAAGTTAGGTTTAGAAACTTGCCTCGAGCGTAAGCTATAATATTAAAACTCATGTTCACCTATACATAGTATTAAAACCACAACATCTATTAGACATACTAATATTCACTTTTCAATATAACATGCATTTCTAGCTAAACTTGTTATTTTAGTACAAGTCTTACATTACCATTTACATTTCAGAAATTCCAAGTGTTGACTTCACAACACTTGTCTAACATTCATTGTGTATACTAAGTTATCACATAACACGTTCGTAACTTACTAATCATTTTTACAACTTTGAATTTACTAACCACATAACACGACTCTTTTTTAACCTTGTTGTTACATGGTTCTCACATTAACTTAACATTAAGCTAAGTTACAATGAATGTCCAAGGTCGTGATAGCGAGACTTCCTTTATGCATGATCGACTCTTGGCGCAAGCCGCATGATATTACCTTAGTTACTGCTTGGCGCCCGTAGCTACTGCTTACTGATTCGATTTTTGCAGAACATGAATACGACACTATTCTTAAGCCAACTAACACGAATTTCATCCACCAAACAGTAATATTAACACATACAATTGATATAAAACTATCATAAACATGTTTGCCAATTCAACAAATTAGAACAATTTAACAACAATTATACTAGTTTAATTTTCTCAAATTCCATATTTTCATATAAAACTCCATTTTTTGAACTCTTTCACAAAAATTCACACTGTAAACACAATTCTTGTCCAAATTGCTTCGTTCAAATTACGTTATCTTCGTTTCTTAATGAACTAGCATAATCAAGCCTCAATTTACAGTTTAACATACAAACTAGCCACTAAATTTGGTACTTTCATAAGACAAATGCAAAATATATACACTGCGATAATTTTCTTCCTTTTTAACTTTAATACGCATACAATTTCTTATCTACATACAAACTCTAATCATCATTATTATATGCAATTACCATAAACAAGTTGTATAACAATATTTACAAATGGAATCACAGAGCTTGAACTTCATGCTGTAAACATATATATATATATATATATATATATATATATTATGGAAAATACCTTCAATTTGCTAAGACAATCCTTGTTAATTGTAGACAAATCTCTCCCAAATTCTCTCAAGCTCTATCAAGATTCTCTCTGAATTCTCTTAGACTTAGCAATAACTAGAATGCGTATAGTAAATAAAACAGTAGCTAAGCCAATTAACAATATGTGTATTCTAAAACTAATAAACCCTTAATACGCACACTTATTAGAATATCAGTTATAAAATAAACATTTAGGTTTTAATTAAATTTTATTTATTATTTAATTTATTTTATTTATAATTCAAAATTTAAAAATCCAAAAGCCATAAGGCTTTGTTAGGCAAAACCCTTTAAAATTTAAAGACTTAATATTTTAAACCTTGTTTGGCAAAACTAAATTAAACTCCTTTAATTTATTTTAATAAACAATTTAATTTATAATTTATACTCATATATTATTTATTTGGATTTCCATATCCACACTAATCAAATAAATTAATCACATACTATATTTTAGATAAATTTTCCACTTTAACAAATATCACAAAATTATAATTTTATTTAATAATTTAACATACCATTTTAAATTATTAATCAACAACATAACACCTCATGTCATATTACAACTCTGTAAATTATAAATTAATTTAATTTAGAATAATATCTAATAAATTTTGATTCATAAATATTTATTAACAACCATCACATCAATAAAATATTTATTCAATAATTTCAACAATAACCTCATCAAATAAATATTTATATAATCCAATAAATATTTAAAATTACAATTTAAAATTCCGGATTGTTACATTATCATTCTCATAATCGACATTCGTAAGACCGACTATCACATCTCGGCTGATAGTATGCCGAGTCTGCCCTACCTTCATAGGATACTCAGTCACCTGCCGCTGAAAATCCCCGTGCGAACTCATATATATATATAGGACATTCTGCTTGTGATAACCCGGGATTTTAAATAATCCGAATTTTACGAATAATTTTTTTTATTTAATATTGATATTGACTATGAATATTGTGTTGTGTATCTATGATACGAGTTTTGAGAATTAGTCAATTTTTGTATTGACTAAGAAATAAGAGTAGAGTTTTGCTTAACTGAGAATTAAAACCCTAACCGTAAGTTCGGATAGGGATTCAATAGAAATCGCAATTATAATAAAAGTATATGAGAGTATGTGTTTGTGCTATATAGAATTTGTGAATTAATGATTGACCGGATAGTGTATAAATTTAGCAAACCCTAATAAGGGATTAAAAACCCTAATCTCATGTTTAGAAACTCTAACGCACAGTTAGGAAACTAAACAAATGTCGGGGAACCTTAATTTTAAATTTGGGAACCCTAAGCCTAATTAGGAAACCCTAATCCTAATTAGTAAGCCCTAATGTGATTAGTAACCTTTAATATAATTAAGAAACACTAATTATATATTAATTATCATAATTTTCTACTTTAAAAACCCTAATTAGAAAATCTTAGAAATTAAAGTTGTAAAACCTAAGGGTTAGAATCTTAGGGTTAAACCGTAAGAGTTTGTCAAGTTAACTTTATGCCATTAAAATTGAGAATTAAAAGACCAAAATACCCTTTTTGTATTCTTTATAATATGCAACTTGTCAATCTTGCCATATTTGGAGTTGTTCACCATCTAATATTGACTTTGTGACTTAAAAAACCTCCAGCAAATCAGTCCAATTCATCAGCAATATACTTTATGTTATAATATATATATAGATTGGAGAAAGAGAAAGTGCACTCATTGTGTCATTCTCCTCTAAAGCTCTCATCAAACTCTCTCTCTCTCCTAACCTCCGAAATATGTGACAACCTGAGAAATTAGACAATTTATTAAAATCATAAATGATGGATTTAAGGTCAAATAATAGACCTAGATAGAAAATTAGTGATATTTTTGAGAAGGAATTTTGAGGATTTCAAAATTCTGTGAAGAATTTAGGTGAATTATTCAGGATTAAGTGTATACGTGAATATGTTCTGTGTATATGGTCATTTATGAGTTCAGAATGTGGTTAAGGGTCAAGGTTTGACTAGATAAATTTTATCAGTGTTAAACCCTAAGTATATATTAAGAACGTCAACTTTCAGTTAGAAAACCCTAATGACTGTTAAGAAACCCTAGAAACTGGTTCTGAAACCCTAATTTCGAGTTTGGGAATACGAAACCCTAATTCAGAAATTGAAAACCCTAGTTTGGGAATGCAAATGATGGTATAAGGTTTAAACGTTATTAATGATAACCTAATTAGGGATAACCCTAATTTCTGGTTTAGAAACCCTAATTTATAATTAGGGAAAACCTGATTGTTAGTTTAATAATTTTAATGTTAATTAGGAAACATTAATCCTAATTTTCGAGTTATAAGTAATTAGAAAATCCTAATCTAATTAGGAAACCTAATTTCTAAATTAGAAAGATTATTTTTCTATTTTAAACCCTAATTCTTGGGTTATAAACCCTAATGTACAATTTCAACCTGAATTGCTATATTAGAAATTTTAATTAGGAAATAATAATCCTAATTAGCAAAATTGAATTTCATGATTAGGAAATCTTAATATATTTACAGAATCCTAATTATAATTTAGAAATACTAATTTTCTATTTTTGAAAATCCTAATTTAGAAATCCTAAATGTGAATTTTGAAAACCTTAGGTTTTAACCCTAAGGGTTTGATCAAATGACAACTTTGGTATTAAAATTTGAAACAAAATGACCATAATGCCCTTTTTGTATTTTTTTTTATAAAGTTGGTGTGTAGGTTTTGACTTTAGGTGAGTTGTTCACCAAAACTTAACCCTTGCCATGTGCATATATCTTAGCCAAATCTGATCATTGGTGACACTTAGCAATATGAGATTCATTAAATCAAAATTTTATAAGATTTAAGTATGTAAAATCACTTACTTTACTTAGAAAACTTGCCAAGCCTTTTCTCTCTATATATTCAAAATCTAGAGTGAGAAGGAGTGAGAAACCAAAACCATTATCATCCTAGCCTTCTAAGAACAGATCAAGGATCAAAAGTTCAAGAATCAAAGTTTTAAAGGTATAAACCCTAAATCATGTGATCCGTGTTATTTGTTGTAATTGGTTGTTTAAAGATATGTATTAAGGTGTCTTTAAGTGATTTGGGTTGTTAAATCCCAGATCCATAACATCAAATTGCTTGAAATTTGAGTTTTTAGAAATCTGGAAAATTAGAAAAATGTGGCCTGATAACCGAATGTCAGAGCCTCTAGATCTTTCTGTGATAGGTTTTAGTTGTGTTTCATGTTAAATATTTGTTCTTTGTTATAAGACCTTTGATCTGAAACTTTAAAACAAGCCCAGATCATTAGTAGATTGAAAGATTTGAGCAGTCAAACCTCCTTGACCGTTCACGAAGACTGAGTTTCTGGGCAACCCAGAAACCTAGATCTCGTCTGACAAGTTTTTCAAAGCTTCTGATCTTATTGATATTTGATGTTTAGGCCATGTTGTTGTAAAAGAACTGTAGACTGACTTACTGACTATCGATTCATGCTTTTAAAATACTTAGATCCATAGCAGGATCGAAGGTATGCAAGGTCAAACCACCGTTGACCACCATCCTTATAAAAATTTCTAGAAAACCCAGAAAGTTCAAGAACATGTTTTCTATCAAAGTTTGACCGCCTTAGATCTCTTTAATGTGTTGATAATAAACTGGTTTAAGGTTGTATGAATGTACCTTGACATCCCTACTTCATGATTCCACCTTTATATCATATAAAGCAAGCGCAGATTGCACGTTATAAGGATTGGAAAGTGGGTACCTCGACTGTTCTTCAATTCTGGAAAACCCAGACATTGAAGAACATGTCTGACAGTGAATTGATAAGCTTAGATCTCTCTGATATGTTGTAGATTGGCCAGGATCTTGGTTGATAGTTGTAGTATTACACTTATACTATATATATATAACACTTAAACCAGCCCATAAACCTTATAATCTTGAATCAAATGTTGGTCAAACTAAGCCCCTGTGACTGACAAGAAATCTGAGTTTAGGCTCAAGAACACCTATAGCGACGGTTCTGTCGCTATAGGCCACTTTTAGCGACAGTTTATTTCTAAAATCAATTATTTTATTTATTAAATAGAAAAAAAAGGGTTTTTAATTATTAAAAATTAATATTAAATCCCTAAAAAATATTTTAAAGTCCAAAAATTAGTTTTTAATTATTTAGAGTATATTTCATAAATATTTAATATTTTGGAATATAAGGGTATTTAATTTATTTAATTATAATATTAAATAAATTATTTAAAATGATTTTAATACTTTAAAAATCATGAATTTTTTTTATTATGGTATAAGAAAATATTTTAAGTTATTTTTAATAACTTTTGATATTTTATGATAAATTTCATTAATAAATTAATATTAATGATGATTAATTTGTTTAATAAATATATTAAATAAATTATGGAAAATTAGAAATAATGATTTAAAAATCATATAAAAATGATTTAAGGGTTAGAAAAATATTTTGAGTTATAAAATATAACTTTTGATATTTTATCTTGAAAATATTAATATTTTAATATTAATAGAAATTATCGGATAATAAATTTAAGTGTTTAAAAATCATATAAATATGATTTTAAGGTATTAAAATAATTTATAATATTATAAATATATTATAATATTATGTTATGATTTTCATTAATATTTAGTATTAAATAAATATTAATGATAAAGGAATTATGTGGTATTTAATTCATTTAAATACAATATGAATGATTGAAAAATTATGATAAATGGTAATAATAACTTGAAAATTATTACGAGCTTATGAAAAATATTTGACTAATAATAAATTATCTAAGTTAATTGTTAAGTGTTTTAGGCAGAGTTTAATTGAACTTAGACAGTAGTTTTGTCCGATTAGACCGTCGGGATGTCAGATTTGTGTTGGGTTCAACTCAGACTGCAATAGTTTGACTTGATACTGACTTTTATGTGTTGTATAGACTTATAGGGTTATGTGCTATGTGTTTAGGTTATTTTAAATATTGTGATGATATTATTCTAATTTGTATATCGATATTATTTATATATTAGGTCTTCAGAAAAAGCTTAATAAATTGCGTAACTGTAATCAACGAATCATGCAAGTTTTTCTTAACTCTACTTAGAGTTGTTTTATTCAGATATGCTTATGGTTAATCATTGCTGATTGCCATGTCTAAAAATTGTAGAATTGTACTCTATACATATTGCATGTATAAGTTAGGTATGAAAGGCTGATCACCTTCATTACTGTTCGGTCCAGATATATTTGTTCATGTTTAATACTTGTTCAGTTAAAATTTATTCGTGCTAGTTCTCAACTATATTGAAGAATTATAGTCAACTTATTATTCAAATTCTTTCAATCATGATATATCCTTAAATAAATTTAAACTTGTTTGGCAACCTTCATGCTCACCCTTGCTATATCATGATAAACATTACAGATTAATGCGAATATGGCGGATACAAGGAAAGGTTAAAGACAAGTCCAGCTTTAGTTTACATGTGCAGATAAAGTTTGAAACCATATTGTATATTAATTTGATTGTATGTAAGATAGGATAATGAATTGTGTATAAGTTAAGGTTACTCGGCCTTGGGGAATAGTGTGTAAAGTTTATTGTATAAACAATTTATGTTTATATCTTTCGCAATAGTTATAGAATGATTGTACCAGATCCGTGGTGATTTAGGACCCGGATTTGGGGTTGTCACAAAATATACAAGTGTTTCAGTCACTCATCAACCTCTTAAAACACAAAGATCAGTTAGGGAGATCAAAGATCAAGGATTGGACAATAGAAAGTATAAACCCTAGCTAACACTTTGATCATATATGCTTAAGCCAAGTTCATGTTTATGTGTTTATTTGTGTGTTAGAAGTTGTTTCATGATGATCTATGATTATTTATCATAGATCCATAGCATCAAAGTGGGTAAAAATTAAAGTTTTTCAAAACTGTCCATGAACACTAAAAGTGCTCTGATAAGCTAATGTCATTATCCTTAGATCTCTGCCTGTTTATGCTTTTTGTTATTTTATGTTTTAGATCTCTAGTCTGACATGAGGTTTGTGTTTTGGAAGTGGAATCACAACAATTCCATGTCCAGATTATAAGCTATTTATGGTCAAAACCCATTGACCTAGCATTACCGAATGATTTCTGGGTAACCTAGAAATCATATATCAGTGTCTGATAATGTTTTACAATAGTTATATCTGTCAGGTTTTATATGATATATTGATGTTATGATATCTAGTTTGTAGCCTATAACCTTAACTGTATTCTGAGTTTTTTATTATCACATTTGGATATGGATATGCATGTAGACATGATTGACATGCATGCTAGCTAGTCGTATGTGTTATAAACTAGTTGAGAATGGTTTAGAATAAGTCTAAATAAAGTAAAACTATACAACTTGAAATGCATGACTAAGATAACGTGAGCATGTTTAGTTGAGACTTATTAATCTCGTTGTATGTGTATAAGGACTAAACATGAAAGACTTTATTAAATCAAAACGTAAAGCCTTGATTTAGTGGAATTGATAGCGAACCATGTTAAGGATAAGACATAGGATCAAACCTAATTATATACATCATGACAAGTATGTTCTGCAAGTGTCATTATTTATGTATGTGGGTGTGTAAGTTTGGCCTTATTTCTGTGGCACCCCCAAATCTAGATTACCTAACCCCGGGTCTGGTGCTCATGATCAATCATATAAATAACATCTAACTACCCATTCATTTATGAATAACATCATACATATCATTAAATAATATCCTTAATACAATATCCCAGGTTTTCTAACCTTGACATTGTGACGCCCCCAAATTCAGGTACTTGAAACCCGAATTTAGTGGTTCATGATACCATTTCTTTGAGAATAATAATACTAATAATGTTTTAAATATCAAACTTAATTTACATATCAGAGTTTTCTAAATCCCAGGTACGCGACCTTAAAATATTTCATTACATGATAGATAATAAATAACATCATCTTATTTAACATGTATATATATATGTGTGTGTGTGTGTGTGTATCAACATGTGATTAAATACAATGATTATCCAAGTGGGGACACTTGTATAATCACATATAGAAATTAACGAACAAAATATATATCAGAATTACAATATAGTACCATGTTGATAATCAATGATCAGATATAATATATATATAACAATAGGATTAATAATCTGGTACAATAATATAATTTTAAAACTTTCTTACTCATGTCCATTGCATAAAGAAAATGCAAAGGTAAAAGATACTTTCCTGGTCTACTACTTACACAACTTAGTTCTATCCTTAATTCAACGACCTATCATTTATAAGATTGTTCTATTGATTAGAATAACATATCATAACACATTATACTGTTACTTTTCTCACCCCTACTTCTACTACCTACTTCTACCTACCCGAATTCAGTGCTTCACGATACCATTTCTTTGAGCAGAATAATAATAATAATGTCATAAATATCAAACCTAATTTACATATCAGAGTTTTCTAAATCCCAGGTACGCGACCTTAAAAAATTTCATTACATGATAGATAATAAATAACATCATCTTATTTAAGTCTAGCTATTACATAAGATAACACAAACTTATTCTGACAGCTTTCCTTTCCTTTTATTCCTGGAAGAGCCCTCTAGCTGGTCATACTTAACTGAAAGCATTTAATTTAAGTAAGGATGAGCATTTGGGTGCCTAATAAGTAATAACAATTATAAATATTAGCTGAAAGGATTAAATGTTTTCTTTGTACTACCCTTCTACAACAAATCAATGGTTGTGAAGTAATCTGAACCGATAATAATAACATAACAACTCTCTATCAAGTTTTTAAAACTATGTACTGACTATAAATAGGGTTAAGGTGACATACTATGAACATTGTTCTCAATTTTCGAATAGGTTTAACAGAACTTCATCCGTAAACCGTCATAACTTACGGGCACGGGAGGTGATCAACCCGTTATGCCCTGTATTGATCAATATTATATGCAAGGATGATATTATCATTCACTCTGTCCGCCTTGGGCGCATAAAAGTTTTCCCTTGATCGGGATGTTCATACTTAGTCTGGAATCCAAACCAAAATAATTTGATTGGATACAAAAAGGTTTTATCATATTCAATAATATTTTTAAATCTGTGTGTAGCTGGTCAAATAGCTTAGACGACTTTTTTCTTAACGTATACATCTACGGGATCAATAAGTATATATATATATATATATATATATATATATATATATATATATATATATATATATATATATATCAACATGTGATTAAATATAATGATTATTCAAGTGGGGACACTTGTATAATCACATATAAAATTAACGAACAAAATATATATCCTGAATTACAATATAGTACCATGTTGATAATCAATGATCGGATATAATATATATATATATATATATATATATATAACAATAGGGTTAATAATCTGGTACAATAATATAATTCTAAAACTTTCTTACTCATATCCATTACATAAAAAAAAATGCAAAGGTAAAGATACTTGCCTGGTCTGCAGCTTACACAACTTAGTTCTATCATTAATTCAACGACCTATCATTTATAAGATTGTTCTATTGATTAGAATAACATATCATAACACATTATACTATTATTTATAGTTAATACATAACCTAATCACATTGTCACATAGTTATATTAGTTATTAAGATACAAACAAACACTTATACAGTCAAACTATATAGGTTCGAATCAAATTCGGTAGCATTTTGGTGTACTGATGGCTTTATCGGATAATTACCGAGTATAAAACTCTAATCTGTAACTCAAATATTATTCAGGATAATTTAAATATCAATCATATGACTTATAATAATTTATAATTAATTATTATAATTTATCATAATTTTCCAAACTCTGGAATCATTATTTAATGATTTAAATATTAAATAATTCTATTATCATTAATATTTAAATAATATTAAAATATTTATGAAACCCTTTACCAAAATATCAAAGTTATTTTATAATAACTCAAAATATTTTAAAGTATTAATTATTACCCTTAAATGATTTTTAAAACATTTAAAATTATTTTTAAACAATTACCATTAATATTCAAATATTAAGGTATTATTTATCAAAATATTAAAATTCATTAATTATAACTTAAAATATATTCTTATAACATAATATAATTTTAAATGATTTTTCAAGTATTAAAATTATTTTTAAGTAATTTATTTAATATAATAATTAAATAAATTAAATACCATTAATATTCTAAAAATAATAAATATTAATGAAATATATTCAAAATAATTAAAAACCTATTTTTAGACTTTAAACTAATTGTTAATAAATTATTTTGTATTTTTTAATAATTAAAACTAATTTTCTATAATTATTTAATAAAAATATAATTATTATAAATAATTTATCGCTAAAGACCACCTATAGCGACAGTTATGTCGCTATAGGTGTTCTTCGTGTTCTTCATGCAACCTAGAAATTCAAGTGCAGTTATCGAGTGGGTGGGTTTGACCAAGTGTATCTGACAGATCATATAGCTTCTGGGTGTAATATGACTTCGATCTTGTAGTATTAATGTAGTACTACAAGTATCAGTAACAATCAACATCAAGAAAACATAACACAAATGAGATCTGATCGCCCAAAGTAGATGTCAGAGGCTGTTCTTCATTTCGGGGTTGCCCAGAAATGAAGAACTGTTCGAGCATGTATCTTTGGGCTTCCACAACATGCAATACTTTTAATGTTTTTGTGATCTATAAGCTTTAGTGTGTAGCCAACATGTAGGACAAGTGATCTATTACTTAACATCATTATAACAACAACAAATCAAGCAGATAATGTTCGGTCAAACCTTGTCAGACAACACCTTCAAATGTTTTCTGGGTTACCCAGAAAACAGAAAATATGTTTGACTTGGCTGGTTTGACCGGCTGCTAAATCCCACATGTTTATCATTTAGGTGATATAAAGGCATGAACATGTAGTACATATACCAAACTACAACTTAGATATAACAACAATATCATAACAACAAAACACAGACAGATCCAAGGTCAACAAAAGCTTATCAGACGCTAGTTCACTGTTTCTGGGTTGCCCAGAAATGGTCCGGTCAACGACCTTTAACCAATAATATCATGCAATCTAGACTAGATCTAAGCCTGATTCTTGATCCAGATAAAAGACCAACTACCAGACTACATATTTAAACCTTTAAACAACTAAAACCAAGATCAGACAAGAATCTAAAGGCACTGACATTCATTGTCAGACCACTAAGAAAAAATTTCCAAATTTTGTAAAATGATAGATATGAGCCTATAGATGTTATGGATCTAACATCTATCAACCTAGATCATCATTATACACTATATATAACATGTTTTAACAATAAATCATAACATCTAACATTCAAATCAAGATCAGATTATAGCTAGGGTTTTTTTATTCCTTTAAATGAGCAAATCTGATTCTAGGCTTCTGAGTTTGATGTGGTTGTTCATGGGGCTGGTCTTGGGGACTGATCTAGCAAAAAAATTCAAATGTTTGAAGTTGAGAGAGTCTTGGTTGAGTGTTGGTGTATAAATGAGCAAGTTAGTAACCTTTCTCTCTCTTTGATCGTATATAATATGGTGTAATGCTTATGGTTGATCATGTCTATCAGATTTTTATTGATTAAAGACTATTACTAGACCACATGGCTAGCTAGAGTTGGTCACCAACTAAAGTTATGGCAAGTTTTACAAGTTATCTATTAAATAATGCAAGAAGGGCAATTTGGTCATTTGGTACTTACTTTTAGTGGCAAGGTTGTCAATTCATTCAAACCCTTAGGGTTTGGCCCTTAGGGTTTAACCCTAAAGTTTCCTAAACTCAAAATCTAGGATTGTGTATTAAGGGCAAAATGGGGATCTTAGTTTCTAAAAATGTGAATTAGGGCTTTCTAATTGAATTAGGTTTCCTAATCACTTTAGACTTGTAAAATAGGCTTTATAATGTACTAATCACCATAACCTTACTAAATTAGTAATTAGGGTTTCTAAATATTTATTAGGGTTTACCTAATTAACAGTAAATATAATAATGGTCATTATTTACATAACACATAACTTAACACACCTTACAGTCATAGTTGACTCTATACTACAGTTTATCAGTAATGCTAGGATTTTGTACTGTTTTACTATAACTGTTCCACATATTAACATTACACACATATCAGGCATGTTTATATTACTGAAATATAATTAATATTATATTATTATTCTCATTCCTTATTCAAAATCCAGACTTAGGGTTTTGAATTCATATCTGACATAACCTTCATAGATACCATTATTAATTAAGTTAAAATAATTAACTTAATTAATATAATAAATACATAACATAATATCCATATCATATATACAATAATCATATTTTCATGGAAAATAAATAATAAATATTTTTATTACAACATAATTTTATTATAAGAATATAATCTATAATGATCAATAGTTCTAAAAAAGAAATTAGTTACATCTAATAAATAATTTTATTTATCAGATATATACATATACTTTACTTTGCACATATTCCCACCCTTATCTATATATAAAAAAAATTATTCGCAAAATTTCTTATTGAAAATATTGAGTTATTACAGACATAACAAACATACCCTTAGTTATACCAAAAAGGGTTTACACATAATAATTAAAGTTATAACAATTATTCTTGCATTTTATTTTTCCCTTGTCATTGTCTGCCCCTCCTGCTCCCTCATCATTAGCTGAAATGTTATATTTAAATAAGGGAGCAACGAGTTCACTCCGCAGGTTAAACATGCAATAAAGATATGAATAATAGACTACTGATTCAACATGACTTTATTAAAGTTCCAAGGACTTTGAAATAGCTGAACAAATCATTTAGAAATAACAAGATTTTTTCGAATTATAAGGTAAACAATAATTCGAGGATGAAAGAGTAAAACGCTTTCGAAGTTTCAATAATGTTCAATCGATTATCAAGATATAATAACACTACAATAACAAAGTGGATATACCCAGATTTCATGCTGAGTGATCACAGTGGGATCATGAAAAACTTGAGTCATATCAATATTCAATACCGAATTACCCCAGACTTATAAATTAACTATAAAAACTAAACTATAACCCTATGCAAGTACCTGGAGTGGCCAACCCCTTATACCCAATATTATGCATAATACTCAACTTATGCGATGGCCGTATTTCCGACCACAAAGTTCCCTTTTTTATATAAAGGTTTTTCATCTCAGTCTTACATCAAGAATTCGTATCGCAACAATATAGTTTTAGATTTAAAGAAATACTATGATGTTAACATCTAATATCTTTCTCAATCTAGCCGAAATAATTGGCATTAATCTTTCAATAACAATTTAAGGGGTGTTTGTTTAGAGCTGAGTAGAGCTGAATGGAGCTGAATCTGAATGGCTGAATCGGCCAGTGCGTTTGTTTTGGTCTGAATGACTGAATCGGTAAGATGGATGAGCTGAATGGTTAAGTCAGATTTTTTTAGCTAAATGGCTGAATGAGCACCTAAATGAAGTAAAAAAAATTAAAAAATAATAATAACTATAATATTAAGTTATATTAAGTAATATTAAATAAATTTACAACAATTTTGAATTTTTTTCAGAGGGGTAAAATAATAAAGTTTTGTCATTCAGATGTTTCAGACATATCAATTATCAAACAACTTTTTTCATTCAGATTCAGATTCATTCAATTTTTATCAAACACCCCCTTAGTTATAACTTAACAAGTTTTAACAAATATTCGTCTAGCCAAAATAATTAGCTAAGACATAGCTCAAAAACTATTCAATAATAGGCAAAAAAATAATTGCCCTATTTGGAATCAATTATACTATCTATAGATATGAATAATCAACAATAGTTATTCACCAGTCACGTTTTTGAAATTTGAAACTCACTTTGAGTTAATGAACTTGCACTAATTGCGAATAATCAATAATAATCTTAGACGTGATATAATCAGCAATGATTACCCACTTAACACGCTGGTAGGATAATAATTCGAATTTAAGTTAAAGAAATTTTAATATTTGTGAATATTCAACGACACTCATGGATATAGAATAATTATCAATAATTAACATATTTGAAAAATAGTAACTCAAGTTTGAGTTAGGAAACTTGTCTTCATCGTTGACTACTGCTACACAATAAAACTTAGATGCGTTTGAAAGACCTAAAATCAATAATATCGGTCTTGCAATTAGCATAACACATCACAACACATAATACTATTATTTACAGTCACTATATCACTTAGACACATAATCATGTAGTTACAACAGTGTTTATAATCTATATAAACACTTATCAGGTCAAACTATGTCAATTTGGTTGGACTTCGGTATTAATTCTAGGTCTTGATTACCCTATCCGACAATTAACGAGTTTATTTTTAATAAAACTCTGTCTCAAAGCTTCAATATTATTTAAGATAATTAAAATATCATTCACAATATTTTTCGAAAGCATAAAATAATTTTCAACTAATTATTATATTTATAATAATTTTTCAAACACTAGAATCATTTTTAAATGATTTAAATACTAAATAATCTCATTATCATTAATATTTAAATAATATTAAAATATTAATAAAATACTTGTTAAAATATTAAAGTTATTTATAATAACTCAAAATATTTTTAAATCACTAAGATTCCCTTAAATGATTTTTAAAACATTTAAAATCATTTTTAACTAATTACCATTAATATTTAAATATTAATGTATTTTTAAACAAAATATTAAAAGTCATTTATTATAACTTAAAATACTTTTAAATCATTTATATCATTTTTAATTGATTTTTAAATCAATAAAATTATTTTTAAATCATTTATTTAAGATAATTATTAAATAAATTTAATATCATAAATATTAATTTATTAATGAAATTTACCTCAAAATATTAAAAGTCATATTTTATAACTTCAAATATTTTTTTACACTTTATTCTCATTTAAAATGATTTTTATAATATTATAATCATTTTAATTAATTTATTTAATATATTTATTAAATAAATTTAATATCATTAATAGTCAAATAAATATAAATATTAATGAAAAATATATCAAATTATCAAAAGTTAATTTTTACAACTTAAAATAAATTTTAAAACTCATTTTGGAATTTTTAGAAATTAATTTTTCTTTTTAATGATTTTTCAAAAATTAATTTTATTAAATCCGTCGCTAAAGCCTTTAGCGACACTAACTGTCACTATAGATGTTCTTGAGCCTCAAGAACACTCATAGTCAGTCTAAAGATGTCAACTTTGACCAACTTTAATTCTTGGTTCATGATGTTTTATGGGCTGGAAATGGAACTGATCATGTAGTATTGATGCAATACTACATGTATCAACAACAATCAGGGTCGTATCTCATCACAGATGCAAGATCTAAGGCTTCAAAAAGGTTGTCAGACCTGTTCTGGGTTTTCTAGGTTACCCAGAAACCCAGACAGTTTCAAGTAGTCACTTTGTGGCTCGATTAACGTTAGGTTCTGGCTATTAATTAAGTGTTTTAATGGTTCAAACTTGTAGTCCTTGTGACAACCCGGAAAATCGGATTGTTCATAATTTAAGATTTAAAGAATTAGTTATTCATAAAATGAATTTTTATTAATAATATTATGTGTTATGTGTTTATTAAACGCTCTAGAACCTAGAATGATTAGAATACAGGAGGATTCTGGCTATGAGCTAGACTGAACGAATAAGAATTTTCAAGACGAAAATAAAAATTTTCTGGAAAGAAAAATATTTTTGAGGAAAAATACGAAATAGGCACTATTCACCTGACGAAACCCTAAGGGTTAGGGTTTGAATAACCTAAGCCTTTCCGAGAGTTCGGTATGTCGAAATGACATTCCATCAAAAGATTTGACGATAATAAATCGTAAAAAGTTAAGTAAGCCGATAAAAGTTTTTCTCAAAAACTGTGCAAAAATCGGACGAAATAAAAATGACAAAAAGTACTGTTATGTATTTTTCATTCGTTTAACTACGTTAGAGGAAAACGTGAAGGAAAACGCTTAACATCAAAAAGTATTTTACAGTTTTTCGGAGATCCGAAGAATAACGAAAAGTTAATCGGTAAAGGAAAGACGAAATATCCAAAAATATTTGGATTCCGAGAATCGTTGTTTTTAAAACATTCGGACGAATCCCGAGAGACGGAACCACAAAGCTTCCAGGAGATGCTTCGTGAATAGTAAAGAGGTTAGTTAAGGAGGTGGGAATAGTAACCTTTAGGGCAAAATGACTATTTTACCCCTAGCCTCATTTTTCTATAAAAGGAGAGCTTAAATCATTTGTTGGTGATTTTGAAAATCACCAACACTTGAGGGAGAGAGAGTTCGGATGGGAAGGAAAAGGAGGAGGAAAAGCTAGCATGTGTACAAACTTTGTCCAACGGGAGGAGATTAAAGAAGAAAGGTGATCCAAAACCTATTCTCATATAAGTTTTCTTTAAGTTTCATATGTTAAAAAACATAGCTGAATGAGAATAGAAGTAAAAGATGTTAAGAATGATTTTCATATGGTTGAAATCATGAGAACACGAAGAAATAAGAATTAGAAGTTTAGTTTATAAATTTCTTAAGGAAGTATAAGTTCAGTAATAAATTTGAACGATCTGAATGAATCATATGAACGATTTGGTGGAATTATTAAGGAATGGTGTTTCATAACACCGAATTCCAAGAAAAAGTGAAATTGTAATCAAAATATCGATTAAAAATGAAGAACGAACGAAGAACGCGAAGAACACGTGAAAAACACGAAGAACGTTGTTGATGGACAAATTTAAAACCATTGTAGTATAATTTGTTGTTGATGGACAAGTTTAAAACCATCACGTATAAGTTAGATGCTAATTGTTTGGTTAGGAATGATAGAAACGTTCATGAAGAACGGATTAAACTTAGCTATAACGAAGTTGTGGTAAAAATTTTGTAAAAGACGAACGAGAAGTAGAAAGTATGTAAATGAACTTGAACATGTAGGGTTTCATAAGAATGTAAGAAAACGTAGAAAACGTGAGTCGTGGACTCAAGAACGAATAAATTCTGAGTTCGGATGACCGAATTACGGACGAACAAACGAAGAACGTTAATATCGTAAAACGAACGAAGGATGAAGATTAAGCAAATCGAATGGCATGTTAACGGATTCAGAATGAATTTCTATCCAACGAAAGTTGAAGTACTAAAGATAAGGGAGAGAATGGCTTTGGAACGACCTTGTTCCGAGTTATAACGAATAAGTTATGAGATTGTGAAGTAAGCATCTCAAACAGTGCAACACTTAGAAATTTTTCCATGTTTTAGGCTTGGCACCGCAACGCCACCTTGACCATGCCTTGAGGAGGTGGCGTGCCAAATTTCAGGAAACGTAACATCTTTTGGAGAGTGGTACCACTGTAGTGCGAGGAAGAGAGAAGGAAGGTGGCGCCACGACCTGACCGCTGAATAAGATATGGAGACTCGCACACATATGAGAAAAAAGGAGGGTGAGCCGGCAGTGCGAGACAAAGCCTAGAGAAGAACTTTTAACTGCTCAACTCTTGGGGAAAGTGTAAGGGAAGATAAAGAACATATTTTTCACCTAAAGTAACACTTAATTAAGTTATTTAAACCTTTAGTAATGGTTGAGTGGGAAGATTGAACAAGATTAAAAGACAAAGAATATAAATGCAATGCAGTTGCGATGAACGATCGATCTTAGCATACAACGAATCGTATGGATTCGACATTAAGAACGAGTAATGAACGTGGGGTTCATGTAATGGATAGAGAAAGTAGTAAGTAAGATATGAATTACCAAGAAATCCGTAACGAACGCTAATAAGATTAATGAAAGCCGAATGTTAGTCGGATGGAGAATGTTAGAATGAAATATAAGAATTAAACACTTTAAACGATGTGATGGTTGAGTGTAAGCTAATATTAAACGAGCAGAACCTACACCCCGTGTATGGTTTGACCGTAGGGTAATGAAGACTAATGATTAATGATAAGTAGGTTTCATACCTACTTATTGGTTACCAACTCACTGGAATTATTCTCAACTCGAGTATTTTTAGTATGTTTTATTTGCTTTTTGTGTCTATTTTGTAGTGTGCATAGTTGGAACTACTATAGCAACTTAAGGCGTGGAATGGCATGGAATGGCATAAGCTAGAAAAAATAAGGCAAGACTTGAGCAAGAGTGAAGATGGCATAGTTGGACCTGAGCAGAAGAGGATGATCAATGAAATGGGAAAGTGAAGAAATGAAGCAGCAGAGAAGTAGCAAGCAACAATGGACGGAGCAAGAAGAAGACGTGGTTTGCCTTGCAATCTGACCTTCAAGGAAGCGCCCACGCTAAAGGAATATAGATGATTTAAGCGATGTGGCCGCTCTCCAAAATCAAAGGAGGCAGGTGGCGGCATCAGCGCCGCGTACACTCAGGTAGACAACCTGGAGCGCACTCCACGCTCGATATCACGATGTACTACTGCATGCAGTATGCGAAGTCTTACTCAGTTTAAAAATGCTAACTTTTTGTAATTTGAATTTGAGTGTGTTTTGCTCATCTGAGACGATATGGTTGGTACCAATACGTGTTTTTAGAAGAATTATTATTGTTCTTAGGTTTGAGTATTAGATTTCTACATTTAGCTCTTCTCTTATTCTAGATTACTCAATAAATATAGTTTTCATTTCTGGAGATTTTTGGCGTGAATTGGACAAGCCTGGAAAAAGAAATTGCAGCAGGAATTTACAGATTTGATTCTCTGATTTCTTCAATACTCTTGTTTTCATTTCTTATTTTAATGGTTTGCTTCAATCCCATAATGGATTTTGGTTTAGAAATGAACTAAATTCCATTATGGGATTCTAATGGATTCTAATGCGTAGCTTATATATGTATGATTGATTGTAATGTTGAATATTTAATATTGGATTTCTCATTATGGTTGTGCTTAATGAATGAATTCTTGATCACCAATCACACTATTTGCTTTTATGGATTTGGAAAATGAAATAGAAGTATAGATTAAACCATAATGGTATATGTTTATAAAGCTTATGGATGTTAGGCTTTGTGATTCGTGAACCGGATAGGCATACACCGTTTCACCATTTGTATTCCTTAAGAGAGCTTGAGCTTAAATCATATTTGCTGTAAATTCACATAGACATATAGTGAGTTTAGTATTTGTGATGATTGCATGAATTCTAATAATTGTGGATTTTCTGTAAACTGGGCATAGTTCATTGAAAAATGGATGTGTTTCACTTATGTGCTCTTGACTAGCTTTCTGTATTTAATAAGTAATATAACATGAGACATACATTTTAGATGAAGCATTAGATGATATTAGAATCCCATATCTTTCCAAATTTGATTACCGCCTCTTAATAATATTTATTTATTGTGTTGATAATTGATTTAATTATAAATTCATTTATTGGTTGATAGTTTGAGCATATAAAAATAGTGATTAAGTTGTTTCATGATAATTTAGATTTATCACCTTTCTCCGTGGATCGATACTTTTCTTACTCTGTACTACTTGTTGACCCATGTATACTTGCATGAGTTAGAGTCCATTTTTGTAAACCAAAAAGGAGGCAACAAATTTTTGGTGTTGTTGCCGGGGAAAGGTGTTTATTTTTAATATTGTCATCATCAACTGAAGCTAAATTTGTGTGACTTAAACAACTCTATTCTTATCTTATTTCTATTTTGTTTTTGTTTGTATTTTAGGTACTTGTATATATTTTATGCGCACACGATCGACAAACTCTGAATTGGTGCCTGCACAGGATAATATCAACATCAGAGGTTGGAAATCGAGAGTATGCAGGAATATACAAGTAGATTTTGATAATTCAACATCCAACATGGCAGCTGAAGAGCAAAGAGAGAAACACATGGCCTTAAGAGATTACTCAATGTCGAATATAAATGGGTTATAGTCGAGCATTGTCAGGCCAGCTGTAGCAGCCAACACTTGTGAGATAAAGCTGAGCACTATACAAATGGTGCATAATTCTGTATAATTTCGGGGTACTGCTACAGATGACCCGAACGAGCATTTATTGAGCTTCATAGAAATATGTGACACTTTTAAGTACAATGGAGTGTCAGAAGATACAATCAGTCTCAGACTATTTCCATTCTCTTTACGGGACAAGGCTAGGAGCTGGCTCCACTCTTTACCATCAGGATCTATTACCACGTGGGAGGACTTAGCACAAAAGTTCTTAGCCAAATTTTTCCCAATGGATAAGATAGCAAAAATGAGGACTACAATTTCCCAGTTTGAGCAACAACAGGGTGAATCATTGTACGAAGCATGGGAACGCTATAAAGAGATGTTAAGGAAATGTCCCCATCATGGAATGCCGGATTGGATGGTGATTAATACTTTTTACAATGGATTGGGATGGCAATCAAGGACAATTGTAGATGCAGCTGCAGGAGGAGCCATATGGGCTAAGAGTTATGAAGAGGCTTATAATCTTATAGAAACTATGGCAGCAAATGACTTTTAGAGTCTTATGGCCAGAATGCCACAACCAAAAGTTGCGAGATTGTTAGAGGTGGATGATATCACATAGTTGTCAGCTCAGATGGCATCTATGGAAAAGAAGATTGATTCGTTGGCAGAAAATAAAGTGAAGACAATTGCTTTTGTATGTGAGATATGTGCGGGTTCACATTCAACCGATCAGTGTGCTATCAGTTCAAAATCTGTACAGTATGTGAGCAACTATCAGAAAAGTCAGAATCAGTTCCAAAATTCCTACAGCCCCAACAACCGCAACCATCCAAAATTTAGCTGGACAAACTGTAACAACGCGATATTTTCTATATAATTAAATCAGAAATTTTGCGTATAAATTTTTTTTTTAACGGTGGAAATATGTGCCAGGTAATGTGTGTGTGTGTGTATATATATATATATATATATGTGTGTGTGATAAATAAAATTTATTTATTACATTAATTATTATAAATAATTTTTTTTCTTAGAATTATTGATCATTATAAAGTATATTCTTATAATAATTAATTTTAAAGTAGAAATATTTTTATTATTTATTTTCCATGAAAATATGATTATTATATTATTTAAATAATATATGAAATGATTATATAATTATTATAATAATTATTTTATTATATGAATTTATGTTAGATTAATTAAGTTAATTATTTTAACTTAATTAATAATGTTTTATATAAAAGATAAATCAGATATGGAATCCAAACCCTAATTTTGGATTTTGATCAAGGGATGAGAATAATAATATAATATTATTTTATTTTCATGCTATAGATATGTATTGTATATGTGTGGGCTGATAATGGTTGGTCAATAATAGTAGAACAGTAGAAAACCCTAATATTAATTTTTTAAACCCTAATTTGAAACTCAATTATGAGTTCGAGACTATTATGTAACTGTGTTATTGTGATTAAGGTTAAGTATTATAGAATTTAATATTAATTAGAGAAACCCTAATTAATATTTAGAAATCCTAATTTTTAGAAACCCTAATATTTAAATTATAAACCCTAATTGATTTGAAACCTTAATTCGAAGGTCATTTACGACTTTAAGAATTTGTTAAGTCGTTGTGTAATCATGATAATGTGATTAACGACCGGTATTATAGATATTAACCCTAATTAGAGAGAACCCTAAATATTCAAAACCCTAAATTCTAAACTAAAACCCTAATAGCCCAATTAGAAAACCTAAATAGTAATTAGTAACCCTAATTACTAAATGGGTAACCCTAATTGATAATTATAAGCCCTAATGCTAATTATTGAATTATGAAACTTAATTTGTGGGTCTAAGTATTTAGAAAACCCAAACTAATCAAGAAATCATAAATTACATTTTTTAGAAACTAATTTTGTTATGTTAAAACCTAATTTGAAATCCTACAATTTTTGTGCTAAACCTTAAGGTTAAACCCTAAGGGTCAAACCCTAAGGGTTTGCCAAGTTACCATTTAGCCATTAAAAATTATATTGCAAATGACCATAATACCCTTTTTCATTCTTTAATGAGCTAACTTGCAAATATTTCTATATTTGGAGTTGGTGATTTATGGCTTCCCCAAATTAGGGTATCTTCCAAGCGGATGGTCTTGCTGCAGTACTACCATTCACACATACATTCAATTGAAAAGCCTCAATAGAATGAATATGTCTTCTATATATTCAAAATAATATTAACATTCCCCAGGTTCTTTATAACCATTACATTTGTTTTTGTCATAATATCAAATATATTACAATCATTCACCCTATACTATTACATAAGTATTCTACGGGTTCGTCTTCACCTTGCCCTTATCCTTGTCGGAGCCTTCGGGCCGTTCGATCTTAGCTGTGTTCATATGGTTCAAGCAAGAGTGAGCATGACTAGCTCAGCAAGTATAACATTTCTAATAAACAACATGCTTGAAACACATGAATCGTATATCTTCAATTACTAAATAATAGTTACGAAGTACTATTAATAAGTGAAAATAGCACTTCTTTTCCTTCAAACGTTTTACAACAACAATATTCAATAAAACATCAAATTCGGTCCAAGACCTTGAGCATTTCATAAGTTCTTTGAAAAGGACATCCCGGCACAAAGTCCGTAAGTCCGACATTTCTTACGAGCACGTCTAGGTGATCAGCCTAAAGTACTCTATGTTGATCAACACTACATTCATTAAACGTATGTACGTTTAAGTTGTGGCAACCTCACATGCCTGTCGTTTGACGAAAAAACATTTTAGCATACTCAGTCTTTATTTAAAAATCACACCAATATAACTTGGTAAACATTGACCATGCTTTGATAGAAACATAATATAAGTCTAGCCGAAAGAATTGGCTTTGACTTCATCATACAATACTTCATGTGTAAGAATACATGAATTACAAAGCTTGTCCAGATTGAACTAGAACAAGGGTGAGAATACTTGCCTTTAGCATCTACTACAGTTATAACACATTCTTGTTAAGTCTTTAAGCCTCTACAGTAAATGATAACATCATATAACACATTAGGTCATGAATGAATATACATGGTTACTAATGAATCTTACCCTTCTTCTCAATCTAATTATGACTTAGATTTGTTATTTATTGGTTTTGACTTTTCGTTACGTCGTTCTTACATTCATGTTCAATTAACTTACGTTAACCTTAATTGATAATACTTAAGGTTTAAACATGTCTTAACAATATTATAATCAAGCCTTAGTTCATTACTAATGAGTTGCTATTCATTTCATACTTGTAAACCTTATTCACTTTGTCAAACCCTAGGATCATAGGGCATTGCGGTGCCATAGCCTTTTCATCTCACATCATGCTATTTCTGAGTTATTGATGTAGAGGCAAACCTTGGCATTGCGGCGCCACACTCAACCCTCATGTTCATTTACGCCGCGTGATTTACTCTGATATGTGATTACCTTTGTATATGGCGTTGCGATAAAGGCTACCAATATACCTTGGGTTGGCCATGCATGGCAACTCTGTGCACCAAAAATTTTTGACAGACTTTTAATTTTGCGAACTTCTTGGACTCGTAAATTCTTCGTTATAAGTCCGAATTGGCTCGTTCAAAAGCCTATGGTTCACAAATTACATACTCTACATGTTAATTCAAGAATTTTATCTATTTGACTTTGTTTGCTAAAAATTTACCTATTAGTTCATTTTTAACGAAAACGATAAACGTTCGTGAACGTTCAACGCTCGTTTCTTCGTTCTAAGTCAGAATTCGGTCATTTTCGAGTTCGCAACTCTATAATGCCAAATATGACTTGTCTCCATCGAAAAGAAACGTTTCCGAGTTCAAACACAAAATATGACTTTCATTTCGAGAATTTCACGAATTCAACGACTATCATCCAATCGTGTGAATTCTGGCATAACTTTGTTACTTAGGTTTTGATCATCATTCTAAATGGATTCTAACCATCATATGACCATTTCAAACTACAATAATACATCAACTTATTTTCAAGCTATGTTTTGGCTTATTCTTCTTATGTTCATGACTTAATAACTTATAAACTACAAGTTTCCATTCCTTATGACTTATTATAGATTTAAGTCCTTTAATCAACATTCTCACATCTTATCAATCATACTAACTTCATATGGCAATCATATGACAAGTTCATCATAAGTTCATATCTTCACTACTACAAAATACTAAATAGACAACACTTAAATCATAATATTTTTTATAAAAATGTTGTGGTATTTTTTTTTACAACGTTTTTAAAAAAACATTATAGATATATATGCAAAAAGCGTTATTATTTAAAATACTATTTTTTTATAGTTTTAATTAGATAACATATTTTTTAAAAAAAGGTTGTCTATCAAACAAAACACGGAGCCACTGAAAACTTAAAATTATAAAACACATATATTCTTTTTCTCTCCGAGGCTCGTCTGTTTGTTCCTTCTCTCTTCAGTTTCTTCTCTTCGTTCCTTCTCGCTAGGGTTTCTGCAGCAGCTGCCGCGGCTGAGGATGAAGGGGGATCGGAGGAGGAAGAGGAGGATTTGGGGACGAGTGAGGAGAGCGGTGGAGCTGGAGGACAGAAGGAGGGGCAAGTGGAGGGGATGCTATCACTCTTTATCAGTATTTTTCTCCCATTTTGCCCTAGCCCGCTCCCACTCTCCAGCCCAGATCTGATATCTCGATTTTGTTTCTCTCCTACGGTTTTGTTTTCTTCCTCGCCTTCGCCAGCAAGGATATCGCCGTCGCCGTCCCTCTCTTCTACCGTCGCCGTCCCTCTGCTTTTGTCTCTCTCAAGCTTGGTACGTTTTCCCAATTCAATATTCCCCCAATTTTTCCCTAAATATAACCCTATGAACATCTGTAGAAGCCCTAGCTGTATGCCTGGGTAACATCTGTAGAAGCCGAGCTGTATGCCTGGGTAACATCTGTAGAAGCCCAGCTGCTGAGGGTGTCTTCACAGAC